>JAWWTY010000016.1:10302671-10504904 GCA_035222235.1 Margarornis squamiger
ACTTGCCTGACTTTCTCCCTGGCTGTGTTGACTGGTCCCAGGACAGGAAGGTCAGTGTGAAATGGTAACTCTGACCTCATTGCCTTCACTTCTGGACTGCACCGTCTCTCCTGCAGAGCTGGGGAGTCTTATCACTGCTTAACACTAAATATATCTGCGACTGGAAGTGCTTCGATATCCTAGCACATTTACTTTCCATACTGGCAGTTTACTATCAAAAAGTGGCAGAGATTTATCCTGTTTTTTCTAAAGCAGTAGAATAGCTCCTGCATTTTGCCTCCCCTGTAAAAGCATTCTGGTTTTAGGATTGTCTATGCATTTCCAACCCTAGAAAAGCTGTTGGTGGTCATTTTTAGTAGATCCATATTTTGAGATGGGTATCTAATAAATACCAAGTGATTAATAAATAACTGATTCCATATTGCATGTTCATTTAATACAAACTGCTCATTGCAATTGCTGTATTTCAGCTGAATTCAAGAGACTGTAGATCAGATCTTACAGACATATGAGGGAGATTATACATATTTATTTCTGTAAGACTGACATACAGTCAAGTGAGACTGATTTAACAGTCAGGCAGGCCAGAGCACAGGTATGGAGAGAAGAGTTTTGCATTTATGCTGATGGAGCCAGCAAACAGACTCCAGCCCACAGAGACATGCATGGTGACAGGCTGAACAGAAAAAAATATGAAAGGCTTTTCTGAGGATCTGTCAGAGAAAAGAACTGTGCATAACAAACTGTGAAGCGAGCGTAAAATCTTCTCCTGTGAGCTGCTTGAGGAATACAAATGAAGATAAAGCAAGCATCACAAAATTCAATGCTCTCATAATTAAAATATGCATATCAATAGTCTCCTGACAACCAGGATGAGGTAGAGATGAGTAATTGATCTCTAACCCAGGCAATAAACCGGGATGTACACAAAGGGATGAAGTCATAAGGTACAGACTGGATAATTCCCTCAGTGAAAGTGCATCCTTTTCAAGACAGGTTATTCACTAATGTGTTCTTCTTAGTCAACGGATCGATTTTTTTCAACTTCTGAATTTCTAAAACCTGTGAAACTGTGGCAGGAAATGTGTGAGGGGAAAAGGTCAGCACAATTCTGAGAAATAAGAGGTCCAAGCCAAACTCCTACTGGTAGGTAAAGTTCTCCCAGGGATGTTACTTAAATGTATTTTAAGAACACCATATGGTCTTCACAGAGCCTCTGTCAGCAATCCAACAGAGAAGAGCTACTTCCTAAGACGTGCTGTCAGTCAAGCTCATCGTTCTGTCTGCATTAGAGCCACACATGTACTGTGATCAGTCCCTGCTGTATGGTGTGGTGGGCTGGGATCAAACACAGAGTAAAAACCATACACAGTGAAAAAACCCCACAGTTTCACCCTTCACAGAGTGAATCAATGCTGAAGTTTTAAACTCCATTAAGACAGCCAAGGAATGCATCTACCCACTGAGCACTCACACATGCACAACAAGGAATCCCCCAACTCAGCCTTCCTTTTAGACTGGGGCTTCTTTCACTAGACAGCCAAGTTCAGCAAACTGCTTGCAGAAAACAGAGCAAACCAAAATAAACACCAGGTGTCACGAAAACAATCTCCCAGAAAGTGAGGCTGAGTTAGGAAGCAATTGCCATAGACCTTTATCACAGAGTGTGATCGCTCTTCCAACCACTCTGTAAAGACTGCTATCTTGCAAACAGTTCCGAGGGAGTGAGAGGCATCACATGTCTTGTCTGCTTTATCAAGAGGTATGCATCTCACTTCAGAAAAAGCAAAACTAAGATAAAGAGCTCTGTGTCAAACTGCAGAGATTAGAGGCAGTAAAGAATTCTAGTCAGAATTGCACATTTCATCTTAATGGTTGCAATTTGAATCGTGAAACAAAACAATGAAAAAAGCTCAACTTTTTTTTTAAACTGCTAAAGTATGGATGGATGAACATGTCTTTCAATAACACTGACTTCTTGTGAATTACAGCCAGCTGTAGTAACAAAAAACAGAGTTCCAGAGATACTGGTTTTGCTAAGAGAAACAACATCCTGACCCAAGAATCCCTATGTACCATGCAATTAGCAATTCTTTAGTATAATGCCTATGAACTTGTGTTTGGATATATTTAACTTGCTCACAGCACTGTGTCAGCACAAGAGGGGAAATGCTGCAAGAGTCCACCTTCCTAAATTCCATTTAAAGACGAGAGGTAGATTTTATGCAGCTCACATTTTTCTAAGGACCAGAAAACCTTTATTTCTATTACTTTTGTTACTATATTACCATGTCTGTTCAAAACAGAAAAGCCAAACCTGTTGACAGGAGAATATCACAGTAGTAGACACTTGGCTTTTTTGATATGCTGTAACCTACAGTAGCTAATATATGGCCTATTGTAGTGGGAAGTGGTCTTTTAAAGTTAGAATATGAAGAAATCACAAGCCTGAAAACAATGCACAGATCATGTCAGAATGATCCAGGTAAGTTAGGCACCTCTGCAAATGCTGTAATATCTTGACACAAATGATTTCAAAACTTCAAGTATTTCAAAGGTTGTTCCTCACAGTTAACATCTACTTGCAAATACTTCATGTAATAATTTAATTTGCATTTAATTTTATATTAATATATAAATGTAAGGTTACACAGATTACATACTATAAAGTGTTCCAAAGGGAAACACAACAAAACTGTAAACAGAATATATCCACCCAAAACAGTTGAAATTGTTCCAGACATACAGGTTTAAATAGGTAGTATTTCATTAGTCCTCACCACTGATGTTGTAGAGTCATGAGTAAAATAAGTGCAAGAGAAGAGGTGGATTAGGGTTAGATTTCTATTATTCATAGAGTAAAATATATTTCTGGTATTAATGACATTTTTATCAGCCCACTAAAATATTCAAAATTTTATCACTTCATAGCTTGAGAACTGATGTTGTGCATTTAAAGCCTGACATATCCAATGCATTTGAACTATAACTTAATAAATACTCCCTTCTAACATCGCTTTTATATTACACTCCTTTACTGAGATAATTTTGGTCAGGCAACAGAGTTGCGAGCACCATAATGCAAGCTATTGTCTGTCACTGGGATCTCTTCCAACAGGCCAATACATGTAGAAGTGAGCGCCACATCCTCATTGAAATGCACACAGGATCTGCACCCAGCCAGAGCACAGCTTTTGGTGATGAGGGCTTGTGTCAGCACCCTGAATGACAGGCTATGATTCACCACAACTTTGCACTCCTGTCTCGATGCTCAGAGAGCCATCATTCACTTCAACATCTCCCTGCTCTGTGCCAATAATGTGCTGCTTCCTCCTCAGGATGACCCAACCAGCTGTCCTGACTCAGGTCTGAGCGTGGGCCATGATGCACCATCAAACACAGCAGCTCCCAAATCTATTTTGTAACCTCCATGATTTTCTTCCTCTACGGTACTATGACATGTTCAATGACATCAAAAGCATTTACACCTCCCTGTCAATATGCAGATGGAAGCTCCTAGATAGATCCTGAGCTACATCCACAACAGTCCCAAAGGAACATTATGGAGCTACCAGGCAAACAGTAACATCTGTCTGCAATGACCTCCCTTGAAGCCAGATCATGCACTGTCTTGGTGCAATGAACATTTCTAATGGAAATCCATTAGACAGCTCCCATGTCGTTAGAGAATAAAACACACTGGCAGCTGGCAGCTGGCACTGCCTATCACTCTCAAGTGATACTGCAAATGTCTCTTCGATATTTTTACATTCTGAAGTTGCAAATCAGCTTCCACATTTCATGCTGAAACACGGTACTTCAACATGGTACTTTTCTCATTTACAAAGCACTGGATAACATGTGCATCCAACTCATTTCTCTTGGTACTCCCACACCGTTTCCTACAAACAGCATAAATGATAAAGAAACTCAGCAAGTCATATATTTTCACAAAGCAAGCACCTCTTCCAAACAAGAAAACAGAAAGAAGCCCTTAAAAGATGAATATTTTTTACCTCTTTTTCTTGTTTTGAGTAGAAGAGTTGCAAATGCTCCTTGTCAGTGAAGCTGCAAGTCACAGCATGTGTCATCCCTGGACTACAATAACTTCTACAGGTAGCAAATAATAAGTGATACAATGCCATTACTCACCTTTCCTATCTTTATGCAGGAATTAATAGTATCTAGGAAATCAGCTTTTTTTTCATTTATAGGCACTTCTGTTAATTCCTTTTCTATTAGTTCACCTATTTGATAGCCCATCATTGTTTCAAAAGCAGGATTGACGTACTGTGAAACAAAAACAAACAAATACCCATTCAACAGTATACTTAAAGCAGAACAGAATCCCTCTTTCTGTTTGCTAAACTGTGGGATCTCTTTTTCAGCCTGAAATAAATGTCTGCATGTACTGCTCCTAAGAGAGATGCCTGCATTTTTACTTTGTGAAACAAAACAGGAATGTCCCTGCTAGAATAGTTGTGCAGAGTGTGTGCATGTGAGCAAAGAGAAGAAAATTCTGGAAACACCTGAGTATTACATATCCACAGAGTTTAGACAGACAGCATAAATTCCTGAAAATGGGCTCTTCTCAAACCTTTAAACCTCAAACCTACCTCAGCATTCCTAATAATCATAAATTCGATGGTGGGATACCATAGAAATATTAATCTTATCTACTGGCAAATTCATCATCCTATTCTATTTAAGGGCCAACCATTACTTTGCCCTGTCCTGGCAAAGTCCAGCCAAGCAGACTGGAAGAAGTGGAATTTAATAAAGCACTTTCTGAAGTGAATGTTGCATTTCACTGTAGTTTTGTGGCCCTTGCCCAATAAAACTGAAGGCTGGTACAAAGAGCCCACACCTTTGTGACCCTCTCTCTTGCTGAGTTACAGACACAGGTCCTGTCAAAACAGCACCTGAATGCCCCACAAAGTACAGTGTTTTAATATGAGAGAAATACCCTCTGTCTCTAAAGGCTCCCCCCTTTAGGGGTTCCCTTCCATGTGTGAAAGCCATGCCCGCTGGAGCTCCAGGACTCCCGCATGTGTCAGTCCTCTCATGCTCTGGGACTGTCAGCAGAGGAACAAAATTGGGTCTAAAAAACATATTTAAAACAACTTCAGGATGTGTTCTGTTATTTTTGCAAAAGGAGCGAAGAAGGCACATCCTCCATTGAAATTGCCAGTGTCAAGATTTGGGTCAAGAAGGTACAATTTATATGCATGTTATAATTCCCAGAGGCTTAGGCTGAAGCTCTACTGATAATAAAATCACTCCTCACTGCTTCACAGCTAGGGATGGAACTAACTCCTTTATAAACACGATGGTTTTCAGAACTGCAAACCTAAGCACAATTTCTCTTCCCTATTTTAAAGAAATTTCTAAGAGATGATTACATTCAAAACCAGTTGGACCAAGAATTCTGAATCATCAGCGTCAGATTTTAGAAAAAAAAAGAAAAGGTGTACAATTATTTAAATAGAATATCCATTAGATTTTCAAGAGCATCAAATTAACATACAATATTTTTGGAAAAGAATGCATACAAGCCAGTGGCTGCATTAATTCTTGATATAAAAGAATCAATTAAAAAAAATAAAAACAAGACAGTAAATCCTTATTCATTCAGAAACAACAATCTCCCTTAAAACTGACTTGATTTATGCAAGATACTGCAAATAGAGAAAGTTCTACTCTACAGCTAAACTCACTTCAATCTTTTAGAGCCGTTAAGTTAGATTAGATTCTTGTGCTGCAAGAAAGAGTAAATATAATCATTGATAAAATAAAATACAGAGCAATTTTCTATACTTATAACTGGAACAAACCTGTATTACATGGTCTTCACTTGTGATCTCAATGGCTTCTTGACTTTTTTCTAATGCTGTAAATAATGAATTACATGCCCTGGAGACAAAAAAAAAAAAAGGCATCTGATAAAATTTTTCCTTTTAAGTCTTCTTATATATGACAATAAAGTATTTCAACTCCATACTGAATAATGTTGTACTTTAACAATTAATGTATTTTCTGCCATTCTCTAATTAACTCCCGTACATTAAAATAAACAGTCTGTTAAGGATGTGGCTGAACTGAAACTTTTCTGTTGATAATGTTTTTGGTAAAATTACCTTAGTTTGAATTGTGCCTGCACCTGTCCAAATTCCAGCTGAATCAACTCATTGTAACAGGCCATTCTACTAGAATTTTCTATATATCTCTGCAAATAAAAGGTTAGAAATATTTAATTAATACACATTTCCGTATTCGATGGTATGAAGCTCTGTTTTCTTTTGCTTGATAAAGAATGAAAAATGGAGTAGATGGGCCAAAAATGAACATGCTGTGACACAAGCAACACGAGAAGATTATTTTTTGGGACTAGCAAAACTTTTCAGGTTACGGCATTTTGAAAAGGTGACAGATCCTCATGGCAATGACGTTCAGCCAATCTGTTTATTCTCTGTGATTGTCAGCAGGATCAGTACATTTTTTAAAATATCTACTTTTAGCTTTCATGTTACTTATTTAAAATAACAGTGAAAAAATTGTGGTGTCTCAAGTCATCAAAATTTGACATTGAGTTTCTAATTGCTAATACCTCAAATTTTCTGTATAGAAGAAAGCAAAATTTCCTGTCAAAATTACCTGCCACTGGATATAATTATTAATTTTGGGGCTTGTACAGCAATGACTTCAGTATCTTTCACGTTGTTTTAGAAGTTCTCATATTTACCAGGTATGAGCCTGAATGTTAAATCTTTGTTCATGCTAAACTGCCACAGACGGGGATGGTTTGGGAAGAAGGACTGACTATCAAAGGTAAGCCACCACATCACGGTGCTGAACAAAAGTTTCTGTGCTTTGCCATTAAGCCCCATCTCCAAGGCTCTGATCCATAAATAATTCAGAACCTGTGATGAATTACTTATGTGCCCCCTGGAGTGACTCTGTTCATATAAATACCATTACCTTCAGGCTCTAGCATTTCCTGGACTGGGGCCTTGCTGGAAATAAGCAGAGGGGTGCAAACGGAATGTGACGGGATAACAAAAAATCTGGTTAGCATGCAACCAAATATTCTGAAACACACTGTAAATCAGGCCCATTTTTGTTCCATTGTCAGCTGAATGCAATAAGGAATCCACTTAACTGATGCAATAATAAGCATCTTTTCTGCCTAGTTGGAATAGTTGCCAAGGAACGTATTCAATGTAATACTTTTCAGGTGCCTCCAAACAATAGATAATAGCATTTGACAGTGTCTGAAGCCTGTTTACGGATGTGAATTGGCATTTGATAGAAGAGATTTCCCACAGCACATTCTGTTGTTCATTGCAAGCTGCTCTCTGGCTCTGCCACAGTCACTAGTCAATTTTGTTGATGTCAACTTTTCAAGCAGAGCATCATATATTTAATCTGACATAAATGTATAAAGTAGAAAAGTCTCAGCACCACTTAGATTCCTGAGAATGTTCACCTACTTAGCATTATTCTAATTCTGGTGGTGTATGGTGTTCAGAATTGGGACATATAGGATTGAGCAGCACGAACAAGACCTACAGGTTGGATCCCTGACAGAAAGAGAGACTGAGCCAAACTTCTGGAGAGTTTCTTGCATGAAAATCTGAAATGTCAGAGCAAACCAGCAGAGTATTGCACATACATACCCTTGTGAAGCCAGCATAGATCAGGGGCAATATTGATGACTCTTCACGATCAGTATGCCTTTGAAAAAACGATGTCAGAGATTATTTTTGTAATCAAATGAGGGCAAATTTCACAGTCCATTGACATACTTGTACCCCAGATGTCACACTAAGGTTAATACTGCTAGATTCTTACAGGATCTAGGAATAAAATATATTTTTTGTGGTTTTAATAAGCTTTCATCTTCGGCATGGATAAGCCAAAACGTTATTTTCCTTTATTCATGTAAGGAGCTGCTTACACCACAAAAAACCCTAACGTTTCAAGGAAACCAATTAATAAACTAGATTGTTGGACTATTCCTACTTTTTTGGTACTGGATTCTTTGTTGTTTATGCTGTCATAGTCAGAGATGCCCTTGAAAGTCTATACAGCCAAAGTTTTAAGAAATTACTTGTCTGAGTGTACCAAATCTTAGATGGGCAACTCATGATGCCTGAAGGAGGACAGATTTGCTAGTGTTGCCTACCTAGTGCCTTCTAGTGGGTCACTTGGGGATGACATTGCTAAATGAAGTATCTGGAAAAGTCAGCTATACTAATGAGTTTATGGCTGGAATCTGGAAGAAAAGCCATTATGTTAAGTTTCTGTAAATGAGCAAATTCAAAGTGGTCAGGTTAGCAGATGGCACAATAGCTTTTATTTATGCATGAAGTTTTGGATCTTGAAATGTTTAGTTATGGTCTTTTTTTGCTGGAAATGGTGGTATATTTTTAATGGGGAATTTCAACACCTCATAACTAGTTTTCAGAATTGATGTTTTCTGAGAAATGACCATTCCCAAAATTGTACTTTGTGGAAATTACCTGCCAGTTATTTCATTTCAGATTAAATACACTGATTTATTTATTTTTTTAATCTGTGAGACAATTCTGTACAGGATGTTGCAGAAGTTGTGTGAAACATATTCTGAAAGTCTGCAGTGATCAGGAGAGTGGGGAAAAAAAAAAAAAACAACAAAAAACAACACAAAACCTAAAGTGAGACTCTTTAGTAAAAACCAGAAATCCAAAAAAAAATTCCTGTCCCAATCCTGTGGTCAAGGATGGGGAAAACTCTCTGTGGTATCTAGTTATTAGTAGCATAGTAAGAAGTTCTAATTCAAGTTTTTTAAGGTAGTATTTACTTTTAACACGATAAGATTTACATTTTTGATCACATGTGAAAGTAAAGATATGAGTATTTACCTTTGTACTACACAAATAATGACTGTATTTTCTGAAGCTTTTGTTGTTCTGATAGACCTTTAAATAAAAAGCAAATTATTTAAATCTTGTTTAAGTTTGCATTTCAGAAAATAAGACTTCACAGAATATTCACAAAGTACCTTTCACAAAATGTCTCTTTTCAATCATTTAAGAACAAAACAAAATTCAAACCCCAAACCTGCTGCTAAGACAGGAGAATAAATTCAG
Organism: Margarornis squamiger; assembly: GCA_035222235.1. Taxonomy (NCBI): domain Eukaryota; kingdom Metazoa; phylum Chordata; class Aves; order Passeriformes; family Furnariidae; genus Margarornis; species Margarornis squamiger. Next base: position 10,311,803 of record JAWWTY010000016.1, read on the forward strand.
CAATGTCTGAGACTCCATGAACGCAGATTGTTCTGAAACTCAACTACTCTCAGCAGGGGAATAGCAAAAATTCTCCTCTCTGAAACGGCCTAAAATGGACCTGTTTGAAGGGCTTGGCCTCACTCATTTAAGGTGCATTTTACTTTATTCTGGGGCAGAATGGCAAACGTGGGAGAAGGGGAACAGCACTGACACCCAGTCTTTGCCTGACAAAGCTCTAATCTAGTTCCTTCAGTTTAGCAAGAAGAGCCTTTGTCCCATGCCCTGACCCCGCCACTGCCCAGGGTACACACCCTGACCCTGCCACTCCCACCCCACAGACTGATGGTCAGTCTAGACACATTCCCAAGGGGTATTCCACTGCAAAGTCACTGGAGCAAGGCACTGCTGCCTATCAAGTCCCTCTGGCGGGAATCAGAAAGGCAAATCCTTTCCTCCTTTTTTCATACTTCACAGCAGTTTCTAAAAGTATTTTTGGAAGCAGCTTGCAACTTTGCTTTTCATAACACTTTTTCAAATGTTGTAGGTATGGAAACACGCACACCAAACACTGCCTGTTCACATCTGGCGTTGCTCAACAGCAAGGAACATTGCGAAAAAATTAGAACATTAATGAAGTGAATGTATTAATCGAATTGTGTGGAGACATACACTGTCCTTGCAGTTGATTTAGTGTGCAAACGAGGAACCAGGTATTTGAAAACAAACAAACAGAAAATATAACCAAACCAAAAGAAAAACAAACAAAGAAACCTAACAGTTCAGTATGACAAGAAATTTGTATGCTGTGGCTCCAAGCCAGATTGAGATACCCTAGAACACAACCAAAAATGCTGCCGCTATCAGATGTAAAGCTCCGAGGCAACATTATTTGGTGCTGTCAGTGCATGTCCGTCCAAAAAAAGTATATCAATGATCAATAGTTTATAAAAAGGTTACATAAAAGCAAAAAAAACTTTGATGATGTGTTAATTATATTAATTAAGCATTAATTACACTGAAATGGTGCTTACCTGCACAATGCTTCTGCATCAAAGTATCTGGAATGTCTATGGTCAATAATGATAATGTCATGGTTTTTATCTAGAAAACATTCTAGTGCAGACTGAGGTGTCCTGGCAATGTTACATCGAAATCCAGCTTTCTCACACGCCCAGCGGAACCCATTACTCTGGTCATCTTCCTCAGCAAACACTAAAAGTACCTGGGTTAAAGACAAACAGTGAATAATCACAAACAGATCTCACATATAGAGTAGATTCTGTGACTTTTGCCTATTCTTAACCTGTTTTTTAAAGCCACTCCCAAGGCTTAATCCATTGTTTTTAACAGAATTGCTTTCTACAGAGCACTGCTTTTTTATAATTGTCTGTATACAGATGTGGATAAAACAGTCTGCCAGAGCCACAGGTATCCACATGGGAAGAGCAAGTTTGGGAAGTGTCTCTCTTGTCATTATCTACAAAGAGAGCTAGGCAACCAGCTGAGACTAAGCTCCTGCATTTCATACAGTGTACGTGAACAGCAAGTCTACTTTACTTCACTGAAACTGTCTCACACACAACCATTCTCTTGGGTTTTATTTTTCTTGGATCATATTCTAGAAAAGGAAAAAGAAGGCCATGGTTCCTCTTGTGTGAATCAGTGCTCAACAGTGCTTCAGTGGCACGATGAAAAATGTGCTTTCCTTTTTATCTCATCCTACTTCCCCAAAGTACTGCATACTGCCCACTCCATGGGGTTTCTGGAAATTACAGACAGGCTGGTCAAAATGAACTCAAGCCACAGTGAAATCATAAGAAGTATCTCTATATATGGAGTATGTCCCCACATGACTCCTACACAAAGCTTGCCATAGGATTTATATCACAGAAGGAGATTACCAAAGTTGAAATCCAGAACTGGAGATCAGATCTATGAGCCAGTATTTCCTCTGTCCTAACGTACTGTGTAATTGCTAGTAACTAATCTCTCTGAGCCTTTTTAAAATCAATATGATACCTCTATACTAAAAGTATGATAAGGCCCAATTCCTTTAAAATGCATTTCCAGTTTTATGAGTTAAACAGTATAGAAGATAAACACAAAGTCTGCTAAGGAGGACTGTTACTGATGTGACTGTGCTTTGCATCAGGATAATGTTTTGCAGACGAAAACTTCTTTTGCCAGAAAGAATACGGCATGATAGACTAGAGATCTGTGGTGTGCTATTTTGGGGGATCACTCAGCATATACAGCCTTTCAGGAAAGATGAATAACTAAAACCAGCATTTGGTCTATTGTCCCAAGACACCAATGTTTCAGTAATTTAATCAAACCACACTTTGATATATGCTTTGGTCAGACAATAAGGTGAAGCAGGTGTAACTCACATCACATCCCACTGCAGTTTACCTTCTGGATGATTTTAGGAACTCCATTGCCAGTTATACTTTGGACCAGGTTGGTGAAATGTCTACCAGTAAATCTTGACATTTCCATGTACTGCATATTTTTGTAAGACTAAAGGACTTTGTACTCATTCAGTTCAGGTTCCTTTTATAGCAACCTGCAAAATTGTTTGCAAAAACATGTCATAGTTTGGGCTATATTTCGTGATTCGTTAATTTATAACCCTTTAAGAAGGGAAGAATGGTTTTCAGCAGTAGCATGGAAAGTCAGCAGATCTGAGTTGTATGATTGACTCTGACACAAATGTGATGTTGCCCAGCTTCTCCTTCCCTCACACCTGCCAGCTATATTACCAGGATAAATCAGCAGCTTTTCAGAGTGGCCTATGACTGGACAAAAGTGATAAAATCATTAATAACAATACAGGAGGCAGAAACATTCAAAGAATGTTTCTGATTTATACTTGGGGAACAGCTGGATGCGGATGTCCTAAAATCTGGTGTTTGATAACATTACTGTCTGTTACGAAAATAGCTCAGGAAGATGTTGAACTGCAGTTCTTGAAGACAGATATTTTCACATTATTAGTTCAGATTGCTTTCACCGAGGAGTTTTCTAATTACTGACTGAGGAATATCTTGTATGATTAATGCTTCAGTATGGCTTGGTATATGGGAGAATTTTCAATGGAAGTCCAAAGGAGTCAGGTACCTGCAAACCTCTCACCCATCCCAGACAAAATAAGGGGACAACTGCCATAAAACCTTTATTAATAAAGAGACAAAGGAGGATTAATTAATGTCAGTCTGCACTGATTAGCAAAAAAACTTACTTTGCCAAGCTCACTTCATATCTTTTGTAATAATATTTGGTTGATGCTAACAATAACGATGGTATAGACCCTCACAAGATATCTGGCTTTGTATCAATTTGAAGAGATTATGATTAAGAATTGACTGCCAGTAAAATACAAAATGAGGCACTCACTAAATTGATTACAAGCTAACTGATAGCAAATAAGAGATAGCTGTATTTTTATGAGCTGAGACATGGTTGGAGAAAACAGGTAGGGTTTTTAGGATATCACATAGAATGTCAAGATAATAATCTTTTATTACTTTATCACTACATTATCACTTGACAAAAATGTTCTGTGAAGATCTCTGTACCCTGAAAAATCCCACTCATAAATTTTAAGCTAACATCTGTGATATTTCGGAAATCAAGACTTCAGTTTGAACTGCTGTGTTACCTGAAGTTGATCTTGATGAAGTCTCATGGGGCCAAACTGCACATCTGTTACTGGTGCCTGGAAGAAATAAGAAGGGACCTTATTAATACATTACACCTAAGGAAGAAGAAAAATTATCTCTGTTAGAGAAGACACCTCTTATCTACTACTGTCTCAAGGATATCTTATTATCATTATGATGCTGCCTCTTCATAAGTCTTATTCTGCTTTTGTAAATTTATATGCTAAGCTACATTAACAGAAATTAGTTAAACAAGCTAACTAACAAGCTAGTCTTTAATTCTTTTTTTTAATTATTTTAAACAGAAAGTAACAGATTAGTCATGAAAGTCTGATAGACAGGTTGTTATTTTTCTGTATCCTCTGTATCAGTCCAGCTGCTCTGCAAAGCATGGAACTGTTTAAGAATCACCTCTTTTAAAGTCCAAAAAAGCATTAAATCTCTGGGAGAAAGGCAAAAATATATAATTCTTCTCTTAGACTTTCACATGTAACAGGTGCCCAAGGGTGCTACAAAAACACACTAATTTCATTCCTCCAAGAGCATTTTTCTGCATTCTCCCCTTCCCATCCAGCCCCTCCAGGGAAGCTTCCAGAACTCAGATATTTGTAGTTGACGATGCAATGCAGCCTTCCTTTGAAAAACCCTGCAAAAATGCTGTCTTGTGTCATGTTTTCTACATGTCAGCCATTCCCACATCACATTCTGATCTAGTAACACAGGCAAACACTGTAGCTTAGGATGTATAAAGTGAGCTGGGATCCTTCCACCTCACATGTCCCTTCATGGAAAGGAGGACAACAACCAGAAGTGCTGTTTTTTGCAACTGCTTCTCTTTTATATGATTAATCATTAATTCAAGCTTGAGCATGAAAGACTCTTCAAGTGGTATGGGACAGGCTTTCTAAAGTAGTTAAACACATAAATACAGAAGGAGACTCTAATAGGATTACACAGGTTCAGTTCTTTGGGAATTCCCACAAGGCAAATATCAGCACTTTCAATGTGCTTAAATACTTTCACCTCCTGTTCCAGAAATGAAACCAAAAAGGCAGGAACAACAATGTCCTGGATTCAGAACAGGAAACAGTCCTGTCAATGGTCCTTGGAGTCACATAGACTCTTCAAAAGTAACTGGAGTGAAAAAGCACAGGACAAGAATTTGAGGCAACGCAGTAAATGGAAGACAGCTTTGGATTCAAAGGGGCAAAGAAAAGAGATGTTGAGCACAAAGGTGGCACTTTTTACACTGTTCTTTACCAAGATTAAAATTACGCTTGAAGAGCAGTTTTATTGCTTTGCAACCTGGAATTTTTCCGTCAAGTAATTTTAAAGAATCATCAGCACATCCCACAGAAAAATCTTTTAGAAATGCACGCTTCATTCTTACTATAACCTTACTGCTCCGTTGCTCAGCCCTCAGAGTTTCTCATGAATGATTTTATTTATTTATCAACTTGGAAGTCATCACTGCAACATTAAATAAGCAAGAAACATGATTCAAGGAAAAATGGCAACCTAGAGCCTGCAAAAAAAAGTCAGGAACCAGTGTTTGCCTGTCTTGTTTAAGAGAGCCTTTAAGAGCTGATGTTAAAATCTCATGGAGGGGTTTCAGTTTTACTCAGTCATTCTGGTCAGATCAGATTAGTTTAAATACTCTCCAGTCTTTTTTTTTTTTTTCCAGACAAAAAAAAAATCTCTTCAGCTGGAAAAAACTCAAGCTGCTTTAGTCTCCCTTGTGGCCCATCATCCAATTATTCAAAATCTGCACTAAAAAACATCAAATGCTTTTGCTGATAATGCACATAGCAGGAGGGAATCAAGCTCTTTGCACCAGTGTTAGTGGCTTTGTAGCACTGACAGTAGTAACTACTCGTTCTGAATTGGTAAGATCAGCAGAAATGCCTGAAGGACATAGAGGGAGAATGTCTATGGAGTAAGAGATGCCTTTTGACAGGCACTTCTCTGACCAGAACTGTACTGCAAATCAAATCTTGGCACACTTTTTTGTACGCTCCGGCTGCCAGCGTAAAGCAGCAAGAGTTTCCAGTGCCACTGAATGATGGGCCTGAGCTGTGAGGTTCAGATCCAGAGATAAACTTCACTGGCATCTGGGAGGGTGCAAAACCCCATCTACCAGCCCTACCTTAGTCCCAGCCTAAGGGGAACTTTAACAAGTTTTAACAAAACCTGGTACTGTCAGTTACTTTTTCTCAGATGCTTCTTTCTTTTAAAAAGTTTGTGAATGGTCGTCAAGGTGTTTTAAGGACTGAGTCTGAAAACCACTTTTGTGCCAGAAATTTGTGGCTGTTGCAGCTCTGAAAACACCTATGCACCATTTAAGCTTAAGTCACAAGAACTGCCCAAATGAGATAAAACTGTCTTGTTACACATTGATGTCCTGAGTAGAAGAAAAACCCCAGTCTGCATCTCAGCTGGAAAATTTTGGTGAACTCCAGTTAATTCTTAATCCCATTGAAATCTGTTCAAATAACTTGATTAATCATTTCAAATTTTTGTGTGCTGCTGGTAGCACTGAGAAGTAACATGGTAATTAAGTATTGTGTCAAAAATCAAGGCTTCAGCAAGGATTAGCAGAAACTCTCAACTATCAGTGAACTAAATGAGCTTTAAAAATACCTCCAAGGCTGCAAGCTTATATCAAAACCAAACCAGCCAAAGCTCACTTGTATAGTAACTGCACAAACACATCTTTAGTCCCTCACACCTTTTTATACTTCTTCCTTGAAATTTCTTTCCTAGTTGAAAAACAAAAGCCCGAGTACATTTTCAGACCCAACTTCCACATGTGACAGCATTCAGGCAGGCACAGATTGGTAACAAAACGTATGAGAAGACAGAGGTAGAACTAGTTAGAGGTTCCTGGAATCGACTGTGACAGAGCTGGGCCCGTTGCCAAAGAGCTGCTGATGCAAACCTAAGTACAGTGTATGTGACTCTGGCTACTTCAAATGCTTACACACAGCAATTGCAGCCATTCCACATTCTCTGACCCCCTGAACCACTGCTGGTAGCACTAATTTTCCCTCAAATTTGCCTGTCTTATTTGAACACTGCAGTTTCTGTCCCATGGAATCAGGCCTGGCCCTGGCACAAAGCGAGATCCATCCCAAGGCAGTGGCATCAGCCACATGTGATGGACAGGTGTCAGCACGGAGGTCTGACTGACTGCTGGGAGCAGCTCAACACTCCCCAGAAATGATGTCTGTGTTGTAGCAGCCAAGCTGCAAACATTGAACTTGCTGATAGAAATAGTTCATCTTTCCAATGTCCTGAGAAAAGTGAATGTTTGGTAAATAAAAACAAGCTTTAAAAACACAGATCCAAACAACTGTGACTGATGTGATTAAAGTATAACAAACTCAATGCTGACCTAATATAACTTGGTAAAGTACTTTTTGCTATGAGTCATTCTTCATATTTTACCAGAATAGAATCTAGAGGAATGGTCTGTTCATCATTGCTGGATTGTTTTTTTTTCCTTCCCATAATTAGAAAAACTTTAAATGAACTTGCTCAATGAATAAATGGAGAAACGAATAAAGAGTGGATATAAAGCCAGTTTGATTCACATCTCCCTATGGTAATAAACTGCCTGGCTGGCATGTGGCACACATCAAAGCAGCCCACAGGTCTATTTGGTAGAGGTCTCATATCTTGCTTTTCTCCAGAATCTCTCACCATGACCAGTTGGAGAGAAGAGCAAACCTCCTAAAAATCTGGGCAGATTCAGCCCCCAGAAAATCCTTTGGCTATTAACTTCCACACAATACTCCTGCTGTGGAGGGGCAAAAACGTTCTGTCTGGAGGCTGATTTTCTTAAGCCACTGATGAAGTTTTTGTGGGATGTTTTAAAGCATGCACAGTCCAAGGTAACCCCCCAGCTGCAGCACTACCCACTCATGAGAAGCGCTGGCAGGGAGCTGTTGGCATCCTGGGGGATCTGAGTCTGTGTCTGAAATCCACAACTGCTCCATCACTTCCCTTCTGCCACAGATGGAGCTGACAGGAGCGACTCTTCCTCTGGGCATGTAATCACCAAGCACAGCCCTGGCCTCCTGCTAGTATCCTTCCATAAAGGGCAGCTGGGAACACTTCTGCTCCTGCTGTTCTTCTCGCCTTTCCCAGGTTAACATTTGCAGGAGGAAATGGACAGCTTATTTTTCCTCCAACTGACTTGAACAAAGAGTGACATAAACTTTTGCTGAATGGCTTGCAGATGGAAGCTGCTGCTGTAGGGCTAATATGAGCATTCAGCTCTCAGCAGAGAATTTCTGTCAGCAGTGTAACACTAAGTAATCGCCTCTTCAAATAAAGACATCAACCTCAAGGCTCTGACTCACTATAATATATGACACAGATAACTACAGTGATTAGACATATGACTTCATTGCTGGTCTTAATGGACTACAGTCAGCAAAATTCATCATTTTACTCAGATCAATATTTTAAGACATCACCAAAAATTCTTATCTAATTGTAACATATATACATATACGAGGTATGTGATATGAATCTGCATGAGCTGACCTATCACAATAAGATTTGACATGAATAAGATACACTGGGAGCCATGGGACTGTTAGCATAGACTGAATTTTGATACTTCTAAGAGAAACAAAGGGTAATTTTACAAAGGAAAAAATCTGCTTTCTCTTAACCTGACATTTTAAGCACAAATTTACCACCCCAGAAAGTGAAAGCCCAAATGAACTCATAGATTTATACCATATCTTAAACTTAATTGATTCAGGTTCTATTGCCTGAAGAAATTTGAATTTTGCATTATAATACACTTTCTCAGAAACCTTAACCAAATCCTCCTGGATGCTGAAAGCTGGGAAATAACCCACTCCCTATAGACTGGCATGAAAAGGTCCAGGACCTTGTCCGCTCAGGTCATATCAGAGTGACACCTCTGTCTCAACAGAGAGGGCCTTTGTGACTTGGTGTGGCTCACATTTCTGGGCAATAAAGCCTTCATATTCAGGATCAGGTTTTCACAATTCACATTTTAACTTGATTATAATAACCTTTATCACTTACTGAAATGTATGAACACTTATCCAATCCATGGTCATTTACCTATTTCTTTCCCTGTGGAAATCTACCTAAGTAGACCATTTAAGACTTAGCTTCCTATTTTCCATGCACTTCCTGCTAGACACTGAACATCCCTGTTCATGTCTTCCTTGCAAACTTTGACAGCACTTTTTGTTACAAACTCAAGATTGGTAGAAGTAACATAAAATGCTCTCTGAGCAGATCTTCCTAATGGGCACAGCTGTTTAGAACATAAAATGAATTTTATAGTCCATAGATTGAATTCTGACTTGATTAACAGTGAAATTCAAAGTAATTCCACTAACTATAAAGCATATATGCTGGATTTACTTCAGTGTACACGAACTGGGAGTCTGGCCCAATGCAGCCCTTTTTTTTTTTGTTGTTTGGAGGCCACAACGGTTCCAATAAAGAATAAGAGAGAACAAAGAGTCCAAGGTTTCTGCCTTTGCTCAACAGATTCAAGGACAGAGGTAAGCCTGGCTTTCAAACACCCGATGCCGTATGGAGTCAGTTTATTCTTTGCTGCAGTACAAAGGCATGAATTCTGAAAAGCAATTAAAATTTACCAAAACCCATGTTCAGCCTGGATGAAACCTGTTAATTCCAGCCCTTGATATATTTTTCTATTTCTGTTTCATATAAGATGTAGACAAATGTCACAGACTCTGGATTCACATAATGTAGCATTCTGACTCAGTGCTTTGATAAAATCTAGCATTTACATTAATCTAAATCGGGTTCCCACTGATGCATCTCTCTCAACAAAACAACACAGATTTAGATCTACATTACCAGATACAGAACACCTGAGGTTTTGTTCTGGTATCATTTTCCTTTTATCTATTTTCTGTTTCATATTGATTCCTGGAAGAATCACCTACAGTGCTGCCATGTAACAACATAGCAAACAGTACGTGATGGGGTAACATACCCTCTGTTTTCTTAATCTGTCTCTTGAGTTTTAGTATCCATTGTGAACCAGTTTTAGGTAAATGATCTCTTGAGAGCGGAACTCTGGACTCCACTTCACTAACACCACACAATTTGGACACCTTGAAGTTTTTGTGACTGTAATGAGTTGCCAGAGCTCTCAGGTCAGGCTGCTGGCCCTTCAGCCATGAGACCCACTCCCAATGTCCTGACAAAACCTCTACTGATCCCAAATTCCAGCTCCTTTTCCACTGCTCAGCCTGGGGGCAAGTTTTGTGTCAACCCAGGTCCTGAAGAAGCCACCCAGGAGATCTACAGAGATGTACAGGACAGCTTCAGTGGAGTGCCAGCACACAGCACTGAACACCAGGGCTAACTCAGCTCCATCAGGACTGTCCCAGGCACAGGGAGGACACTGCTGCTTTTTGGCTACATGTTCAGCTTGCCACACATGCCAACCACTATTATGTTTGTTTGTTTGTTTGTATTGTGGGCTGGTTCCCCATTGCATTTCCTCAGTGCCATTCCACTGCAGTAAGTGAAGCCAAGTCAGAACAGAATTGCAGCAATGCTGTTGGGAAATCACTCTCACTGCCTTCTCACACACTTTAGACACAACCAAGAACTCCTGATTTGTGCTGTTTATAAATTCTCTCCTTATTCTTTACGGGAAACTTTGGTTATCAAGCTGTAAGCATGGCACATGCAAAAGTAAATCATTCTGTTTGGTTGGAAATAATTAACGACGCTGTCCCAAAGTGACTTGCATTATTATCTGCAATGCGGTAAGGCCTGGGTGGCCTCTGGCCCAGATGAGAGTCCCACTGTGGTCACATTGTACAATGACAGTAGAAAAAGCCAGTCAGCAGTCCCTGCCACTGGTAAAGGTCAGAACTTTAACACAGAACATACTGATAATTTGGGAGACTTTTCCAGCTCCTGATAGGGTATTGAAGTGATAAAATAAATGTCATTATCTCTTAGTGTGCTTATGGAACTATTACACAGATCTTCAAACTTGAAGAGGAAAGAAATGGCTGCTGGTTCCATTTTTACATTCAGAAGAATTGAGGCACTGAGGGAGAGAGACAGCCCCAGCACAGCTGGTGCTGAGCCCCAGCACCCCTTGACAGGGTGTCTGGTGCCCCTGCTTTCTGGCCAACCTACAGCAGCAAGCACCAGCTATATCGGGACCACTGGATAATGGATGGCACTTGGAAAACACCCACTTATTTCTGAAATTCAAAATTATGTTGCTGATAATTCAAACACAAGTTATAGCCACTGCATAATTGTAGGTTTCAAAGGTAAGCAGACACAACTCCAGCAAAGTGACTCTGCAAGTCTCACACTGTACTTCCACAAGAGTCCTTGCTCTCAGTGAAAACAGGACAGAATGTATCACAGACAAGTCAGAAAAAGAAAGCCATTTAATCCACACCGACTTTTTCTGTCCAAAGAGAACAAAGTTGAATGGAAACCAGTTCTCATATCAAAAGCCATTCAAATCCAGAAAGCTGTATTTGCTGTAGCATCTATGTGATTCAGAGATTCCTTTTAGACCTGCCTGCTATGCACAAGTACATAGGGCTTGAAATTTCATCTATTTCTTTGTTTAGAGGAGAAAAAATGTGAACAATACACTCCACAACAACCCTGGACATGTGAATAACCCTAACACTGATTTGTGCTTCATGGTCATCATTTTGCCAAATGTTATTATGACCAACCAGCACAGAATTAAAATGCCCTAAGTCTTCACAATCTCAAGATTTCAGATGGCTCACTGGGGTCTTCATTAAGGTCTCCACTTTCTGACTGAAAGTTTTTAAAAGAACTTCTCCATTCAGGCCAAATATGCACAGAACTTTGGAGGGTGAGAGGTCTCCCCATGTCAAATCCCTGGGCTGCTCACTAAACTATAGTCAAATATTTCTGTGTAGTGAAGGCATGCTGTGGAGCATCTATAGTTATATCCTGTGCTAAGAGAAAAACAGCAGCTTAAATCATCTGGCTTGTACTTTAGAAGAATTTTTTCAACCCTATAATAATGGTTTTCTATACATAGATTGCAGAAATGGATGCCTTTATCAACATTAAAAAAAAAAAAGTAGTATGGACATTTTCAGCTGTTCAAACAGGAACAGAATGTGCAACATTCGTAAACTGAATTGCTTCAGATAAAATAAAGGGGTCATTTTTAAGGCACTAGCACCTAATTTCATGTTGTATTTGTTTCTGACAAAATTCAAGGGTCAGATATAACACCCTGCACTTCAGAGCAGATGTCCTCCAAAGCCAGGCATCCTTGGTATTCTGGGGTTATGTGCAAATAAGGGCTTGCCTCTGTGAGACAGTACCTTGTGGGCAGCTGAACAGCACATCTGTGTGGATATTACAACTCTGAGTTTAAGCAGCTCTTCCCTTGTACTCCAACAGCTCTGAGATTGGTGTTTCCCCCTCTGCAGTCAGGACCAACCCTACTCTATCTCACAAAATGCTTAAATGGCAGCCACATAAAAACAATGTGCCCAGCAATTTCCAGAAGGCTGAGAGTCCTATTTCCTCTTCCTTTTTCCCCTCAGCTGACACAAGTCTGGTTACTCCACTGGCAAGGAGAGCTCTGGGGACCAACTCACTCCTCACACACTGGCACTGATATCGAAGTTTCAGTGCGCTGCCCTCTCATCTGTTGGCAGAAATAACTTTTACCCAGATGCCAAGGCTAGCCAAGTCGACAGACAAGAAATTGGTCTTTAAGTCTTGCAGGTCATCAGCCAAGATGTATTTGAAATCAGACCATTAAATATGTTGGGGTTTGCATAACTCCAAACAAATAAATACAGCCTTTTGCTTTACCAACATCTTTGTCTAATGGAAAAGGAACTTGTTGCTCGCCCGCTGCTGCCTCAGGTGTATTCATTTTGCAGGCAGGCTGTGGCTGACTTTCCATCCCCCCACTTGAGCAGACGCTTTAGTACAAATACTACATTCTTCTGGCCCTGAGGGAAATTCTTCCTGCCTGCATTTTAACAGTTGAGCTGCACGGCACTCTGGGAGACTTAAATATGGCACAGTAGTTCTATTGTTTAATATTATTAAAACTGCTTGCTCTCTTGTGATTCTGCAAGATCTTGGAGTGTAGCAGTAAGTGCCAATCTGTTTCATATCTATCAGCTAGTTCTCTTCTTTCTGGTGGATTCCACTTGCTAGTTTTATTTTAGAGATGATTACAGATGCATCAGAATACAACAGAACCCTATCATTATCAGTTTTTGGTTTTTTTCCTTATGCATATGAATTTCAGCAACAGTTTTCTTTGGACCATCTGGATTTGAACAGACTCAGCTGACTAAAAGAAGTTCCAGTCTATCAGGAAGTTTTTCAATTACTTTCTTTATGTCAGACAAACTTTTCATGGCTTGGACCTACCAACACTGCAATCATCACAAACAGACCAAGCAAAGCCAGAGAGTACAGACCAAAAATACCATAAACCAGTCAGCGGATCCAATAGGCTTCCTAGAAGATCTCTTTTTTGTCCTAAATCTCCATTTGTAAAGCAACAACTTGTTTTTTCTATTGTCATTAATAACCCATTGTTTGTGCAAACACCGTTCAAGCTTTAGTGACCATAGTAATTTTTTCTACCTGCTGCCATCCATTATCACAGAAGGAGACATTTCCCAAGCAGTGTCAAAGGGCCTGCAGACCACAGCTGGGCAGGCAGCAAGCTGAGATCACCCCTGCTGACCAGCTGAGAACTGCACACGAGCTCCTGTGATTGCTGCTTTATCTTACAGATCTCCAGCCTTTGCACAGGTTGGCATCCCAGATGTGCCAGTTTAGTTCTCCAAGACCAGATGGTGACAGTGTGGAGGTGCCTCCTTCTTCCTCCATTCTCCCAGCAATCTCCCACACACAGCACCTTCACACAGATTACTCAGGTGTCTGTGAACCTGCTGGACGCCACTGGCATGTGTTTTTCTCTATCATCCAAAAGGTGTGCTGTGCCCACCTTACAGATGCACAAACTCGCTTGTGCTCTATCCAGTACCCTGCCTGGGAACTGCTCTAAACGACAGCAAAGGTGCTGCCTCAGATGTATTTCTGCAGGCAGAATAAATATGACATCAGTGGGACAGCAGCCAGTACAGTTAAAGAGAAATGTTCCATATTGATAATAAACACATCAAGGTTTTTTTCTATTGAATACATGTTTCTCAGGCTGAGTGTAACTGTCTACTGATATTTGACAAAACCAAAAGAGAAGTTCCTGGCAGCCAAACCTTTTCTAAATAGAGAACTTTGTGTCCAACAAAGACTGCAGGCATATTCAAGGTGTCTTTTTAAAAAAACCATGAGGAAATTCACAGTAGAACATCCTTTTTTCACCCTAAGGTTTAGCACTAGTTTTGCTTGTTCACAGCAATAGCCAATCCAGCAAGTTTTATGATAAGAAGGAAAACAGGTAAATACATTTAAGAGTCCTGGGGATCCCTTTCTTTTGACCACGAGGAACTGCACTGGATGAGTGACTGGCTTCCTCTAATACAGATGCCTCTTCATTTCTGAGGACCTACAGGGTAGTTTGAAACGTGACACTGGTTTTCTGCTTAACTCTGGTTCAGTAACACACAGTGCTTCTGCCAGCCCACAGGGCTTGTGAAATATTACACACTTGGTAGATGGGATCGCTCTTTTTTTCCTTTTTTCCTTTTTACACTTATGCCAATACCCCTAAACTCTGCATGTCTTTCATAAAGTGGGCTTTTCATTATAATCAGAACTGCAATTAAGTATAACTTAATGCAACAAAGCAATTTTTCATTCTAGTTCTCATGTAAACAGAATTTCACTCTATCTGGATTTGTGGTAGGCATACTCCATTTTATTTAATTTAAATGAAAATAAAACTGGGTAATTATACCATTATCTTTGATACAAAGCAATGTCTGCACATTCTGTCTACAAGTAGCATTTTCTTTACAAAAGAGGTGCTGGATGTGCAAAAGAAGACACGGCTGGTATAAAATGAGCATGATTTTCTCCCTGGAAATGCACAAGCAACCAATATGTTACCAACTCCTAGTAAAGTTTCACAGGACTAAAGCTGTGGTAACCAAGGTCTCAGCTGAGCCATCTCCCACAAGGCAGCTCTTTAATAAGCAACCCATCATCAAGGAAGCCCACAAAGCACTCTGACATTGTAGTCCTTAAATGGGAAACAAATTCATCTGGGTATCAAATATCCACCTTAAGATGAAATCCTGCCCACAGTGAAGTTCATTGACATTGATACTGTACAAATATGTTCTCTCCAGGTATAATGTTTGCATTTCTCAAATAAAGTACAAGGGCCATAATTATGCAGGTAATAATCTATAGATGTTGAATAGTCTTATATAAACCATTCAGCTTTGAGATTTTCAGGAAAGAGAGAGATCATCTGGAGATACTCCCATTAGATACTTTTACAAGTTATATGAGCAAAGCAGAGCTGAGACTAGCAGAGCAAAACAGCTTCTCAGATGTTAGGATCACTGGGTACCTACAACTTCCTGCACAATTTTATTGACACCTAAATCTATCTGGCTCATCTGAAAAGGTCTGGCATTGCAGCTGTGAGTGGCACAATCGTCCTGCACTAGGAATCAGTGCAGGAGCTGTGCACAGGTGGCGGTTCTATCACATGCAGCACCATTCAGTCAGGCAGCAACATCCTCTTTCCACTTGGATAACAACAGTGGACTAGAAGAAGGAGCAATATGAAAGAAAGTGGCTCCACTTAGTCATTATATAACAAAATAGTGTCAACATATGCAAAAACGCCCATAATTAGCTGCAAGGAATACTGGCATCTATCCAAAATCAATCTCCCTCAAGATACAAATACTGGCATCTAACAAGGTGGAAGCTCATTTAATCTGTTTTGCAACTATCCAAAATATGTTTCTCATTCTGCTGGTTTTTCTAAGAAAGGATGCAGTGGGCCTGGGCCTTCTGCTGCAAGAGCAAAAGCTTTATGCCAAAGAACAAACAAGAGAAAATAGACATTAAAGTCCTGTCTGGCGACACCATTAATAAGTTCACAGTCACCATTTCCTTCTTCCTCCCCTGCACCAAGTGTTTCTTCCCAGACAGTGATCCAGACTGCTGATAGCTCTGGCAGGGAGCTTTTACCAGAAATTTTAGCAGGAAATGTTAATTTGCAAGCCTCAGTGTCCTCCCCTGGGGAGGATGGACACTGTATCTGCATAACCAAACTGTGGGGACTCAGAGCTTCTCAGACTTGCCTGCAACACGCAAAAGAGAAACTCCTCTGTGTCTCTAGCAAAGCTGAGTAAAAAACCAACTGTACTCATTTATTTTCTTTTGCCTTTTCCCCCAAGCAATGAAATACTAGAAGAACGTCCAAAGCAAACAGAAAAATTCTATTAATGAAATTAGTTTCATGGCCTGACTCTGAGCTCAGCCAGACTTCTAGGACACAAAACCAAAACCTAGCTGGAAATTTGTAGTACTAGAATAAAACTAAACTATTGCTTTGTGTAAAAATTATACTGCATTTCTATAAACCAGTCTAATGAGAGAGATAGCCTGTGTGAAGCAGCAAATGTAACACATACTTTAGAAATAAATTAGATATCATGGATAAATAGTTTTTTAGTATAGAAACTAATGACTGATGTAAGGGACAGAAAGGAAAAACCAGACTCACTTTACTAACAACTCAAATAAAGCTACAGTAAAACTGTAGGTTACTGTGAGAATTAAAAAATCAAAGTAAATCTATAAAAGTAAAAATCATGTAGATCAGACTGATGAAAAGTTTATTACTCAGATCACCTGATTTCTTTTTCTTCCTCTATGAACTTTGAACATAAGGCTGTAATTACTTATTACAGATGCAGGAGAGAACAGCGTCCTTGATCATGGGAAGTTTCATTTGACTTGTTTTATGTTTTTGCACGTTCCTTTAAGCCAGAACAAATGTTCTTACCACACTTGTATTTGTGTGGTTAGCAGCTTTTTCTGCATCTCTTTTGTCCTTACCCTCCAAAGACAAAACAAATGGTGTGCTGCTCAATGTTGAACTTCATAATTTTAGTCCTAAATTACAGCAGGCCCATATTTTGACTAACTCTACGAGCCACTAACATGTACAGTCTAAGCACCTTCAACAGAACACCAAAGTTCTAATTGTTTCCCTGAATGTTTAATTTGAACCTATATGTCATACTCTGGATGAATTCAGAACATACTATGAGATGCATAATTTAATCCAGTTATATTCTGTAATCTAATTTTGCTAAGAACATTCAGATATATTCTAACAAAAAAACCCTTATGTGAAACAGCAGGAACACATTAGAGGTGGCATCAAACCACCACTGCATTAGACATAAATTACTCACAGTATGTTCCCCACAAAACAGAGTAACAAAATTTGCAGGCCACAGTATGAGGTTGTACTCAGAAATACTTTCCAGATGAAGCAAGCAAGATTTGCAGTGGGTTTGTGACATGACTGACAATTTCCTGGTAGTGGAAGAGATTATCTAGTGCATTTGCTGCACAGATTCCGTGTCCTTGAACATCTCCTTTCTGAGTTCCATGAGCAATGAAAACTGAAGAGGACACTTGCACAAACTAAAGTCCATCAGGACTCTCTGTGTCCTTCCCTCTCAGAGCAGCTGGCCCTGCATGCTGAGTAACTGATCCCTGGGAGTTACTTTGCCAGACAAATCTAACACACTGCCAGCCAGGTGTGGGTGCTATTCCAGCCTCATGTCCCATCTTTATTCTTAAATAACACAACGCTGCCGTTGCTACCCATGCACTCTTTGGGAAAGAAGCAAAGCATTGCTTGTTTGTACCATAAAATAATACTACTTACAACATTTAAGACTGATTTAATTTTTTACAAGAGAAACATGCCCATGTTGGGAAAAATGTTTTGCTGATACTGTAAACGTGAAACTATGGGTGTCACAACTCACATTATACATATTACATTTCTACTTCAGACCAAGTTTCAAGACAGTGTTTATGACAACTTTAGAGCTCAACTGATGATTTTGCTTTGCAATTCTCTGCTGTATTTTTAGCCTTTTTTTTTTCTTTTTTTTTTAATTTGCATAGCATATAGGGCATATAGAATTACCAGGACTACCATTGGACTGCCTTGCTATTTTTTCTAAACTAAGAATAATCTGTTGGCTCTGCCAGTCAAGAAAAAACACTTCTTCCCCCAAGTTTGACTTTGAGAATTTAGTTAGAGCCTTTGCAAGCAGCGCTATGCAAATCAATGTTTCCCACATAAGAAGCTTTTCACAGAGTCTGCAGCAAGAAACACCTTCTGATAAGTATAGACCTATTTTTTGCAGTACATTATCACATATTTTCTTCCTGAAATATTCTATTATTTCCAGTATTTCTGTCATACAAGATTATTTTTATTTTCTTTTAAATCTAGTTATTACTGTTTCAAAACTGCAGTGCCCAACCAGTTGTTTTCTCAATACAACTCTCACAATCTCATGTGGAACTCTCAGTTTCATCTGGTTGGAAAAACTTATGTCCCTTTGACTGTAAGCCACTGGCAACGGTGAGCATTCATTTCACTCTCTGTTCTGTCATCTAACCCAAGACTGAACAACTGGAGCCTCAAGCTGATGATATCAGCACTCCAGGACTCAGAGGCAAACATCTGGAATTTATTTGTTAGAAATAAAATGAATGACATCTATTCAGGAGTTTTAGCTTGCACCTGTACTTATAAATCTCCATAAAGGCAAGTTATGAATAAAATTAACCAGGAGCAGGAGGCAGAAGGCTCAGATTTTGAGCCTTTGGCTCAGCCCCTGTCAACGGCCCCAGGAAGAAGGTTGGTACTAAGATGCCCTGGAGACACAATTTATTGAGCTCTCCTCTTCCACTGGAGGATAAAGAATACACTGTATTAGGGCTCCTGGGGCCCACCATGCTGTCAGTGCAGACAGCTCTGCAGAGCAGGCTGGGTGGCAGAGCTCCTCCCTTGCTGCCCTCTCCCAGATGAAGCAGAGATCTATCCAGCCTTACACTCCACACAAGCAATTGTGAGTTTCATCCCGCTTTGCCATGGAGGAAATGTAACCCTGAAGGTTATTTTTGTTGGCTGTAACACCATTAGTGGTTCAAACTCCAGCAGAAGCTGTAAAGGGGAATGGAAAAGAGCACAGGAGAAATTTAAGAGGACAGTTCTGCAAACAGAATAGTAATGGAAGGGGGGTAGAGGTCAAAAGAATCTAACACCACCACTGTTATCTGATGGGAAGGCACAAAGATACAGGATGAACCTCAGCAAATATGTAGAGGAGGGAACAGGGAATATACAGAGAGGAAGAAGGGCAGGGGAGAAACAAAGAGACAGAAGCCCCTGCCAATTGTTTGGATGAAGTGTTACCTTTGCCTAGGCACTGAACTCATTGTCTGCAGCCGTCTCCTTTCCTGCTTCTTTCCTGAGCCTCCCTCAGCACAGACAGTGCGTGTTCCAAATCGGAAGGTGACTGATGTGGGTCCTGTGTTATGGGCAGGTCTACACCATGGACTAGATCAACTTCTTTATTTTCATTTGTGCAGAGTGCAATGTTTTCACTTCAAGGGTTTAAATGACTGAAGTGCAAGTTGACCACATCTTATCCAACTTGGCAGCCTACCTTGGAAAATGTTCATGTTTAGGGATCGATATGATTTTATTGAAACAAAGTCATTCAAAATGCAACCAAACACCTGGAGATGTAAAACAGATTCACACAGGCACCCATGAACTGTACCCAGTTCATTTCTCTACATACTGACTATGGGCCCCATTAGGGATGCAGGATGCTGTGAGAACAGGAACTCTGTATTGCAAGGGAACTTGCTGTATCCCTTTTTGATCATAATGGAAGATAGAGGGAAACAGCATTTTTATTTCCACAGAAATCCAAGCATGAAGCTGTCAGAAAAGACAACAAGAACTCAGCATTTCAGTGAGGTGACAGCCCACACTCAGTACTTCACACAGACTATTTCCAGTTACTGAAAGCAACACTGAGACAGTACAACAAAACTGAATTTAATAGAGAAAGGCACTAGGCAAAATGTTCTGGCTGTAGTTTAATAAAAGCCTTTTAAAAATAAAGACAAATTCAACCCCTGCAATGGTGGGATGGTTCCTATATTCATTCCAGCACACCCTGTAGTTCTGTCATCAAATGCTCCTGGACTTTTTCAGTGCTCTGCAGGGTAACTCCAAATGTTCCCAGTTGTGGGTTGTTTTCGTTTGTTTTTTTCTTCTTCTGGTGTTTGGTGTTTTGGTTTTTTGAATAGAGGACCTTAGACAATTCCTTACAAGAACCGCTTTCATGAAGCAATCAAATGCTCTTTGCCAAATATACAAGCTCTTTGGAGAAAGGAAAAATAGGATTCAGAGCCAGTGTAACACTAAGCTGGGGGGAACCATTTGGACCATGACAGACCTACAGAAGAGAGGGAAGCACAGAACTCTTGTACCACAAGGCACAGAGTGTTCCCTATTTTTACAAAGGTTGGGTGGGTTTTTTTCCAATAGGTGCTTCCTCTTGCTGTGGATGACAGGAGCTAATATGACAATATTGTTGGTATTGTTGATGAAAGCTGCCCCAAGCTTTGTCTGGAAGAACTGTTGAACTAAGGTCTGCTCTGCTCATCACTGGTTCTTGTCCAAGTGGAAGTTAGCAATCCTGTGGCACTGGCCAGAAAGCAAGCAAACCAAAAATGTAAGGGGATCAGCCCCCTGGCAGAGTGTCAGCACCTCTGACCTCAGCACCAGCCTGCTGCACCAGCTCGCAGAGGAACTATTGATGAACACACTGCTGACAGTTCCTCTGCCCACAGAATTACTGCACAGTCAACAGCTTGCAGAGTGTTGTGCAATACCTGGACGGAGGTGTTTTCACACATACATCACACAGCACCACATTACAAACTATTTCAGGCTGCTTCAGGAAGCAACTAACATAATTCTGCAAGAAAACACACTCATGGAAAAAATTCCAAAAGCCATTTAAAAAAAAAACCACCCACAACCTGAAACAAATATTTTATCACTACTCAATGTTTGAACTGTCAGCTTTATCCCCCCTGGCAAGTAGGCAGCTCTAGTTCACAACTGAACACCTACTTTATTTATTTAGCTATGCTGCATTTAACCTTACATCCTGCCTGCTGGGTGCATCCGGCTCCACAGATCTCATTGCAGCAAAGCTTTAGCATAAGGTGGGGGAGCTACTTTCCACAAGCCAAAAAACAGGAAATTTGATGACATTGTTCAGTGAGCAGACGTCAGCAGAGAGTGATACAAAAGAGTAAACAACTTCCTAGCAGCAGCAGACAAATGGGCCGGAACTACTGGAATCCTGTGATGTCTGGTGTGTTTTGCATGAAAATTACTGTTTCAATGAAATAGGGAGAAATCTTTGACTGATGCAAATTGGAGCTGCTCCCTGGACATCTAGGAACTACACTCATTTTGCCTGTTTAATATCTGACTCCAAGTCTTTACCTTTGTAATCCTGAAAACATAGTTTTTGAAAATTCATATTGTTGATATTCTACATATTTTGTAAATGTTCTCATTATTTTAAAACACACAAAAACGGATTTGAGTAGAAAGGATAAACTTCAGTGAACAGATGGAAAGCACTATCAGTAATGCAGGTGCCACTTCACTGTGTTCTTAGTACCATCAGTCTTACATAGATATAATGCATATACACATATAACATAATATTCTTGTTTAAATACTTTGATATGAAGGAAGCTCAGCACTCTGTTGGTGGAACCACACAGTAGGTAAGACATCTCCTTTCTGGATTTCAGTGTTTGCTTTGTGGATTCTGCTCTCATACTTTCCAGCTACAGGCAAATGTCAAATATGATGTAAAAAAAATTAACCTCTCAGCTAGGCATACAATGACTCAAAGCCAGGTTACAGCAGGCAGAAAGGAAATCTAAGGGAAATATTTTTGCTCCAGCAGAATGCCATTCTGTCCATTTCTATTCAGTTTAAAAGTCTCTTAGTTGCAAGAAGTAGTATTTGACCAGTGACCAAAAATATGAAGCTTCATTATTGCATCTCAATAAACTGTATCAAGAAAAGTTGTATTCCCTGGAAAAAAACTCTCTTCCCTACTCATCTATGTGTAAAGAGACCACCAAGTCATGTAATTTTTCAGGCCCTGTATGTTGCCTTTCGTACTACCCCTTTCAAAGGGCTGTAGAGAAGTAAGTCTATACTAAACAAGTTAGTTCTTTAACTGTTGACAAATGAGTCAGACCAGGACCTTGCTGGGGCTTTAAGATCTGGGAAAATCTGGGGACCTTACAGAAAATACAAGTGAATGTTCCTCAGAGGGGTGCAACTCAGTAGGTACAAACTCAGGACTCTGGTCTCACCCAGCTTTCACCCCTAGCCAAAATCTAAGCAGAAAAGACTCCTAAAATGAAAATTAGCAGCTAAATTTAGAGCTGTTGATGAGACTGCCCTACTCTCAGTAACAGAGAGAGAGAGAACAACAGGAAAGAGCCAGATGCTTCTTGGTCTCCTTGCCAAATTCTCCTCTCCTTGGACACAAAAAATGTACTGTGTAATGCTGGGGAGGAAGACACACCAATAACCATGTCAATGCTGCAGTCAAATGACAAGGCAAACATACTGGGCCAACTCTATCTGCAATATAACCAGTGATTTGAGCACACTTTGTTCTTCCAAAATACTGGCAAGTAGCTGCAGGCTAAAAAATGGCTAGGCAAAAATAAATAAATAAAAACATGCACCCAAAGAGCAACAAATGCCAATAAAAACCAGCAGGCCTACAAGCAAAACAAACCCACTTCTCATTCCTCTCTCTATCTACATCAGAATCCTTCTTGGTTTCAATTAATTTGTCATTTCAGCAGAGTGTGAGTGTGCACCAGTTCTGTCATTCTTCCCTGACTCCTTGCTTTAATATAAGAATTAAGGGCTTAGACAACAAACTCAAGCTAATCATTCTCAATTCTCTTCTATCTTCTCTTACATGGTGAAATTAAAAGTATATACATCTCTAGCAAAAACTTCCAAGAATAAGCAAATCAGTCTGGAGGAACTCCAAAATCTTTATCACATAATTAAGATAAAAAATACTAGATATTCACCTGGGTGTACCAACAGTATCAGGAAGTCAGTTGTGTCAGAAAACAGGTATTCTGCAAACCCCACACGGCTTCAGGATGAAAGAATTATTTTTCTACAACTCCCTTTGCAGTGTTTCATTCCACTAAGACTCATGGTTAATACATGGCTAGAGAAAAAGACCTTGCTCTGACCTGCAGGAACAGCGATGACGGTGGTGTGACACGACCCGAGTAGAGATACATGACTATAAAAACCTGTCATCCACACTGCACACTTATTTAGGGCCTTCCATTGTTAAGTTCTGATTTATATCAATAGAGGTGAACATGGTGACCAAAGGCAGACAGCATGTGGTTTTAAATATAAATGAAACCATGGAATCCTATTGTGTGCAAACACAGAAGCGAGGACAGCATAGGAAGGGTGGGTGGCTGTGCTGAGCAATCTGTGGATAGGGGTTACTATCTCTCCTTGATAGGGTCTGGCAAAAAGCACAGTAATTTCTACAGGATTTCCCTCCCCCCTTTCAACAGTCTGAGGCCCCAGACTAGCAGGTATTGCACAAAACAAAACATTTCCCAGTTATCTCTGCAATGCCATTCTGCTAAGATTGATTGGGTGAGCCAGGATACTGTTTCCTGCTTTTTACTGGGCATCTAAGCAGAGAACTCCTTTTAACTTTCTGTGCCTGGGATATCTGTCATTATCACCCATGTTCAATTAAATTTCTACATATGACTTAGTTTCATAGAAGCATATTTTGAAATTTTACTTCTCACCGTAATGGAAAAGCACCTTCTAATAAGGTTAAATGAGTAATAAAAACTCAGCCTAGGTTTAGGGGGGAGTTAACCTGAAGACAAATAACTATGGTATTTCCTCTATTTTACACCTGTTTTGGGTCACTTTACATTAAATTAGCAAATTAGTGTTCTGATATAAAGAGTGCTTGTCAGGAAAAGCGGGAGCTCCAAGGGTTTGATGCACCTACCATGCCCATCCACAAAGGGGAATGTGTTTCTTACAGGACCACTGCACAGTGCTAAGCTTTGTTTCTGTAGAGATTTTGACATATGGCTGAAGTTAGACCTTAAATTAGAATATTCCTCTTTGAATTGAGAAATGATCTTTCTGTGCAAATGAATAGTGTATTCAGTGTGAATAAAGCTTCTGCTATTGCACAGTTCATCTTATCTACTGATGTAATTTCCTCTTAGCTGCTTCTGTAATATTAATAATCACCATACAGCCAAAGAGGTCATACACTAGGAATGTATACTTAAAAATTCTTCAACATCGCAGAAGAGTTTGAACAAAAAAATCTATGTTTCTGGCTACATGAACATACTGAATGACTTGCAAGGAGATGACATGATGTCATTTAAAGGTGGGGATAAAGAAACCTGTCTACTCAGGCAAAAAAGACTCCAGACCGCAAGAAAAAGGCAAGTATTGAACTTAGAAAAATCACGAACGAAGAGTGAACCTAAGCTTCCTTCATATGTAAAAAAGGGCCATACACAAAACAATCATGCTGATACAGCCAAAGAATCACACACAAAAAACCCCATGAAGATTTGATTTATGGGCTCATGACATTTCTGATGCAATCCTTGATAACATAATTCTTGTTCTAAAATTACTTTCAGCAGGGACTTCTCTTCCCCTGAACACAGCACAAGCAGAGTCCTGAGCACGTTCTCAGCAGTCAGTTCAAAGTTGCACAAACACCTCAAGGATTCCCACTCCCCTACCCAGCAGGAGAGCAGAAAAAAAAAGAAAACATACATGTGCAGGAAAAATGATATTTTTAAGGACACTGGTACCTTTTAAGGTAAAAAGCTGGGATACCATTTTTGCCATGAGCGCTTTGCTTGGTGGGACTGTGGTTGCCTCCTGGTATTATGGAGTTCAGATCTTTGTGCATAAATGGGAGAAGAAGAGGATAATGAACCTCTATGATGTCTTAATCACACAGCTAAGATGCTAGCACTAAAAAGCTGGAAATCCTTGTCACCTCCCCAACTCATGAAAAAATGCAGGAGCTAAGGAGACAGAAGAGCTCACAGAAATGGCTACCTGAGAACAGAGCAGAGCTGCTGGCAGTGAAGGGGGACTGGGGAAGATCTGCTCCTTGAGCTTCAGTTGGATACCCACACTAACACACCGAGGGAAATTACTTAGTGCATGTGAAAGATAGTGTTTAAAAAAGAGAACTAAGACATTCTTTAACATCTTTGATTTATAAAAGCTCATCATGTCACCATATATAATTTTGAAAGAAGCATTTTTCTCCTTGAAAACAATGAAAATTACTTTCTACTAAAAAGCAATTGTTTCTATTTGGGAAAATTAAAGACTGGATCAAATGCTATGTTAAAAAATGTAAATTTAAGAAGGAGACAAGATCTAGGGCATATTGGAGTCAAGAGACATTAAGAACCAAATAATTAGCTCTCAAGAAATTGCCTCAGAACACAGTAGCTGGAAGCCTTCAAAATGGGCTGATGAATTAAAACTGTAAGTGTGATCTAGTTAAAAATAGCAGTGACTCCTCAGAATATTAGAGAAGAAGAGATATCTCACAAATACGTTCTTTTTATTTTTTCTTCAGGGTGAATATGGGTCTTTTACGCACTGGAAATCGCTCTTTTAAGTAATTCAGCACATACTGTTCTGGGAGAGATCCAAATGCTAATTTGACAAAGTCTCTAAAGCAATTAATTTCGGAAGGAGTTTTCCTTCTCATAGTACTTTGGCTTTATGTAGGCCCCAGAATGTTGGGGTTTCTCTTCAAAGTCCCAATGTTACCAGGTCTAGAATGGATATGAGTTCCAGTTCCTGGAATAATGTGACTGCATGAGATCATGGCTTTTCCTAGCAAAAACGTTGATTCTGCTTCTTGCAGTTGCAGAAAAAAGCTTGAGTCCTGGATGTTCAAACCCTAGAGTATCAGCAGAAAGGATCAAAATGTTCCATGACTTAAAAAAAAAAAAAAAAAAAAAACAAAAATAAAGGAGTTTTTTTGGTGTGAATAGTAATTTTTAAACCCCAGGAGGTGGCAGTACTGCATTAGTGCAGCAGAAATGTGTCACAACTGCTGCAGGACTTTGATCTGAGCAAGAAAGGCAGTAAGTGCAGAGCAAAACCGGGTGAAAGGGCAGGATCAGCCTGATTAAGTCTTATGCCTAAAGTCAGACCTTTGATCAATATTCAGGCAGCTGTCTCCAGCATCCAATGTCCAAATACAGCACCTCCACTTTTCAAAGGAGACATGCAATAGGAACTCGGGTTATCACATGTCCAACAGTCCCGGACAGACATAAATAACCTGGGCTACAGTGTATCACAAATAAAGACCAAAGGTGGAAAAAGCTGGTTCCACTGCATGCCCTGGTAGAGCAGTAGAACAGCAAACACAGAAACAGGTAAGCCAGAACAAAATGTAGCCAGAGATGAGAGATCATCCTGCACAGGGCAAAGAAGTCAGTCAATAATTTACACTACAAAAAAAGCTTATACTTGCACAGGGCAGAACATCAAATCACAAAGCTAAAATGCATCTACAGAGGTTATCTAGATCATCGTCTATCCCAAGGCAGGACTAATATTGTTACATCACCCTTAACACAAATTTTCCTAAACTTAAGCTCCACAGCTCTCAGCAACCTACTGAATTGCTTCACTGTCCTCTCTGTTTGGAGGTTTTTCCAACCTATCAAACTTTGATATTCTCTATAATTAAGGCTGAATGTATTTCTTGCCCTATTCTCCATGGAAATGAAAAATTTATTATTCCCTCCTCAGGTTTGAAGGCTGGTTAGTTTACAGAAGTAAAGGACTTGTTATTTTGCTTTAAGCCAAAGCATTTAAAAACAATTTGAAAAAGCCACAAAGAAAGCTTGTAAACACTGTTATGGTAGCTGTATAAGCTACAACTCCTGGGCAATACTGCAAAATAGCAGAACTTCTGGGAGGGATTGCAGAGGGATGGAGGCACACATCCCAGTTTATAGGAAATGCCTAGAGGCAGCACAGGCACTAACTTCCATGGAATCTCTTTTGTTAAAAACCAAGGCCCTGCATGCCCACAACATAAACACATCTTATTGAAATCAAGAAAATTTCAAGTTAAGCTTGTGCTTAAGTGCTTGCTGAATCACAGCTTGGTGTTGTACACAAGGAAGTTTATAATACAAATTCATTTTCAAAGAGATAACCTAGACGTTATAGGAATTACATCTTGCTCATATAGGATTGCAGGTGGACTGATTCTGTCAGTCCCCAAAGAGACAATTACAATGTATGTTACAAGAGCTGGGATTAATGATGTACTCTAGCAAACAGAGTAGAAATTCTAGCACGAGGGAACTGTATGATTACATTTCTCACAGGTATTTCAGAACAAAACACAAATCTCAGTTAGTGTTTACTGACACCCCCAGCACATATAAATGCATAAAGAAGTTTTCACAGATTTATAAATTGAAAGAGAAAAGCTTATTGGAAAGCAGCAGACTAGCCACACTTACTATACTTCATTTCAATGAGGTTCTGGCAAATCAGAAAATATAAAGGAAATAGTTGTGTAATGGCTAATGACTGCTTAGAATGGAAAAAATGTTTCTTTTATCTTGGCTTGTTATAAGGGGATGGGTCAGAAAGTACAACACCGCTTAAATAGGAAATCATGCCTATGATCAACCAAAGTCTTTTAAAACTGTGTGCATGTATTGTACAGTACCAGGTTAGCTTTGAACCATGTTGCAAAGACAGTAATTTTCTATTTGCTAGGAAATTGTGGTTTTAACTTTCTAGCACAGAAGCAATACATTGATTTTTTTGCAACTAAACCAAGGAGAATGAAGTAAAATATTCTCATGAGACTAGGAAATAAATCTCTATATACATTTATATCTATAAATCTATTTGATACTGTTAAATCCTTATTCCATTTCCTTGTTCTCTGACTCTTCATACATTAACCACCTATTGCAAATTACCATGAAATTGTTATTACTGTATACTTCTAAAGCTTCCCACTTTCATATACTCAGCTTCTGTAAACTACTAGCATTGGAACACGCCATGAAATCAGTGAACAAGGTCTGTGCTTCACCAAGTGGAATCTAAGTGGAGAACACTCTGCTCTCTTTACAGTCACTTCAGCATCTTGTTCCAAATTAACTGGGTCAGGGCACTTGAGGAGGTTTCTGTTCTGAACTTTGCCTTTGGGATTGGCCCCACTCAGGAGATGTGAGACATGCACCGCCTCTCAGCACAGTTTGGGTGTTACCATCACCCAAACAGGCCTTATTGAGGGGCATCTGAATATTACATTACTGAATATGAGTACTGGTAGCAACAAAGATGCCCCAGGTGAGAATCTGACCTTTTTGAATATTATTTGAGAAGTTGCACTTTTCACAGCAGCAACTGACTGAAGTATGTTTCATGGCCAACAGCTTTCTAGATGTATTACAGAACTCAGAGTTCAAGACTCCCTAACAGATGATATTAACAGTCCTTAAAAACAAGAAGGGCAACAATGGCAACACACAGGCACAGCATCAATCTCGTCATCTGTTTACACTGGAGAGTTATAAAGTCACTAGTCATTATTTCACTGCTTTTGCAATTATTAATCCCAAGATTCCAAATGAATTTTAACATGGATGAGTAATTTTTGGTACTTTAGCTGCTGCTATGCACCACCTTATTCCTTGAAAGGTCTGGGCGAAATAAAAATGGCAACCTGATCTAAACTTAAACCAGCTCTAGGAAGATTAATTCTGGAAGAGTGCAACTGTAGTAGAAATCCTTCACACATAACACTACTCTCCCCACAGCATTTCAAACAGGTATGAATGAGCAGTCAGCAGATAACCTGTCTGAGGGACAGAACTTCAGGAAAGTATCATCAGCTGTCACTGCAGCAGACTCGAGAGCTGCACAGATTCACATCAGCAGGGGGCCATGCTTTGAATATAAATTCCAGCACTTGTGTGAGTGAACTGTTATTTTTCCCTAATAAACTCTACACATGACTTAGCAATTAGTTTTTCTGGAGTGCCCTCAGACCAGCAGGCTGCAGTTCATTGGGTTAGGTCTGTGCAAACCTATGGCAAAACCCACGCTGCAAAGCCCTTGCTCCAAGGGGTCCCTGGGGATGTGTGAGATCTAAGAGGCCCTGGTGGCATCTGAACATCCATCTGATGGCAAGGGGTCCAGGGGCAGCACTCCCCTTCCTGCTGGGAGTCACACAGTGGCTCAGGGGAGAGTGGGGAGGAGCTTCTGAGAACTGGAATTTCTCAGGAGGTGAAACTGTGAGAAGTCCAGCAACATTTTACAGCTGGCAATTAATTTCTACAGAAACTGAGTTGTGGGCCAGTGAGACAGACACACCTGACTGCAGGTTGGACTTTGGTTCATGCTGACTAACGAGCATCAGCCCTGTATAAGCCTGTGAGCTGGAAATCCTGGCTCACACACAAGGTGCCTTGGAAACGTATTTTGAAAGTTGGTCTCAAAGCCTAAAAATGCAAGATAACCAAAGTACAGAACAAGATATCAGAGCTAAAGCAAAGACATCTATCTTATCTATACCACTGACGAACAGCCAACTACTTCACTCTTTGAATATTATCACCAGGATGAGCCCAGTCCTAGCTCTCCCTGAGCTACAGCTGAACTGGACACTGGTGACTCTTCCCTTGAGCAGGGACATGACTCCAGGTACGAGATTCCTTACACTTAAACCATTGTCCAAGCCTGAGACTAAGATTGGCCCTAGCTGCACCTGGGCTCCATAAGGAGCTGAGAAGGCAAGGGGGTCCACTCTGAACCTCATGACTCGACAGAAAGGTCTGTGGTCTCTGTGTGAATCTACTAACTGGATTCTAACCCCATTCTCCTTTGTATGTTTTTCCACGCAGTAATTAATAAGGTGAACCTTGCCATCAAACTTACTGAACTGTAGCAAACCCCTGTTAAATTTTATTAAATGCCATCAAACTTATTGAACTCTGTCAAACTATTATTTCACCTTAATAAAACATATTGCTGCATCTCTCTTGTGAGGTACATTCTACTCATCCACAACAGAAGAGCTCACATTCCAGGTCAGAATAATAACAACTAAATCTGAGTATTCATTCCAACATTTCTGGGCATCTTTTTGGGCCCCAGGGTTTTGCCACAGGTCTAAGTATGCCCTGGAGTTAATTCACCCCTTCCCAATTTAACATATTCTCCACCTGAATACTGTCCCTGGGACAGATGAAATGCATCCTGTTCTTTTGTTGTTTGTCCTCAGACAACAAAGAAATCTCACAAAGGGTCAAAATTGTATCATCTCTGTTGCCAGCTAACAATTCCTTATCGCCATTACTCATTTACAGTTTATGTTTTCCTATTGCCATAGTAACAACACAGACAGCTACAAAGGGCTTGAATTAAATAAATCAATGGAGTCTGCAGACCTAAAAGCTGCTCCATTAAACAATGGTTCATATTGAGGGGAGAAGGTGAGGGACAAAACCTGCAACACATTAATACTGGACAGTTTTGTATCACTCACATGCTAGTAACTGGCAAACATAGTGTCTAAAGAAAACTGGCTAGCATGAGGAAGACTTGAATGAGATGGTCATGATTATGCATCATTGTTGCAATATATTAAGTGTTAATATTACATGCAAAAAACTAGAAATTTGGCCTCTGGCCCAATGACTCTGCAGTCTATGAGACACAGCCCTCAATTCTTCCTTACCGATGTCCTTTTTTATATGAACGGCCTCAACACATGAGCTGGAAATCTTGCACAATTGAAACAACAGACAACACATACTCAGAAAAAAATTCTATTAATGGCGATCTGCAAAACACTTTAAGGAGAGCATGGAGAGGGGCTGTTGTATAAAGGACATCCAGGCAAGGTCTGTTCAGTTTGTTTTAGTTTTTAACCTGCTCCCCCTGGTCTTCCCTTTACTACAATTCTCAAAATATATTTACTGTTAGTCTTGTACTTTAAGTACATCACAATGCTGATACACTAAGAAAGATGCCCAGAAAGAGAATTTTTAAGATCCGCAGATGTTTTAACCTAAACAGAGGTGTTTTGTGGCATTTGAGATGATCTGTTATCTCCCACATGGTCTTCCCTGCTGGTCCACTTTGCTGTATTTACTCTTTATAGCTATCTTTACCATTGTTACTGCAACAGAAAAGCCACAAGTGCCTTTTCAGCTCCACTATTTATGTTTATTTGTATTGCCAGCATATCCAACAGCCCTTGGATGCTGTTCTGGATCAGCAAAACACAATGATGGGCAACATCTTACAGATCAAGTATGTGACAGAGAGAATAATGGGGACAGATGGATGGATGTAACACAAGGAAACAGCACTGCTATGGTGGAAGACAGTGCTTTCCACAGACAGGAGACACAGGAATAGTTAACTGGGTCTAGAATGGCTGCTTCTGCCAGCAACACTGGCAAGATTTTCAGAACTGCAAATAAGCCCAAGTAGGTATCAGCTCACCATAAGTAAGTTTAGGCTTGAAATAACGATTAGAAACCCTCAGAAGAGGAAGAATCTGGAAAAACCTTCTAATAGAAACAGGGAAAGGTGAAAAAGAAATTAGCTTTGAGACAGTATGGGATGCATTTATGAAAGGCATTTAATGCTGTGGCTGCCCATAATAGCAGAGGACTGACCTTCATGACCCAGGTCATCCCTCTCACTCCAGTAAGTGTATATGCCCCCAGAACACAGGAAAGGTCAAACCCCTTTGTCTATATGCTTGTTTTATGCTTAATCCATTTCTATAATAGCCAGTGAAACACTGAACACAGCATGAAAAAAGATTTTAAGTCCGAGAAAATGCATTACGCAAAAACAGCCTAAGTCACAATATCAAAACTCCAAATGTGTTACATTTGAAATTCAACTTTGAAATCTTCCATCCCCAACTCCAAAGCACAAAAACACAAAAGTGATTGGGGAATTGAATCTTCTGGTTTTATGGTTGTTATTAAACGGGTCATAAAAATTACTGACTTGGGCTCTTTATGCCTTTAATACATTAAACATAATTACAACCATGTCCTGAATGAAAAGTAATCTCACTAGTCTGCATGTCAATTTAGGTTTTTGAGGAAAAACAACTGCACATCACACAAACTCATCCCAGAGAAGATCAAAGGGCAGCCTACACAGCCGTGTGGTTGCCAGTGCATCATACAACACAGGCTTGTGTAGCCCTCTGGCCCAGGCTAAAATCCTGCATTACTATCATTACCTCAACTGTTAGTTAATCCTGGAAACTGCAAGAGAGTTGCTTAAATTATGAAGAAAAAGGGAAGAAATTAGGTTTTTAGCCAGTTAGGAGAAAAAATGGTCCCAGAGACACAGAGTGTAAAGAAAAGCTGAACTCTGTTCAAGAAGTACATTTACAGTATGCTGTAAGCCATCTGCTTCCTCCTGCTTCATACAGAATTCCCACATGTACTGAGGGGGAAGGGGACTGAGTCAAACTTTAAGACAAAACTTCAGAAATTACTCTCAGTTCCATGTGCCCCCCATTTTGAGAACCTCAGGTGACACTCCTACAGCTGATATTCAAAAGGGCTGCAAATTCACTGTTGATTTTCTTACCTGTCCAGGCAGTGTAATTCTCAGTTTTGCTGCTCCTTACACAGGGCACTACACACAGCGAGTCTGTTAGGTCTGCTCTGGCAAAGCGAAGCAAAACTCTGAGACCTCAAGTTGCCTTTCCACACAGCAGGCTGCCTTGCTTTACATCTGCTCAACTCAGCTAACTCTCCTTAACACTGCAATGACTACAGACAAAATTTATCTTAACAAAAGATTCCACAGAAGGCAAAGAATTTAGCATCAACCCTCAGAATGAAAAGCTGCTTTTTTTTTTTTCTGTTTACAAACTCTATAAAGCCCAGTTGAAAGTCAGCTCCCAAATTCATGTAAAGGCACCCAAATGACATTTCAAAACTAAAACAGACACAGTCTTTGTTGCAGTCAGCATGCTCAGTGAGAATGGGATATTTCAGCGTCTATATAAGCTTAAAACTATTTCTTGGTTAAAAAAAAAAAAATCATTAATCTTTAAGTCCCTCTTCAAAATCACCTCATCCACCCTGGAGTTAATGCCACATGAAAGTCTTTTCTTATTCCCTCTTAACATTTCATTCAAACTCCCTAACTGCAGGTTTAGAAGCTCTTCCATCAGCACTTAGTTTTGAAAATTGTAGTAATTTACTTTCAACGGAGATTGTATATAGTAATCTGGTTGTTACTTCTCTGTCGGAGTGCCCCACTGTGAACACATCAGCTACATGAGGCAGTGCCACTCTCCTTCCCATTTCAGGCATTTGCAATTTTATCAGTTTTTGAAGGAGAATTTGAGCTGGGTTTTGGCAGTGAAGCAGGAAATAAAACTGACTTTCAAGGACTCACAGTGTGAAAACACCTGCAATCTTTTGTCCCTAAAAGTCTAGTCAGGGATGTGGATCTTTAAGGTCTTCAAAAGATACAGTTACAAAAACTCTCTGTTCACTTTTAGGTTCTTGTGGAGGTTTTTTTTAGATGGTTCGGTATCTGGACCATAAAGCAGATAAGATTATTTGGCAAGAATTCTCATCAATGCTTTTCCTTTTTTATAAGTACATTGATATTATCTTATCAAACAGCGTTACCAGATCAAAGGCTTACATTTGCTCATAGCACAAAACTACCTACCTCTCATTTTACTATGGAACAAAGATGTCAGTACTACTAAGAGGTACTTCTTCACTTGTCAGTCAAGATAACAGGGGGATCCCCATGGCATTTGCATCACTTGGACCATGGCCAATTAAGAGAGGAGCCTTTCTGTTCCTCATCTTCATTTTCTGCCTGCAGGTAATTCAAGACTGAAGCCTCTGAGAGGTCCAGAAGCAGCACTCACCTCTGTGGGGAATCTGTCATCTGCCATAGTGTCTCTGTGGGCCACTTTCAGCCCCACAGTTCAGCAGTGCTGGATCCCATTCCCTTGGAACCTTGGCAGCTTCTTCCCCCCTTCTTCTGGGCAGATGAGAGTCCTGGTGACAGACCCACTCATGCTCCAACTACACTGATGGAAACTCCTTCCTTTAGCCCTTTAATCCACCTCAACATTTCCCGTTACTCATTCTTTTGTTGTTCTCTGAAAAATGATTGCCTACAAACTCCTGTAACCGGGTCACAACTTCCCTTCTGGCAGAAAAGCAAAGCGGCTTTCCGGCACAGGTATAGGTAGCGCTGCTGTCTAGTGACTTCCCTGAAAATCAGTCTGCCTGGTCAGCCTCAGTCTCTCCTGCCCTATTTTACTAAAGACTCTTCCCAGCCTCAAGCAGCATGTCATCCAAATGGCATGGCCCTTCAGGAGATAAAACAGGCTTCTAGTTAAAGGCTGAAAACTAATTTAGGGAAGAACATTAAAATTATTTCTTTTGCAGCATACGGAACAAACCACACTCTATAGAGTGCAAGGAAAGCTTCACAGGGTTCACAACTCTTCTTTTTTGGCCAAGAACACACATCCAATTAATGATCTCTGGCAAAGTATTGCTTGAACACCATGATGGGGTTTTACAAGATTATTATGTTATTGTTTGGCAAAGCTTTTAACTGACTGTTAGATTATTTTTAATGAGTAGGAAGTAAGGGAGAGTTTTGCTACTGAATTTTAATTTGAAAGACATTTTTCCCTAACACATTGGTATGTTTAATTGGCATGCAGCACACTGTGTGAATGCACGCACAGCAACGTACACCTTTCCCACCAGCAGCTGCAGTTAGCCCAGTGCATATGGCCATAAATTTCCAAAAAAAAAATGAGACAAGCTTAACAGGAAGGAGACGGTCACAAGACACAGGGCCCAGCTCTGAGATGCATAGCCTAGCGAGGTCTGCCAAGAACAGGAAAGCAATAAGTAATGGATCACAAACGGATGGGGGCAGGGGGGAGTTTTGGACAGGTTCCTTTCTAACCCAGTCATAACCAAAGCAAAGTCCACGTTGCCAGGCCAGAGCAACAATGGGAGGAGTCTGACACTACTTCAGGTCAAGTCAGGAGCTCAAACATCCATGGACCTTGGAACGACTTGCAAAATCCTTTAGTGCTGCAAACCATATTTACCATACTGAGAAACACTGTTGAATCCTTTCACACCTTGTTGAGCCTCACCGCAATCAGTGCCAGCACTGACTTGCCACCCCAGGCGTGTGTCCGTGCCTCAGTGTGAAACAGTGCACCTGGGAGGCATCTGCCAGCACGGATGTCTCTCTTCCCCTCCCTCTGCCGGGACTTTTTCAACTCAGCTCAAATTAATCACACTGGGAAACAACAAAGACACAAACCTAAACTTTCCTTCAAGGAGGTGACTTTTTGTCTTCCTAGAGAGACCCAAGAGAACAAAACAGAAGACATCGACACTGTGAAGGATCAGTCCTTTCAGAACTCAGGCAGACCTGGAGGGCTCTTTTCCCTGCTCTTGCAGACCTTGCCCTCCACAAGGTAGAAGAGGGTTAGGCTCTGCTGTAGAAGAACAGGGAGCAGTTGGGCACTGTGCCCTGGGGAAGGACAGTTCATGGGGAGGTGATGAGAAGATGCTTCAGGAGAGCTGGGTCAGCAAGGTCAGGGCAGCAGAGGAAGCAAGCACTCCTACACTGTTTGCAATAATTTTGTTTCCCTTTTTCCTCGTTGCCTTTTCTATCCTTGCTGCCTCACATTTCAGTGGTTTTCTCTTTTCTTTTTTTTCCTCCCTCACTCTCACTGTCTTATCTCCCCCATTCAGTCCTACTTATTTACTCCATTTCTCAAACATCCACTCATCCTCTTGTTGCCATTAACCAGAGATGGATGGAGGCCCCAGCCAGACCAGGAACAGCCTCAGGAGTCGGGGCAGAGAGCTCCTGTCCTAAGGCCACCCACAGCCTGTGCCACCTGAGTCCCCACCAGGCAATGCAGCAGGGAAGCAGCTGCTCTCCCATAAATTTGTTGCATTTCACTGCTCTAACATTTTGAATGCCTTTGCTCCTCAGTTCCATCACTACAGCCAGAGAACACCCTTGATCAAACCCCTTTCCTTCACAGGGATTTTTTATAACTCTGGGCATACCCTGGGCAGGAGGATCTACCACACATAGATCAAGTTGGGATTTTCCTCCCTTTTCACTGGAGCCTGTAGTTGGTGCTGGGACCTGTCACCCTTCCCAGTGCAGCTGCCCTGCAGATCCTGAGCCCTATCCCCAACAGCACACAGAGCCTCCACGTCTGGCAGCAGCCCTGGTGCTGGTTCAGTTGTATGCACAGACCAGTGTAAAATTTACAGTCTGTACATCAGCAGCAGCAATGGACTGTGATTCCTTTAACCTAAAAAAGACCACCATATTTGTGCCCTCTTTAAGCTCAAAACTCCACAATTCGTTATCAAGATCAAGATATCTTATGTGGAAAACTATTTTTTTCTTATTCTTAGGCAACACTAAAACTCTGAAGAAGTCTCCCTCTGAGAAATACGACCTTTGGATACGGCAGAACACAGACTTTTTTGGTTTCCTCCATGTGTACAAGGCACATGCCCCGCTGGACATCAAAGAAAGCCACCAGGATGATAGGAATCTTTACTTTGGCAGAAAATGGCATGTAGCATATAAACAACATGCAGACAAAGATGAGAGCTGGGCTGCTGGAGTAATGTGTGCTGTCTGTGACTCCCATGCATGGCTGTGTCCAGGCTTAATTCTGATTTACTACCTTTGCCTCATTTGTGGGGATTTATTTAGAAAATACTATAAAGCAATAAATAACTAAATAGCTAAGAGACCTGAAGACAACTGCACACAGAATGCCTCCTTTACACCATATATTCGGATTCCTGCTGACTACTATATATGATTTGTTGTTAAACCATAGAGATTCAGCAAACTTCTGCTCTGATATTTAATTTGTCTGACAGCGCCTGTTTTGCTGACCTCGAGGGCTCCCTGCAAGGCCTGTTTTCCCAGACTCCCAGAGGGGTGGACTGAGCTGGCTTGAATGAGGACTGTCACATTTACTGCAGGCTGAGAAAAGATGAGGGCTTTGCTTATTGCTGACATGTGTCAACTTTAAACCTGTAATAAGGGCATTTTTAGAAACAGAATTGTCTGAGTGCTTTTGTCTGGAGCTGACTGCGCTGTGTCGCCTGGACAGAGGAGGCACATGAGGAGTGTGAGGTCACATAAGGAGTGCGAGGTCACATAAAACGGGTTTATGACAGTGAATCAGTGGGGCATTAGGAATAAGCCAATTAGAAAGGAAGAATCTGCATGTACACACACATCTTGCTCACCACTGATTATGGGAAAGAAAGGATGAAGAAAATACATGGCAGCTAAAGAGGATTTTAACACAATACTAAAGAGACAGAAAGACCCTTCCCTCACAGAAGTGGCTGATATGGTCAGTAAGAACTGCCCTGTCCTCCTGTGCTGCAGATGACCTTCACACGAAGCATGGCTGAGCTCATCTGAAGTCCAGGAGAGAGGATGGACCTCAGTCACCTCAGAACCCAGGAACAGCCAGAATCGTGGCAAGAGCCCTCAGAAATCTGTGTGATTTTAGTTTCAGTTCCCACAAGAGGACACTGCCCCATTGAGCAGATGTGGCTTCACATTCACATGGGGTGATTCTTGGGGAGAGTTAGGGATTCATCAAAAGCTCCAGAGAGCCACTGGAGCCACTGTGAGTTCCTGACTGGATCACGCTGAAACATTAAAAACAAAGAGGAAAAGGATTATATCTCTGCACAAATATCCCAGTCAGGGAGCTCCACTCAGATTTCTCTGTGAGCTTTCTGACTTCCATGGTGTTTATAACACTCACTATGGCTTTTTCCACAAGGTTACCAAGTTCTCCCTCAGGCAGACAATGTCTTTGAAGTGGTGTACAATAAACTGTGTAAAATTGTCCCTCTTTTCCATTTTCCAATCAAGGAGGGCAACAGATCTTCAAAACACAGTCTTAGACCCTAAAAAGAAATTGTACCATGCTACAAAAGGAGGCTTCTTAGCACGCAGAACAGCTCCAATAGCCTGTTACTGCACACAACAAAACCTGAAGCATGGGTGAAAACAACAAAGCTAACATGCAAGATAATTATGCAACAGTAAAATGTAGCACTGGTGAAAGCAGTAGAAACTTTCAGGTTGACATCTAAGACTAAGTAGCTGAAGTTACCTCCCTAAGCTAAGGTGGAAGTGTACAGTGGCAGGGCTCGTACTGCAATAACAAGAACTGTCCCAAGAGAAGATGCAGACTCCTGGCCTTGTACCATTCACAGCCCACTTGAGCAGCACTCACTCTTACGGCTTCCAGTGTCAGCTGAGACCCAGGAGTACACTCACTCCAGGGGCCATCTGTTATCCTCTGCACAACAACCACTATTAACTCATTGTCACTGGGAAATCGTTTACTTATTAATACATTGAGTTGGCTGCTCTTCCTGAAGAAGAAATCTGTTCCATAAACATAAGGATGTATTTCCAAACCTCAGCATTCAACAACTGATTCCCTGCCTGTCCCAGACTCTTAATTTTAAAATCCCTTTTTGCAATACAGACTTCTATGAAGAAACAGTTTATTCAACAGTTTCTGGTCTTGAATAGCCTGGATTAATAAAAATATCAAATTAGTATTTCCCAAGCTACTTCTCAAAGTGGAAGAGGAAAATTAAAAGCATTCCCATTCTATGCAAATGACTTGGTAGAACTGCCTTCATTTTAATGGCAGAGATTTACTCTTCACCTCCCTCCCCATAATGTTATTTATTCATTATATGTTTTTTTACAGACTGGGTCCCTTGATCATGTGAGCACTTGTGCACAAGTAGCACACTTTATCTCAGTTAGACTTATTCAGAAATACAAGTCTGCAGAAATCAGGGCCATAGCTGTATATCTGAATGCTGCTGGAGTAAAAAGACTGCAAAACCAGAGACACAGTGTCAAAAACACCTCAAGTTAGAGCAGCTCTCTGGCTGTTGACTGGACTGTGTATCTCTCTGCAACTATAAATGATGCAATTGTGGCGTTTCCGTTACTTTACAGCAGCACTTACAACTAGAAGGACACTGGCAAAATCAGATTTAACATAAAGCATGTTCAGCAGCACCCCTTTAAAAAACAAAACAAAGCCAAATAAACAATTTGAGACAAAATAATAATTTGAGCTGACTTTGCATTATTTGACTTGCTTTCAAAACCATTTTTGTTTTTAGAAAATACCGAGGGTACTCTGTGGTGCTTCCAGCGGACACAGCTCTTCCTGTGGTATTAGAGCTGGCACTGCCACAAGAACTTTATCCCTGATTGTCTCAATGAAAACACCACAGAAAGGAACACTTTCCACAACTGGCTGAAAACATCTAAAATATACATGTGTATAGGGATATGTTTATATAATCAGGAAGGGGGAAAATAAGAGAAAAATCTGGAAAACAGATGACAATGCAATGAATTATTTTACTGAAAACAAAAAGACAACAAAGATTTGGGGAAGAATTTTTGTTTGTTTGTTTGTTTTTGAGAGATTCCAGTCAGGCTCAAAAGCTTTGCTCATTTTTAGCTGGTGGATTTGAGCCAGAGCCTTTCCTTGGCTCTGACTCAACTCTACTCTATAGCTTTGATTCACTGAAACCCTCAGCAGTAGCTGGGGGAAGGGAGACAAGTTGGTGCTTCTCCTGCAAGGGGCAGGCAGGAATCAGAGCCAGTGACCAACCTTCCTCCCCTTCCCTCCACTGTGGTGTGGGGTCCCTTGTTCCTAGAACCCACTCAATTATCTTTCTTCTAGAGTCACTGGGTCATCTAGCCTCACCAGGCCTTTTTTGATGTGTGAAAGCAGAGTCAAAGGGAATGAACACAATTATATATAGATTATTACATGGGCTTCAAACGGGTTCAAATAATGTCACACTCCTCTGGGTGCTGCTGAGGATGCCCTGCAGCCACAAGACAGATACCTTCCATACACTGGCAGGGAGCAGGGTACTTGCACACATTCCCAGCCTAGAGCTTGGCTTTTTCTGTCAAGCACAAAACAGTGTTTGACAGCACCAGGTCCCCAGCACAGCCTGCCAAAATGCCCCAAACCTCCCCAAGAGGGGCCAGCTCCATGGATGAGTGTCTTTTCTTCACCCTTTGTGTTCACATATTTGGCCATGGCCCTCTCCACCAAGGTTCGCAGCACAAACCCAGCACAGCAGTGGTGGGTAACCTGCCTTCTAAGAGCTGCTCTGAGCCCATTGGTTATGACACATTAACAAGCCTGGAGAGGGCAGTGACTTTACAGCACAGCCAGATCTAAACTGATGATCTAATGTCTGCAGTTTTCATTCAACTGTTTAGTTATCCAAGTCACACATTTCCCTCTGTGAGCTCAAAAAATATGTTATAGAGAAAGAAAATTGTAAAGGGAAGCAGGTCAGGCTTAGACAGACACGTACGCTCTGGGGCACGTGGCAGGGAGGCAAGGAGAGACACACAGCTAATTGCAAATTGCTGCCATTGCTGTATTAGTCATGCAACATAAATGCTGTCAAGTAACAAGCTTTATGGGAACAGACTCTGATTTCCCTAACAATGCCAGAAAGTGGCATTGTGGCTAAAGGCTGTAAATTAAGCATTGTCAAAGTTGGAAGAAATGTGCCAAGATCTGTTGGCCATACCTAGCAGGGAAAATGGGCTGTATTTAAAACCAGGCTAGTTCTGCAAGTATGGCTGATGGCTGCTTGGAATGCCAAGGAGGGAAGAGAGCAGAAGGCAAAGAGATACAGCTCAGTGGCCAAAGCACACATGCAGTCTCAGACTGATTCTGCTTGCAGGAGCCCTGGAGAACTCTTCCTCCAGATCAGAGTAACCAAAATCTAGTGCTGTTTGGCAAAATATTTTCCTCATTTTGGTGCAAACGGAATCCAGTCTTTAACCACATTTTTCTCTGCAATGATACTCTTCATTAAGGAAGCCTCTTTACTTCCCTTTTGCCTCAGTGCTGGATAAAAAGGGTAAAGGTATAGCTGTGGTCATTAGGCATGCACTGATTCCTTCAACAGAAATAAGATATTTTTTTCAGATTCATTTCTGACTGCAAAACAGTT
Source organism: Margarornis squamiger (assembly GCA_035222235.1). Taxonomy (NCBI): domain Eukaryota; kingdom Metazoa; phylum Chordata; class Aves; order Passeriformes; family Furnariidae; genus Margarornis; species Margarornis squamiger. The sequence continues at coordinate 10,352,827 of JAWWTY010000016.1, forward strand.
GAGCTAGCTCTGTTTTGCTGTGCTCTTGCAGTAATTAGTATCATGACTCCAAAATGCCAATTTACAGCTTCTCAGTCAGGAAGTCTTGAAGAAGATGGGAATCAGATATTTTGCTTTCTGGCACTTAACCTCATCCAAAATGAATCTATTCTTAACACGGAGCCATGTGGTAATGGCAAAGAAATACAGACCCTTCCACCCGAAGCAGGGGATTTCATCAGAGGCAGTATACCTGAACCTACAACAAACTCGTTTTTGCACTGCTGTAGAGTCCCAGACCCCCCAGCCAGGCTCCTTTCCCTGGTTTTAAGGCAGCAGTACAAAGCCATCCCACTCAGGCAGATGAAAAAGTTCTAGAAGTGTCTGTGTGAAACACCAGCCAGTAAAAATAGATTCTAACGAGCGAAAAATGCAACATTGAGATTAGAGAGTTGCAAAATGGTGAGACCATCACTCCAGAGGGGTAGCTAAGCAACAACTGCTTTGTTTTGTTTTGAAATCTATATGAGGAATAAAAATACCACCAAGCACAGAGTCAGCCCAGAAAAAATATTCTCTCCTCTGAAGAAGAGCTGGGGCAGTGTCAACTAGTCCAGCTGCCTGCAGTGCATGAAAAAGTGTCATCTGTTTTAAACCTGCCATCTCAGAGCTTCTATTAACAACCTTGCAACTGACTGTTCAATGGGATGGCTTCACTGAAGTTTTTATTGACAATTCTATTTGAAAATGATGTATTTAAGTTAGATGTGCTATTTTTTTAAGAATAATATCTGATAGAAAGTCTTTAAGCCTAGACTGCATTTGCCAACAGAAATAAAGCCTCCCTTAGAAGTGACATGAGCTTATATGCACTGTGTGCATTAATTAACCTAATGAGCACTACATTAAAACCCTACTAAATCAGGAAGTTCCAAATACTCATCAAAGGGAACACTGTCTTTTCCAAAGTCAAATGTACTCTTAAATTCATTAAAAGCCAAAATAAATCAGTTCCCAAGTAAATTCTGCAGGATGAACTCTAAAACTCAGGCTGAGATAGGGTGAGGCACTTACCATGTCATAAAACAAAGACATGGAAAAGTGCCTTACAAATGTTTAACACAGTACTGAAAACTTATACCATTTCAAAGGCCAGACTCTTCCCCACCAGTTAGCAAGTCCAAGATAAGGTACTGGGTACCATCAGAGCAATATTACTTGCTCCTTAAGCTTTTGGAATGGCTGCTTGACCAGCCTAGAGCCACAGCACATCTGCTGCCATAGAGCTGGAAGTTCTCTTACACAAAACACTGAGTAAAAGAAAATAAAAGAAGAAGGTCAGTTTAGCCTACTAAACTGAAATTCCTGGCTCTTAGATGACCAATACAGCTGGTATCAAGGCACCTTCCTAATTAAATCTTTACAAGACTGAAATTTTCTTAGTGAACAAGTACAGTGACAATCTTTATAGACGTTCAAGCACATAAAGAGAGAAAGGTGACTCATAATTTCTCAAAGCATCGAAGAGAATTGCTCCTGCATAAAATAAGCACTGCTGAAAATCCTATTTGGTGCTCACATGCATTTCAGGAACCTGTCAAAAACTGCCCTTTAATCTCTCAAAGAATAATCATAGAATTGTTTGGGTTGGAAGGTACTTTAAAGACCATGCAGTTCCATTGTTTGCTTTCAGGCATTTACTAAAATCTTTTTCACCATTGAGCCATTTTGAATATTGTGGTGTGATAGAAGGATATCTGAAAACTGAACAAGCTTCTCTCACTTTCTTGACTTTTTACATGGATGTTACTGTATCAGTAGCACTCAAAGAAAAGAACCTCTCCCAACATTTAGAGACAGTATTCTCTCTTTCTCACAGGAGCACAAAAATATGATGACATATTCTTTTAACGTTTAGAAACACATTTTGTCCAAATCACAGAGCTGCCCAATTCCTGCTAACTCCTGTGGGGTCCACAACACGGTTCCTCATGCAGCAGGACAGTCGGAGGTTGAGAACTCCCCAGTGAATGAGCTCCAGGGGCTGGGAGGGAAATGTCTCTGAGGAGGAAAATTCTGAACACTCAGCTTCTGAAGAGAGTTCCTGGGGAGGCTGCACACCCTCTCTACACTCCATCCCCTGGCAGTAATGTACAGCATGTAGTTTGGGCAAAGTAGGATAGAAACTTCTATTTCTAAGGCCCAGGTCTGTTTCTTACTGAGGTTGGACAGTGATCACCCCGATACCAAAGGGATTTGGACTGCATCCTAAGTAATTTATATTCCAAGTATTTCTAAGTACTTCAACCTGTCTTTAAGGAAATAGAATCTATGGTTGAGCACCTTAAGGGGTCTTGACAAAATTGATACTTTCCAGTGAACTTTCTGCCTTCATGGCAAAGCAGAACATCAAGTCGCTGCTGTTGCCAATGTTGGTTAAACTGAATGTACTGGAAGAAGACACAGTAAAATAAAATTGCAATTTCCATGTGATGAATCCCAGCTACTGGGACTATGCCCTTCCCATTCCAACAGATGGAGACAGAGACCTCTGGGTTTAAGCATTATATCTAAATATCAAAATCTACAAATTTACATATTACCCTAGTTTATCCATGTGCATTCCCAAAGCTTTGGATTCTTGCGTAACTTTCTACCAGAAGAACATCAATAATAAGGGGAAAAATCAGTTTGCGGAGACATGCACAGAAATAAAACGGAGGCGTAAACAAAAAGGAAAAAAAAATATCTTTTTTTTTCCTCTCCTAAACTACATTACACTCTGTCATAGCCCAAAAAGTGGTGTCAGGATGAAAAGCAAGAGTTTTGCCTTAAGTAAAAATACTCTCTCAAGTTCTGGGAAACAGTCTCATAGTCAAAAAAAACCACAGGTCCCTGTTTATTGCACTTTAAAGATTTGGATGCTCTTTGTGCTTCGTAGCTACTGTTTAAGCAACTGAAGCCAGTGAGGGCTCTGAGATGCTCAGTACTTTAAAAGAGCATGTCACATCCCAGAATATGCTGGGTTCCCAAAAATAACCTTGGGAAGTTGTGTCTTTGCAGCCAACCATGGAAATGTTGCAGTAGGTCCTGTTGACACTGCCTTCTTATGGACTCCAAGGAGACTGTCTTTCTCAGCAATGCAGAATTCAGAAGAAACTGTTTGTCTGGGCCATGGAAGGTCACTGAACTCAAGATACCCTTCAAAACATATTTTTCTGATACATTTTTTTCAAATAGTTCCCTCTCCTTTTTCTGGGAATACCTAACAAATGTACTGTCATTTTGAACCATGACATCTCCCCATCCTACCTCCACTCTAAAGTCATCTGTGTAAGCATTTTCTGAGGAGCTGCAATTGGCTGTTACTGCAACATGCACCTTTTTCCCCCCAGTATGCTCTATTGCTTCCACCTTGTGACACTCACTCTTGTGGTTTTCTCTCTTTCCTCCCTCCAAGCTCAAGTGTTTCACCTTCAGGAAATGTCCCAGCTCCTCTGGCCAATAGGATAAGGAACAGGAGCTGGTTTCTGTACTTGGTTTTACTGAAACAATCGACAACGCTGCCAAGTTTCCAGGCTGCCCATGTGCATCTCAGTCTAGTACTGCATGTGCCACATACTTCTGACCGATACAACAACCCATCCCAGGAAGAAGCAAACAATAGAGACAGTTCTCCTTTGGTATGTGTATCACTCTACTTTCTGAATATTTGCTGGATTTCATCTGAAAAAGGCAGTGTTGATTAAAGCGTAGAAAAACTTGTTTTGATTATTTAAGGCAGGAGGACTTCGCTTAGAAACTGCCTTGAAGGAAAAAGCAAAACTTATTGTTGTTTACCATATTGGTTTTACAAACAACTTGCAAAACTGGACAATAAATTCAGTCTCTATGTATCTCCTGCCTTTCATCTCTCCAGGAGCTTGAAGGTCTGCACTTTCCTTACTGCTAAAACCCTTTGGTTACTGGTTCACCATTTTGACTGCTCCAGCTTTTCTTTGTCCAGTTTCCCTGCCTCTAGACTCTTCTCCACTCCACCCTAAAGAGAGAAGCTAAAATCTCCTCTGAATTTCTCCAGTGGTTTCCTGTTACTCCTGCAAATTAAAAAAGCCTCTTCCTCGCTTATGGTACTGTCAGTCCAGTACATGTTTTTCAGACACATCTTTGCTCCTCTCCAGCTCCTCCCATGCCGTGGTCCCCATTATTATTTTCTCAGCTTTCTACCTGTCCTTCACATCCAGTCAGCTTCTCACTTCTCTTCAGCCAGTTTATGCAAGACCACTTTTTCTTCCTTTCTGCTCTTTACTCATTTACTCATTAACCACCAATACTCAGCCTTAAACCATACAACCGTATGACTCCCTGCCAGACAGAACCAACAAGGATGATGCACAGCAATGTAAAATGTGCAAGGTAGTAAGCATGGCACAGCTGTCTGAAGAACAAACCGCAGTGCATGGACAGGATGTAACGTGACATCTTCAAACACCTCTCTAAGAGAATGAATCATAATTGGTTCTATGCAATCATTCACATAGAGAGACTACAGCAATATTAAGCTTTCAAAAACCCTTTGATAATATCCAAAAAGCAACTCAGCCTACAAAGTGTAGAATCAGTAAGTGATACAAAGGTGTCACACACACAATAAAGAGTTTGAAAACACACACACAAACTTTCTAAAAAGATAACAATGATCAAATCAGCACTTTGCATTTTACTCAAGTGAAAGATAAATATATATTTAATTGTACATGTTAGGAACACAGATGTCCAAATTTGCCTTTCTTTATAGTCATAAAATACCATGCTGCTTCTCCACAGGAGAGAACAGATGAAAACAGCCTTACACATGTCCAGAAGCCGAGTGCCGAAAAATGAAAGAGGAACCTCCACCCCTCCAGTGCCCACTCAACAGACTGTCAGCTCTGGCTTCTCCACAGACTTCAGAATGACAGCAAATACAGACACAATCAGTCTCCCGTGCTGAAACACACCCTATCTCCCATGCAGTAATGTGGACACCCCCTAAGATCACAGGCTCAAAGGCACCACATGTAAGCAAAGGCAGCCTGGGCCCTGGGCAGCACCAGTCTGGCCTAGCCATGCTGCACCTTCAGCTTCCAAACTGCTTTACTGTCATACAAAGGTGTCCCACAGACACACCAGGGCACAGAACAGACCCTCCTATGTGTGTGCAACACACAGCCCATGACAACAACTAGGCAAGCATGAAGTGGAGCACATTTGATTCTTGCAGTAAGAAAAGCGAGCATAAAAAAGTAAGAAAAAAAGTGGACAGAGAGCTGAGGAAGTCAGGGTTCAAGTTCTTGGTCTACCACAGGGTTTTTGTGTGACCCCAGTCGAGTTGTTTATTCCCTGCACGCCTGAGTGATAGCTCCCTGGGTGGTGCAGAGGAGAAATACGTTAAAAACCAGGAGGTATCTGGATAAAGGAACACTCAAGCACTCTAGGACTGGCATATTTATACATACAGAAAACATTCAGAGACAATAACTCAGAAAGCATTAAGTTACAAAATAATAAATGCACTGACAGCAAACGTTCAAGAAAGCACAAAGAGAGGAAAGTATTAGGGGACACAAGAACAGTGGTGATTTCCCTCAGCTAATTACACGATCCTAGAACTCAAGGGAAGGTCTTTTCTCACAAACCTAACTTTGGGTTTCTGTGAAGGCTTGCAGCTGCCCATAAAACACGTCAGTGGGCTGTGTCCTGTCTGACCTGTGGCGACTGGAAGCGGCTGTGGAGTCGCAGTGTAAATCACGGTCACTCTGCAGTTGCAGCCAGCTTTGTGCACACAGTCAAATGCTGCTGTAAAACTACAGAGCACGAGTTTAACTTGCTTCTTAATGGAAATACGAGCTGGCTTGTCTAACCTCTGCCCAGCAGCTAACAAAAAATCATCATTAATCAAAGAGAATACAACTCTCACCTGAGAGCTCACTAACATTTCTTTGGGATGTTTCAACTAAAAATGCAAGACAAAGTTACTTTACAAATACATACCAAGGGTTTTAAGTTTCCACAGCTTTGCTTCTAAATGACAAAAATATTTGTTTGACAATTGCTTTTTAAATGTGAGAGAGATTTTTAGTTTAAATATTGCAACTTGCCATAGCACAAACAAACCATAAATAACTTGTTTAAAAAGTAAATTCTAACTGGAAAGGGGAACATTCGTTCTTTGAAGTGCACTTTTTTCCACTCCTCCTGGGTTGATAGGGTAGTTTTAAAATAAAAAACACAACAGAGAAAAATACTATGTGACTACCTTTTGCATCTTACAAAACAGTTATAGGGGTTTTTTGTGAAAATGTATACCATGGTGTTAAAGGAAAGGATACTTTCCCAGTATCTTCATCTTTGCTCTTAAGCCAAAGGAACATGATGTTGAATTCTGTGCAAATATAGCACAAACCACAGCCCTTTGTGCGTGTTCTTGAACTGTTTCAAGAAGCCCTAGAGATATCACACATTATCCCATGATTCAAACCTTTAACCTTGGGGGAAAATACACAAAACAGCTTCAGATTTTTTCCAACTCAATACAGCATTGTAAATACTATAACAGCTATTTGATAAACACAGTGGAAGGCCTTTTAAAGTAAATACATCTTGTTTGCCATGTTTATGGTAAATGTCTCAGTAAAGACTGTATTAAAACGCAAAACATGATTAACTACTCCAATACTTTTACTCTATGTTGTCTCATTTTGTCTGCTTTAAGAGAAATCTGGGCATGTCTCCAGTTTGAAGAACACAGGACCACTCTTGTTTACTAAAGAGCTGATCAATAATTTCTAAAACTAAACAAACTTGGGTTCAATCATCTTTGCCTGATAAAAAGAATATTTTAAACAAAATACTTCTGTCCCAAGTACCAGAAATGATTGTACTAGAGTGGAAAATCTCCTGTAGCACAAAGGAAGGGGGTGTACACAAATGCACCCTCTCTGGGCTCAGGCAGCTTGTACCGGATGGTATGGAATTACATTAGTAGCAAACATTCTGTAACACACCACTTCTTACTAGTGTTTGTTTGCATTTAGCTAAATACCTGATTTAGTAACAAAGATTCCAGTGCAAAACTATACTGAAATACCTGCAAATGGAATATTAAAGTATTCCTAGTCATGGTGCCTCATTTTTTTATAAAAGAGAGTCATTAACATTTTTAAAAGTCCAGTATCTCCCCTTGTGTTGTACTGCTTTTAAATACACTTTTTTTTTGTTTAGCAAATATATCTGATTCTTCAGGAACATTAAGGAATTTAAATTTGTCAATTTTCATTCCATCATCATTCACTCAGGCCAGAAACAACAAAATAGCAAATTCCCCTTTCCTGCCTTATTCTGCAAATTACCTTTCAAAAGAAGTACAGAAGTTGTGGTAAAGACACAACCATCATGCAATTGAAAAATTAAAAAGAAAACAGCAGCAGTCTGACATCAACACTGCCATCATATTTCTATGGGACTGTAAATCCTCCTGTATTACTGACACAGAAAGACACCTTTGCAGAGTATTTTTAGATGTCTGTTATTCCTGTAAATGTTGAAAATCAACCTCAAGTTTTAGGCTCTTATTTGGCATGAGATATGGGAGCCAAAATACTGTATCATGACAAAAACTTTTTAAGAACTCTTACTTCTGCATCATTTTTTCACTACACCAAACATCTGTGCTCCACGTGAAGAGAAGCTGATGGTCTTAAAGAAAAGGGAAGGCTTTTCCACCAGTCCAAAGCCAGTGTGAAATTAGAGCCTTTTGAGGCTCCAGTGCCTCACACCCCACACTCCAGCCCCACTTAGCTGTGTCTGGGCTGGGATGGGAGCAAATGCATTTCTTTTGCTGCAAGTCTTCACCAGGTAAGAGATTCTGCTGTATGAGATACAGATCCTCACTGGCACGGAAGGATGGCTGCCTACAGATTTTTTTTTCATACAACACCAGTCTGCCACAAAACAAGGAAATTGCCAACCCATGTGCCAGTGTGCTGGTGTGTTCCAGGGGGCACACATGTAACTCGGGAGCATAGATCTGGTTCAACAACTTTGGCTCAACAGGACTAGGGGAGAAGCCTGCATAAATACATAACATTTTAGAGCAAGCCAGACATTGCAGAACCACTGCTGTATTTATTTCCTCCTAGAAGTATTAATAATTTACCATCTTTTTTTTAAAAAAAGCAGCACTGGAGCTGCATCACTGCATTCTGAGCAAATTCCAGGTATTCATACAGTTGTTTGTTTTCCCTTGTCTCTTCGTTCAGTCCTGCATTTCAGCCCCAATGGCCTTTTGTAAATCCCTGAAGATAACTAGATGGAATGAAACCCAAGATTTTATTAAGCTACAAAAAGAAAATAAATTATGCTGAAGCTCATGTGAATATTTAGAATTTTTTCCAAACACAAGGATAAGCGTGCAGGACTTGTGATGAGATACAGGAAAAAACAATTCCATTAAAGGGCCACTTATGCCCAGAAAGAACATTCAGAAAGTGATGAGAAAAAAAAGAGACCAAATCATGTCAGGGCCTTAAATACTCTCTTGCCCGTCCACGAGGGACAGGACAGAGCTTTCCTGGGAAGCGCTCTCACCTTTTGCACAAATTGAAGCATTTCTGTCTCTCTCAGACCCAGGCTGTCTCCTTCTGGGTTTTCAGCTAACACAATCCTCAGGCACAAGTGGTAAACAGATGCAGTGCTGGCTTCCCAGCTGGCAAACAAGAAGCCTCTCTACCTCTGCTGCTCCAGGCTGAGCGTGCAGAGGGCTTTGTGCTCTCAGTGTTTGGTGGGCACTTGAGCAGGCTGCCCAAATCATCTTCACATGGTCCCACTGCTCCCTGGAAAGACTCTTTGCATCAGGAGAGGCACCTGCCCGGAGCTAAGGATGCAGGTGCATGGGAGGGTGAGAGGCAGAACAGACCTACCACTGCAAGGAAACAGAGGCAGGTGGCAGGAGCCAGAAAACGTTCCTTTCTGTCCCAATGCAGCCCAGAAAATTGGAAGAAAATGAGAGAGGAGGGAGTAGAGCTTAAAAGATTTTATAGCCCAGGAATGTTTTTTAAAAGGCACTGCTGGAAGGATACAGTCATCACCTTAGCAGACATCTAAACAACCTTCTTACAGGAAGTAACTACCAAAAAGACAGTGAAGGCACCTCACAAAGCATCTTCTTCCATTCACCCTGGGAGGCACTAATACACCCCTCATTAAAAGCCATGGGATCTAGTAGGTGGCTTTACAGTCCTGATGTTTCCTCTCCATTGCTTTACAAGGAAGGCTGACCTTAGTGAAGAAAATGGCAAAGCTCCCCTTAGGCTTTAGTGGGGACAGAACCAACTCCTTCCAGGCTGGTGTGTGAAGGGGCCAGAGGAAATGTGTGCACCTCAGTGCTCCCTCCCTGCTGAACTGTGGGGAGAAGAGAGGGTGTTTGCAAGGCTGGGAACACTCCATAAAGCATCCCTAGTGCAGACAGTGATTAAAAGTCTCAGCTGTGGAGGAGAGATTCTTCCAAACAAATTCTTTCCTGTTGTGACATATTTATTTTTTTCTTAGCAGACATCAGAACTATCTCATTTGCAAATGCATGTACAAGTCTCCAGAGGGAAGCTTGAACTTATCCTTAAATTACTGAAAGTTTATTATTATTATTTTCTCATGGAAAAAGTCACGGATGTCATGTAATCCCTCATGTTCCCATCTTCTAAAGTTGAATGTATCTTGACCCAGAGAAAAGCTTGGGAGCTTGTTAGAATAGGAGGTGAAAGACAATTCTGAAACAATTGACAAGATGTTCTTTCCTGCCAGACTTCAATGTTATGACTCACAACTGGGTGCTGAAAAGTCCCCTGAGAGTTACAAGAAATGTATACATTCAGCTGATGAAGTTTCTAGAACAATAATGGGCTTTTTCTATGTTTTTTTAAAGTGATCCGAAATACTTTGGGTGGGTTAGCTCTGTTGACACAGTATCTTGGTATGGGCTGCTCAGTCTGGGATACAGACCCTCACAGGACACAATCATATTTTGGAATCAAATTATCTGTACATTTTTAGGGGCTGGAAAAGGAAATCATAGAAGTTGGAAGGCAAACAGTGTGCCAAAAATCTTAAGCATATTTTAGTCTCTTCTGTGAAATGTCTTACGTGTTTTCTTAGGGCCTTATCCAGTGCCTGCTAAAACTAATGGGAATCCCTCCAGGCCTAGGCTTTAGCCTTTACACAAATGTATACATTTTTATCACTTACTGCAATTATATTCTTGTAACATCTGTGGGCAAAATGGTTGTAAGATGCTCTGATATATAAGATATATCCACAAAAATTCTGCTATAGACTTTGTTTTCCTGACTTCTACATGACTCGTGTAGGCTGGGTGGTTTGGAGTTCAGCTGGTATAGCCTGTAGAAGAGCTGAATATTGGGCTATCACTGACCAGGTTCCAGTTCAGTTCTAGCAATGCAACAGCAAACATTACTGAATTTGGTTTGGGTTTGATGCGGTTAAAGAAGCTTATTTAGAGCCTCAGAATTAGCATCAGAGATTATGAGTACTATGTAGGTGAGATCTTATCTTGGTGATATTACATCTTGTGGAAAATATGTAAATATATCTAGTTACAAGTGCATACAAAAACATTTCACAATTACACTAGATATTGAGACAGTTGATCTCTCATACAACAAATCCAACTCATACAAGGTCTTAAAACTGCATGAAACAAGACCCGGCTTTTTTTTGCCAAATTAGCTGGTAAACTAACACAACAGGCTTTATCTTGTTCTTATTAGCCCACCTGTCTTTGCCCCTTTAATGTCAGACTTAAAAGAGGAAATGAGTACTTAACTGATACTGTCTCTTCAAAGGAAATATTTGCTTCAGTTACCTTGCGTTTTTAATGAGATTGTTTAGTCACAGCTTGGCATCAGTTCATAGCATGCACCATATCAAAGCTTTCAGGTTTTCAAAGCACAAAAACACATCCAGTACTTCAAGCCAGCAAAAGTGAAATTCTTCCTGGTTGGCATAAAATCATGGAGAAGATGTTTAACTCCCTTCCTTGGTCAGTACAGAGACAGAATTAATAGGAGAAAGTTACTCCTTTAACTGGAATCCCTGTGCTGTCTCCTGGGGCCTGTTTACAGAAAATTCTCTGCAATTCAGATTCAACCAAGGGAGGAAGCACCCAACCAACTGCAATTTGCTGCCATTTAGGATGAGGGTAGATGCTGCTTAAGTAGCCTCAACACACCAATGAGCCTTAATTTACTATTATATCATGCTAGTGAAAACTTAATAATAGTGTACCCCTGTGGCTGGGTGGCCTCTTGTTAAAGGGGAGGATAAAAGACACTGTAATATATTTTTATTGGCTCTTTGTTTTCCTATAGGCCCCAAATCAAACATTTTACTTTGACTCAGCACACAGTACATGCAGCTTTGACAAGCAGGGCATCTATTATGCACAAAGACAAAAGCCCTGAGAACATTTACTGACTGAAACCAAAAGTATAGCCCCGACCACCATCTCAAACTCTCTCACAGTGCACACGTAACCATGTGACCTGCAGCTGAAATGTGAAGTCTTGCACTCAAACTTTCTTTTTCTTTTTAGAAAAGAAACCATTCATTAATATTTTATATCAATACCCATGTTCAAAACCATTTCTTCTATGATTTACCCTCCAGTAAAGACCAGAATGGTTATATAAGGGAAATGACAAAAACTACTGGAAGCTTTATAGAATGACATAAGCACACCCTTGCCTTTACACCTTGCCATTCAAAGAACAAAAGCTACACCAAGCAGCTGAGAGGGGACTCTCCCTAATAACACACATTTTCAATGTTTTTGTTCTTACCCCACCTGCACTCTAGAGCTTTTTTAATCCCAGAGTAGGGAAAACACTTGGAATAGCACTGAAACTGTAATTTAAAACTGAATAGTAAAAAAGCAAACCCCAGCGCTGCAGAGTATCCTGCCTTCCTCTGCTGAGGCACAGAAGTAGATACCTGTGTTTTGTTTGCCCCTTTCCAGCAGCTGAAAATATTCAAATGCTGGACACCACATTCAAGTTGTTACCGCTCATCCAAAACAGAAGAGAGGAGAAAGAAGTATAGAAGAAAGAGAAAAGCAACACCCAAGAAATGCCACTTCTCTTTAGCTTTGATCAACACAGAGGTCCTGGTGCTGCTATCTGGAAGGACAGTACAACAAACAGGACAAAACCAATCAAAAATTACCATCTGCGGAAGGAATGAGGAAATCAAGTTACTGCAACAGGATGCTGGGCACCTCTCTGAGAGCAGCTGGAGGTGCAGTTACACAGCACCCACCAGAGAACACCAGTCATGTGTGGAATAGGGCATGTGACAAGAAGAGATTTCTCAAACTCAAAATAGATTTGACCTTAAGACTCTTTTTCAAACACCCAGAACAAATGAAGTCACCATACATAAATTCTTCTGTCTTGTGAATGCCCCTTGAACTCTATACTGGTACTAAATATGTGGAGCAAATATTTTGCTTCTGTCATCCTAAAGAGGTGCTTAGAAATCAGACCCAAAGACCCCCATCAAAAGACTGGAGCACCTTAAACTGTAACAGCTCCTTGACACACAAGCAAAGCCACCCCTGCAAATAGCTGGGCATTGCCTCAGGGCAGAGGTGCCTCTGCCAAGGAGAAATTATTGGGATTCTTCCAGCATAGCAAAGTGTTGGCCCAAGGTTTTCTGTACCAGTGCCTGCTCCCAGGTAGTATCTTCTGCCATGCTTCAACAACATCTAATTCCACAAATTATCAATTCAAAAGTCCTAGCACCTGTCTTCACTGTTTGAATTTCTCAATCTGTGTTAATTTTCAGACCGCAAGCCAGCTGTCCTTTTTCCTTTCCCTCCTCTTCCCTTCCTCTGTCCACAAACAACCATACCATGGGAAAATGGATGCAGTGGCCTGCAAGGTATGGCATGGTACAGCCATTCCCATGAAGGACAAGACACTTTCAGTAGCTTCTCATAGCTGCATTAGCTCTTAGCTCCTAAACCTCCTTCCATTTGATAGAAAACTGGGAAAACAGCAGTCAGAGAGATTTGCATTAAATAAGACATAACTTGACCTGCAGGCGAATTAGGCTCAGTCATGTGGTTGGGTCTTAGTCAGTGGAAACTGGATTTCAAACTCCTACCTGCTGTATTAGTTTTCCTAATTTTTTTTTTAAGGCTGAAATTAACAAAGTCATATACTAAAATACAAAGGCAAATAGCTTTGGGGCTTATTTTAGCATGTATTTTTACACTTGCATGAAGTTAAGCATAATAATGTGTAGCAGGTGTGGCAGTGTGCTCCCCCCTGATCCCCACTTAAGCAATAACCACCAGAGGGGGTCCTCATGGCTGCATCCAGCTTAAGTTGGACTTTTGGGAGATGGACAGTGACTCAGTAGCCATAGGCTGTCTGGAGCAGCAACCCAGATGTCTTGCTAGTATGTAAATATGACCATAAGTCAATCATCTCACTCTATAAATAGTGGCCAGCCCGGGCCCATCAGGCTCTCCTGCATGGTGGTGGCTGCATGCCAGGCTGTCCCCTTGAGGAGAGACCTCTCTCAAGGTTACTCCTGGAGCCTGAGAGATTCCTGGCTGCAACAGATCCCCTGTAAGTGACTAACAGCTTGCTAAGCTTCACTAAGATTATATCTTGGATGGGTTGTGCACATATAATCCTTGAGACATAAACTGTTCACCAAGTCTGAACCTAAGACTGAATCCAGCCACACCTGGACCCCTCTGCATAGGGGTTGTTAAGGAACCAAGGGAGTTCTCTGTGAACCTCTTGATTCAATGGGAGGGTCTTCCTGACACATTTGATTTACCCTGTTCTCTATGCAGTAAATAATCAAGTGAACCTTGCCATCAAATCTTGTTAAACCATGGGCACATTTAACTTCACTGACTCACTGTATCAATAAAAGATATTGTTGCCCCTCTCTTGCAGAGAAGTGCGTCACTCCATCTGTGACAGCAGACAATCCCAAAGGTCTCAGAGAAAAATAAAAGGCAAACACCATAAACAGAAAACATTTTGCACTGATTTAAACATCTAGGTCAGATTTCTAATCAGTTTAGTGGGAATGGCAGCACTGTGAACTTCCAAAGCCAGATCTTAGAAACACTCGCTTGTGTGTAGCCTCAGGAGGGTCTCAGCCTTATGTGCTGTAAGGAACCTGAAACAACTCCTTCAGGCAAACAGAAGTATTTTGTTTTCAGGCTGATGCCAAAGAAATTCCAGAATATATGTCCACAGAAAAGGAGTTAAGATCTCTCAGGGCAGCCAACCAATACAACTGCTGCTTACTTACTATTACTCATTACTTGTACTGCAATAGAGCCCAAGGATTCCAATCATATGCCAGAACTCATTCTGCTGGATGCTGTACAAACACACAAGCAAGAGCCTTTAGGCTGAGGAGCTCACAATCTGATAGTTAGCTAGTAAAATCACTCAGCCAGAGACACTGCTGTATAATCTTCCTTGACCATAAACTCACCTTTTATCTCACTCTAAGAGTGTAACAACTAACTATAACAACTAAACGTAACAACTAAAATAAGGGACTCATGGATTGCGATTTGGGAAAAGAGAAAATTAAAGCCTGTCACCCATAAACACAAATGTATGTATACCTGTAAGCACCTCAGAAAGCTCTTTTTCAACTAGTCCTTGCAAAATTCTATTCTCTGTCTGCCCTTGGGCTGCTCTCTTTTTTAAATGTAGATAAACTAGAGCAATTGGCATGAAAAAGGACAGGAGACAGTAGACATTACTTAGGCCTCTAATTCTTGGTGACATTCTTAATGATACATCAGATGGCTACAATTCTTCCTAAGGCTCTGTTCACATTAAATCATTCAGTGACTGCATTTTTGCAGTGCTGCTGCATTTCTAGCCACAGACTCGTGAGTGCACTAAATACACTTCAATCCACCCACCTGATAGACCTGTGCACAAAGTACATTTATTAGAACTTTTTTGAAAATACTTTTCTCACCAGATAACTTCAGCTTGAAAAACTGTTTTCATCCCTTGACAGCAGAACCCTTTTTATCTCTACACTGAAGAGTTTATTCTACCAGTTTTCCATGCAAGCAGATATACAAATTAAAAAATAAAATAAAAAAAATTAAAAAACCAGCCACATTTCCTAAAGTTTTGATCTGTTTTGAAAAGAATCTCCACAGCTGCCAGTCCATAAAGAAGGAAAAAAAGGCTATCCATGGCAAATATTCAGAAAAAGTGTGTGCACTCTGCAGTATTCAAAGGAGGCAGAGATTGAGGTCCCCCCTCAACAACAGCTGAGACAGAAACGTTCAGATTTTTGTCTTTCAGCAACTTCCATATCCCTGCCTTGCTATTTCTCATGGGGGGGTGTACTGCACATTTTATACACTCCCCTTTTCTCCCTCCTCTCTATCCACTTTTCTTAGCATGTCTGCTCATTTTCTGGTCTTCATTTTCTCCAGCCTCACTTTCCAGTTTTCCTTTTCCTTTCCCACAGATTCCTTCTCATCCTTCAGAATACTCTGCCTACTTGTGTTTCTTTCCTTTTTATAACCACAGAGTTTTTTGTTCACTGTCCCTGCCCACACTGTCAATTTTACCTGGTCAACCTGGCACAGGATCCCTGGGTGATCCAAACATCTTCCAAAGGGAAGAGATGACAGTGTTTTAGCAACTGATCTGCTGACCAAGCCTGAGTGTGACTCTAGACAAGAGCTGACAATGTTTGAATTGGCTTTCCATTTCCCCAGCAGGCCAGTTTCCTTTGCACTGGGAGGCCTCCTGCAAAGCTGCAATCTGCATCTTTTAGGGTTGCATAGACTGAAAAACCTCAAATATTTTCTGTGGGATATAGCTCTAAGGGCTCTATTCACCAGAAATGTGATGCCATGGACTTCCACAACCCAGCATGTAGGCAGACGGCACTTGATAAATGTCTGTTTATCATAGCTGCAGAAGTCAGCTCTGCTTTTCCAACCTCTTTCTCCCTTAAGATTAGAAAGGTAAAGGTTACATTTTAAAAAGACAGGCCTTTAAAACTATTTTTTTAAGTGCTAGCAACTAAGCTCTGTGTGAAAATATCCCATCTCTTCCTATTAAATTAGGCTGCACTAAATCAACATATTCTTTAAAGAGCTGGTATGTTACTGACAATGGCTTAAGAACTATTTAGTTACACTGATACACAGAGAGTAAAAGAAAACCTCTGCTACTGAAAAAGTAAGCCCCAAAATACAGAACTGCAAATTCCAACATGGGTATGCATTCAGATCATATTCCAACCAAAATTCTTATACTAATTAGAGATTGATTTTTACAAGGCTTCAGATCCTCTGTGCCTCAAGGCTAGGTTACAGAACCACCAGTTTTATTCCTCTTACTCTTTAGACAAAGATTAATTTTCTGCTCAAATCAATACAAAGAATGTGTTACAATCCAGCCGACTCTCCACCTTTCCAATACACAGTCATACCCTCCTTTAAAGAGACACAAAAGTCCTCACCAAGACCCTTTTCCATCTCAGCAGCAACAGCACTTTGGAGTGTCACAGGGTATAGGCAAAGCCATCCTCAGCCATGGGGGATGGAGCAGGACCTGTACATTCCCCACTCCGCATCCAACAGGAGAATCTGGCTTACGTTCATCATCTATGCTGCCCCTTTTACTAACGTGAAGTGTATTTCTTCTTAACATGTAAAATATGCTTACAGATTTTCTTATTCTCTACTTACTCCAAAATCTCAAAGGGTAAAAATGCTACCATTAGGCAAGAGGTGAATTTTTAGTTTCTCAAGAGCATATTTGCACAGTTAAAATGCCATCCTTATCTGCTATCGCACTTTGTTCCACTGGATCTCTCTGGACTTTCCAGGCAAGGACTATACAGCCAATAATCCTATTCTCCTGACTATGCCTTGGGCTCTGGCAAAGAGCAGCTGAGAAGAAAGACATATTACATATTCATGATTCAAAGATAACCAATAACCAGAATCCAGATGTTGGTCTCTGCTGGCCAGCGCACAGTGCAATTACTATTCCATTTATAGAAAGAGATGTTGTCCTGCCTTTTTCAGCCAACCAAAAGGTCTTCCATAAAATGCTCAAATACTCTGAAGAGAAGCATTCAAAACAAGGAATGAAAAGGGAATGAATCGTATTTGCTCCACAATTCTTGCATTATAAAATTTTAACATGGCGTCAACCTTACAACACCATCCATTCCCACAAACTCCTGGGTTCTCTCTGTCAGGGTGAGCTGGGATTTCCCTCTGCAACTCAGCAGAGAGAACTGCGGCACCCAAGTGAAAAGCAAAGCAAAATGTGGGCTAGAAGAGAGGTGAGATCAGCCCCTTCACACCCACAGCCCAGGGTAGC
The DNA here is from genome assembly GCA_035222235.1 of Margarornis squamiger. NCBI lineage: Eukaryota > Metazoa > Chordata > Aves > Passeriformes > Furnariidae > Margarornis > Margarornis squamiger. The sequence goes on from JAWWTY010000016.1 coordinate 10,370,268, forward strand.
TTCTAATGAGGTCAGTGGGAACAGGCACAAATTGTTTAAGCCAAATGAAGTCCAATAGTGTTATTAAAGCTCTTCTCTCTCTGAGCTTGATCTTGGAAAAACTTCTGAAATTGCTTAAAGAACTGAATAGTATTCCAATTCCCTGCATTCATTCCTGACAAAGAGCAATCCAGCCAAAGCATAGTCTCTGTTTTGGGGTTTTTTGGTTGGTGAGATGCTGGGTTGGAGAAAAGGGATGGAATAAAACCAAGTGAGGCTGAAAGGAAGAAGGTTTTCAAAATAGTGAATGTACAAACATTGTAGTTATAAGGTTGAAGACTAGCCCAGAGCTTCAATGAACATATTAAGACCCTTTTAACTGTTTGACATCTGGCATCTGACTACAAAATTTTAATGACTTAATAAATCGTCAGTTTAATAAGTCCAGTCGCAATTTATGCCAGTAAGCAATAGGTTTTGGCTAAAAAATCCACAATTGCATAAAGAAAAAATATGTTAAAGAGGTTAGAAACACTTGGAAAAGTTCTGACCATCACTACAGATGAAAGCTTGTGAAATGTTTAATTTTACACCGAGTAATCAAGATTCTGCATGCCAATACATTATTAATGTTTTTTTCAGCTGTGGACAGGAAAATGTATAAACTGTTAATCCATTATATACAGCAATTTCCTTTGGGTATTTCTAAACAATGGAAAAACAGAACTTACCGATGCTTAAAAATAACTTTCTGTCTAGCAACATTTCAGTTTACTTTAAAAATATGCTTCTTGCAGCCACAGAATCACTATGTATGTAGTGGTCATTTGTTTACTAACTCATAAAAATAATAAAGATGAAGTTTTGTGTTTCCTATTAACATCACGTTTTTATAATTATACTGTGCATGCCATTCTCAAGCATTAGTAGAACTTGACACAAATGTGATTTCTTCCAATTCTTTTGCATTTTCTCCCTTTTCCATCAACAGTTTATTTCCTGAAATGTACAGTATGCAGCAATTTCTGCTTGATTAAATACTCTGATTTTAATTTTCTCATTCCATTATAAACACTGCTTGTTCCCATGTAACGTAAACATCATTTATATGACAGAAAAATATTTAGTCAGATCATTCAAACAAAACCCAAAATTATTAAAGAGAGCTACCCGTCAAGAAGTTGTTCCTCCTGAAAGTATTTATTTCTTCTTCCACAAAGCCTCCAATGAGACTGGATTCTTAAGGACAGCACAGATGCACCAACCTCCTGATAATTATAAAGTTCCTGGTCCCAAGCTATTACAAATTTTAACAGAGAACTTTTCCAGGAGTTTTGCATGGCCCAAATATGTACTTTTTATGATACCACTCTTAGAAACAATGGCACGGTTTGGGCTGACAATTTTGCACACAACCAAACACAAACACACATTACCCCTGAGGCAGAGCCCAGACAAATTAAAAGTCAGTGCTTGAAGGCTGATGAAATAACAATAAAACAAAAAAACCCAGAACTTACTAGTATACTGTGTCCGGAAACATTTCCAGCAAATGACTCTACAAACCTCACTACAAAATAAATTTCTACCAAATTACATTTGTTTTGGCCTCTGTTAATTGAATGTGATTTCAGTGGAGCCCTGCTGGTCTCAGCTTTGTCAGCTCTACCAGGGCAGGAAACCAGGTTGACTTGGATGAGCTGCACAGGAGCAATCCAGGGAAAACACTGCTTTGTCACTTCCATTGTCCCACTGTGCTTGCCACATCCAGATTGCATGAGCAAAACCCTCGTAGCTCAGAGAAAACCCTCAGCCAAGCAGTACGAACCATACAGAAAGACTGCATCAGGAAAAGCAAGGATGTCACCCTTCTCTGGTTTTAATTTGAAAAGAATAAAAGAAATAAAGGAACATAAAAGCACAAAAATCATTAGCCACGTCACAGTTCTCTAACAGAGCAGAACCTTCTGGTACTGCAAAAATATCTCAGAAATTATAGTTTAAGAAATAAAGCTCGCTCTCATTAATTCATTTCCTAAAGGCAGTATTTTCTGAATATCTCTCTTTTTACTAACATGACATTATATAACAACTTTATTACTGGTTTTATTTAAAACTTAGAAAGCAAAGTTCTGGATAGCAACGCAGTCATCATTAGCTAATTTAATGGCAAACTGTTCCAAGAATTGTAATTGCATTTCACCCAATTTCCAAATTTGCTGCTTCATTATTGTCTGTATTTGAAGAATTAAAGTTTTACAAATTCTTTTTCACAATATTCATGTGGGAATGATTATGCAATATCCTTTGTTTTTAAAATCTGGATTTTTGGTTGAGTCTGAAAACTCATTCAGATATTCAAACCATTTTATTTTAATGGTGTATTACTGAATAGCTCTAAGGTCTCTAAAATCAACAGAATGGTTCAAAACCATTCAGAAGGGAAAATTTAATTGTTTAAAAATAGACACTGTAAGCAGCACTTCTATTAAAATATTATAATTCAGCTCTCTGTACAAGACTTCTAAGGTAGTTAAAGAATATCACAAACTACTACAAATCTCACAGTTTGTACATTAGGATGTTATACTGCGATTCTCAAAAATGCTCTTCTAAAAAGAGGGAAATAAATAGCCTGGGATTTAGTTACAAAGCACCAGCAAGTCTTACATTATATATACAACTGGATAGCTGCAATGTTTATAGAAACCCAGTCATTTAAACCTCTGCTGAAAGTTCTTAAATCTTTGTTGCTGAAAGTTCAGAAGACAAAGAGGAAAAGGCTTTTGCCAGATTCTGCTGTTTTAAGAAAGCAAGACATTCCATATTTGCTAAACCACTGCCTGGGTTTGTGTAGAAATACTTATGATTATCAACAGAAAACATGCAACAAAAGGAGGGAATGATTATAGAAACAGCCAGAAAATTAATTCAGAAATGGTGTTCTCAGCCAGGTAGCATTAGTTTCTGTTTCTGATTTCATACTCCCTAAAGAATCATTCATTTTTCCAAAGAAAAAAACAACACTGGGTTTAAGAATATACTGCAAACACTGAAAAATGAAAGAAATTAGTTGCCCAGGGTTCCACTAAATTGCAAAAAGTTCAGTAATTTGTACTCTCCTGAGGACTTCACTTCTTTTTATCTCCAGCTGTACACATTACAGCACACAGTACAATTACCTGTCAGCTTCTCCTGCTCAGCTCGAGGCAGCCACTGCTTCCCAGCAGCAGCTCCCCTTTTACTGAAGCACGTCAGGAGTAGCTTTGTTACAATGCCAGCCTGGCGTTACCCAGTGCCCACCACCCTCTTTGTGTCCCAGAGCACTTCCATCCGCAGGGGACCTGGCCTGTGCACTCCAACAGCTCCCAAAACCTGTGCCAGGTACCTGTGGAGTGTGTTCCCGGGAGGAAGGCTCCCAGCATCACCTCACAGGCACTCGGGGTCACCTGTGGCAGCTGGGGGTGACACAGAGGAGCTCACACCCAGCCCCAGCTCCCTGAGCACTGCCCCTGGCACCCCCCTCACCCCGCAGCCCCTTCCCTTCCTCCTCCTCCCCTGACCCACTCCTGCTCTTGGCTTTCTGAATTTTATCTGAGCATGTGGATCATCATCTAGAGACTTTTTTCCCAAATAATCAGTATTTTTAAGCTGCAGATTATCTGCAGTACAGCTTATACACATGGAGACTGCTGCTGTTTGAAATCCCTTTTTCAATAAGATGCATTAGTAAACAAATGTATATTCACGTAAAGAAGTGATGATCATTCTTATTTTAGACATAAACCCAGTAATTTTTTTTTATTTTTTTTATAAGAGATTTACATCCTTATGAAACTATTTTGTTTTAAATTTCAGGCCTGGCACAGAATAAACTTCTATTCTGCTTGGTTACAAAAGGTATCAGCTTACCATCTCTTCTTCTGGGTACAATAATTTCAAGGCAAAATTAGGTTTACATTAAGAGTGAGGCTTGAATTGCCTTAAAAGACAAGAAAAGGGGCATATTTCACAGCTTCGTGCAATCTTTTTTCCTATGGATTTCTCAAGCTGGTTTTTACTAAACAAGACACCGACATTTTGCATCTCCCCTTTGTGGACGTAAGAACTTGATGAAACGGGATACACTTTAAAAATGCTGCCCTTCCTTACTGACATTTCTTTAAAGTGATACTTTTTCGTGGCATGCTCTTAAAAAGCAATCATATAATCTAGCAAATATGCCATATTTGCAAACTCTTTTGCTCCACTTGCTTCATGGAAAGGAAAAGAGCCCTATTTTCCACAAATGGCTGTGGTTTCCATGTCACTGAAGGGCACATAGCTTGGCTGTACACCCAACCCGCTGAGTCATCAGAAACTGGACTTGGCTGCAGAATGCCATTTTTTGTTAGACCCACATGTGATTGACACAGACCAACAATCTTGGGTAGAGGGCTCATGCTAATCAGCCACATACACAAATAAGAGCACTCAACCCACACAAGTTTATCCAATTTGCATGGCCCAGAAAATAGCTTTTCATACCCAGAATGTTGATTTTTAGGACTACTAACGATTTCTTCTCTCTTTTTTTATTTTTTTTTCTCAGTGTCTCAAGAGCCACATTTATGTCCCTGCCATGAAACACCAAGGAAGCTTTCATCTAACAAACCCATCTTCTTTAAATACCTATACTCTAGCACCATCTGATCAGGGAGGGTTTGCTCTCCAGAGCAGCTAATACACCAGCAACCTTCTTCTACTCTGCAGCAGATGACCCTAATTCTGACAGAAAGGCAGAAGGTCTATGGCATCTCACTAGGAATGCGTATATGCCCAGCATTACCCAAGACTGTACAGCAAATTATCTGTCATTCATTTCCTAAAATTCTCTGTAATTGATTAGTAGTGAAAGCTGAAAGGCTACTGCTGTTTCAAAGGGAAGAGCATTTGTTACACTGAGGTGGATCATCAAAAGCAGAACTTTGCTACTGTTTTATCCAGAAAATGTTATCTCCAAAATCAGGATTGTGTACTCATGTTATTTTAATTCAGAAAGTGAAAAAATAAATTAGGTAATCTTGAATAGAAAGAAGAGACACATATCACCATGCACATTAAAAAGTTAGAGATTTTTTCAATACAAGTTGTGGGACAGCCTCTCCAGTATTTTATAGCGATTTAGGACATGGGTAAGAGGTATCTGCCCTTACAGCTACCAAAAAAGCTTTCAAACAATGTTCATTTTCCCAAGGAAGGGTATCAGTAAATTGAGTGTCATGAAGGAATAGTTTGCACAGAAGCACTGAAGCAGTCTGAGCCAGAAAGTTTGATCGGACTCTCAGCTTTAGTTAAACTATGCCAGAAATAAGTGGGAATAAACAAAGAGATTAGGAAAAGAAGGCAGAAGAAAGTAAAAAGTGTCATTAACATAATCTTCACTGTGAGGAATGGGGCAAACGTAAACCAAAAGGGTCTCTGTGCGTAACAGAGACTATAAAAGGAAGACTGTTTGGTACCAAATCTGTTTTGTGTGGGCTTCTGCAGGAAAAAAGAAAAATCACACTAATCATCCAAAAACTTTACACCTGGCCCGTGAACAGGTTTGGTCCAAGGGGGAGAAAGAAAGAAAATCCATAAACCTCCCCTAGAGCTTGGAAACTGGGGCATTTTGAGCTGCTAACTTTGCAGGAAAACCACACAATGCTAGAAAGATCAGAGCAAACACCATTTCCCTGCCAGACTCTCAGCAATGGCCATGCTGCACCTCAGGAACTCAGCCCTTGCCATGGGATAAGAGATCGCTGTGGCAGCACAGTTGCCTCCTTTCACAGCTTGAGCCCAGGAACCACAAGGGCCCCACAGAGGGGGAAACCTCAAACTGGCAGCGTCTAATTTGGTTTTGTTTATGTTCCTCTGTTCCCTATTGATCTGCACAGGGCTTAGAATCAACAGCAAAGACCAGCAACCTCCCCAGTACAAACTGCAGAGGCAAAATAATCTCAGATTAATGCTTCCTGCTTCATATCAGAAGAGACAACCAGATCCAGCAGCTGGGAAGAGGCCCCAAAGTGCAGCTGGTACGAGGCTCTGCAGAGAGATCGGTGTGTGTTTCAGTTTAGGTTGGTGCTGCAGGCTGGGCTTTCTGCTGGACACACCACAGGGTCTTTTAGTCTTTGGAACACAGCAGAACAGGCAGTGTGAATGAAGGCAGGACATAAGCCCCATAAGGAGCTGAAACAGGTTCTCAGTAGAACAGATGTAACCAAGAGGAGAAAGAGCAGAAGAAAAACAACAGTGAAGAGAGTCCTTTGGGAACAGTTTAACCCTCAAGTGACTATCACCAGAATCTCTCATAACAGATACACTGATTCCAAAACAAGGCATGGGTGTCTATCTTCTAACAAGGACAGAGACTGAATAGCTTGGACATGCCACATTATAAATACTTGACAGTCACTGAAACATACCCCACTAGAGAAGCCTTCACAAGCTCTTCAGGAGACTACAAAACACACAGCTTCTGCATAGTAAGACATAGTCCTCTTCATCACAAATTAACATAATTTCATTTTTTCTACATCTCTTGGATCCTTAATGGCTCTCTGTAAATTCCAATACAGAAGGCACAGCACATCCAGCTGTCAGAAAATCCCCTTTGCATTTATTTAAAAGGGACACCAATCAATTAAGAAAGGCAAACCAAAAGATACTGCTTGCTGATTTTCCACAACACCCTTGTGGGTCTACCCCATATCTGTGACCAGGCAGCATGTCCATGAAAAAATGCATAATGCATGCAGTTCAAGAAGTGGCAGCATGTACCTACGCAGCACGGTAAGACCACCATTTAACAGATGAATGCCCAGTACTTGCATGTGAACCAGGATACTTCCCAATATGGAACAATGAACGGACTTCAGCCCCTTCAGAAAAGAGAGCAATGAAATATCAGAACAATTTAACTAGTCCATGGCTTGCTGCCTGTGAGTGTCCAAGATCCATGAAAGCAAGTGCATGGGTTGGCATGACCAATTCCCATCCTTTCAGCACTGCCAGGAACAAATGCCATGGTTAAGCAGCCAGGAAAGGTCTCTGCCATTAGATGGAAAAACCTACCACACACAACTGCTCTCCAATAAAGGACAAACTATCAAAGAGGGACCATATCACTTTATTTCAGCAACAGCCTTTTTCATGACCAATGTTTCATCCATACCTTCAAAAGACACTCTCAAATTATGAATTTTATTGTACTACAAAATACTTGCCTTGTTCATTCCTAGAAGCTGGGAGTGAAAGGAGAGAACAGACTGATGCATCAAAGATTTTGGAATTACATTCCTACTTCAAAAGAGCATTTGTATGTTGATAACAACTTCTGTAACAGCAAGAAAACAGCAAGAGGCTGGGAAGACAGATAATTCTGGTGACAGACTGCATAGTAAACAAATAACGATTAAGCAGATATATTTTTCACATTTCTTTAAACCAAAGATTCATCTTTTCTTGTTTTCACCTCTATGAAGGATTAATCATAACAGAAAGTGTATGCAGTTATTGAAGTAAGGAAATAATAATAGTGAGAGGACATACAAGAGGAATAGAGCTTGTAAGCATTTTAATGAACCTTTAAAAATTCTACGAGAAAAAAGTATTGGTAGATAATATATGGTTTCACTTCAGAGAGTCAAATATTGGTATTAAAAGCAAGAAAGCAGAGGAAGTGTGTCATATAACATGGACTATTCTTGTTGGAATAGTCAGTAGTACATAGCAAGTTGCATAAGCCTCATCAATATTTCCAAAGTAAGATCTCTTTACTCAGGGAAGGGAATGCAGAGAGGCTGAAGACAGTAAAAGAAGCACTTAGTTCTTTCAGTACTGTTTGCTTCAAGCTACGTCACCAATTTAAAAAAAAAAGCACTTTTCTATACATCCGTTGTCAAGGTGATGTTTCTCTGAGACCTAATCTGCTAACTTTGTGGACAAAAACAAGCTTTTACTACTGTTAGCTCTGCAAAACCAATATAACCATGGCTGAGCGAGCTGGAATTTTTATTACTGGCAATGAAGTAAGATTCAGACAGAAAACAGCTTGATTGTCAACCCCTAAATGTGCGAGTTAGAAATATTGGCTGCTAGAAAAATCACCTTTTGACTTGTAAACTAAGCAAACTTTTATCAGAAATAGATTGGGAGAGAACAAGTGCAGAACCTCCTGCTGTCATTTTTAGTCACTTCTGGAAATAATTCTTCTGTAGGATAACAACCTCTGCCCCCTGCCCTTTCTGCCAGCCTGGTATGCCACTCACACGTGCAACTGGAGGAGCAAGCTAGAGAGTGCTACAACGCTCCAAATATCCCTGAGGTATGTCCAAATCATATGGGGATACTCAAAGAGCTAAGAGATGTAGAAGAAGGGGTATGCAGCTTCCTGGGAGCCTGGAGCTCTGCCCTGCTACACTCTGGGCTCTACCATTGCCCCACTGATGGATTTTCCCATCTTCACAAAACCAAAAGTGCAAGCCTAGAAAAACCCTTTACGGACTTGCTGAGCTCCTGTACGATTCCTGCATATTGAACTCCCCAACCCTTAGGATTCCCTTCTTGGCAGGAACTGGAGTTATTACTGCACTGCTGGGGACCCGCTGCCCTGCTTTGTCTAGAGTCCTATCCTCTGCCACAGCCACTGTATCCTTGGTCAGGCTGCCCTGAACTAAAAGTGCAGCTCTGGACTCCTTCCTCATCTTGTTAAAGGCTTGATCTCCTCAACTTTTTGTGAAGGGATCTACACAGCTCTATGTAGGGTGGTGAACATGAAGGCCAGCTCTGACTTAGATGGCTCGAGGACTATCATTGTATCACCACCCTGCTCATCAGTCCTGATGCCTACACAGCTCTCCTGCTGCTGCTGCCCAGGCTGACCTGGTCATTCACAGCTAATTCATGTTCTTCTAGGTATTATTACTCTGCCTCTGCCCTTAGACACACCAAGAGACTGCTTTACTGGTTCAGATGAGGAAGAATCAAATTGACAAAAGCAAATCCCATGAACATCATCCTCTTCACCTGGATGTGAGGTGAGAGTCTGTCCTGCCTCCCTGAAAAGAATGTTGCCACTTGGCCAACTTCCTTCTGCATCCCAGCAAACAGTTATTTAATCTCTGTGCAGTATCAGATTGAACCAAGAACATGAGTTACACCATGATCTTTACATATCTGATTTAATCCCAATTTAATAATTTAAAACCTAAATAAATAACATTTTTTCCCAAGGCATTGGGCCATTCTAAGGTCAGTTTTCTGTTACAGGAGGAGCTGCCAGCCCCCTCACCCATCCTTTGGGGACTCATTTTTCAGAATATATGTTGGCATTGCCCATTCAGGCAGGAAAGAAAAAATTGTTACTAGAAGCTGAAGTCTCAGCTTAGACCATATTGCTTGAGACCATGTTTTTGCGTATCTTACTATCAAGACCTATTTCAGGTCATTCCAGCACTTCATTTAGGATCCCAGATTTTATCAAAGAAACCACAAGTTTTTTAATGTTTAACTATTGTTTATTTCCAAAGTACTAGACTTACCATCTCAAGTATCGAGGTTACCCTGGGACTCAGCTGTGCCAGGGCTGCCAACCCACATCCACAGGCCAGCAGAGCCCCCAAAGAGAAGGGCAGAGGCAGAGAGGAAGGAAGTACCATGGACTGTTCCAGCCAACATCAGACAAGAGCACTGGGAATGCTGTGGTTAACTGGTCCCCTGGTTTTATTTCTGTATATTCCATGCAAATATATGGAAATGTGCAATACACTCTTTTGAAATAATAAGATTGATTTTTTTTTCTCTGCAGTTGATTACTTCAGTTTGATAGCTTTAGTGTTAATTTTCTTTTTTTACTGTAAATATCTAGGACACTGGATGCCAGTGCTATCATTAATTATGGCAGCAGACAAACAAGGAATCTATTTCTGAACTAAATTACTTATAATTGCACATGCATCTCTTGCACTCTTCTTATGCATAAAGGAGTTTATGTGTTTTTAAAAAGTGCATGTCATTACAGAGAGTGAATTGACAGAGAGTTAATTTCCTGACATCACCATTATCACCACTATTTTTATTTTATTTTTACATTTGTACTGTGTAAGCATTGAAGTGTACAACATCCCTATAAACAGACCAGAAAACATGTCACTGCCCCAGTTAGTTTACATTCCAAGATGGGATTTCTTGTTAGTGCTAATTCTTTCCACTTTCTCAGACTGATTACCAAAAACAATTACAAAGACCTGTACAACTATGTGTGCTGCCGCCTGCTAACACAAATAAGATGTATCATTTCTTGGTTTTCTTCCTAAATACATGTTCCACAATGCAGCATGACCATCTCCTCTCTGCCCTCCTCAGCAACACGCTTGGAACACAAGTTACCCAACTGAGCACAGACAGTCATTCCTGAACATTAACAATGACATCTGAAATCCTCAAGCTATTGGAATGAGAAACAATTGTCTGATATTTTTTATGTATTTTCCAATTTTTTTATTCAAGTGTAACATTGATTAAACCTTTGACTAACTCGTTGCTTCAATAAAATTTGGCATTCTTTGTATCCAGGGGGAAAAAGACCCCAAAACACAGGAAAATAAATAACCACAGCTCCAGTCACAGGAAAAAAAAAAAAAAAAGCTCCTGTAATTTAGACAAAGCTAAGCAAGAATTTTTAACCTAAAACCCATGTGTAGTCCTTGCACCACAGTTGCTTATCTGTCATAAAGCAGACAAGCTACACAACGGCCTTGACTGACCATTATACATCATTCAAAGTTAACATTTTTCTATTTGACCATCTTATCTTCCTTTATCTTCATGCCTGAGCAAGGAGACCCACAAGTCACTAAGTAAAATACCATTCTGGATCCCAAAAGTCTTTGCCAAGGCACAACATGATCAGTCTCAAGGATTTTTAAAAGAGAAATCTGGTGCTTGTAAAACAATGGCTGAAAATACTGAAGGCCTTCCCCAGACAACTCTGTCATCTGTGCTAGATTTACTGTTGCTGTCTAAGTTTCTTTTGGGTAATTTCTAATACTATGATGCCTTTACCTGGAAAGGAGTTGTAAAGTTTAGAAATACCTACTTATTAGCCCTAAAAAGCTGCTATTTTACTAAGAGCAGTTAGAATAAAGCAATTGCTTTCTCTAAAAAGAGAAGCATTTTCAAAAAGCGAGGAAGTGCTGACCCAAAGATGTACTCCCAAGTGTGAAAAAACACCACGTGAGTGACGTGAAACCAGGCTGGGGACTCCTGATCCCAGGGCATGTGAGGACGGTGTGTATCACAGAGACTGAGCTTGCTTAGTTTCTGCTTGGAGGGTGTTTACCCTGCAAATGCCAGCAAAGGCATGATCTATAAATTTAATAGCCTAATACTTATAGAAGGGAAGACATTTTGGAAGGATGCAATTAGAAAAAAGGCATAGAAAATTTAAAGAATAAAAAAATAAGATAAGCATAGTAATTAAATTTTAGGTTTATTTTCCAAGGACTGAACTTGAAGATGATAAAGTGTAAAAGAAATGACTGCTGAGGTTCATTAGAGTTTCTCCACAACACTCAAACCTATTTCCTGCATACATAAAGATACTGCATGAATACAGGCTAGCACATTCTTGAGCTAAGCCTAACTTTACAGACTTTTTTTTTCAAAAATTACAAATTTATATAAACTGCTTCATTTCAGTATATCTTTTCTGCCACATCTGCACTTGGCTGTTTGTTATATCAGTGAAGTTACCATTCTAGTCACTGACATATAAGTGACTTCAAACAGGCTACAAAGTTGTGTCTGGCACCAAATTCTTCCCATCTGCAGAGCTCACTCAACTGTGCTTTACCATGCCCATACGCTCGAAGTGGCACCAAGAGACCTCAGCAGGCTAAAGCCAGCAAGGAATACCCTCTGGCTTTTGATCATGATATATCAGACAGGAAAAGAGCAGCCAAAAGCAACTAAAAATATAACAGCTCTGAGAAAACCAGCCTTTCCATTAATGCTGTGGGCTTCACTCATCAGCCAGGATGTGGGTAGAGACAGGAGCAAGAGGCTTCAACTTAGAGTCCTGCACATTGCTCTGGTTTACTTTCCTAATACCACTTAAAATACCATGCCAACCTCAATGAAATTGAGGTGAGATTCAACTATCAGTCTACTCCCACTATTAAAAAACCAAAGAGGAACAGTTTGTGGCCCAAAACCAGGCTGCAGGTAGGGAGCTCCTGGATGTAGCCCCCTAAGCAAGGCAGAGCACTCATGCACCACTTCTCAGTCATATCTGTAATGTCACCAACCCTGCAAGTGCGAGAAAGAATGGGCAGCCCTGGAGGATATTGAAACATGTAGAAGATCAGTTAATTCCAGTGGAGACACAATGAACATGACCCTATGAAAAATGGGAATTATGGCAGTTGTTGAGAGTGCATCTGCAGGAAAAGTAAGTTTCTCCCAGTCAGTCCTTATCAAAAGGAAAGCTGTCACAAAACCAGCCTGAGCTTCAGTACTTTGTGAAGCCATTTTAAAATCCCTAGTAAGGAGAAAAATCAATTTCCATTTCAGATCAAAGTTCAGTTTGATCACAACTATTCATGCAGATATTCCCTTTACAAAACAAGTATCTCAATTGAAATAGGTACAAAAAATAGATGGAAAATGTCTAATTTTTATTATAAAATTGTGTCAGCACCACCTGAACCATGCAAAACTAGGAGTCTATGCTTAATGTCATTTTTGACAGTCTCTATTTATAGTTAAATAAATAAAATTCATATCCACAAACTATAATCAAGCAATTTACACATCAACTGACTATTTATGTTTTGTGCTATGAAAAACATAACTATTTTTCCCCACAATGTTACTTCTTTTTGTTAACCTTCACAAGAACCTACCAACAATTTAAAATGTCAGTATGGAAAACATTTTATGCATAGAACAGCACTGCAGTTTGGAAAATTGATGAAAAATCATTTTTCTAATACAGCAGATTATAAACAAGTTTACTGCATTTTAGCTGAAGTTAGAGAAAAAACATTGGTTTGTTTATTTGTGTTTGTGTACATATCTATGAAAATACTCCTCTAATATCAGATTGATTTATAATAATGGCCTTTTAAGGGCTATTGACCTTGGTACAGATGATTAAGAGTACACTGTGTGTACTAAATAAAGATTTTCAGGGAGACATCTGTTTACTAGCTATGCCTCTTTGTAAGCAGATTCTGTCGTTTCTAGGATAATGTCATATGCCAGTGGGTGGGAAGAAGCTCGACCTTCCTCAAAGACCTTCACCCAACAAAAGTCCTACATTAAAAAAAGCAATGAGAGGAGTTGATAGGAGTTTTATCAGTGAGAGGATGTGTACCATTTGTGACACCAAAAAATCATAGATATATGTATTTATGAGCATCAGAAACATTAAATGGCAGTCAAAAGCAGAACATAGTGGCAAAAAGAAGAAAAGGGGCTGCAGGAAGAAACCTCTGCTATGTATGACTGAACAAGTTAAAGAAAAACTACAGACCACTGTGGGTAACAAACTAAGAAGATTAAGCAGAAAGAGGCAGTAAAATGGGGGTTCTGCTGCAGAAGCAGCTGTGGTGGGACGTTTCTCTCACAAATTGCCACAACTCGGCATGACAAACAAATTGTCACCAAATCACACCTGGCAATTCAGTATCTTCCCTACTTACTACATGCATTGTATGTATTATTGTATGTATTTGTCCCATATTCAAACATAAATATGGAATAGTTTCATGAGATAATTACTAACACTAAATCAGTTCTAAACAATACAATTAATTAACAGAGACTTCAACTGTTCCTTAATAATCTGAAGTTGCAGAATGCAGAACCACATACTTACAGCTGGTTCTGAAGAGCAGTGTGCTACAGCAAAAGGCACACAACCAGCAATAGAGGACAAAGGCCATTAACAATCATTTATTTGTCCTAATTCAAGGACTGTTCCCCTCTGCTTGTTCTACTGCCTTGTGCTGACAAAAAAAGCATTTCTTCCCAAAGGTTTGCAAATACCCACATTATGATTTCACACCTCAGCCAAACTATTTCTTGTTAAATCTGTCTATCCAAAAGAGGAAAAATTCCCAAAAAGCACCAGCATTGTGGCAGCATTGAGTGCTAGCAGAGTTCCTAGTAGTGAGGAGCTCTTACTACTACCAATTCTTGCTGCAAAGGCATCATAAAAGCAGGCCAGTGGCTCACAGTTATCACCTGGCAGAAATTACCACAGTCCAAAGGCTCAACAAGGAGGAAAAAGGCTCCATGTGCTCAGTGTATCAGGCTCTCACTTTGCTTCCATTTCACTTGTACAGTCCTGAAGTTCCATCATAGGTAAAACACAACCGTCCTGGGAAACCCTCTTATTGAAAATGGAGCTAACATTAGCAAAACTGGTTTTGCTGGTGTACTTTATACCAGTTCCTCAAATAAAACAAGCTATTCTAACAAAAGCATGCTTCCCCCTATCCAGTATCATTATATCAATAACAGAGATTTTTCCAATATTAAATAATATTAAAAATCCAAATTCCTCACTGATATTTCTAAGCTAGGTAACATTCCTCGCACAGTCCTGGCCTTGACAGCATTAAGGTTTTGTCTAAATTAGAAATAATATAAGTATACTTCCACAAGCCAAGAAATACAGGAAAGCTTTCTACTGTGGAAAAAGCCATACTACTGTATGTGTACTCTCAAATGGCATAAACCACAACAAGCACAGCATTATCAGCATTGCTGCAATTTGAGCAGGGCTTTACATTAGTTATGTCAGTAAGAAATCACCAAGATGAAGAACAGAGCATTGCAATATTGTCATTCGAGGTGAGATGAGGTTCCTCATCACCTAAGACCTCAGACACTTGTTTCTGTAACATATGATGCGTCCTTTCAGGGTCATGGGCAGCAGAGGTTTGCAAATGTTTTTGTAACAGAATTCACTCTTTCTCCAAGGATAAACTGAAGAAACCCAGCTAGCTTGAACTGCAGTCTCCACTGCCTTCAGCTGGTGTTTTAGTAGCCTCAGACTAAATTTTCTATACTATCAGGAGAGAAAGGGAGGAAGGACAAAGCACAAGAATAAACTAGATTGGTTATTTTATAAAGAAACAGATAGCAATGAAAAGAAATGCATATGTATAATCATAAAAAAAAAAAGGGTGAAAAATACTCTAGATCTTTCAATCAGTATCATACAGAAGCTGCAAGCTACTGACTGTTTTAAAGTGCTTATGCTTCTTAACTCTCTAAAAATAGAAGAAAAATACAAAGCTCCTCAACATGCTGGGACAGCCAGGGGCTTTCTTTAAATGCTCTGTAAAACAGCACTATCTCTTACCACATGAGCTCTTAATTTCTCGGTTCAGAAAAGCACAGCACTTTCCTACAGTGCATGGCTGGGCATTTCCAGAGCTTGCTTTTTCACACAAAATCTTTGAAAGATGTCTGTTAACTAAACTTGGCTTAATTAAGTTGACAATTTCACAGCTACTTTGAACAGCTCATTAACTGCAGGCTACAGCTTCTTTGCAGCCAAAGCTCCACAATACATCATACAGTGAACCTGCTGACAGGAGGGTACAACTTCCAACTCATGTTTCAAGGGATCAGATTTATTACTGCAGTCCTGCTTCTAAAACCAGTTTAGGCCTCCTTTAACAGATACTGAAAACACTTAGATCTGTAGTACAGAGCTACACAGCACTGCAGATGTAACTCTGCAAAGCCAATGCTGTCTTACATGGCCTGCCAGGCTGACAGTGGTGTTGGAGTGAGGACAAGTGGCTGTGGCTGAGCTGCCATAGTTGAAGGTTTACTAAGTCAAGGGGTTGCATTCTATTTAAATTAACCACAAGCTAATTGGCAAACATCCTGTACATATATACATATAGCCTCTGGATAGTCTGCCTATGTCTGTTCTAGGACAAGTATCTGTAGTAATCAAACTGAGTTATAACAATCAATTAATCTGCATTTAAGAATCTGTGTTTAAACAAATCATTACAGTTGGCCTTAGATCATTCCTCAGTACAGAGGTCAAGGTTTCCCAACCCTAGATCAGACTCTTAAGGATATGAAGGCCTCTTGCAGCACCCAGCAAAAGCAGAGGCAGTGCTGTTAGATATAATCCCCTTACCCTGGCAATCTTCTGTCATGCATTTTTCTCTACATGAATTGTTTTACTGATTTGTCTTTACAAGCATTAAACTATTTTAGGATGGGTCTATCCTAAAAGGACCATCTTTTAGAAGAAGACCCTAGAAATTCTACCTGCTGGCTTAGAACCTCCTGATATTGGGAAAGATGACAAAAAAAATGTCAAGCCTTTCACCCACACCCATCTTTCCACAAAATAAAGGAGGAAAAAAGAGGGGAAAAAAAGAACAATTAGGTACTATACAGGTCCTTGTACATCTTACAAAGTGGCAGGAGGCTAATAGTAGTCAAGCATTTAAAGACTCCCACGTAATATTTCACATGAGTATTTACTGAGTGTATTGTTACAGGTGTGAGGGAAAACTAGATCCCAAAGTAGTCAGAGTGGTTGGCCGCAGCCAGGGAAGCACCACTCTGCTTTCAGGTTTGCTCAACACAACACACTTCCTTGGTACCTTTGTCCTGAAATGGAATAGCCCTGGCACAACAAATCCTAGCAAGTGGATGCAACTGGGTACTTCTCTGATCAGTCAGCTGGAATGCAAGTCAGCTGGGGAAAAAATGTAAGGGACCATTGACCAAAAGTATCAGGCTTCCTGATGGGGGATGGTAGTTCTTCTCTGCAGGTCATCCGTGAAGAAAGGGCAAGAGACCACATGGCCTCATTGCTAAAAACACACTTAGGAAAACAACTGACTGAGGGAGATCATGTCCTTGTTCCAACTGATAGTGGAAGAATTCATGAGGTTTCTCAACTTTTTAGGACAAATCATTCTTCCACAACTAGGTGAAGATCCCTTTGGAGGCATGCAAGACTTCCACAATTAAAGTATACCGCGCAGTGACCTCTGAGTCAAGCACTGGACCCCATCACTTACACGCTATGTGGGCTTCTGGTCTTGATTTAATTTAGGAGGCAATGACAGCACAGTGCAATGTATCAGGGAGGCACCTCCTAACCCACCTAACTCCTGTGCATAGAACAAAGGGTTGAAAATCACAGCTACCTTAACACACAAAGCCTGCACTTCCCAGCATAGCTCAAAGACTCACAGAAGAAATCGAGAAGAAGATTGCCATTCCCTGAACCTGCACCAGGTCTATTTCACTTCCACAGTCCTTAAAATTGTTTGGTTTGCTTAGACTTTGTATATCAACACAGTGACATTATCCTACAAAGCAAAAACTATCCCATGAACAGTGTCCCACAACCATAGCAGGGCACAGCAGAAGAGAGTTTATACTGCCCAAAGAGCATAAGAGAACCTTGTAAGAGCTCTTAGCAATCAGAAGAGCCAAGATAAAGTTAGGAGGAAACTTCAAACCTATGTAACCTCGGAAAAGAAGTCTTTTTTAGTTTAACTGGCAAAATAAGAGATGGTAATTTCAGCTCACTTTTTTTGACAGTCCAGCTATGAATCTCACTGTAAGTAATTCATAAGAGAGTTTAGCTTTTTAGAAAATGTGAACTTCAGTCACACTTCTCTGAAAATTTGGTACTTGGCAATTTTCCCATGGTCACACTGTGACTAGGGGCTAAGTCTGAGGATCAGACAAGCCGCTAGACTTCCCATACCTCCCGCCAGCCACTGGCAGGGCTTGCTCCCTCTGCCCCACTCCCACTCTGAGGCTTTGCACTAATACAAAAGAAAAAGAAAAAAAGAAATCTTCCAACTGTTATAAAATACATAAAATACAAACAGTGACAGCAGAGTTATTTTTTCAGTAAAATATCGTAAGTTGATACATTTATATTTAGCTCTAGGAACCAACAGTATAGAAAGCCCCCAAAAATTTCTTTTTTTTAAATTATTTGCAACCAAACGAGCAGGCTGACACTACTGCCTGTCCTTCAGGGACAAACACTATCTCTGCCCTTCTCACCCCTTCTCGGGGGAGAGGGTCAGCTTCCTCACTGAGCAGCTTCATTAGTTCAATGAGTTTTTTTATTCTGAACAAGGATCATAAAAGCTAAACCTCTCTTATCTCACAGAAGCTGGTTCTTGCTGCTAGGTACCGCTGCCAGAGACAGCTGCTTTTGAAGAAAACTTGGTTCCCAACAGCTACTGCTCTAATGCACTCATTTTAAAGAGCTGTAACTTGCCATAAATTTCAGAAAATGTAAACATCCCTCCCTAAAAAGTAGGCAGCTGCCCCAAAGTAAAATATTTCAGAGTTTGGAAAAGGTAAAATGCGAGATTATTCAGTGAAGGAAAAAGTATCACTGGAAGGCTTAGAGGCTGTGACTGACAGCACTACCACAGAATTTGACCTCACTCTCTCATCACAAATCTCAGCTTCGTGGCATTACATAGCAAGAACAAGACCACCATTTCCAGAGCTGAGGACACATGATAACATAACTAATTGACAGTGTAAGCAGAACAGCCCTTTCATCTGAAATTCTGCAGAAAGCAGATCTCTTCCAGCCAAAGTAAGAAAAAAAAAAATAACCCAAATACTAAGTAAATTAAAAGTTCCAGCAGAATCAATGGAAGCATGAAGCAGTGTTTGAGCTCACAGGACTTACTCTTCCTTTTGTTAACAAAACAAAAGCAGTTTGGGTTTGCAAACCTTCTTTTGCCTGGCTTTGAAATGTTTCATTCCTCTAAAACATCAGTTTTATCCTCAGCTTTTTTTCATCTGCAGGACACTCTGCTTTATATATGAAAGAAACTAGTTACTCTGGTCATTCAGCCCTCTTCAAAATACAAACCCACATTTAGTTACAATTCTTTTCCCCTGCTTTCTTTTAAAAACTTTCACAGCTTGTTCTTGGTCCCTGCAACAGTATCTGCAGAAGCAAATACATCAGCCATTCACACTGGTGGTGTTTCAGGGGTAAGTATGTGCTAACACTGGTTTGGAAATTAATTCTCCGTTCGCAGATTCCACTCGAGTACAATTTTTTTATTACATTTGTCAAGTTAGCAACCAAGCCTTAAGGATATAAAACTAAAATATTGGTATCATATTACATGCCAGAATGGTGAAAAATGAGAAGTAAATCAGTATGTTCAGACTAAAGGCAGAAGAGGAACATGAAGAACTCTTCTCATTTTTGTACCTTTAAATAGATCCCTTGCATCTTTGTCCAAAGCACACTCTGCTGACGGCTGCTAGAGACAGAGCACTGCATACATGGACAGTTTGGTCTGAGTGCAGCTCTTATGTCCCTGGGCACATGAGGGCTCTGATCCTGCATGACACATAATTAAGATCAAGCATTCAAGAGGAAACAGAGAGCAAGTTGGCCAAAGAGCCACACACTAACCAGGGGAAGTCTGGATCTTCTGATTTCAGCTCACTATCTCTGGCCTTGGCCACACTGCTGCATCATTGCTTACAGAATGATCCTCAGATGCAAGTCAAGAACTACACAAGTACAAATAAGTAGGGTGAAAAAAATTCCTTTTGAATGCCTAGAAATCCAAAGTTTTAACTTTGAGAGTCACCACTCTCAATGTTATTCTACCTGAAGTTACAGCAACGACCCTTGAGCCCACAGATCTTAATGGAGTTGAAAGGCTCATTTCAGTAAGAATGTGGCTCACCAATAAACCTCTTCAGTATTTGAAAATAATACTTTACTTTGGTCTGAAAAATAAATGGAGGTATCTCGCCCAGCAATCCCAGTGCCATCCATGCTTCAGTATGGCAAAGCTCTGGATTCCAGTACTTGTACACCTACATACTGGTACTCATCCTGTGTCAAAATATTTACCTCTAAGTTACAGCCCATGGAAAAGTGCAATTTTTACCAGGCAGTTAAACTGTGCAGGGCACATCACTTCTGCTTCAAGTTACCAAAGTAATAGGTGTGGTTGTCCTCAACCGTTTGTGGAATTTCTCACCAAACTTATGAAAAGTTATGAAGGGAGGAAGGAAAAAAAACCCAAACCTAAACAAACTTAAAAATTGAAAGGAACAGGAGACAATATTCCAAAAAGAACACACATTGGCAAACTAGTCATATCAGCTCAGCACTGACACTGACCTACCTACCTATCACACAGATACCTTTGTGCATTTAAACTTGGAATTAAAACTGGTAAAATAGAGTTCTGCACTTCAGTGTCAGAAGAGACACACCCCTGATAATTCAGTGTGAATGAGGAACATCTGCCTGATGATGCAAAAGGGTAGATACACCTAAATACAGGAAAAAAATTGTATTTAGTGAAGATCAAGGTTCTTTTTTTGTGCTTTAATTACACATTAGGATGGTTTTTTCAAACAAGAGTCTTGTAAAGAAGGTTTACTTTGCTGATCACTTACTGAGGTTGTTTCCCTGATTAAATTTTATTAGAGATAACAGAATCTCAAACTCAAAGACAGAACACGATAGTAAATGTGTAACTTTAAAAATACGTTGTCTTTTAGTGGCAAGATGGGGCCTCATAAAGTTTCCACCACATCCCAGCAGGGAGCTAAAGGTCACTGAAACTCAAAATGAAAAACAATGGGAAGCAGAGGATGTCATTCTTTCATATTTGCCCAGTGATTCTGTGTTTTCTTTGCATGGATTTACTTAGGAAACTGGGAAATCTAAAAAACAATGAAAAGATTTCAAGGTTAATATTTTCCCCCTAACAAGATCAGAAGTCTGTTCATGTCACAATATAATATATTTATAAAGGAAAATACCTCTTACTTGAAAAGACATATAAAATGTTTGAAGTTTCCTATGCAACTTTCAAATTAATGTGCAAAGTAACTGTTATTGAAAAAAAATAATAAAAAAAATTGTAATATATATATCATCCTAATTTTTAGGGATCTAGTGCTTAAAAACTGCCTATCATGTAATACAGTGGCAGAACCAGAAGCCACATTTCCTCCTACTCCAAGCAAAGATGGGAATCCTAATTTGAGTCCCTCTGATACTGGAATCAGAGTCTTTTTCATTAGCAACAGTATTTTATTCCCAAAACTGCTTTTGTATCTTGAATATTCTTTTTTTATTCCAAGTTCTTTTGCTGTGAAAGGGCATTAACTCTCTACATATATATGCAGACTAGCTTTGAACATTTAAAACACTATCAAAACCCATCTCAAATTACCTTGTCAAGCACATTCAAAATAGATACAGCCTAATTTTTGTCAACACATTTCCATGTCAAAAAGTAGGTTCTAGCCCTCTACCTTTCTCCTGGAACAAAGCCATCCACGTGGGAGCTGGATTACAGAATGGTAAGCTTTTTACTTTGTGCAGTGAGATAGAGTTACAGATTTTACAAGAAAGAAGAGAGAAGGGCCTAGGAGTTTGATCTGAGGCCAGGAGTACAACCCATAGTAAAAGAGGATGGTCTGGAAGAATGCACAGACCAGAGACTCCCCTATTTAATTTCACAGCATGTGTAACAACATCATTTATTACATTTTGGCCTTAACATGGATATCAAGAAAGAACCTAAAAGGGGCTGGATGTCAAAATCTTCCAGCTCAGCATATTCTGCAGAGGGCTTTAACAACATCATTTCCTTGATGCCTTTGAAAACTTAAAAATCTGACTCTGGGCAATAAAACTGTTTAGTATGTCACGCACATTAAAGCTATTCAATTTGTATCTTGTCATCCTGTGCCAGTTTAAATTATGATTAAATGAAGATACCTAATTATTTTACCCAAAGAACAGATAGGAATGTGTACAATGTCACAGGGCCAAGTAAATTCCTAGTGAACCTCCACTGAATGAATGGGTCTGACATACAAAACACTGCAACTCACATGGAAAACCAAACTCTGGACATGAAATCAAGGTCTGTGTGCAATCTTGGGAACATTGCTAACAATGTTATAATTCCATCCATAGCTGGTAAAGCAGTTTACGGTGTGGGCATATTATATCCATACACACCACCAAAATAGAACACAATGCTAAATTGTTCTCCTATGTGTGCAGGTGCTTCTGTGGCCCCCTGATAAAATGACAACTTACGTAAAGCTTGTATTGAAACTATTTCACCTTGGGGCCAGTCTGCTCATTATCGTATTTGCTTTAAGTTTCTTTCACTTTTTGCTGAGAGCTAATAAAAGCTTTAGCTGTCCATATCTCAAAATATTTATTTCCTCTTTGAGGACTCATTTGAAATCAGTTGACATTCCAACTGCTCAAAAAGTGGAATATTTTCAGTCTATTGTTACTATTGCTTAAGTAACCCAATTCTGGAGTACTTTTTCAATGTGACAGCCAAGAGAGGTGAACAAACGTTCATATAATCACTAAAACAAAACAGCAATTTATCACTGTTGGTAGTGGCGACTGCTGGATATCATTTCAATGGATGTTAAAAATAATTCTCATTCAAGTACATCTCCCTTTCTTGACACGGACATTTACTTCAACATGAGGAACAAATATTGAAGCATGCAAAATGGGAAGCAAACCAGTTTCCAAAGAGTATTTTTTCTAAGTTTCAAAGGAACTATGAACTTTTCTCAATGAGACATTCTTCTCACTCACATAGATTGTAAGCATCTTCTAATCTACAATTCATTGAACAAGAAGTATTGGCAAGCAGGTGTAACCATTTCACACCTTTAATTTGTATTTAAACTTTACATTTTGGATGTAAAATCTGAATTGCTGGCACCTTAAACAGCAAGACAAAGCTGGTAACTTGCACTAGAATGTCACACCACATGTAATACTGGGAATGGTAGAAACAGAGACAGAACTAATTAGTATATCACATCCCATTACTCTGCCTAGTTTATAAATACATTCTACAACTAGAAAATTTCTCTCTGTGGATGTACTTACACTTCAATCTGAGCCATACAAAGGGTAGAACACAATAAAAGAAATACCTAGAACTGCAGAAATAAAGGCTTGGTTTTAATACTTCCTCTATTGACCCATTCAGTGGCAGAAAAAAAAAAGCTTAGAACTTAACTACCTAAAATGGCCAGGTAAGAGGCACAAAGCAAGCTCAGACCAGCAGAAGGGAAGAACAATGAAAAGAGGCAGAAAGAAGTCAACCCTTCATGGTGGCAGATGAATTTACAGCTGGAAAGAGTTTCAGGGAAGTTTTTACCAACAGTAAGTACTCCAAAAATTCAGGTGCTAACCTTGCTCATCTCAGTCACACAAGGAATTGCCCTGAGATGCAGTGACACATTTTGCATGAGTTGGTTTGCGTGATCAGGAGAGGTACTAATAATAATGCTTTAAAAATTCATAACGCAGCTTATGCTGTCTCAGTAGTGCAGCCATCCGTACACTGAGAGTGATTTACAGTTTGGTTTTTCCAACTCACTAACAAACAACAGGAAATAAAATAAGATAAAAATTAGACTTAAATATGAACACAGTTCACATGTTACCACACCACCTCATTTCGCAGTATTTTAAAATGAGACTCCCAAACCCCGAAGAAAGGGTTCGTGCCTTGCAACAACAGCATAAAAAGTGTCAGTCTGAAAGTCTGGAGCTGTAAGTACTGCAAAAGTTCATGGATCTCAGCGTGGGAAGGATCCTCCGAGTGGAAGCAAGGATCTCTGTACAGGAGAGCTGACGTCAGTGGAAGTGGGAGGGAAATGGTGATGGGAGGTTTGTCGGGGAAATGATTGAGGGCAGTTTCAGTGGGAACAGGGAGGATTCAAGAGAGGGTGGATGGCCTCAGTGGAAGCATGGACAGAAAGTGTGGGAGTATCAAAGGGAGGGAGCGCTCATGTGTTTCAAGGGAAAGGAATTACCAGACAGGGAGGAAAAGAGCCGACAGCTTAATGGACTAAATAACGTGCAGTTAACTGCAGAAATGAGATCCACTTCAGCACTGCAGGTACCATATAGCACACAGCCTCTTATATGCAGAATTATGTAACCATTGGCTTGCAGTGACTGCAAAATTCACAGGCAATTTCACAGGGTTTGAATGCAGAAAACTTACTGGCTGTAGGGCCAGGGATTTAAACTGGCTGCCCCATATCAGCTGATAAATCAAAAGGCTATTTCACATTTAGTCATTCTGGCTTAGGAGTACTTTTAATTTAAAGTAAAGGAAGTTTGGAATTACTCTCTGATCCCCTTGCACCCAAACATATTTCTGTATTAAATGTACACGACAGGGAGAGTTATACAAAACAAAAGAGGAAGGAAATCTTACATACGTAAAAGAATGACAGAGCAAAATCAAGGCGCAATCTATGTGATACAGTGTATATTAATGCACTGTAGAAGAGTGACACACACACAGGATGTTGGGATAGCATATGATGATGAATACCCAAGACAATTTTAAATAAATGCTCATAAAGTCCTTATGCTGTTCAGCATTTACTCAACTCCATGCATTTACTCCAGTTATTACTCTAAAGGTGTTTGAGCAAGTTTCTATACAGCCAAGTACCTCTACCACATATTCAACTACACAAATGTCTGAAAACCATAATTAATATATACAAAAAAAAGACTATCACTATTTTGAGTCTGCTTTTTGAGATTTTTAGAGTTAAAATAAAAATCAGGAAAACTCTCATTTGCAACAGTATTGGTAAGTGTAATTTGATATTCTTTATGTGGCACTGAATAATCAAACCCCAGTCCCTTCATCCAAATCCTGCTCATCTTTTCATTAGTACAGGGTTTAATGTGCAGAGTCAATACATCAAAAATTAAGGGAAGGGTTTTCGTGGCTGCTTCGTTGTTTAGATATGGCACTTATTCCAAGATGCTCATAAATTTTCAAATAAAAGCCACATACAAAAACACTAATTAAGAAAGGAGATACAAGTGCCATGACCCAAAAGGCCTCCTCCATTTCTCACATACTAGCACTATACTCATATATATCAGAAATGGATATTTTGGCATCTATCTCTGCATACACATACACTTTCAGGATTGTTCTGCAAATTTGGATGGATAAACTTAGGGTTATCCATATTAGGAAAAAACAGGTAACTTTTTTAGCTACAGTTTATAAATTGATGCAAATCACAAAATATAGTATGCTCACACTGCATATCCACAAAATGTTACTCTGCTATTTGGCAAGAAGAAAGATATAGTAAGACCAACATAAAACCAGAATAAGTCAGCGAGTTAATTTTATATATATATATATGTATATAAAATGCCATTTAACAAATAGCATGGGTTTTCTTATTTTTATTACACTTTCTGACTTAAAAAATGTGCACTATAGCTAACGAACTGTTTCAGTAAAAATCATTGCGCTATCTATTGTACATATTTTAATAAACTCTGTTTTACATGTTATAATACACTTAACACTAATGCCAGACAAAGTGAAAATATGAGATTTACCCACAGGCCAAATTTTGTTCTTAGCTCTAACACAGCATTCTCCTAGCATTAATCTGTACATACACAACAATTTAAACTAAAGTACCCTGAAACCAAGTGAAAATGTCATTCAGGACTATTCACACAAATTCTGGGTTGACACCACCACTGCCCAAAGCACAAAAGGTTTGTAGTGCCTTGTGTTTGTGTGAAGGGATCCCTGGGGCCATAAAGGGTGTACTACACATTCTGAAGAATAGCAATGGTTCTTTGTAACACCCTCATGCTCACAGTTCTTCCTCAAATCAAAAACCCTTTTAATTACAAAACAGCAAAACATCCTGCCCCTGAACCCTGGCTTCAGGAATTTCAGGCTCCTGTCCATTATTTTCAATGTTCTCACACTTTATTTCTTTGCAAACAAATTCACCATACTGTGAAAACTGCTCTCCAGTGATCCCTAATTCCAGCACAACCTCTGAGATAACGTGGTTATCTAGCACACTAAGAACTGTAAATCTGATCATACTACACACACTAATGATAAAAGCAGAGAATGAAATACCATGCTGCTTTACAGCTCTAAAGAGTATTATAGGATTTTGCACATGAAAATAATGCAGATGTGATGTGTCCAACAGATTTTGCATTCAGCTGATCACAAAGAGAACTCCATTCTCATTTCTCAAAACCTATCTTTCACAGCACTGTGCTTAGAGTGATGACAAGGGCAGAAAATGTGATCAAGTGATAAAAATCTGAGTGACTGCCAATGAGATAACAGCATGCATACAAACCAAGAGCAATCCTATAGCGTCTGGCTGAATTATCCGAACTTAATAACAAGAATTTGTACAAACTTCTTGAAATTGAACAACAAAATATAACACAATTAAAACTGCCTTCCCACGTGCTTCTGGAAACAGGTTATGGAGGGGCTTTTCCCTGTAAGCAAGCACACAGGAGACAAATTCACAGAATACACATTTTAAGATTATTTTTGGTTTACATATTGTAACATGCAATTGTAATCGCTATTAAAAATTCATCTAGCAAAACAATTGTCAGGATTCTGATGACAACTTAAGCTTCCTTAGCGTGGTTACTGTGTTAAATAAGCCGTAAGCATGTCTATCGTGTGTGAACAGGGCCGTAAAGTTCATTTCCTCTACAGTGTTATTAACACAAAAAACTTACTTTAATACAACAGCATTCAGCTTCATGTTCTGCCTTAAGTATTGTTAATTCCTCCTCCAACTCACTACTTATAAAGTGTCTAGTAATTTTCTAGGCCTTTTTTAAACTCTTATGAACCAAGATTACTCAGACTGAAGGAAAACAATTGAAGAAAATCACGCACATAACCACAGTAAATTATTCCAGGTCAGTACTCTAGAAGCTGTGCAAGTAAAAATCCTAGGAAAACTACAAATCAATAGAGTTTCTGTTAGTCTGCAAAATGCTTGACATTCAGCTAGATCTTGCCTTCATCTCAAGACTCTATCTTATATTTACTGTATGTGTATCTCAGTTATCACAGAACAAATCAGCCATGTTATACAATATCCCCTGAGCTGCTACAATTTGATTTTTCTTACATTTGCAATTACTTATTTTTACAAAATAAAAATAGCTTTCTAAAAAAAAAAAAGCACCACCTAAACCTATAGTTTTAGGAACTAAAGTACGACCCATAAACAAACAGCCCATCCACAGAAAGCAAACAAGCAAACAGTCCGCACCACTAAGTGTCTCATTTTAAAGAAAATACTCAAAAATTACAATTTTTTTTCAGTATGTGTCTCTCAACTTCATACAGTCTTGTGTTGTATCTCTACGCAAAAGTATGGGCACTAACACATGCAAAAAAACCACCCTATTTGCAGCAACAGACAAGGTCAACAAGTTGTTAATGTAAATCAGTACCCAGAACAAAACACGCTGCCGCTCTCCCTTCAACTTTCCCAATGAAAGTGGTCTGCGAAGTGATCAGCCCAGCAAGCAGATCAGCCTGCGATCTGCCCCTGCTTCCAACCCAGACAAGCACAAACAGCGGGACGACCCAGCAGCCACACCGAAGTTAGAGCAGCTCCCGTGCTCGGCAGCCCCACCGGAGTCCCACCAGGGCCGATGGGCCCCTCCAGGCTCCGAAGCAAGACCCGTGCCCCCGGCCCTAATGACCGACGAGGACAATTACACCGCTCTCCTTCCCGGAATTAGGAAAACACATTTTGCGGAATGAAGAAAGAGGCTTGGGGACCTCCGTAAAGTCGTCAAGACACTGATTAGTTTATAAACGAAAGTAATAGCTCGAGCCAGGAAAAGCTCCCCCACAACGGCAGGGAGACTGCTTGGGTTAAACCGCTACAGCCAACTCCTGTTCTGAGAGAAACAGTGCTCATGTTTAGCACCCTTTTTACCTTAACACTGGATCTGCCGGTCTGGGCCTCTGCCTCCATGCTCTGGCTGTTCGCCCTCTTGTCTTTCTTAGAGGAATTAGTCCTCGCCTCATAAGTGGATGTGTTGTAGCATTTAATGAATAATCCTGGGACGGGATTGCCTTGCTGCTGTTGAGACATGGTTGTGTTGGTCTGGTGAGGGAAATTGCACTCCTCAGACTCATTGCTACTGTGACAGATCACTCTGCTGTCAGAGAGGTTGGTGCTTGGAACACAGCCCATGCTTTGTGGCCACCTGGGGAATACTTCTAATTGTATATATATACGTGTGTATATATATATATGTACATATATCTTTCCTTCCCGTTGATACTTTTCCCCCTGCTTAATTTTTTTGTTAACAGGTTGAATCTCTTTCCTGCGTCTCAAATACACTCTGAAGCATTGCCATCGGTCCCTTCTATACCACCAGAAACGTGTCTGTTCTCCTTGTCCTCCAGGAAACAGGTCCTTTTATCTCAAGCTCAGCAGTGGGCTGGGGAGCTGGAGGGGAGGGAAGGGGGCAAATCAAGAACCGGTCGACTTCGTATTTTCACAGATTATTATTAATTTGTCTAAGCCATCTGAGAATCTTGGTAAGGTTTTCTTTCCTTCTGGGAAAAGCCAAAAAAAAAAAAAAAGGGGGGGGAAAGGCAAAAGCAAAAATAACAAAAATAACACCCCAAGCCCCAAACCACACACACCCCGGCGTCGGCTCGGCGCTCAGAACGGCCGGGGGTACAGCACCATCTCCTCCCCCGAGCCCGGAGCGCGGCGCATTTTCCACCCGGGCTTGCTCCGCGTTACCGATTAACCCGGGACCGGGCCGGGGGCCGCTCCCCACCTCCGCGTCCGCGCTCCCGCCGAGCAGCGCTCACTCCTCGCGGTCCAGCTCGGCGCTGCGCTGTGCCGGGGGCGTGCTTTGGGGTGTGCTTTGGGAGCCAAAATCAATGGTTTATTAAAAAACAGCAACAGCGACGAGCAGGACCGACAGCCGCCCGGCCGCCCCGCGGAGCCGGCTGCGCTCCTCACGCCGCGCTCGGCACGTCCCGCACCGCCTGGGTCGCGGGCGGGCGGCCGCGGGGGTGACATTCAGGATCCCGTCGTCGGAAGGAAGGAAGAGCCCCCCGTCAGGCGGCAGCGGGGCTCTCCGGCCGCCGCAGCGGCATCCCGGCTCAGCGCCGCGGGGCAGGGGCGGGCCGGGCCGCGGGGAGCCCCCTCGGGAAAGCGGGGCACGGCCCGGAGGGCTTCCCTGAGCCGCGGGGGCAGCCGGCGCGGCGGGCGGAGGCATCAAAGGGCCTCCATGATGCGGTCGGTTTTTTGGGCAGAGAAGTGATGCGAAACGGCGAGGGGGGAGTGGTGAAAAAATCAAAAATCGAAAAAAAAAAAAAGGCAGGAAAAATCAAAAAGAGCGAGAAGTAGTAGAAGGAAAACGATCCTAGCGTCCCATCCCGGCGGCAAGGGCTGCAGCGGCGAGAGCTCTGGTTCCCGGGGCCGTGGTGTCTGCATCCCTCAGCAGGGAAATGCCTGGCTCCCCGCAGCCGCCGTCCCTCGCTCCGCGCTCACCTTGTTATTATTGATGTTCCTCGGCGGCGGCCGCGGCCCCTCCGCGCCCCGCCCCGCCCCGCCCCGCGGATCCCCCCGCACCGCCCGCCCGGCCCGGCCGCGCCGGAGCCAGCGCAGCGCCCGCCGCTCTGACCTCCGGCCCGCGCTGGCGTCAGCGCACAGCACCGCACAGCACCGCACGGCACCGCGCGGCACCGCACGGCACCGCACAGCACAGCAGCGCCCGCCGCCAGTGCCGCGCCGCCCCGCACACCGCACCGCACCCCGCCCGGCAGACCGCACCCCGCACGCCGCACCGGCCCCGCACACCGCACCGGCCCCGCACACCGCACACCGCTGAGCACACCGCACACCGCGCCGCGCACCGCACCGGCCCCCGCCGCTGCTCAGGGCGCACGGTGACCCCGGTGCGCTGCCCCCTGAGACGCCGGGCTCCCTCCTTCGTGAGCCGGACACCCGGCCAGAGCCCGGGGTCTGTTGTTGCTTCCCATCGTTTTCCTTTTCAAGCCTGCCCGTGCCAATTTCTTTCAAAATGTTTTTTTGAAAGCAAAGCCTGTGAGAAGGGAAGATGGTGCTATGGGTGGAGCCAGGCCCTGGGGCTTGGGAAATTAACTGCAGGCGGACTTTCCTGGAATATGTATGTAAAATAAACCTTTTCTGTTTTATATCATATGGAAGTAACCATATTTCTGTAGTATATAGATGTGCTGGGAGACCAGATGTCTGTACGTACTTTAAGAGAGAAAACACAGTATTTAAAGCCCTTTAAATGCCCAGGGCAAGAAAAGTTACTGCTCTAGACAAAACGTGTTCCAGAAGTACTAGCTCAAGTGCAGCCCAGGTTCAACAACAGCCACATGACACTGTACCACAAACCACACACAACCCAATGGGCTCCTAAAAGCTCTGTGTTCCACACATGCCTTTCCCTTTCTTCACTATGTCATCTGTAGCTCCTACTGCCTTTATTCTCAATGATTCACAGAGGTGCTTCTCCAAGGTCCTGCCTGTTGTCACTAGCTCAGAACAGCTCAGAGATGACAGCAGTTTAGGGAAGGCCCAACCAAACTTCAGATTTAGGAACATGGTGAAACCCAAATATCAGAGACATGACTTTCTTCAATAAGCTCCAGCATCAGAGGAGGGAAAAATTATGTACCACATGAGGAAACTATTTAAATTACTCCAGTTTTGTACCATGAACACTTCTGTACTCCCCTTCCCAGAATCAGACTTTCAGAAGCCAGTTCAGCATGAGTACTTCTGTACATTCAGAACAACCAGACTTGGAACAGTACTTTATCTACATGACAACTGCCATCAGGTCATAATTAAAAGCAAAATATGCAGATAAGTGATGACAACTGACAGCAAGAATGGCAAGAAGCTCTTCATTCATATATGTTACGGCATCACTTGATGCAGATGAGAGCACCTTATAAGGTTAAGGGATGCAAAGCCAAAAGTTATCAGTGCTTTTGAGAAATGTGGTTTTTCAGGATAACCACAGTACTTGCATTGTCAAAGTGCTTTTATTTACTTCTCATAATTGCAAGCATTAAAGGCTGGAAAATCAAGTCTTTCCTTCCCCAATGTTTCTGCTACTGTGCAGTTTCAAGTATAAGCAATAGTCACACAAACTTCATCCACCCCATTAATTTAGCTGATCTATACAGCCTGTTAGAACCAGAAAAAGACGTCGGCTTCCTGTGCTCTCTCATCACTTTGGACACCCACTTAATATAAGCACTTAACAATAAATGAAGGGAAAGGCTTAACATGCCCATTTGAAACATTGGGCACTGTTTGGAGAGGGGTCTTGTCCTCATTCTTTCCTTTATGTTAAACATTACTTACTGGATCCCATTAATAAGAACACACTTAAGTGCAGCTAGAAAAAGGCTGCGTAAGAACAGAATGCTGCAATTCCTACTTGTGCCATTAACTACAAGTGTGGGCTCTCTTCTTCAGTCTTAATGGATCTGTCAGCAAAACTGCTATTGCACTTCATTTCTGGTGGCACTGCAGGAGTCAGAGACAGCAAAACTTCATTTTCAGAGCTCCACATTCAGTTTGCAGTGCTGACACCTAGAGTTGAGCTTTCTACTTTGTAAAATAAATGGGTTTGGTTTGCAGGTACACAAAGATGAAATGTACAGTTTATAGTGTCATTTCAAAAAATGCCACTATTTGGAGCATCTCTGCTTCCCATTTTGAAGGAAAACAAATTCCCACTCAACTAATACTTCAATTTATGCAAATGACAGGCAAATACTGGCAGGGAGGGGTGGGAAGGGGCACAGGGCATGCCGTGTTTAATCACAGCATGACAAAGCAAGAAAGTGTTATATGCAGACATGATGTGCATGACCCCTTTGCTCCTTTTTCAAAAGTTTTTTCATGACTATCCCTTGGCATGTTATTTCTACAGCCTAATTTTAAGGGGGGAGAAAAGTCTCTCTTTGCAGTATTTTCAGATGAGAACTCACACTGCCTTGATGAGCCTGAATAATCCTGTAGTAGTTTAATAAAATCCATTGAGAAATCACTAGACTTGTTGTTACCCTGAAAAAAAAATTCAACTCAAGGCAAAAATTGCTATTTGAATAAGACACTGGCAGAGGCATTGTCTTGCTTCTCTACAATTTGAAAATACTGGTGCTATTTTTATTGCCAACAGAAAAATACAGCTGAAAGTATAGATTTACCCAAAGACTAGAATCAGAGAGAAGGGGTGAAAACATTGAAATCATTGCCAATGGTAGTGATTTGTCACTACACTGTATGAACGCAGTGGATAAAGGGCTTTGTTCAAGCTTGTTGCTGAAGTGCAGCTCAGGAAATGGGGGGCTCTATTATTCAAAAAAATTGAAATCATGCAAAAGAGCAGAGGAAGAATAGGAGTGTAGACACTGGCAGATTAGCGCTGTGGGGGAAGTGTAAGGTCAGTACAGAGTCAGTAAGGGAGAGGTCAGAAGAGAACTAGTTCTAGGAGACAGCTGAGGAATGATAAAGGTTATTTATGGAGAATAAGGCTGAATTTCATTCAGGACTGCAGAATAAGAAAGAATGCTAGGAAAGATCTTGGAATGATTGTTATCAGCTTGATCTGCAGACAAGTGGGTGCTGGGGAAGATCAAAGTATTCAGAGAACAAATACATAAGCTTCAAAATTTGAAAGGATTGAAAATTGCACTATTCAGCTACATCCCCATCCACTTCACAAAGAAATTGCATTGGATCCTGTATTTTTGACAAAAGACTGAACTACACACTGTACTCCAGATTTCCCCCACTACTCACTCCCTATGTCTGCTATCTCCCCCCAACTTCCATAAGCAAAAGCACTTCTCTTGATGTATCAGCAGTATCCATCCACTTCCCACAGACCTTGACCAATTCCCATTGCACATTATCAGAGTTCATGTACGAGCACTGGGACAGCTCACTCCTGTCAAGTTACACAAAAATGCATATGAAGGCCCAGAGCAAAAGTTTGTTGCCAAAATCCAGTTCTGATAATATTTCAGTACCCGAGACACTGACAGGCAGAATTATGCAGAAGAAAGGAGGGACTAACATCTGCATGAACAACAAATATCAGTGTGCTTTGAAAAAATGTTTGTCCAGACCAAGCATGACTGCAGTCCTGTGAGCACGGGCAGCAATCTTGATATGAGATTACTCTATTTTGTTTTAATTGCTTCTCCCCCCAGGTCAGCTATATGTTCCAATTGTGTCTTTTGGCCTTCTGAAAAGTTGGGCAATCCTAATGGTCTCTAGGCCAGCAAAGGAGGCAGTGGGGAGGAGGAGGAGGAGGAGGAGGAGGAGGAACTGTGGAAAAAGTGCCAGCACACAAACAGCTGAATGGACTCTACACTGCTAACTACTGACACGTGCAAGCTGTGACAGAGTACGTCTCTCCAGCCCAAGATATTCTAGAAGACAAAACAAGGACCATATGCTGCCTTAGCCACGAGTGAGTATCAGCATTACACAAACAAGCAGGACAGGGTACATCTGCTCATTTGTGTATAAGCATCAGGTATACTGGAACAATCATTTTCAGGTGACACGGGACAAGTGTATAATTTGTCCTGAGAGAGCTCATCCCCAGCTTCTGGAATGTACAGAAGTACAATAGGTTTGTTTTCTGCACCACTCTCCTGATGTTGTGAAAAACCCTGAAGCAGCTGACAGAAGGGCTGCTCTGATGGCCTGGCAGGCTGTCCAGTTTGCTGCTGTTGTGTAATTGCAATTGCAGAACACAGACAGTTGTCTGTACCACTTGGAAATCAGAGCCTTCAAGGCAGTCTAAGTCAGCAACTTTTTCAACTCTAGCACCAAAGACATCCAAGTCTAAAGCTCAGATACTTCATGTATGTACAAGCTTCATCGTCATAACTGGTGTCAGAACAGCTTTTGCAGCTGTAGTTTACCCATCACACTCACTGCTGCTCAGTGGTCAGCAGGATTTCTAGGACAATAATGTACTCTCGTTCTCCACTGTGCCTTCTCTCCACTTTGATTACCTTCTTTGCTGTTCTACATTGTGGAAGTATTTTTTTTAACCCCATCCTATCCTAAAAAATTGTCTCCCTTTATGGTATTTCTTAGTCCATACTTCTTCTTCCCACTTTTCCCTCAGATCCTTTTGTTTCCTCTTCTAAGCACCCATTTTGTTGTCTGCTTTCTCTTGACATTTCTTCCCCATCAGACCAAAATCCTCCCCCCAACTCCAAAGAAATTCTCATCTCTATGATCTCCCAAAAGCTCAGTCAGATCCCTTAAATCTCGCACAAAAGCCCCCCCCTCCCATTTTTTCTGGTTTCACAGTTGTTCATCTGTCTAATGCTTCTCAAGTATCCTTCAGCTTTATATTTTCTCTTCTTTTTTTTTTTGCTATCCCCAGATTGCCCACAAATTTGTGGGCAAGGGAGGAACAAAGCACTGTCGTCCCCACCCACTCCCCTATAATTATCCTTCACAAGCAGTATTATCTGTCTGGATACACAGTGCCATGCAACCAGCTGTGACCATATAGAATTAGCCGTTCCCCTCTCAGAGAATTTTCTCTTCTCTCTTCCTAAGCATTTTTAAGCTAACTTACATTTATTTAGTATGCAACCCTTTCAGTTTGTTTTCACCCTAAACCAAGGATGACAACTGGTCCTTTTCAGTGAAGTGGTATACGCAATTTTTACACCCTACAGGCCTTGCTGCCTGTTGTCCCTCTGCTTACCAAGAGTATTGGATCCCCGCTCTTAGCTAGCCAGCCTCTGGCCCAGCCCAAGGGCAATCCAGCCTCTGGACCCTGCAGACTCCTAAACTGGTTCCCAATGCCATAACCCCCTATATCACATTGTGGCCTGCTGGGATCCAGCAAGAGAAAACAAAAGAAAAACAGCAAAAGAAACAGGAAACTTGTCTCTTCCATCAGTAGGTCAGTTTTCTTTGGTCATCAAAGCTAGAAGGGTAAGCTTAGTCTTTGTAGTCTAACCCAGCAGCTAAAAGATCAGTTCAGGCTAATGAGGGAAGACTCACTCAAGACAGGTTTTCAAAGCTACAGACTCTTTGCCCCTGACTCTCTCCCCATTTCCTCCCTCCCAGGACCCGACTGCTTCCTGCCCAGCAGCCACTTTCTTAGTTGCTCCTGGTTAACCAGCACTGCTGGTGGCCAGCAGCCTCTCTTCCTGGGCCAGCATCCTTAATCAAAGAACAAAGGAATAAAAGTGGCAGAGACAACAACAAAATACAGAGCTAGAAACTCATTCCTGCCGCATGGCAGCAGCAGAAGCTGAAAAACTCTCTAAAATTACTCTTTAAGACAGGCTGTGCACCTGCAAAACAGACGGCTTTTATGGTTGCTGAATTTATTATTTAAGGAACAGATCCATCATCCGTGGTCATACTGAGCAGTGATTTATTATATATTCACAATAGCAAAAAATCCCATGTAGTGGCTGTGAGATTTATGTTCCTAGATCATTCAAACATCTGAAGAATTTATCCTACAAATGTGTCTGAATATAAGACAGGGAACTGGCCCTCATCTGAACTCTTAAAAACTGTTAGCTGTATTCTCAAGTACATTTCCTTTCTTTGGGGCAAGCCAATACCTTTAAATACATTCAGTCATATCTGACTGTGTACAGCCCTTCCCTGATGTTGTCTTTCTGTGGAGTGAGGCAGTATCCTTACATATGTAAGAAGCTGAACCTTTCATTAACTAAGAGGACCACCAACAGGTAACCCAGAGATGGTTGTGCAACTGATTACTCTCTCCAAATATACCCCTTTTCCCAGGAATATTTCACATCCAGTTCTTGCATTGCAATCAGGCTCTGTGAGGAATGGTTTATTCACAATTCACACTATTTTTCCAACTGTATTCTTGTTCCTATAAGCTCCCATCAGGGAAGTTGTGTTACTTGTCCCTTGCCTGCATGCAGCTCTGCGTGCAAACAATTGTAAGGAGGAATGTACAAGAATCCAGCATCTGCAGTGCCATGGCACAGCATTCAGACT
Source organism: Margarornis squamiger (assembly GCA_035222235.1). Lineage (NCBI taxonomy): Eukaryota > Metazoa > Chordata > Aves > Passeriformes > Furnariidae > Margarornis > Margarornis squamiger. The sequence goes on from JAWWTY010000016.1 coordinate 10,406,253, forward strand.
CTTGTAAACTCCTCCACGCATCCAGCTGAGCAGCAGGAAGAACACCACCACAAGGATTGCGAGAGAAGATGACAGCCTGGGGGAGAGATCAGGAGAAGCCACACTGAGGACAGGTGGAGAAACCAAACCATGTAAGTTTTCTGAGGATAGCTATTTAAAAAAGAGAGACAGACTCAGGATGTGTTGGGGAGATAAATCTTCTGAGTTTTTGAAAAGGGGAAGGCGGCGCTTGCAGGCTCACTTACCACAGCCCTAACAAACATAAATCTTGCTCACATGGGCACCATCCTTCCCAACATGCTCACCAAGGCTGGCTGTAGCACAGCTATCACGGAAGGATCTGTCGTATTAAGCAGAACAGCACTTGGCAGTTTGTGTGAATTATGGTTACAGCCAGCACAGCTGGGTGCTGCAGGGGTTGACAGGCTCTGTAACACAGGCACAATAGCAAGAACTTAAAAACAAAACAAAACAAAATCTCCAAAATTGTTTGGGAACAGAGTTGAAAAATAGTTTTAAAATATGTCATTTAAATTCATGAGAGACTTCCAAACAGATGGGGTGGGGCATGATCTGATGAACTGAGGGAGCTGATCTCATAGTCTATATCTGCCTTGGCAAGACCTGCTGGGTCTGCACTCACTGTGCCCGAGGGAGTGGGTTCCTAATGCTCCCATGAAGAGGCTTTTTAGTCCCCTCTCATTTGAAATAAGCTGTGATGCCATCTCCCTGTCTTCCTAATATACCTCCAGGGCAGAGCTCCCTACTTCCTATCCCTTCACATAAAGGACTCTCACTCGTGGCCACCAGGAGCAACGATGCTCCTTCCCTTATCTCTCACACGCCCCAAGTACCAAACATACCTTTCTCCACAAAACCTAATTTGGTTTACAGAACTTAATCTGGTTTACACTTCTGCTTTTGAGGAGTTTCATTTACAGTGAATTAAGATAACCAAGTCAGAACAATCACTCTAAATTCACTACCACAAGTACACCAATCTGGACAAGGCAATTAAAGATTTGCTCATCTCCTTGCACTCTTGAAAGTTGATTAGGCAAGTGTCAGAGTTGTTTGAAAAGGTCAGGATCATACCATACATAAGACATCTCTTCAGACCCCTTGCAGACCACTTCCCTCTTGCTCTGCTAGTAAAAATGCTTAAAAATCACATCTTTCTTTTGGCACCTAAAAGAAATAATCACTCTTTAAAAAAAACCAGCTGAGTCTTTAGGACTTCAAAAATCTGATCCAAATTTATTATCTTTTTAAAAGGAAACTAAGTTAGTAACTGTGCATTTCACAGATTCACGTGGGAAAAGCTATGTGACATTTTGGGGGGCAGGATAAATTGAGGAGAAAGTATGTCTGCTACATAAGACATTTATCTAAACACCTAAAATAACCTGACTACAAAACCCCTTTCCACACACAGCCATCCTTTTTTTTTTTTTTTTTTTTTGCAAAATCAGTTTTTCACTGGGGAGAAATACAGGTATTCAACAGAAATACTACAAGAGAGAACAGTCTAAATTCATCTCACAGCAGAAATTCTATGTCCAGCTGTGAGGTATTTCACTGATTATGTAAGAGATGATCAAAAAGAAAAACAAATTAAAGAAGAAAGTAGCACTATAGCAAATTCCATCCCTCATAGCATTTCCGTTCAAGTTTTTAGTGAAAGAAAGGGAGAAATGAACTTATCACCAAAAGGTAACTCTGGGATACAAAGGACCCTGTGGGAGAGCCAGTGCTCTCAGAGCATCCTGGGCAGGATGAGAGCCACAGCCCAGAGCTTACCCTCATAACGGCACCATGGCACCACCTCAGCCCCTAAAACCTTGTTCATTCAAGCCTCAGTCAGAGGCTTTTAGTGCTGGTCAAATGAAAGAGACATTTCTTCTCCACAAGATTGTTTTCCAAGGAAACTCAGACTTTTTCCTACCTGCTGATTTTGTATCTCCTGTGCACTGAGGTGAGTACACAGACTTCCTCTTAGAGGTTCTGCTTCATGTTTGTGACATGGCATGTAGGCAAACAGATAATTTTAAATCAGATTTGCTTTTTTATTCATAAGCACTTTCCCACATGTGCCTAAATATCGGCCTATATGATGAATATATAAACGCTCAATGAGTTCTGCTGGCAGCCCTAATAATCTCTACTTTTAACTTCTTTTACAAAACTTTTCTCATCATTTTGCCACATGACAACACTTTGATTATCTTAGTATAGTGACATATTGATAATATCAACAAATTAAGAATTACAGTTATACTTTCCTAGCTGAAGCATTTATGTGAGTCTTCTATTTGAGCTGCCCTAGTTAGGACAGGTTGATCCCACCTTTATCCCAGCATAGCTTTCTGTGTTACATCCCTGTATTCACAAGACACTGGTAGCCCTGACTCCTCAGAGGCTCAGGGGACAAAGTGTATCAACCTTGCTCTCCTTTCCAACTGGATTTTCTGAATCTGCTCTGGCTGCTCCCATGCAGTGAACTTAAGAGACAAAGAAGGGAAGCAGAGATGAAGACTGAATATTATAGGAGTAAGAGAAAGCATATTAAGCAAGGACCATTCCAGACAGAGACTGAAGCAGAAATAAAAATTCTTTGTAGTGCTGCAGATTTCAGACAAAACCTAAATACCCAAAGCAGCTTCCTGTCAGAGTATAAACTGCCTGTACTTTGGCCATTTTCTCATTAGTTTAAAGCCAGCATCATATTTGTTACAATGAGAGCATATGTACTGATGAAAGCACTCTGAAAGACATTTTGGAAAGAGAAACAGAATTTTATCAGACTAAATTCACATTGCACAAACACTGGCCTTTCAATATATTTGTGCCCCCTGCATTACTGAAATAAATCTGAGGTAGCTCCCACATTGCAATATTCTTCAAAAAAATAAAGGCAGGAATTATCCAGCTCATCCTCCACTTGAAGAGAATGTGAACTTCTGATAAAAAGTTTACTTTTATTGCTCTGCCAAGTGCTAAGCCCAGAACTTGGGAGGATTAATAACAGGAACGGGCTGGAGACACGTGATTTAGTCAGCCTTGTTTGCAGTTCGGCTCCTTAGCAAGGTACAGCCTGACCTTAGGTGACTGTGGCTAAAAGGAACAATTATGGAGCTCAGCAGTGGAAAAAAAGGTAAAACAAAAACAGACAGACCGGAGCCATGTAACTGAAAGAATTTAAAGGGTTCAGCTAAATTAGGCACATTCGATTAGAATACATTACATCCAAGCTTTGTTAACTGCTTCAGTGAGAAAAGAACTTCAGAAGAGATTATAGAAACCATTGATTTCTTTTACAACAGACACTGCCCTGCTTCCTTTTATGTCTTGGACAACAAATAAAAGTAAACGATCTTTTATCTAAAGTTATATGGCCCTATCACAGACATACTGGAACACATCATAAATACTCATTGATTTATGATTCTAATTCCTTATAGGTGGGAAAATATTCATTGAGTGACTTGCTCTAAGTCACCTAGGAAGTATTTGTCATTGCCCAGAAGTAAGGCTGTAAGCTGATGCCCTTCATGACAGTCTCCACCTTTTGAAGCTTCTGTGGTTTCTGGGAAATCATACATTTTAGACAGTTAATATAGCCAAGTAAAAGTCCATATTTTTCAAGTGCAATATAACCTACAATTCTGCAATAACACTTTGCCTCTCCTAGAGTTAGCACATCTTGGTCTGCACCAGTGGAAAACTGCCTGGGGTCGTCCACAGGCTTGAACTGTTTAATGATCATTTAAAAGGCTTTAAAACACAAATTTCTTATACTTATTGACGAGTGTATTTCTCTGGAAGTCAATTTATCATGAAAATGCTAGTAATAGTCAATGACTTGGTATTTAGTGTAGCAGGTTTTCCCCTAGAAATGTCTTCCAGGAATGTCTTCCAGCTTTGTTACAAATGGGAGCCCCTGCAGAAAAAGGAGCTGGTGTCTGGGGACACATGTGCAGTGGGGCTCTTCAATTTCTGACTTGTATGTGGGGAATAACCTGACACTTTTAAAGAAGCTCAGAAACCCACAGACAACCTTCCCACAGCTGCACAAGGAAACACTTCTCATCTCCATCTATTTTCTTAATGCTGGTGGTTTAAAATACTTACTAAATCTTGTCTGAGCATGGGACTGCTGCCATTTTCTGCACAACAGTTCAATTCCTGTTCAAGAGGGACTTTAAGAGCAGCAGTTCTGGTGGGATGGACAGCAGGCACAGAGGTGTGCTGGCATGCGCTCTCCCAGCCTGCTTAAGGCTCTCTGCAGCCAAAACACCTGGAGTGCCTGAGTGCAGGTACCCAGGCAAGGAGCTCTTGGATCAGAAACAACTCCATTGAAGCCATTGGAGATGATTTTGGTCCTCTACGTGACGTCTTTCAAATGTTATTTGTGGGCACAGAAAAACACCAGAGACATGGCTTTTGGATATAGTCATCAAAACGCAGGCATCTTGGGACACTCACACATGCCCGCTGCAAGCCACAGAACATAGGCCTGCTGCCTGCTGATCTGCTTTGGAGAAAATTGCTAGGGTTGAAGGAATTTATTTTGTTCTGTACTTCAAGGGCCTCCTGTGGCCAGACGGATGGGCCGGATGCAGCTGGAGCACTCCCTCCCTTTCCTGGTGCAGAGCGGAGCCGGGAAGGCTGAGCACGGCTGTCCAGCGACCTGGGAAGGCTCACTGCACTGCCCGGGAGAGGGTGCTCAGGGCGACAACCCCCAACCCTTCCATATCCCCACCAGCCAGTCAGGAAATTGGCGGGTGGCATCTATAGCCCCCCTAGTTCTTCCCACTCAAAGCAGCTATTTAGTCCTCCTCTGAAGTGTGTTCCATGAGTATTGAGTTCTGTGAGTTTAAAATTGGGTTTAGCTAGCCAGGGTGGATGGACCCTGACAAAGAGCTTTTAAGCCGCCTCTATGAAGGCACCTGGTATTTTAGGGAACAGGTTAGGACATGACAATAGCTCCTTGCACTGGTACAACTGGTTACTGGCTGTAATTCTCAACAAAGACAATAGATTCACGTAACCACAAAATTAAATATATTTATAAGAAGATTCAGTGTTACCTCTAAAGACAAGACAACACGGTGTGTTAGTTGGAGCTGGGAAGCCGATTGCACCAGCACATGGGTTCTCACACAACCAGCTGTGGTGGAGGTCAGCTCATCCTCTCGGACATCCATGCTGTCTCAGTCAGAGAAGAAAGTACTGTGACCTGATCCAACCCATCAAACACTGATCCAACCAGGAGATACAGTGCAAAGGGCTTCCATATAAGGGGAAAAAAAGGATTTGGGGGAGTTCATAAGAAAAAACAGGATCAAAAGAAAAATTTAGTAGTGCGTTCAACTTTTGTCAACACAGCCTGTGCAGTGCCATCTTTGGCTCATTATCCCATAGTAAAAGAACAAAGCTGCATCCAAAAAGACAATTAAAAGGAAACAACACTATCTGGACAGGACATCTCTTCTGCAGAGCACTAATGATTAACCTTTGGAAACCACAATAATATATCATTGAAGTAAAAAGTACAGTGAAACCCCAAAGAGCATTCATATGAACCAGAAGTAGCCTCTGGCAGAGGTGTTGCCTACAGGAAAGCATTCAGATACATGCAGATGGTCAGTGTCTGGCCATATCGTGGGTTTTAGAAACATATGTTGTACTTTACACGAAGAGAAAAATCCTATGAGATGAAGCTCAAATACCCTATGGAGTATGCCCTGAGACAGCTCTGTGAACCATGCAATGAAAGAATCACCCCAGCCCAGTTTTAGGGAGTCCATTAGTAAATTGAAGCAAACAAGGTTATGTAACAGAATAGTCTCTGAACCTGGGATCTCTTTGCAAAAAGCATGAGCTCTCTTTTACTGTAAATAGTGTGATGCTTGTCTGACCAGAGGCTGATCGCAGAGCGGTGTCTCATTAGCTCACCTCTAGCTATAACCTGCATGGAAGTGGAAACAGAAGTTAATGAACTAATTCATTCACTCTGTGTTTAAAAATCCCTCTTTGCCTATGACTTCTAAATAAACTTTAAAGAAGGGGTCTGATTCCTCTGCATCTCTGACTTTGAGTACATACACAGTGCTCCCTGTTCTCAAGGTTATCTTTGAGGTAAAGTCACTGTGCACTGGCCACTAACTCTGCCTACATCCATTGTGGGCACCCCATGTATAATATGCACCTTGCTTTAGCATGCAAGACATTTGGTTCCCAAAAACATGATGGGATGGCTAGAGCAACCACTAACCAGACATGCTGGAATGCCTGAAAGTGTCCAAGATTAGTCATTTGGCAGCAATCCTGGGGAAATGTAGCTTTACATATCCCACTCTGGACAGAAAGGTTTAGTGCTCAGGGCCTTCTGGCAGGCCTGAACCCGACTCCTTCCCTAGCAGCACACAGCACAGCTTAGATCAGCTGTGGCTATGACAGCTAGAGCTGGGATGCAACTGCCACGAAAATCTGGATCGTTCACTTTGTCAAATCTCTCTCCAGCATATTCTTTACTTCACCAAAAGAAAGAAACCCAAACCAAAACAAACCCTTTCCTATGCTTGACCCTGATATTTACTTTTTCTGTTTTACAGCTTCTCTGTTTGTCAACTGAAAGGAAAATGCATGTGCTGCACACTCACGGGTCAGAAATCTGGTGGGTGTTTGTGTATCATACAAGAAATCAACAACTGGAGAAGTTTCCTTCTAACTTGAGGGCAACAGAACGAGGTTACCGAGGAGCAGCATGTGTGCTTGTCAGTTGTACAGATCAAGGCAAATGCAGGATGGCACTGAGGTGCCACAATGCTGGCACGACTGCGCTGTGGACACGTTTTTGGTCACTGAAACTTGATGCATGACTTGCATGGCCCGCCTTATCAGGGTTGGCACCTGCAGTGATGGCTCAAGAATCATTCACAAGCAGCATGGCTGGAGCAGCATGGCCCAGCTAACACAGGCTCAACGTGCCTGACCCTCAGATAAACTAGTTTGCTTGAGCTTAGTGCTGAGCCGAGGCAGAATGAATCCCACTGGTCCAGGAGCTGGCATGCTCACCATGGGACCACACTGTTGTGTGGGACTGCCGTGGCCTCAGCATTTCTGCTCAGAGCTGCGGAAAATGAACCAGTTAAAACATGCAGCTGTCATGTTTTTCACATATTAAGCTGCAGAACTGGCGCCAAGTACTGCTGCACTCAGGACTGCACAGATGAGATTGCTCCTTCAATGTATGACATTCATGTTGCATTCCAACGGCGAAGGAAACCAGCACAACCGAATGGATGAATGGAAAAATGAATTGCCTGAAGTTGATTTAAAGGAGATATTTAGTCATGCATGGGAAGGAAAAGAGAGAATAAGTGACCAAAATAGAATGAAGCAATTGGAAACAGCTGATGTTTGATGAAAAGAAAGAATTTTTCTGGGGTGAGAAATTTAAAAGCCTTGAGTATTTTGAAAGGGCAAATTATGCATGACTTTTTAATCCTTTAGATGGTGCAAGGTTATCCAGAATCCACTCCAGAAAGGTTTCCGAAACAGTTTATTCTAGAACTAGGCCAAAACCTTCAGCCAACTCTGGAAAATTTTATTTAGAGTCAGACTAACATTTTGTGAGCTCATGTCAGTGTTGGAAAATTGCTCCAGCTGAAAGCATGAGGGAATAGTTTTGCTAAGGAACCCCTGAGGTTTAACAAGTTTTTTAAAATTATTATTTGCAATAAGAAAAGGCAGGAAAGCAAATTAAAATCCTTGATAAAATAAAAAAAAAAATTATAGAGGGCTGAGTTGCATTTTCTGAGAGAGCCATTGTCTTGCCATTTCACAGAGTGGACAAGTTTCACACTGTACTGGAAGCAAGCGAGGGTTTCCTTTACGTGAGCTTCCCATTAGTGCACTACACATACAGAGGCAAAAGACAGTTCCACTCACCCCTGACTAGTAGGAATTCAGGTGTCAAACCCCACAGGGCACAAGGGTGACACTGTCATGGGCACCCACAAATTACTTTCACAATGCAGCCTTTTTTAGGTTTTGTGTAAGTTTCTGGGCACATCTAAGTCTGAGGCATCCTAGTCATTCATGTTTCTGGGTCCTCAGCTGCTCTTTATGTGCTATCAATCTTTTTTTAAATCTGACCAAAGAAAATAGTGGATAAATAACAGACACTACTTCGTCCCTTTAGTAAATCTCTGGCAGACATGGATCAGCATTTTTATATGTTGGGACACAGTTTAGTGGTGGACTTGGCATTGTTTGGTTTACAGTTGGATTTAATGATCTTAAAGGTCTTTTCCAGCCTAAATGATTCTATGATTCTATGTATGGACACAGGTAGGAAGCCAACCAGACAGTATATTACTACTTTTTATAACAAGTACTAATGTTTTGCTTTCATGAGTGTCCACATCTGTTTAAGTCACAAGTGTGCTGCAATAAGTAAATATGAAGTCAACCACTTGTGGTTATATAAAGCTATACAGAAGAAGAAAAGAGAAACTATGTAAAATCCATGACATCTGGAAAACACTTTCTATATGGAGTCTGAAGACAGCATACATTGCCAGCCTGGCAGAGAGGACATAGATTTCCCAAATAGAAGCCTAGGAAAATAAAGTCAGTAAGTAATAAGCTGACCCCAAAATATTGGGGGGGGGGGGGGAATTACTTTGGAAATTCAAGCTAAATTTGAGAAATTACTGTGAATACAGACAAAAATTCAAAACAGAAATGTATAGCATATTCAAATAAGCTTTGAGCAGAGAGGTTGAACTAGATGACCTCCAGAGGTCCCTTCCAACCTCAACTATTCTATGATTCTGTGAAATGTTTTGCTTTGGTATTTTCTAAATGAAATGGTTTGGGGTTGATTTTTTTCTTTTCCAAAATGAAAGGGGACAAACATAAACAGCTTTTAAAGCAACAGCAGGCATTCTGTTTGTGACTGAATAAGAACATTTTGCAAAATTTAAGAATTTTCCTCCTAAGCCACTTCAGTTTTCACCAAAGGAACCTCTGCTTTTAGTTTCATTAGACCTATGTTTATATTTCAAAGCTGAGGGGGAGGGGTCAGAGAGCAAACAAAAAAACTCACCATTCATCCAGCTCTGCTCCCAACCCCTATTTTCTTATTCACAGATAAACCCTTTCAGATGCACCCCAGTTTCTTCAGGGCTGAAGGTGCAGAGCAGGCGTCTCTGCAGCCAACAATAACAAACAGTAACACCAACTTTGCATGTTTCCATGGCCATGGTGCCCCAGAGACCTCCTCTTTCATCCACACGCTCCTCCCCTCCAAAGCCACCTCATCACTATCTCTCTGAGGTTGGGGAAGGAGGGACAGTTCAGCTACACCCACTTCCCAACAGATTTTGTTACTAGGGTGAAGAAGAAGGAGTTGGCGGGGGGCGGGGGGGAACCGTGTTTCTGCTTTTTCATTCTTTCCCCACCTTTCTTGTCCCCTTAGGTCTATTTACCCATCCCGTGTGGTTACTGGTGGAAGAGAAACTATGTCATCAGAAAGTAGCACAGGGAGCACAATTGCACAACCAGCAGCCGCCAGGATCACGCTCGTGTCCCCAGGGCTGTACGGGCAAAACAGAGCAATATTTTCCGATAAACACTAAAACCACTTGCAGTTAAGGCTGGTGCTTGGTCTGGCATGGGAGTACATGACACTGGTAGATCAACCACACCAGAGACTGACTCGAGTCCATTTGGGGTCAATGACAGCTTCAGCCGACCACATGCTCATGGCCAGCACTGCAAAAGGAGGTTGGAGGGGCACCCCCAAGAACATCGCAGAGCAGAGTTAAAAAAATAATCTCAGACCTCTGATGCAAACACAAAGGAGTGTCACCACTCCTAGGAGGAAGGTTGGGATTAGTACAAATGGGGGAACAATTAAGGAGTGAGGAAAATGCCAGCCTTAGGAAGGGGAGGCAGTGGAGCTCAGCTCATCATATTAGCACTTGTTTGCTCACGCAGCAACGCTGCAGTACAAAGAAAAACAAATCTCCATTATAATCTCTTATTTTTGGACTAGTCCCCTGCATATTAATTCCTAATGATTGACAAGTGGAACAGCACACATCGATCATCTTGTTAATCAAGAATTCTTGCAGCAACGGATGATGCAGTTTAAATAAGTCGTGTTAAGTCCTTGTGTACACAAGGAAGCTATCATAAGAAAATGCAAAGATGAAACTACTTTTTGCAAGTAGTAAGCAGAGACTGAGCACCTTATATGCTTTGGAAAATTTTACTTCATTGATATAATTTTTCATGACCTTTTGCTTAGCATGATGTGGTGTTGTCCCCCAGCTATGACCGGTTTGGCTTGAAAGTCAAGATTTTGCAAGCCTGCCTAGTGAAACCTCCTGAGGCTCTAAGCTTGCAGGGAACTCAGTATCTTCATTTTGAGGGGACATCACTTTTATATAATGTGCTTTGGTCATTCAAAATAATGACCTTTCCTGAGGCTATTGCTTAGATGCACAGCAGTTCTTGGCAGACAGGACGGCTGAGGTACTGTGGCCCACGCCCTGAGAAAAAGGTCCTTCCTCCCCACAACACTGAAAGAAGAGGTGCCAGCACTGGTAACAAACAAGGCTGCCCGGCCCCAGATAGGCACCTCACTGCACAGCTGACCCATTGCCTGATCTTCCAACACAATTGCATTTGCAAAAGCATCTGATTTGCAGAAATAGTGCTCAGTCTCATCTCCTACTGATATCAGCAGGGACTACATGCACTGGGATACCGAAAAGTCTGTGGTATCAGCAGCCTGTACTTCCCTCTTCCCCATTTACAAGTGCAGCTCAGCCTCTTAGGGACCATAACCGAGGCTTTATGAAGCCCTTGGATGGATTTTACTGCAAAACAAAGCTGAGAATGCACATGCACGATTACACCAGGACAATAGCCTAAACTTAACAATCACTTCCTGTAATTGTCTGAGGTAGCCTGTAGAACTAAGAATCATCCCATGATAAATCCTTCTTGGTCATTTACCATCATTAATCTATACTGTCAGAATGAATTAGGTGCAGAGGAGCATATTAATTACAATGCAAATGACACTCCAGCTTAATTATCATGACTTCAAAGTAAACAGTGTCAGTTAATCAACCTCAATACCACGAAGGCTGTTGAAGGAAAGTGCTATTCAGCTGATGGCACTGACATCCAGCCTGCAGGGTCTGCAGTTACAATGCTGGCATTCTAGCATTTGTTTTCAGAATTGCTCTCCATTTCTATCCACATTAGTCAGGTCTATGGGACACTTTTTCCACTGCCTATGACATGCCTTAAATTAGGGGTGACCAATTTTGTCAATATGTAGCAATCTAACTTTATTTATAGAACACTTCAAATTAAACACCAAAAGCTCAACACTTTCTTTTAGGCCATTTCATTTTGCATTTAATAGCTACTTACTCATTTTACTTACCAACTAGGGCTATGTTTTTATAGCTTGTCGTTCCCATTTCAGTATTATTTTATGCCATTTTCTGGAGGGCTAGATTATGGAATAAACCTAAACATCTGGACAGTTTGTAAAGCACTGGGAGAGCAGCTGGCCATGTTGCAAAGGCCCCCGAATCCCATCAGCCAAATGCAGCCCTTTGTTATTGTAGGACCTGAGACAGAAACCCTCAAACTCCACCAGATTCCTCCTGATACTCTTCATATGAATCCCAGCACTCAGGCTGACTGCTCAGTCTGGCTGTTACCACCACTGGGCTCCTAGGGAGGGGAACAGACAAAGTCGTTCTCCACATCTCCTGCAGACAGGACACAAGGAGCTGGGCTCACACAGCACGGAGACAGAAACGCTCCAGTGCTTAAGCTCTACAGGTGCTGGAGCCCAGCAAGGCTGGGGGATCACCAGCAGCAGAGGCTTTTAGAAGTTGGGATTTCCACAGCAGAGCCCAGGGCTCACACAGCCCTTGGGTGCTGGGTGGCACTATTTCCTGCTCCTTCATACACCTTGTGAAAAACACTCAATTTTTCCTGAAACTGGTGTACAAAATACAAAATCCTGAGCAGATCCAAGTAGCCTGTGAAATGTTCTGCATTGCTCTCTCAAGGAGAGCAAACCAAGGAAATAAGGAGTTACAGAAACAAACCAATAAAGTAAAATTAAGGTGGGGAATTTAATCACTCAGGAGACAGGAAATTCAAGGCTATGGTACCCATGGCAACTACTATTTGTCCACAGCGTATGGAACATTAACCTTAACCCCGTATGCGGAAACAGAAAATATTATGGGACATATCACATAAGAATGCATATTTCATGCAGAGGGTACTCTGTGAGGGCTACTGTGGAAGCAATAATCAAATATCCTGCCTGCAAAGCAGGTAGGTTCATGTACAAACAGCTCTTCTGAGACACAAGCTAACGTCGCTAGAGAGAGCTCCCAGCTCCCCATGGTTTAGGTAGGGAAGATTCAATGTCTTGATTTGGTCATAGTATCATGTCCTGCCTTATAAGTTTCTGGCTGCTGTTCAGATTTTGTTTTGAAAATTGTAATGTGTTGATTTAGGAAATGTTGTGATGTTTTTTTTCAGTTGTTGGGTCAACAAGAATTCTGAATTTCATGTATGTTTTCCTTTTGAGCAACTAAAGCAACATTCATCGTTCAGCAAGGCAGAGGTCCAGTTCCTGCTGGGTGATCAGTTTACTCGAATGTGAGAACCAGATTATTGCTGAGTTAGACAGCAAACAAGTTATCAAACACTGAGAGAGTTTTGCACTTGTCTTAAGGTGAATTTTAACTCCTGGCTGAGTGAGGAGTCAGATTACTTACAGCAAGAGCCAGAACCAAAGCCAGCCAGATAAGATAGCAACCCTCTGGATGGAGCTGCTATCCTTAAAGTTTCAGTTTTTACATGATCTTAGACAATTGCTGACTGGTATATCTATTTTTGCTAAAATTTGGAAGACAAGATTTATGAATATAGAAACAAACACTGAAAGTTAGCTAAGCAGACTAATTTCAATCCGGTGGGAAAGGGAGCTATTTAAACAAGAATTTGTTTAATAAAAGTTACTTTTACCTTTTGTCTCCACCACAGGACACAGAAGCAGAGAGTCTGCTTGATTATGACCTGCTGACATTAGAGCTGCCACATGCTGTCTCCTCCTTGGGGCAGGCTCCTTGTGCCACAGCCTGCAAGGGAAGGAGCTGTCTCTGCTGGGGCTCTACTGCTCCCCAGCACAGCCTTGGCGTGCACCTTCCCTGGGTGAAAACACTTGGCTTCAGGCAGAATTGGGCACAAGCAGAGATTTCAGGTCCCAGTGCCTTAGGAAAAACTGGTGCCAGAGGCAGGATGCTGCACATTGGAGCTTGTGGGCAGCCAAACCCAGGGCCCAGCATCTCCCACATCGAAGTTTTCAGCAGGAGCGGAGCCAGACACTAAAAAAAGCTCATCACTCTTAAGAAAGCCGTTTAACACATGCATGTCACCAACCAGCGTAGGTCAGGTCTGACCTCTGTCACCACTTCAGAGGCAGGTAGGATGAAGCCAAAGCCCAGCTATGCACACAGAGGGGCTGATGGCGTCAAAGAAGCAGCAGCAGCAGCACTCTCCAGGGCAGGCTTGGGTGCCTGTGTGCTGTGGGGCAGGGTCCCCACAGGCTCCCCATCCCCGCTCGGAGCCTCACCCCGAGGGAGGCTCGGGCAGCCCTGCCCACAGCTGGGGGGGCTGTTTGCTCAAATGGGGCTCCCTGCTCATCCCGAGCAGCAGCATCCTCATGCAGTACTGTGCCAGAGGGCTTCCATCCAGTAGTTTTGGACATATTTTACCGAGTCAAGGCCACATTTATCTAGCAGCAATTCCAAGTGAAGAGATCTCCCACTGTGGAGAAGATTGGTGTTTCATCTGCACTTCAAAATAAGAGTGCTGGGATGGACTCCCTCTGCCGGGAAACATCTGAGGGCTGTCCCAGACCACCGGCCGCAGGCAAAGGCAAGCTGAGGGCACAGCTGGGAGAAGCAGCCCGAGCACACTCTCTGCAGCCTGGTTCACACCTATAACCTGGAGATGCAGCAAGTGAAAAGCGGCAGTGCCACTCCTCTGCTGACATATTTAGAGGTCAGGCTTCCAGGGGAGTCTGCACCATGCCTTGCGGACACCCTAGTTCACACTCTGCCCACTCTCCTTCTCCTCGCTGAAGTCTCTGAAAACCTGAGTCAGCTCTGAAACAGAGGCTGATGGCCCTCACCAGCAACAGCTCACAGGCCTGAGACTCTCCACAGAGCCATAAAAGCCAGAAAGAAATAATTTTACAGGAAGGAAAAAAGCATAAGGTACACATCTTGTAAATATCCACTGAGGGTAACACAAGAAGGGCATCGGGGTCAGACCAGCTGATTAAGAGCCACATGGTAACACCAGTATCCTTCAAGAAACATGCTGTTCTGGGGAAGGGGAGGACCCCAACAGCAGTGCTGCCCTTCACTCCTGCAGCCACAGGCACGCTCCTGCAGCAGGGCTTTCATCACTCTTCCAAACCCAACACCGGTCACACCAGGGCTGGGCTGAAATTACCAACCTCGTTTCCAGATTGCTGTTAGTAACCTTGGACTCTTCTCACTCTAAATGTCTTAAATACAAGCTTTTCCTCATCAGGGAGGAAATCAGGGTTTGATACTGCCCAGAAATAAGCAGATGGACAAAACAAATTTTGATAAAATGGCCCTACGTATGTTTTCACAGAAGTCGTGGCAGGCTCAGGAATTAATATGGTCAGAAACCACCACAATATCTACATGTTAACCTGAGTTGAAGCAGGTTTGAATGCTGCTGGGAAATCCCACCCTACGAATTATTTCCATTTCTGAATCTCTGACCTGCTGTTTATGGAAAGGTGAAGAAGTGCAGTAATGAGGTAAATGTGTTTATGAATGTGTCACTGTTACCTTTCTACTCTAACAACCTACAGGAATTACTTTACCACCCGTATTTATTGCTAATCGTGATCAACACTGTGGGAAGAGGAAGAATCATTTCTGCCACAAAGTTTGTGCTAAGTCAAGATGTTTTTTTCTTCATCACACAAAAGCCATAGCCCAGGGAGACTTATTTGAAGCCTGTTAATGGCTAAAACTATCCCTTTTCTAGGCGTTTGTTCTTTCTCACAAGTGCTCACATTTTACTCAGCACCTCTTCTGCAGAGCAGCAAGCGCAGCCTGAGCTGCAGCAAAGTCAAAGCATTCAGCAAGTTCCACTGAATTCCTGTTTGAAGAGTTTCCTCAAAAGCAGCACAAGTTACTTTGCCAGCTAATCTTTCCAGCCTGCAGCTACAGAGCAAAGCATAGCTGTGGACCTGTGTCAAAGGTACATTTGTTAACACATTTCCCCTGGAGTGCTAATTAACATTTACATCAAGTTCTATGAGAGTGAAAAAGCTTCAACATAAAAACACACTGCAGGGAAATGCACGGAGCAAATTCTCTCCCCCCCAGATGCAGTGTACTGTTTGCCCTTCAGGAGCTGGTGAAAATCCAGTTTGTTTTGTAATCTTCTGTTCTCTAAAATCAGATATTTCTGCAAGTTAATAACTAACCAGTTTCTTTTTTATTTAAAAACCTACAAGTGCATTTAAAATTCTATGAAAGCAAGGCCCTGCTGGCACTGGTGTGAGCCAGCCCTCGTGCAGGTCCCCGTGCTGAGCCCAGAGCACAGGCACTGCCCCAGTCTAACTACTGAAAACGATAGCATTTTACGATTTTGTAATAAACATAAATAAGAGAACATCCGCACGCTTTTGCTTAAGACTGAACCCTCTTAAACTAAACTCTAAGATAGGAAACACAAATATTTGTAGCTGGATCTTCAACTGCCACGTTTTGGGATGCTGACAAAGAGGCTCTAATGAGCAACATTTGTACCCACAATAAGATGCAAAGTTATTTGCAAACACAAATTTGCACTTGAAAGATGCGAAGACAGTTGCTGAGTGGCTGCTTAATGAGCTACTCTCATTATTATTCCTCAGTATCTATTGAGAAAAAATGTGCTATCACTGTTGAAGTAGAATTCTTAAGACTGCAACCAATATAACTAAAATATGGGTGGAAAAATGTTCTAGGTTTTTTCCGGGGTAGGGGGAAGTTTTTCCCCATTTTTTAAAGGAAAAACTAGAAAATGTCAGTTTCACAGAAGGAAAATTGTATTCGGTGAGCCAGGAAACAGTAATATATAAAACTTCACCTACTTTGCGAACTTTTAGGCCATGAGGAAGTGCATGCTATTATTCAATATATTCTCTCCTGCCACAGGCATGCATCCTACCCAGGCTCCCATGAATTAAAATCTCAGTGTCTCGAAAAATTACAGTATTCTTGAAACAAGGCATGCTTGCAGATGTAGTAAAAACTGAGCACAGTACTTCCAGAAATCAGTTTCTAACTCTCCACCTCCACAGAAATCAGGATCCAAGAGGAACAATATATACTATGAAAATACAGACGTTTTGACTGCAAACTGTTCTAGAGTTCTGTGAACATATTCTGTTATTGTTGCCCACTTGCCAAATATTTGGGGTGACTAATTTTCAGCCTCAGTGTTTACAAACTGCTCTCATTGTTTTGTCCCTTTTTTTCCTTGTTTTTCTTTTATTTTTCTTTTGGTGTGTTGCTTCTGCCTCTGAACTGAATATCCAGCTTTGTAAACAAGAAAACAAAAGTAGCAAACAGCAAATGCAACAGCAATGCATGTTTTTGTTAGACATACTCAAGGGAAGGACCCTAAGCACTCGTGAGAGCGACTGTTGGGGCAGTGCCCAGAGATGCACCAAGCAATGGGTGCTGAGCAGATGTTCCAACAGGACAAGGTGGTTGTGTGTTTTTCGCTTGACCAGCTTTTGAAACCAAACACATTTTCATTAGATACACATGTCTGTATTTACTAAGAATATTTTTTAACAAGCGGCAGCACTCAGATAGTTGCAGATTGCCAGTTTCCTAAGTTCTCTGTCTTAATTTCCAGTAACTCCTATGAGGAAAGGCAATTCTGAGCTAGAATTTAAACTGGCCCATTTCTGACGTGATCTCCCAGAGGCTCCTCCAAAGCCTGAACGTCTGGACTAAAATTCTGGCCCCAGCACAGGCAACAGCAAAACTTCCACCAGTCCCCTCCAAAATTTGTGAAGAAAACAAATGCAAGTATTTTTTGGGAAATCAAAACGGAGATAGAATTCCCAGCTCCCCAAATCGTAATGGTTTCATTTCAAGTAACAGGATGAGATTACTATAAACATGCTAACCTGTCCAAATTGGAAATCTTTCAAATTTCAAGCATAGGAAACAACAAGCTTTTTTTCAGCCAGGATGTCAGAGTTACCCCTGTGGTTATATGTGAGCTGAGGACAATGTTGTTGCATGAGATCAAATTACAAACACAAGCAAACAGAAAACAATCTCTGAACGTCACTGTTTGGGATTTGACAAGAAGCACAGCTGACCCATTCAAAGGTTAAATGCTCTCTCCACTGAGCTTTGGGAGAGTATGAGGAGTTTGCTGGACACTGAGTTCCATGCACTTTAATTGTCAATTTGTTTGCCCAGGTTAATGCTTATCTTACCCTATGATTGCCACGGTTTTACTAAACACATTTGACCTGCAAATCTTAAAGCAGTGGCTTTGCTAAAAGTATAAGAAGTTTCTGGATTTTCCAAACACCTAAGAAAACTATTTTGGTAGTTTCCACAGTGTAGAAACCTGTAGTTACTCAGATATTTGAAACTTCCAGTGAGGCGGATGACAGTCACTTAACCACACACACTACCATTTCATTTCTATGCCTAATGTTTAGCACAACCTTGCTCTAAGGAATTTCTGAAGTTGTTTACAAAGCTGATGCAGAGGTTGCATTCAGTCTGGTCCAAGGGCAATGGTTTACTGAAGTCACTTGAAAACAGCAGAAAGATAATATTTTCTGTAACTGGAGGGAGGGAGGGAGGGAAAAAGTTCTCACCTTGTACCAAGGACCATTAGAGACAGAGCTGGTTTCCAAAATATCTGCTCCTTCATTTTCTTCCATGTCTGATTAGCTGCAAAACTTTGTTTTCCAACAAAAAACATTAAATCACTCTCCAAGAAAAAGCAAACCAAACCATGAGGCTCTGGTATCCCAGTTTGCGACAGCCCTGCAGTAAGTCACACGTCACTTTTATGGTCACTTGTCTAATCCAAGGTTGCAGATCCCGGTTCTGTGCTGGATTTCACAGAACTTGGCCTTTCTTTTAAGCCTTAATTGTTCTTCTTCTCAGGCATTTATCTCCCTCAGACCTTCCTTCTGGATCCAGGTTTTCACGTAACAAATGGCAAATGTTTACAGCTTCCCAGGCGCTATAGGAGAACTGACACTGAACCTCTGATCATCTCAGAAGAAGCCTGACAACAGAGTGCAATACGTAGCCACACCTCTCTGCTGCCAGAGCTGGCCTAGACCATAAAATCAGAAGCAAGGTCACCCAGCAACCAACCATTCAACGTCACTACAGTAATAAAGCCAACTTACCTTCAACTTATTGCTTGGGTAGATAAATATTTTTATTAGATGAGAAGAGCCCAGAGAAGATGGCAGGGGGCTGACTGTTCTGAGCTGAGATAAATTAATTTTGATTGCTGCAAAGCTCTCAGCAGACATGGATGGGCCACATACAAACCCACAAGGCTCTCTGTGAACACAGTTGAGGTCAAACCCCTCAGCATTTGTCCCTAAGGATGTGCAGATCCGTGTACCCTGGCAGGCTGGGTGGGTAATGCCCACAGGGTACCTTGCAGCAGAGATCACAAGTTTCCATCTAGGTGCCCACAAGACTTCCATCTGCCACATGCTCAGCCTAAAAAAGTTCCGCTCACTCTCTAAAGTCTACATGAAATAGGGATGAATTTACAAAACACCCTCTGTTCCCTGCCAGAGTCAGGAAAAATCAGTCTATACCATAAGACTGCCTAAGGGAGCTTGCTCAAGCAAATGGATTATTTTTCTCAGGAGCAACCACATACCTAAAGGAGCACACTCAGTTTAGGAAGGGACATTTCTCTCCAAACAGACCATACAGGTTATAGAAAGGGGCTGTAAGAAATATAAATAAAAGCAGGTAACAAAAGATCGATCCTCCTTGTTCTGTTTGCACTGCGTATCAAGGCAGTGCCATTGCAGATAACTGGTGCCCTAAAATTTCGAAACCAACTCTGGCATCTATTTAAAGACAAACATGGCTTCATTTTCACTGCAGCTGCTTGGCCTGCTCAGGAAAGGCCTCTCTTTAAGAATCCCCAAAGCAGAGCAGTCCAGGGTCACTGGCTACTCTGAGAAAGTAAGACCACTTTTCCCTCTCTCTGATATGCAACTTTTCTTGCTGAACAATTCTTCACAAATATCCATTCACAACGTTTTTGGGGGGGTGAAAGGCAACACTTCAGAAAGATTAAAGTTAATTCTGTCCAAACATTAAATATTTTAATCCAACATTCATAATGGCAGCATCATTAAAAATTAGCAGTACAGGAATCTGATTTTTAGACCTCTTTCTGCCTCTGAAGCAAAAAGTGCATAAATGATTTGGTTGAGATCACTTGCTCGATTATATACTCATCACTAATCACATGGGATTTCCTGATATATTTCTTAGCGGTTTAATTAAAATTTGTCTTTCAGGAGTTAGAGATTACATTTTACAAAATTGTAACTAGAAAGGTCTATCTAGGTTATGACATCATAGTTACAGGTCCTCAAACACTGAGTAGGGTATGTCTGACTGAGCCAGGTATACACACTGCTTGATTACATATTTATTTCAAATAACTGAAAACAAATGTGACAAAACAGGCAAGAAATATGAGGGCATAGGTGTATCTTTATAGAGAGACCAAGGTAAATTATGAGTGCAGATTTGAAAACCAGGAACTTAGTCTGTCTTTGCCATTGATTCTGTGATTTTGAGATGTAAATCAAAAGCCCTGTGCCTCGGTTTCCCCTCCTGTGATAGCAATACTCAGTGCTACTCTCTCATAAGAACAGCTAACTGTGCACTGGAGATATTCGATGTCTTCATCAAACTTGCACCTCTGCCTGCTATCAGGTAGACTCCTTTCATTTGCCCACACAAACCCAAGGAAAACCAAACCTGACTTATCTCCACGTGCACAAGTCTGCCACCATCCCCACCTTCCCCCAGAGAAAGAGCTTTCACAGCACAGAGCCCGACGGTCTCTCAAGAACCGATCCTGGTTCCTGGGGCACCTCTGGCCAGCCCTCCCTGCCCAGCTGGGAGTCAGCTCCACCTCAGCAGGGTGCAAGACAGGAACAGGCTGAGGGGAACTGTACCATCTTTGCCCCAATTATTCACAATGACAGCTTTACTACAGCAGCTTCAAGGACTCTTTTTTCCACTGTTCCTTTTACTTTCTTGGGCAAAAATCTCTGATCACTAATTGACATTTGAATTTTAATAGAGCAGGCAAAGGCCTGCCTGAAATATCAAATTGCTTTGCATTTTGTTTTTCCTCTGGTTTCTCTTTCCAGGACACACTTAGTGACATACTAACTATGTTCCAGAGTAGGCAAACCCAGCCTTCTGAAGTTTGCTTGTACCAAGTAGAAGTGCTGCATCTCATTATCCACATAGGTGTCCATGTTACGTCTTTTGCTTTGATGACATTTTGTAGCAGTAATTTTCACAGGTTTTTTTGGTTTTGAATTGGCCATTCCCTAATTTAAAACAGAGCAATCAAAGGAAACGCTTTCCACATACGCAGCATAACATAAGATAAACTTTCCTATGGTTGCTGTGGAGAGGCAAACTTGCAAGATTTTCAGCTTCAAGCTTTAGTGTAAACCAGACATCTGTTTCTAGTTGTGTCAGATCACAGGAAGGATAGCCCACAGTTTGGTTTAGTCCAAACTAATTTAGGAAATCAGGACTCTCCCCATGGATGAGTCACTAGCTTCTTGGGCAATGACAGGCCAGACACATTTGCCTCTGCAGCTCGGTGGTTTTTCCCTGTAAAACAAGGGTGATGGCTCTCTCCCACATCAGGAGGTGACTTGTGGCTGGAGGACGTAGCCCCAATACCAAGCCATACTAAACTTTTTAGCCCATTTCTACATCTGCAGTCCTGATGTCAAAGTCCACCAGGAAAGGAAAGGATGAAAAAGAAAAGGGAAAGTGCAGATGGGTCTAAAGACGGCTTTGAAGTATAGGCCAGGAGCGGAGATCAGGAAGTGAGAGCTGTAATTGCAGCTGGGTATCAGTTTCCTTTTTTATTTCAGGATCGCCCACAGCTTGGTGCAGTTTCTCCCTCAGAAAGCAGGCAGGAACAACACTCACCTCTGCAGGAGAACAGAAGCAGCTGCTAAATGGAAGGGGCCATAGATACAAAACAACTCTTTGCATTTCTAATGCAGTGGTAAGCAGAAAGCACCGTGAACATATCTGAAATTACTTTTATTTCTTCTGGACCAGCAGGGAAAGCTAAAAACTATTTCTCATTTTGGTTCCTGCGGAAGTTCCATTGTATTACTTGCAGGCTCTGCCTGAGTTCCTTGAAATAGGGCCAGATTCAAGTAAACTCAATAGAGAGGAGATGTCAGGTTCACAAAAATAAGTGGCCCAGCAGACAGAAGAGGCCCCACAAATACCACAGAGTAAAAGGCTCCCATCATCAAGAAGACCCATGTGAGAAGTCACACCAGAGGGAAGGTGACAGTGCCACAGACATGGTTTATTTGACATCAGTGTGGGAGCAGGTTTATTCCAAGCTGCCCCACACCTGTCAGTGCTGGGCCATTAGTGACACCCCAACACTATTCAAACCGCATGAAGCTGGATGTTCAGCTGAACACATGGTGGGTGCAAGGAGAAAACTCAGACCTCAGATCGGACAGGCCTTTGACCCACGCCCTGATAAGGCTGCCCTGGCCTGTCACTTCCAAGCTGCTGCCTCAAGCAGACATGTCAAAACAGGTTAATAGACATCCCGCTGTAACTTTAACACTATTAGCCAACACGAAACAAAGCTTTAAATTATTTTTTTTCCCAAGATAAGCTGCAAGACAGGGATCAGGGCTGCTGTGAGAAAACACAGACTCTTGGTATAGTGAAATAAACATGTTTGTTCCAGTTAGAAAAGGTTTGTGAGCTGAACTCAGAGGCCCCAGTTATTAGGGAAATGACAGCATCTTGAAGACCATGGCAAAGGATTTAGGTTTTGGTATTTGCTAGGCATACCTTGAGTGTTTGACCATTATAAATCTCTTCTTATTTAGGAAACAAATCTCATTTTGCATGATATTGTGCTTATCTTTTAGCAGACGCAGGGGCAGGATCTGAACATGCTGGTGTTTGCAGACAGCAGTGCTGCAGTACAGCCTGTCTCTTAGCTTCACAATGCAGAAAATGAGCTACAATTGTGAAATCATTGCCCAACAATTGATAAGGACAACCACTGCAATCCTCTTCCCTGCCTCTTCTTGGCCAGCATCTCAATTACCACACATTACTGGATATATAGGAAACAGAATGGCAACATGGTTAAAGTACAAGCCACACACATAGAAGGCAAAGTATTTATCTCCATGTCTCATCTGGTTTCCTCTTTCACCGTGGCCAAGTAACTCAGTCTTGGCAATTCTCTTTATCCTCCTTTCCTAATTGTATTTACCATCCTTCTGACAGCCCTTGAGTTCTCCCAAGGAATAGGGTTTCCTAAACAGGACTGGAGGAGAGACTTATCCCTTCAAAACAAAGCCATGCCAGGTACATTGAACAAGATTCTGCAAGACTCTTTTAGCAGGCCTTTGATTTGGAGAATGAGGTTTCTTCCTGCCACGTTTCAAATCAAGACAACCATCCCCATTTCACCCATCTTTTCAGGAACTCACTATGGCACCATAACACTTTGCAGCATTAGATGCTAGCTCCTGATGTCAGCAATCCCAAGAAAAGTCCAGCACACCACAAGACCAAAGAAATTTGGTTCAGACTTTCTCACCCTGAAATGAATGGGGGTGTGTGCAATTTCTCAGTTTTCAACATTCGTGACTCTTGGGAACAGCAAGCCCACAGCCATACTGAAGGATGCAATGACTGTTTTTTCCCCATGAGAGGGAAGCCTGTGGTAAACCAAATACTTGTATGAATTGAGTACTAGATAAATACTGATGAAGTGTTAAGTAATGGTATTGTCAATGATATTTAAAAAAACCCCAAGTGCGTTATTGCTTTCTATTCTACACAGATGTCACACACCCAGTGGTATCATACTGCTCACTGGTCAGCTGCAGAACAAAACCTAACAGATCTGGTAGAAGTTTTGTGTGAGCTGTGTAACAGAGCCTGGGGTCACTGAACTGCAGCTCCCTGGAGCACAGTTCAGTATTACAGCTAGTTAGGGCCAAACTCTACTCAACAGCCCCATAAACATCGAGCAGATCACCCAATAGTTATTTCAATGCCTTGCTGACTCAGAAGTAATATAGATAAAAGAATAAACAAGAGAGGATTTGTCACAATTTAAATTTGGTGTTCAAAAGTGCAGCACTGTACTACCAAGATGATATTTCGATTTGCAAAGGAAATAATGTGCAATTTGCAAGCAATTGCTGCTTCTGTAGAAAAATTCTATTTTGTCCTAATGACTTGGAATTTCTTAAGGGTGAATGGATTCCAGATCATCTTAAATTCTAATTCTTCCAAATACATTTTATATTTCTAACAGCAAATAATATATGTTCATCAACAGAAGGAAATACTCTAGCATTAATCTGAGGGAAGAGGAACTGCCAAGATAGACCATATCACCCACAGAAATCTCACCTGTATTTGAGCTCAATAAAATACTAGCATTTGCTATTAACTCCCTATAAAGGAGATATAACCAAACCCCAAGAAGGTATCTAAATGAACAGGGAACAGCCCTATAAATGAGTTTTGGGCAATAGTTTTAAAATTAATGGCTATGTCAAAACACTTTTTTGTGGTTCTCAGTCCATGTGAGAGAGGTTTAGAAAGGCAGAGATCAATCCTCATTTGTCCCTAATTTAAATTCTTACAATCTATGCAAGCCTAAACAAAACAGCCAGCCCTTGAGGAAATGTCTGTGTCCCTGCACTCAGAGCAATTGTTTTCATATGTACTTTTTGATGCTGAGAAACAGTACTTTATGTATTATCAAACAAATAATACCTACCCCTGAGAAAAATGTTTAAGTGTTTTCACTGACTTTGATCAAAAAATCATCAGGAACAAAATTAATAAATAAAAATTCTTCTAAAACATCCCTTAGGACCGACTGGAGGAAAGCTACTGGTGTCACAGCAGCACCCTCTAGTGCTGCTGCTACTGGGCTTTGCCAACACTTCCTAGATAAAATCTGACATTTAGTGTCCGGATGCAACTTCACTTGTCCTTGAGTGGATGGTCCCAAGGTCTCCCTGCTGGCCAAAACCCGGTATACAGGGTCCTGACTACTGAGAGCCCTGTGCTCATCACATGCCACGGACCAAAGGGGGCCAGGCCCTGGCAGGGGTGGAAGGCACCAAGGACTGACCAGAGGGCAGCAGTCGCTGTTACCCTGTGCAAGCTGCCAAATAGGTTTTCAGGCTCGTTGTAGGACTGTGGTTTTGGGAAGGGTTTTCCATGAGGAAAACCTTTCCTCCAGCTCCATTACTTCATGGGATAAGGTTTACCCTGACAATGGTTGCCTGCCTGGCCTTTGAGGGTTTCACACAGCTGGTGCTAGAGATTATCTAATGGTGAGCCCTGTTAGTGTGTGTGTGTCTCAATGAAGGTTTCACTGACACAGTTCACAAGGAGGTCAGAATATCAACACCACCTTATGGACACAAGTTGCCAGAGATGACCGTAGAGACAAATCCGTCAGTACTAACTGGTACTAGAGCAATTAAAGAAAGAGATGCAAGTAATTTGGATTCTTGTGCTGCATGAACAGCACCTACAGCACAGCACACCATCTCTCAAATGATGAGAATAAAGAGCAATGCAAAGGCAGAAATTACTTTTTGATGTTCAGTGGAAGAGAAATGAGACTACTCTTACAGATTTTAAGTAATGCAGAGGTGCAGCCCAAACATAACTACTGCCAGGCTGTCATGCTTTACCCCCAGTCAGCAATTAAGCCCCACAGAGCCTCTTGCTTGCTGACTTTCCCTGGTGGGATGAGGACTTGGAAGAGTAAAAGTGACAAAACTCATGGGTTGAGATAGACAGTTTAAAGCAAAAACTGTGCACGCAAAGAAAGCAAAACAAGAGATTCATTCACCACTTCCCATGGGCAGGTTGTTGTTCAGGAAAGCAGGGCTCCATTGCACGTAACAGTGACTTGAGAAGACAAACGCCATCACTCCAAGTGTCTCGCACTTCTACCATCAGCTTTTCTCGCTGACTCTGATGCCACACAGTCTGGAATATTCCTTGGGTCAGCTGGGACCAGCTGTCCCAGCTATGTTCCCTCCCAGCCTCCTTGCTGGTGGGGTGAGGAACAGAAAAGGCCTTGGCTCTGTGTAAGTCCTGCTCAGCAGTAACTACAACATCCCTGTGTTATCAGCAGTGTTTCCAGCACAAATCCAAAACAAACCCCCATACCAGCTACTGTGAAGGAATTAACTATGTCCCAGCCAAAACCAGTCACAACAAAATAGTACATAAGACTAGGTCCATAAATGAGTTAAATGTTCTTCTGCCACAGTAGCCAACATAAAATAAAAAGATGGAGGCAAGACAGGGTATGTAAAACCAGGGTGGGTGAAATACCATACTTAAGAAGAAGGTTAATTATGACTTTACAAAAACAGTTAATGTTCTCCTAAAGTCATGGAGCAGCTGCAGGGCAACCAAACCCGATGACTACTCTTTCTCCACCTCCTTCCCTACAGCTGTAGGGAAAGCCCAGGAAGAATTACATTGCCTTAAATGCTGTAAGCAGACACACCCATCCAGAGTCATTTACAACTCAGCCTTCATCCCACCACGTACAATTTTCAGATTATGCCTTTCTCCAAATGTTTGTCACTGCAGCATCCAACACCCCAAACAGATGAGGCGAAAATCCAAAACTCCCTAAAGATAGGTAACTTGAATGTTAAAAACAAAGAAAAAAAATCCTACATCTCCATAGCTCGGCTCTAACACAGTAGGACAGGTATATCAGGAAACAACAATAAGATGCCAACACAGAAACACAAAACAGTATTTCTACACTTTTTTTATACATGGAAATCTGTAGGAGCGTAGTTAAGTGTATCAGATCCCCAAATTATCATCCATGTAGATAACAGACAGAACAACATACCTTACTCTCTGCCAGCTGGAATCACCTTCATGTTATCCCGTCTGGGTCTCAGACAAAAGTTTCCTCCTTATTCTTGTCCTTCGAGACATAAAGAGAGCAGGGAGAGGGTTTAAACTGTTACAAAGCATGCCTTGGATTTTGCTAGTTTCTTTTCTGTGTGGCTGCCCAATTAATCACACTCCCAGGCTTATGAAAATAACATAGCAGTAAAAAACGGTTTGTAAGGGGTTTTTTTCTCATTCATATATTTGACTTCATTAAGTCATAAATTGTGATAATTTGCTATAAAAGAATGAATGAACCACTAACTTGGGACATCATTCATTATCATAAAGCTATTTCCTGCCTGCTTAATTAAGCTCAGAGAATGCTCTAGCAGAAGGAAAGCAGAAGCAGACCCTCTTGGGAAGTGATAAACGCCAGAGGCTGAGGGATATCCTCACATTTTCAGCACAGCTAAACACACTGGGTTTTTCCTAGCAAGAATAAAGAGCCTCAGACAGTCTGGGAGGCTGGAACAGGCAATTCAACACTAGCAACATCTTTAACTAGCAGAAAGATATGTGGATCCAACAATCAAATTTCCACCAGCACTGCGTAACACCAGAGAAAAAAATATTTTCTGCAGTGGCCCTAATTTTTGATCTAAAAACCAAGACTAATTTTATATTCAGGCAAGTAGATATCAGCCTACCCCTCATAAGCATTAACACTGCCATTGTGGAATGGTCCACAAGGCTTTCCACTTGAGGTTATTAATCATATGGATGACAAGAAATGGAGCCAAAAGAGAGCATTTTATGCTAGAGAACTGAAATATTCAGGAGATACTGAAACAAGAAACAACCATTTTCAGCTCAAAGCAACTGACTGGAGAAAACCATTCTTTCCCTTTTGCCCACTAAATGGGGCAAACACCCCTCTCCTTCCCCCAATGTGTATCATATTGGCCCTTAGCATTGCCAGCCGTGAACTACAGATACACGGCAGGAGGTTATCCCTGCCTCAGAGACTTTACCTTCTTTCCACATCCTCTCTGGATTGGTGCTAGTACTTTAAGAATTGCATCTTATCTAAAAAGCAGACGTGGAGAATCTTTATTACAGGCATCTTTACAAGTACACATGCCTTCTCATAACCAGCTGGCTTACTAGAGCCAGCTTTCAGCAGCAGAATGGGAAACCCGAGCTCCCCAGGGCCCCTGCCAGGGAGTGGTGAGCTAATTCCCTGCAGCTGAGCAGAGCCCACCCTGAAAACTTCTCTGTGCATTAGGCAACTGCTTTATGAGTCAGTGTTTTAGGCCTCCCAGTCAGGTCTATGTTTCTGCTGCTTCTTTTGAGGTGCTGTCTATTTTGGAAGCTGAAGCTGACCTTCTCTGAAGCAATAGCAAGTATTTAAGGCCTTCACAGCCAGTGAAAAACAAATTATGGAGTATTCAAGTCCAGCCCACATCAGTTTGCTTTATTTACACATAAACTGCAGCCTGAAACAGAGGTGGCCAAACACCGTCATTCCTGCTTCCTCTGGCCCATAGTACCCTATTGCCCATATTTAATTTGGCTTCATGAAATTGCTTGTAATTTGATATCAGAGCAGACCAAGCCTTTCTGTTTCTCACTATAGATTCCTATTTCCAGGTTCTTGTCTAACCAAAACCAATGCGACACAGGCTGACCTCTCTCTTTGTAAGAATAAAAATAACTTGGAAGATTATATGTATCAGTCTTATGTGGTGGCATCCACCATAACACTATTATGTATCATATTCTCTTCATCATTTCTCTAAAGGTTTTGCTGTTTCTGTATCACATCCTATTGAAAGGGCTATTGGGAAAATGTTGCTTCATATCAGCATTTTTCAGTACATAAAGAAAGCCCAGTAGAGCTTTAAAATCTACCTTTGAACTTTTTTTATCATTGAATTCCACTTCATAAATTCTCTCTTAGGGCTGCAGAGTCTCCAAATAACACTGATAGGACAGAAGAAATTGTGAGACAGGGCAATTTTACATTTGGCAATACAGACATGCATATCCACCCCAGGGACATTTGTAAACATACCTGTGAGTAAATTCTCATGCTCCCTGCACTGGTGGGAAAACATTGCTGTTCCAGCAGATAAACTTTGTCCCCCTTGGACTTGTTCTGCTGGAGGCTTAGACAGAGTCCCACAGGGTTCCCAAATAATCCTTGCTTCTTTAGGCTGGAGCAGTTCCCAGGCACTTATTGTTTAACCATCCCTGTACCTCATGGAGTACTTAAGTGTAGTTCCCTTGCACCTTATCATGGAAATGGACTGGCTGACTGAAAGGAGTCAGGGCTGAGAAAGTCTCAAAAATATTCATGCTGCCAGATCATCCTCTGTCCCAAAATGGTGGTAGTAATGCTTCCTCAAGTCAGTGCATCCCTGCTAGTGTGTCTCTGCGATCTCTATTCTGACATGTGATCTCTATGCTGACATGTGATCTCTATGCTGACACTACTGCTGAAGTTGAACAGAAAGCTCATATGGAACAACTCCCCTGACTTTTTTGTTGAAGAAAAGATGACTTAATAGACAAGTCTATTCCCAAATCAGTCAAAGCATCCATGGATTAGGTAAAAGGACTTGTATTACTGGCAGAAAAAGAACCCAAACAACTTCAGAAGCAGTGGTGGTGTCCAACCTGAAAGACTTGCTACTGTGTGCATAGTTTAAGATTTAAAAAAAAAAAAAAAGCATTCAATAAGGGATAAACAAACAAAAAAATGGGGAAAAGGCTGAAATGTTTATAAAGTCAGTTTCATCCATAACATTACATGAAAATATAGTCTCTTTAATCCTAGAGGCATCCAGGGTGCATGGTGCATGTGTCTTGTTACCAGTCCACACTTGGCCAGGTTCTAATAGTTTTAGGCATACCCTGTGATAACTTACAACAAGCACAGACAGATGTGATTTTGGCACTGCACAGTGGCAAAGATGACCTGCTGTGTATGCTCCTCTAATGCACCTGTCCCGTTCCAGTGCCAATATTGGAAAACAAAGCACAATACAGTACAAAGGTTTTCTGCATTATGCAAGTGTCTAAGATGCTACATGTGTATTTTGTCTCCATCCACACATTTCATACTTACTCATTCTCAAAAGAGCAACAAATTGAGAATGCAAAAAAACTTTATTAGCATAAAAAGTACATAGTCAGTAATCAGTACTCAAATTCCTTCATGGCATCTGGCATGTTTTGATACATCTTTCTGTATCTGCTACAGCTGAAGGAAGACAGGGTTGTAAGATGTCAGAAGCTTAAGGTTAGGGAGGCTTGTTGTTGGGGTTTTGTTTTGTGCCTTTTTTTTAAGTTATGTAAACAACTCGGAGTGAAACCTGTACAAGCAGAATAAAAGTTAAATAAAACCTAATTTCAGCAATACAAAAAGCAATATAAAAAACTATATAGGTGCATGACATGCATCAGAAGAAAATGTAAAAGTACATGGCAAGTAAGTGAACATGTCTTAAAAGTTAGATCATACTGGAAATTCTGTAAATATCTGTATAGTTCAACATGAAAAACGTTATAAAATTACTTGGTTTCATAAGAGATCTATACAGTTGCATATATTTTAACTTCATTAGACATGAATATATTAGAACAATAAAGTGATTAAAAGGAATAAGAAAAGTTTACTCAAGTTTCACATTTCAAGCTGCCTATTTGATAGAGTAACTAGACAGAGGTAGATATCCAATATTAGTGGCCAAGCTATTCTAACAAGGCCCTTTAGCTACTTTGTCAAGCTTTTACATTCAAAGCTGATGTGAAAAGGCTTCATAGATGGAGGATGTCTTACAAAAAGGCAGCCAGAAAACCTGTATTGCTGATGGAAGTAGTTTCAATTATCCTGCTGAAAGTGAAGGGTATTTAAGAATAAAACATTTACCAGACCACTGTGAGGACACCACTGATCAAGCACTAGAGCTCATGCAGTCATTTTAACAAAAGTGACAATGATTTGTTCATTTCCTATGCTGATTTTAGAAGCTGAACCATTGCTACCTATTTGGCTCCTAACTAGTCAAAATAAGACTGCAGGGTCCCACGGCGGCGGATATCACACGTCCAGCAGTGGAAACCACCTCCCAGGGAATTGGCATGGCGAATATTCACTTTAATTGTAGAAATGCCTGAAAGAAACATACAATGCATACTTTAAAATTAAAATCTCAAGTTCAAATTAAATTCTCAAGCTCTGATTGGAGCAGTAGATAATAGTTTATCAGATCATATGGCTCAATATAAGTATGGAAGGTATTTCCTACTCGTTTGTTAAGAATTTATTTTCCCAAATTCTGGGCAGAGAACAAACTAGTAACATAGCTGGCCTGTTTATTCCAATAATACCCTCAGGTGAATACAGTGCCTAGAGCACAGCCAGTGTTTGATGTGTTATGATGTGCCAGTAATAAAAAGATAAATTCAGTTTGTGTAGTATGTGAAGAATTAGCTGGAGTTTGCTACAATATATGATCAGGGCATATTTGCATAAATCTATGTGAACATTTATAGCTCAGACACTGAATGTGCTCTTTCAAATGCCTTTCAAGAAAAGAAGTATTCAAAATAGACAGTTCTGAATCCCTCTTTCTCTGAAAGGGAAGAGACTCTTACACTTACTATCATGGTTAAGCTTCCTCCCACTTCTTTTCAGCTCTGATGTTTCTGCTATGGCTCAGCTTATAGAAAGTCCTGACAGATGGACTAGGATGAGAAACTTCTCTATTGCAAAGTTTTCCTTTTTCCTTCTTGGTACTTTCAGGAGTTCAGGAGCAGCTCAGTAGAATCTATCAGCTAGGTCAGCAATAGTTTTGTTCCCAGTAGACCACCTCAGTCCTAGGAACTTACTGACTACTCTCTTATTAACCAACTATGAGCCACAAGTAGAACTGCCTACACCTTTCCCTCCCAGCACAATGGAAGCAGTCAGATTAACTGCATGAGTGCAAGTGTTTAAGTCCATGTTATTTGTCCTTGCAGTGAGCTGTGCATAATAGGACTTACAGATTTTATATTCAATTGCAGTTCTCCTGGCACTGCACATCTAAAGGAATTCCACACTAACATGATGCTACATCTCACATGGCTGAGATTCTCCGTAACTGAGCAGAAATACCTGGGTTAAGTGGTGTTAATTTGACAGTTTAAAGTACAGCGAGTTTGAAACTAGAAAAATCTGAAAGCATTTTGGCAATGAGGGATAGTCAGCTCAATATCACTCAGCAATATGTGCACTCAACCTCTCCAAGACAGATTTTGACCCTAAACTGAACAGACAGTTTACATTAAAAAAGCTCCTTCAAAAGCTTGCTAGCAGTAAACTTTAGTTGCTACTCATACCTCGATTTGCTGCTATAGGGGGCAAAAGCAGCCCATGTGAAAATGACTGAAGTATTCAGGAGAAAAATCACTGAATGTTTCTTACTTACTAATCCAACTGTTTGAACACCTTTTCCAGTGCTGGCAGCTTTGACTACTTTAAGTGAAATCTCCACTCATCCTGGTGTGCACAGCTGGTATCATGGTTATTTTCTTTTAAGCATATGTACAAGTATGTCAGGACATACCCAGCTTTTCAAACATCTTCTGAATCGTTGTCTCATTGGCATCCACCATCACACGTTTCTCATCCAGCATTAGGACATTCATGGAGAGCCATTTAGAAGACATCCACAGTGGGTGATCTAAACACAAAAGAATCGGTCTTATACTGTACCAGTGTTGCCTCATATTAATATTCTTAAAAATATTCTTGGAGTGCTTAGAAAAGAAAGAGTGACCATACCATCTGGGATGAGTGGCACTGGGGGTTGAATCACAGTCCAGCCAGCCTTCTTGAAGAGCTCAATCTGAAAGAGCAATTTAAATAGATTCTCAAGAGTGTTCTTAAAGTATTATGTCCTCCAACCTATCTGATGTTTTCTCAGGATATTTTAATATTTTAATATCCCCCTTTCCTCCAGTTTACTCTTCTTGCCCTCATACAAGTTTCATGTACAAACCCAGTTTTCATACAAGCATCTCTTTAAAGCCTTTTTAAACTTTGCATACCAATAGCATTTATTTCTACTGGTTTTATATATGCTAGGTATGTTAAAGACAAAAAGTAGCACATGCAGTTGGGACCCTGTTAAGTAAATACATTAATAACAGCACAAAAATATTAAAATCTTCATTTTCAGTATTATTTCTTCCCACTTGATTGTAAAATCCATTAATATGAATCACACTGACATTTATAAAAACAAGCCCATCAGAACTAACCCATGAAAATACCTTTCCATCATGCTTCATAAGAAACTTCATATGCAGTTTATTTAACAAAGGGAACAGTCTAAAGGCATCCTAAGAAATAATTTGTGTCTCTAAGAATCACACAATTAAGTTAAAAACAGGAGGATAATTCGGCTAAGGAGAATTGACTTTTCAACTTCCTGAGTACTTGGAAGAGCTCTTAATTCAAGTGTTACCACCAGGCGGAGCTCTCATCCCAAACACTCAATAACCAGCCTGGCCTGCAAGGACTTGGAAAGAAAAGCTCCCTTTCATCCCCACCATTCAAGAAAAGTCCCCTTTCATCCACACCATTCACACGTTCCCCCCCCACTTCCTGGTCTCCCAGTACTGCCAAGTCAGTTTTTATGAAAGCAAGGCTGCATCTATCTTTTCTATCTACATAGACAGCAGTTTTCCAGGAAAAAGGTCTCGGCACATGGGTTTAACACAAGGAGACCAAGAACCTCTTCTTGCAAGTAAGATTACAGAAAACAGTGGAAAGGAAAAGGGGAGATAAAAACCCCTGTGATTGTTTTAAAAACTATATTCTCAGAATGGGTATTAAAAGAGGTAGTAATTCAATGAGACCATTTGCATTGAAACCACTTGCTAAGCCTAACAGTGCTTCCCAGAGCTGTGCTCTGCATATGGCTCCGTGATCTCTGCAGCACACAGCTCTACCTCACTGATTCAGGAGCAGCTCAGCTATTCCCATGTGATTGTGCAGCTTCTGAAGCCATGGGGATCCTCAGAAAAATGATCAAAAAGGCTTTCTCATCTGATTGCTCTGTTCAGCAACATTACCTTGTTTTCAAAGTTTAGTAGCAGGTTTTACATGTCTCTCATTTTTCCTACTCTGCAGAAAGTATTTCTTGCTCAGTTATTCAAAGCTGAGAAACTACCAGCTTTCTGCCATTTGGTTCAATTAATACCAAGGGAGAGGCTTCCAGAATAGGAATGAGAAGGGAAATTACTCTGAGTAGCATAAAATCCTCAAATTCTCCTTGGATACAATTAAAGTATTTGAGTAGTGAAAGGGTTTAGAGAAGTAGCATATCCTATATATTTGTCTTTGATATATTGTCACAAATTAGATTACTTCCACCATATTTAATCATGTACATAGGAAGAAACACACAGCACATCCACTTATCTTCACGCTAAGAAAGCACAGAGAGCAGCAGCAGCAGCAAACTGAGGAATAACAATGATCATTACACTGCTAAGAAAGTTCTGGAGTCAAGATCCAAATACATCTATAAGTTCCTGGACAACTGCCTGAGTACTATTTAAATTCAATAATGTTATTTAAGTGTATATATAAAATAAACATGTGGAAGAGTAATTACCCAGGAGGGAACTAATCCAGCTGAGTCATTTTTAAATACAAACCACTTTTCCCTCTTCTACACTCTTACCTGATGGCAGGGCCGGTCTGGATTAGACAGCACAAGACCAGGTCCAATGATATTAAAAGTGGCATCAATGTGCATAGGGTTAGGATCCTTGAAGGATATTACATGCACTCTATAGTCTGGTGCAAGATGTCGCCTCATCCATTCAATACCCATGTAGTTTGTAACCTGAAAACAGGACAAAGTTTCACTAGGCTAAAATATAAACTTCATCCGTGTTTGGTTTGTCTAAGGTTTTATTTAATTAAATACATAAAGCCAAAATAATAGAGAAGTTTGTGCCTTTAGCTAACCCCTTAGCTGTAAGACAGTCTTATCCCATATATCAAACATTCCAGGAATAGCAATTTCTTTGTTCAACACCCTTATTTTAATGCTACTCAGGAATTTAAGAAGACAAAGTATTAATCATTAAGACAGATACCAAAACTATTGAAAGAAAGTTTTGTTTACCTGACTCCTTTGTACAAAGATATCTCTCCCAGCTCTAATGAAGTCAGCAGCATCAAAACATGGCTCAAATTCAGTAGTTACAAATTTTCCCTGAGCAGCCAGTTTATGCCTGTCTTCAACAGAGTGGATTGGGTAATTCTAGTTGTAGAAAAAGGGATAACAACTTTAGGTTGGAGACATTAAAGGAAAAGTTTTCAAATTATTTGCTACTGAAGAGCATTTTAAAATTAAGAAAATGTGTTCATATTGATAGCTAGTATGTTCCTTGGAGGTGTTTTGGTTTACTTGTTACAGAATAAAAAAGAAAGCCTAAATGTGGATGTATAAGGGAAAGGTTTTAAGCACATTCGGGAATAGCTGATAAGAGACAATAGTTAAAGCAGGAAATTAATTGCTCTTCAGAACCACTGTCTTGATAATATTCCAGCTTCTGGATCAGAAGTGTTCATTACCAGTGGAGTTTAACTTTCAGTCCAGCACATCACTGCACAGTGACAGAAATACTGGTATCCAAGCCAGTTCCTGACAAAAGTGGACTCCCTACTTTTCTGCCTTTTAAAATGGAGTAGCACCTCAAACTAGAAGGTAGATCTTCCTTATTTGAAATAACTTTAAAATGAAACAAGGCAAATAAGAACAAGTGAGGTGTAAAAATCAGCACAAATGAAAAACACCAGATAAGTTGTTGCTGTACTTTAGAACAGGCTCTGCAAGTTTTCTAATACCGACAGATTACTCTAAGGTAACTTTGTTTAACAAAGACTTCTTTGCATCATTGATGTCACTGTCCCAGAAAGCTCTAATCATTCCACAACGAGTTTGCTGCATTTACTGTACATGCTATTACCAAGGTCCTAATGCATGGGGGTGGGAGAGGGGTGGGGAGGGAAGGGGGAGAGATCTATAGAAAACCACCAAAATTGTCCAAGTCAAAACTATTAGAAAAATTAAGAAGCTTTTCACTTAAAAACTTGGAAGGTAAATACTCACAGTTTAGATCCCCCACTATTTCTTTTATGTAATTTCTAAACACTAATCATCATGCAAAACAAGTACTATGAGTTGGGGGGTTTTTTTCTGTGGCTATATGTATATTTTTTCCCACTTTCCTGATGCACTCAGGGTATGTGGACATTCTCAAGGAATCTCAATTCTTTAAAGTAGTCTCTGTGATGTCTTTTTAGCATTCCTTCCTCTTTAGTAATGCTCAGTTACAGCCAGTAACCAAAACAATTCAAAGCAGAGGAATGCAATAGACATAACTTCCTGTTTCTTATTCCCTAATTGCACACACTTAGTTTCAGCTGGAAAGGCTGCAGCATGTTTGCAAACACTAGAAAAAAACACAAATCTCCAGAGTTGTTTTGTGACATTCCACACCACCCCACACTCCCCCCAGTTTTGTGAAACCTAGATATCAGGTTGGAATTATCAACAAAATTCTGTATAAGGAGAAGTGAAGTTCTGAAGGGCAATTAGAACAGTACCTGATCATAGAGTTCATCTGCCATTGTGGGTTTAGGGGCAGTTGTCCACTTAGCACCACTGTTGAAATAATCTTTGATTAGTCGTCTATATGCCCTGTACTCAAAGAACCGAGCACGCCAAGCCATAGGTGCTTCAATAATTTCATTTCCCACCACTAACAGGATGTCTCTTGGCATGGCAGCATACATACCTGAAAGGCAAATGGCCATTAACCTATGAGACAATCATGGTTTTCTCAGCTCTTTCAGCTTATTCACTTTTTACCCTCCTTTTTCCCATTACTTCTATCAAAAATAACAGCAAAAATTATCATTAGCAAAGCCAGGAAACCAGCACATAATATTGGGTGCTTACATTCTTCAGTAATTTTTCCAAGTGACATATTTTGTCCAAAATACATGCAACTTTTGCTACAAAGCCTCATTCACAACAAATTCAGCACTAGAAGAAAGCCATCCACCATCAAGCCTGCACTGTGTAATTTGGTTAATGAAAATTAACTAAACAAAGGCTTATGCTTTACCCATATGACTTTAAAAGGTGATGATGGGTAGCAAATTTTCCAAGTGATCATCAATTCTTTGTATACAATCCTTTTAAAAAGGTAATAGTAAAGAAGAGGAATTTGATGGAATACAGAACTAGTGCAGGAAGTAGTCTCATTACACTTTTCTTTAACAGTATTTGTTCCCTGATGAATTTTAATTCCACTAGAACAACTTAACAACATATTTGATGTGAAAGGAGCCTGAGGACTACACTTGATGGAAAGCTGAGGATGAGCCAGTGCAGATATCCCAAGCCATATGGTGCTACACATGGAGGAACACAGACAGGAGGTAAAGAGTTATTCAAATTTCCTTGAGACTACTGAGGATCTTCCTGGAAAACTGTTGCCTCCAATTGCTTTGGCCTCCATAGTTTAAGATGGACCCAACTCTCAGATCCAACAAAGAGCTATAAAGACAGCCGGGGGCTTTATAACATTTGACCTTTCACGTGGCAAGTAGAGGACAAAGCATTAACAGTCTACAGCTCCTTTGAGGGCCATTGAACATGACAGATGGACATGTCTCGGCAGTGACAATGTAGAAAGGCAACCTGGCAAGAGATGTTGGTGTGAGAAGTCCAGGTGAGTTTTCGGAAAAACATCTTTCCTCTGGAAATCCATGCAGCACTGAAGCAGGTCAACAAACCAGGTGGCAGACTCTCCATCCCTGGAGATCTTTCAAGTCATAGCTACACAAAGCCTTCGCTGACCTCACTTAATGCTGGCAATAATCTTGCTTTTAGCAAGGAGTTAGACTAGATGGCATCCAAAATGTCTCAGGCAAGAACTAAACAGACACAACATTCAACAATGGAAGATCATTTACCTGTAGACTCAAAATCAGGTGTTTTATACTTCACAGACCAGTCAATTGGATCAGGTCTCTTGACAATAACACCTTCTCCTTTCAAAATATTGCACATCTCTTCAATTTCAGCAATAGCTTTTTTTAAATGGTCTTTGGGGAAACTCTGGCCTCCAAATTTCTGATAAAATCCCCAATACTTTTCATACGTGTTGGCCTAAAACAAAAGGACATGTGACAGAGAATAAGCATCAGTTATTTTGGAGTGAAATCGATACCTAAGACACAACTCTTAATGTTCAAGCTTTCTTGTTCTTGACCCCAACATGTTGGAACATTCCTTACATCTGATTCCTGCAATATTTGGAGGAGTTCCTAAGAATTGTTCACATCCTGCTGATTCTTTTAAAATAAAGGGAGAGGAGAGGAGGGGGCAGGAAAAAAAAAATGGAAGGGAGAATTGTCAGTGCTTCATAAATTCTCAATTATTGCCTGGTTGAGAATCCTTATTCTAGCCTTCTGCTGTCTTTATTTTTTTCTCTTTATAACTTCTATTTTTCTATTTATACCCCCATCAGCAAGGTTTCATTGTGTGGCTGTGTCCAGTCAGTAAACTTATGTAAGTGCAGGTGTCAGACTAGTTGTGAAGGGCTGATGTCTTCACAAATACTTAGATAAAGTAAAGTTTGAGCTGTGTGTGCTGAGTAGGCTCATTGAATCAGCAGATTGCTTCAATACTGCTAATGGACTGCACATGCAGCATGATGCTCAAGAAAAAAAAGGCCTCTGGAATATGAAGAAGTACACATTTGATTTCCACTTGCAAGTTTAGTCTGACTTTTAGACAGGATTTTCAGGACATTTCGTTTCCTCTATTTCTAGATATTGATGGATAAGTAACTTAAGCTACTTGTTTCTGTTGATAGAAATACTATTCCAAATAATGTAATAAATATTTCTAGAAGTATCTTCCTCTCTTCAGCCATAGCCTTACAGAAAACCTCATTATTTATCGGATCACAGATGAAAACCAATAGACTACATTACACTTCAGTTAGTATTTAGTGACTAGCATTGCCAAGTGGCCATGAAAGATTTGGTCCTTATCACAGGACACCTGTACAAACACACTAAACATGGCAAACACTATAGACTCTGCTATTTAATAAGGCCTGCAGACATGTTTTTAAATTAAAACAACCTTGAACTCTTATCCAAAATGCAAACATCTCTAGTCACCTTGTTAAAACCTCACTTTGGTACTGTCACAATGGTGACATCAGGAATTCTCAAGCCATCCCAAGTACAGGTAACATGCTTTGTTGGCTAGAAGGGGCCATACTTCACATACAGCAGCAGTCTAGAAGGTGCAAAAAGACACTGAATTCACCTATCAGGGCTGGATTAAAGCAAGCACAACATTTACAGGCTTACATCTTCTGCTGAATTCCCATGATAGTCTTCTCAAATTAAAAACAAATTCAAAATAACATCCCAGTTCTCATGGGTAGGAAATCAGACATATAACCAAAACAAACAGTGCTGCTTCAGTTCAATGACTGCTGTTCCTCTGTCATGGCACAGTTAGCAGAGATTCAAGTGCAAGGAGCTCTTTTGGAGTCAGGAACAGGTAAGCAGGTGTTGAAGCCTTCTTTTCATCAGAGTCCATCCCATTCAGGCAGTATGAAGCCCAGCAGTGGGATGCAGGACAACCTGTCCTTCCAAACACAAGGAAGTCCTGATACCTCCCACAAAGTTATGTTCTCAACAAAAAACAGGCAGTAATGTTTCTTTGGTGCTAGCACTGACAGTGAGCCCAAAGCAGACAACACCATTGATCTGAAGGCATGCCTGATTCCCTTTAACAATCCAGGCTATCTACTCTATTCTCTGCTATTTCTGGGTATGTGCCCTCATACTATATTGGTGAGAGAGCAGAAAGAAGATTCAACCTTAACATTTACACAGAGAGCTCCAGCATGGGCATCCTGTTCCTCCAGTGCTGAAACTTCCTCCTATCCTTCCTCAAGGAATTTATTCTTTTTCTATAAGTGAGGCCTTGGATAATTTGATCACCTCAAACTTGCCAGCTGGTCAGAAGTCACATGGAGATCATTATGAAGTGCTTAGCATTCCTATGGAAACACATTCTGCTAATGAGATAAATTCGACCTATGGAGTGAAGCAAGTTATTTTCAGAGCCAGCCATGATGTATGTGGGTATCATCATCCCTAAGAGGGGCAGCTCCTCTCTTTACCTTCTGTCCTCTAGTACTGCATGTTTTCAAACCTGAGAAATCACACTTGTGTTGC
Organism: Margarornis squamiger; assembly: GCA_035222235.1. NCBI lineage: Eukaryota > Metazoa > Chordata > Aves > Passeriformes > Furnariidae > Margarornis > Margarornis squamiger. The sequence goes on from JAWWTY010000016.1 coordinate 10,445,946, forward strand.
ACTAATAAAATGGCATAATCTTAAAGTTACAACAGAGTAACACTACTGAGTTAGTGAGTAGTAACACTACTAGAGTTACAACACTGTAACACTACTCATATTCCCTACTTTCTGAATAGCTGGGAAAAGGATATATGGCTGGGACACGTATTTCATACCAAATCAGGGTTGAGATTTCAGGCCCCTTTGATCATGTTCATACAAGTCAGTTCAGACTGTTCAAAAGGTACCATGACTAGGACATGGAAAAGAACTTTAAATAATCTCCTCAATGCACCTTATAACCTGAGAGTACCTGAGACACTGCAGCAGCTTTTGAGACAAACTTTAAAAAGAGATTTAAGAGTGTGCTATAAGGAAAGATTATCTATAAGAAACAGAATTGCTCCCTAGAGTTGTTATAAATTGTAAACATTTTTTGTGGAAAATAATTAACATTATCGAGTTGTACCTTAAAACTAGTAATGACAGTCATTAAATTTAGGACACTGAAACAGAAATTCAGATCAGAAGTCTTTTTGCCTAATTCAGTAGTAAACACACACTCCCATATTCTTACTCAAGATAGAATGATCTGTATTAATAACACCTCTTCACCAAAAATGCATCATTGCTTATGAAATATACTGAAAAGCATTGCAGAGTACAAAGAAATAAAGTTTAACTGCTTGACTAAGTGTTAACTGCTTCAGAAGGCTTCAAAAGTCTCGATTGTGAGATTTTTCCCTGAAGTGCTAATTCAAAAAAGGGCATCTTCCCAATTAATGCAGTTGTTCACCTCCTAGTTAAGATGTCCCGTGTTTCAAAATAGTGTATTTACCTCTACATAACCTACATAGCCCATTTCAAGCTTTGAAAAGGATATACAATAGTGTCAGCTCATTAATATTCATCAGATATGCAGGGTTCCCTATTCAATTCCTTCCTTCCTCCTTCTTATGCCAAGCACAGTAGTCCCACATCGCAGCAAAAGGATTTGCATATACCAAAACCATGTCTCAAAGTACAAGAGAATGCTGAATGCAGACATACTTCCTGCATTTAAATATTTGGCAAGTAAACATATATACATTCTTAAACCTCAACCTCCACACAAGTATTTACCAAACAGCTATAATTTGAGATGTGTTTTTTAGTGTCTCAGGCCCAAAGCTGAACATTTTCCTTACAAGAGTCAAATTCATTAGTTTTTAACTGCACTTTTTATAACCTGTGACCCTCAAGCATACTTAGCAGATGGCATGTGAAACACATTAACCCTACTATTGCTGCTTACAGGGATTTCTGGCTATTGTGGAGCAACACACACGTGCACACCTTACCTTTCAGCCACATGGAAATTTGAACAATAATGAATCAACTAATTAATAATAATAATGTCAAGGTAGGACTGAACTACTGTTTGGATTATTCAGCAACACCCCTCAGGTAAAATTACTGTTGCAGTTTCTACAGCAAAATTTAAGGCAGAAGCAGAGGAAATTAGAGGAAACCACGTCTGAGCTGGCACATTCTGTTCCCAGTATCTGTTGTGGACTTGGCAGTCCACATAAAGCAAGGCTAAAGCTTGCTTTAATGCTAAGTTGTAGGTATTTGAATTGCAGGGGTAATCCTATACTTTGACATTCCTCACTGAGGTTTTGATATCACATATATGAGAAAGTGAAGTTCTGATCTCATGTGAGTAGTTATGGCTTAATAGGCAGTAAAACCTGTATAGCATGTCACACTTCAGCAAGTTAAACATGTGAAATACTTTCTCTGCCACTAAAGCTAGCCCTTGGCCGCTACTCAAGAACAAATTTTGCCTCACTGCATGTTACAACGTAAAAAAGTTAGACATTTTTTCCTTACACGTTCTGTATATTCATTATGGCAGTCTTATATAAACACATATACATACACTTGTATATTAGAAATGCTAATCCTCATTCACTTATATCTCTGAAGATGATAGAATATCTTCAGAGTGCCTGAAAGAGGATTCCAGACATTGCTAACTGAGCTGTAGCTTTCAGGGAGTAAATACAAGTCATGATGAATTCAGTGGTAAAGCTTTCATTGTGCTCACTGGCACCAAGACATCATCTCAAATGTCCCAGTGCAAGTCAAATAACTACTCTGCTATCTGGGGATTAGAACTACCAAATTGCAGAAATTCATTCACACTCCTCCAACCAAACTTCTGCCCAGAATCATAGCCCAGATTCTAAAAAATATATACAAACATAAAAGGAGCTAAGGGGAGAGAAGTCTTCTCCACTAGTACATCTGAAACTTCCCCTAGGTGACCATTTCCAGCACTTTAAATATATTTTCAGTATCTTTGCCATTGGCAGTGTTGTGCCAGCTCATTTTGCTGTGATAGCCATGGATTACATGCTGCCCTGGAGACAATAATGTACTGTAACAATGAAAGAGAACCCTTCAAGAACATGCCCCCAAATGCAGGTAATACATATAGCTTTAAAATCTAAGTAAAGTACTCAAAAATCTGGAGCAAGTCCATTGTTTGAATGTTACTCCTTAAAATACATGATTTCAGAGAGCACAGAAATGGATTTATTTAGGTTGCTATTGCAGTTTTAGATGCAGAAAAACCTTGAAAAACAGAGTATGTATTTCCATACAATACTGACTGTAGCACACAGGAGTTGCAGTTAGGTACCACTTCAGAGCTATTTAATACAATAGTCTCACTAGTCCACAGCTATGGAACTCAATCTTTCTCAGACTATTAAGTAGAAAACTACTTTTTTTTTTTTTTTTCCCCCAAGTGGTAGGCCTACTTAATTTCTAGACAAATTAAAGTTTCACTATCTCAAAAGCCAGTGTGTGTACTTTGACAGCATCAAGGCTATATTACTAGAGCAGATTGCACATATTAGAGATTTTCTCTATTAGCGAGTTCTGTTAAAGCAGCTAATTCAGTTGAAAGTGAAAAGAAAAAGCACATTTCTCACCAACACAGCTATACTGTAAAGTTTCACAGATGTAAACAACTACTTTGAAAGAAGAATCCTCAAGAGTAAACACCATACTTTGTGCACTGCAAAGCTTAAGCAAATTGTATATATAAACCCCACGTTATTTTCTATTTAAGGTTATTTCTTTATTATTGTTTACCTTAACCTCCACAGAAAAAGGTGGGACACAAGCATTTTCAGCTCTTCCCACAATAACCTCTTCCAGTGGGTCCCATTCATTGTAGGAGCAAACAAGACAGTCCTTAGGCCCGGGGCTGGGAGCCTTGTCATCAGCAGCACAGGTGTTCTGGGAGGCCGTAGCTGCCTGGGTGCTCTGGAAAGTTCGCTGCACCCATCCTGTAAACACTCCTCGAAGCTTAAAATAAAAATAAGAATGCAAATTATGCTTCCCTTACAAAAGGCAAAAAAGGAATGGTTCAGCCCACAAGTGCCTTAACACTGTAATCCCAAAGCAACATATGTTATGTGGAGCATTAACAGAAACACAGCTCGTTACGGCCACTCTAACGTATTCACAGCCTACCACATGCTGAAAGGACATTTTGCCTTTTAAAATACACTCCGTTTAGAAGGGCAATGCCACGGGAGCACAGCACTGACAGTGGCGACCGGAGTCACCGAACTCCGCGCTGCTGAACCGGGAGGATGCTGGGCGAGCCTCGGCCATCCCGCACCCTCTTGCCACCGCTCGGAGCGCCGCGACGAAGGGGCCGCACAGGACCCCGTCCCCACAGAGCATCCTCAACCCCGCCAGCCCCCGGCACCGCCGGCACCAACCCGCGAGCCGATGTAATGCGCCGCTTCGGCTCCGCGGCTTCCCCCGCGCAAGCACCGCACTCGCAGCATCTCTGCTGGCAGGACAGGACAAGACAGGACAGGACAGCTCAGCACAGGACGGCTCGGCTCGGTTCAGCTCCGCGACTGCTCCCCGCGCCCGCCCCGCCGCCTTTATGGGGTCCCGCCCGGCCCCGCCCGCAGCCGCCGTCGGGGCCCCGTCGGGAAGGGAAGGGCCGGCCCGGCGCCCCCTCTCCCGGCTGGAATAACCCGGCAGAGGGGCTGGAAGAGCGGCCGAGCCCCGCAGGCAGCCCCGGCAGGTGCAGCCCACCGGGTGAGGCGATCACCGACGGACGGCTGCTTTCTGCATCCCCGCCTTTCATTCCCACGAGGGCTCTTCAGAGAGAGGCAGTCTGGCTTTGAAGATTTCCAGTCACGTTTAAAACTCTTCTCTCAAAAGTGTACCGGAGTGCATAGTTCAGTTAGATTTAGTCATCGAATATACCTGTTCTTCACTGAACCTGTAGTAAACAAGTCCAATTTTACCAAAAATTCCAATATTTCATATGTTAAGAATTGAGGGTTTTTAGACTACAACCTAAAGAGTTTGTGATTCACCTATAAATATTTTAATTCTTTCATTATTGAGGGGCTGTTTCAAGACTATCCCAAATCATTTCAGATTCTGGCTTCTCAAAATCCGTATTGTGATATGATGAAAAGTCATCTTAAAATTAAGACCCAAACCAGTTAGGTCCTCGTAGACTTATGTTTGCCTGCAAAAATCTCTCCATGATAACATCCATAGACATGTCTTCAAAAATACTTTTATCTCAACAGAAACTGTCTACAATGAGAAACGTGTTTGCTACCAGCTCTGCTCATATTTAGAGTGATGTGCTATTCTGCATTTTCTTAACTTTGCACATTGAGTTCACATTTAAATCATTTGTGTTTGCCTTACAAAAGTTTGGAAAAAAAAGAAAAGCTATAGCAAAAATTACTTTTATCTGAGTTACTCTTTTCAGAGTTGTAAAAAATCTGCATCTTTCTTTGAACGTGATTTTTGGTTCTGCCTTTATCACCCAAGCAGTGCCTTGTTCAATACTCCTCGAGCCTAAGCTTTGCTCTCCAGAGCTGGCACAGTGGGGCATGGCTGGGAACAGACACGATATTTAACATTACTTCTACAAGAAACATCACAGGCAGTGCTAGTGAACTCAGCAGACATACCCACAGCAGGAAAAGGAAAACATCACCAGTCGTAACATATATTAAAACATAAGCTATGGCCTTAGAATACAGCAAATCAGCCACTGCTTTTACATGCCTTAGATATAAGCATAAGCAAGTTTTATTCTACTGAGTAATCACTCATTCAGTAATTTGCCTTTTTGACACAGGTAAACACTACACCTTCCCAGGACAAACAGCACAGTACAAGTTCTCCAAGAATTTACGTAGTTCTTGGAGAAAAGTTAATTATTTTTGTTAGCATGATACCAAGCATGTGGTACCCAGTGTCATATGACTGCAGAACTTTCTCATAACTCACTCAGTTTTTTTAAGACTCATTTGTAACATAATTACAACAAACACAGTTCTTGTACCAAAAAGTATACAGGGATTAGTTTTTTAAAATTTCAAAAAGGAATTTTCTTAATGCTATCTAATTCCTCGTTACCAATTTTTGTCATCTAATTAAAATTAAAAAACCTCCAAAACTAAGTTTATGCTAGTTGTGCTCAAATGCTTGTTATTAGATTCAGTTGATTTTGCTAAGGTCACTCTACTCACATTGACCTTCTAAAAAAATTAATGATTGGCTTGTGGCTAAATCCAAAGGTCTTGCTTCCTTTTCTGTCCTTTTCAACTTATCAGCTAGTTTTGGACCTTTGGATCATTCTTTATCAACTCAGTTTACATAGTTCTTCTGACTCTGCACACTACTTCTTTCCCTACTTATGTTTGATGCTTTATAGGGTCCCTAAAATTGTCCTCACCATAACTGCAGCTGGCTTTTCCTGAATGCTATACTATTTTTATTATTTTTTTTTAATTTTCTTCTGGACTGAATTTTTTCTGATCACAATTTTTTTCGTGAAAAAATTCTTTCCCATATCTGATAAGTCTGTTTCTTTCTTTTTTAGGGGTAGCTCCTCCTGAACACAAGTCAGTCTTCATCTAAGTACAATCAAAGCAGAAATACTTTCTTTTTCCTAACTGGCACATTTATGGCCTGACCTACAACCCTTTCCTCATGGTAAATAACATTTTCCTTCCAACCTGTACAGCAGCCATTTGACCCCCAGACTGCCTTCACACAGGCCTTGATACCTGCAATGCTGCCAAAGCACTCACCATCTACAATGCACTCTGGTGCTGTCACTGCACTTCTGTCCTCACTTGACCACCTTCGGGGTCACTTGAAAAAAAGGCCTCATTTGTCTCCTTAAGCAGTTACTTCTTTATATTTCTTTGCTTACATTTTTTTTTATTCATTAATATCCAATATACAGACCTCATACAGTTTGTATTTGTGGTGTATGGAAGTGTCATTCCTTACAGTTACCCCTTTGGCATCAAAATGACAATCCTCTTGCTTTTTGTGCACCAGGCAGCTCTTTGTATCTTCTTCCTCTTCTACAGAAAGGACTTAATGCAGCAGTGTACATTTTAACAGAGACATAAAACATGGAGCACACCACCAGTGATGATTATTCAAATTTAACAGAGACATAAATCATGGAGCACACCACCAGTGATGATTATTCAAATTTATAGAAAGCCAAGTTCATTCATTCAAATACAAGAAATTTACTTAAACATGTGGTTGACTAAGAAGGCACTGAGCTTTTTGGATCAAAAATGTTATTATAACGATCACATTGTTAATGTTATTACACACAACTGCTAGAATTATTGTAACACCTTTAAAGGTCAGCTTACTAACCAAAAGCTTCCCAATTATTTTAAAATTATTTGCTGATCTATCTTCTTCCCCTGCAAAACTCACCTCAGTATGGAACTTTAACTTGAAATAGGAAAAGAAGCTTCACATTGCAATTGCTGAGATCTGGCCTATAAATATTAACTAGCAAGTTGTGATGTGCTTTTTTAATGGGGCTCTATGCATGTTTTGTAATATTCTATCCATAGTTTTTGAATGACATAAGGTGCCTGCCAGGCTTATATAAAACCATCTCATTCTGATAACTAGGTAATCCATTTAAAGCCATGTGGTTCCAGTTAATGAAGAGCAACATTCTGGCCCAACAGCATGAGAGAGGAAGACATTAAGTAGTAAAATTCTGATTTAAAACCACAGAACTAGAAAAACCAACGGGAGACATAACAGAGAAGTTATCCTTGGCAACAACACCAGTGTTACTGAAGGTCAAAGTATAAACTCATCTATGTTTTAGGATGGTGTCTGGTCTTAGCTTTACCTATCTTATCTCTAACACATCTCTATTAGAGAAACAGAAGTCTCAAGGGATTATACTACTGCTTAAATATGAATTTCCATCTGTCCATGAATTGAGGCCCTCAATTGTTGTTGTTTAGATTTGTAAATGGCACAGCAACATGCCTGAAGTACTTGGGGAACATGATACTTAGGGTTAGGGAACATTTTACCAGTATTTCTGCTATATTTCTGATTAAAACAATTTGGTATGAGATAGCTAGTGTGAGCTGGTCTTAACATTTACGTATATTCAACAGTTTTTACTTTATTTACAGAAGTTTAATCTGCTCAAAAATACAAATGTGAGAGAGTTCAGTTCCTTCCTTGCAGCGCCTTGTCAAGGATACTGCTTGCTGAATTCCAACAGACTACACCCACGGGAAGAGAATTTGGCACAGCAAGTCTTATCTGCTCTCTATCAGGAGCAGCACAGAAGAATCCAGTATGCTTCTTAGAAAGCAAGTTTCAAACTTCCTGAAGTTCAAAAGTCTGGACTCTTCCAGCTGGAAAGAAAAAATGCACCTCAAAACACTAAAATTAGGAGGGTTTTTTTCCTCCTTTAAGATCACAATTCTGTAGTCAACTCTGGACTGTAAAAACAGTCAAAACACTTTTTTTACACATAAATAAAACAATTCCCCTAATTTAAAATATTTTACTTTTACTTGTGACCTACAAGAAGAGTTAAAAACAATGTACTGTTTTCAAAGCACTTTGAAAGATATTTCAATTTTAATTAAATATTACAAATCTTGTTTTGTCATTCTTCACACTCAAAATATGGACTTACATTTATCCAACCAAACAAGTTACATATATAAAATGGCAGCAAATCCTTTCTCCCAGCTTCACTGAACCCAATTTAATCTTTAAACTTCCTATTTTATCTTTTATTGCAGGACAAATCCTGCAGTTTTCCTCAAAAGCCAATGTTGTCTACTTCTTGGAAGATTTTCTGTTCTTCCTTCTGTTCTTCACTGTGTGACACACTGAGTGCCAAATGCTCCATCAGACTGAACACAATCTGCTACAGTGCAGTTTTGACCATGGAATGAGGCACTGTTATGACTACAAGAACTAAGTGAAACTTATCTTCTTGTGCAATTCATACGGTAAATGATAAATCATGATCATAAACTGGATGGCATTTACTATAATCACAGATCAGAATTTATAAGGAGCCTACACTGGTATCTAATAGTTCTGCCACCTTTTTGTTAGTTGGGGCACTTCAGGGGTCTCTTTATCCCTATCCAGCTAGCTATTATCATGGAACTTGTAGAAATTTAATACCATTGAGACCTATGACCCTTTTTCAAATTTGTCTGAAGGCAGCCAACAGGTTCAAGTTACAGGGAGGGGAAGGAGAGAACAGACACAGACATATATATGCACATACACAAGCCATGGTCATGTAGCCTTCTGTTCTTGGAAGCAAGGATAAAACCTTCCTTGTCTTTCAGAAATCAAAAAGTCTGGTTGAAAGCAGACAGCTTATGTAGACATTTTCTATGTGAAACTTAGGTAGCAATAGATCAAAATTTTCTAAGGTTGTTAGTCCACTGGTATGAGTCAGTTCTTAGTGTATTATTTTATTCTATTTATGCAAACATTGCTCTTCGTATCTTTCTGTTAAAATGTCTTTAAAAATTTCAGTGCAAAATGCAATCAAATCACATATACAATCATAATTAATTTCAACATATATATTTCAAAATAACATTATACATGTACATTGCACTAAATTTCAAGCCTGATAACTTATCAAACAATGTAACTCCTTTTTTGGAAACCAGGTAGCTGGAATACTGGAAGGGTGTGGAGAAGCATGGTGATGTATCCCCACCCAAAAACAAGGCTCAGTAACTGAGCGAAGGACACAGGACAAGTAGTAGATGTGCATATATGGGAAGGACAGGACACTGGCCAGTGAGGAGACACAAGTTGCAATTGAAATAGAAAACACAATGACAGAGCTCTAGTGAGATAATTGTTAGACAAAACCTTCAAAAGTAGCAAAAAAAAAAAAAAGTTTGGAACTTTGAGCAAATAAAATAGTCCTTGTTGACTGAATTCACCCGAAGATAAGACTTTCCACTGTACTTCTAGCTACTCAGAAACCACGTTATGTCATAAAAATCGTTGATTTAATAATTAATTTCTTTTCCTAACAGAGCTTTCAGAAACCTACATTCTGACTAGCTGCACTGTATGTGCACATAAATGAGTACCAGCACTCATATAAATACCTGATTTAATTTTAGATGTCATGTTTCTATTATAGAAAGGTGACAGAGCTGAAGAAAGTTCTGTGAAGGGGAAGGATTTGGTGGCCATACTCCATGACATTTTACACTCGGTCATTTCCAGAGGCAGTGCAGTGCTGACTACTGAAAAATGCTGGAGGTTCATGCAGCAAGAGGCACTTCACTTGGTGGGATAGATTTCATTCAGACCAGCATTTCCATGTATACAGTAACATGATCTGCCAGCATTTTCTACGGTCAGTACTGTGACAATACTTTCTCTCAGGGCTGCCAAGTGAACTTCATGGCTCTAGTACATTTGAAATCTCTTGAATCTCACATATCTGGTCTTGTGACATAGCCTGCTGTACATAAGCATTTAAAATTTGAGTCTTGAAGAAAATTTATTGAAATTATTAATATAACTTTGCTGTGCCCCTGCAATAACAAGTACATCCAGTTTGCTTCTCACTCGCACTGGAGTTAAAATCGCAGCCATATCACATCATACGTCTGAACAACAGTTTCACAAATTATGACTCCTTTAACCATTATGTGAGAGGCAACTGGAAATAAGCTACTGACCTCCTAATTTGAAGGGGGGTTGCATGATTTTTGTTGAAATACTTAGCATTTTTTCCACTTGCTTTCTTTCTTGGAAGAGACAGGAAGCCTTGGCTCTCCAGTAACCTCTTATCCATACCAAGCTTCCAAGAGAGCACAGCCCAAGGCACCAGAGTTACTAGACTTCTATTTACTTTAGAGAGTACAAAACCCATCTTTCCTCTGCTTCTCCTCTTTACACTGAACCATAGAATGCCTTGAAGAGATTCCCTGAACAGAGCAATAAGCCACAGAAAGTCAGTCACGCTCTGCAGTTTTCTTGAGCTTTTGCATATTCCCTTTGACAGACAAGCAATTACTCAAGCTACTGCTTTCTAGAATATGCATGCAGCTTATTCATGTGAAAGGGGCTGAAGTACCCTTAGATCAATGTAGGCAGACCTTGTCTGTTCAGTTTGCTGCTGCTCAGTAAATAAGGCTGTGAGAGCAAAGCATATTCCACCCCCCTTCCCTCTTTTCTAGGAAAACACAGTTCTTTGATAAGCACATTCCACCACTTGATTCTTGTGTTGGCAGCACCTGTGAATGCTGCTTACACTCGACTGCCTTTGAAAAGTTTGCTAAGTATAATCTTGCCTTGATGGTAGGATAGTAACAAATTATCCAGGTAGGGTCTGATTTGAGTGTCTCCTTCAGAGGAATTAATAAATTCATGGTGAGTTTTACGCTGAATCCGATTCAAGATTAAAGATAGCAGTTAGTGGTTAAAAAACCATTGGATTTGGACACATGGATGTCATTTACTCTTCCATCACAAATGAAAAAAATGGCAAAGTCAAACTTCGGTGGAAAAGAAAAATTTTAAATTCCCAGCCAGCATTTCTGCTTAATCCTTTCCCTTTCATCTCCCCTTGGCCACTCCAATTATTGACAGATAACAGGTCCTCAGCAGAGGAGAGTGCAAGGAGCTTGCTTGCAATGACTGGGCTACCTGTGCTAACACAACTAACTGAACTCTGAACTCACTTCTGCTGCTTAGCTCTGGAATGAGCTTGGCTGTGTATGTGTAACGAACCAACAGAATTCAAAATCTATTTATGGGATGGAAACATATTCTCAACTTCATGAAAGAGAATTGAGCAAGGCTCCCTTTGGAGTTTCTGTATTAGGAGAGGAGATTATTCCTGAGCTTTGACAGCTCCCTTCTCTGATCCTGGAAAGCACATCTGTTCTGATGAATCCCGACCATGTCCATCCAAGGAAGACGAGGATGGGTTCAATGCCAAGAATCTAGTTACCATCCAACACCAGGAATCTCTCACGTGTTGCTGTAGAGTACTACAATTTTGTTCCTAGAATTTTGTAGCAGTTACTTTTAACACCTCTGCAGCAGAAAGATGAGTCTCACTCTGACTCAGTTTCACCGAGAATTTCTTTAGGTAGTCATAGCAGAGAGAGAAATCTAAGCTCACCACTCAACCCAAAATAGTTTAAGGTTTTTAGCTTCAATAGGCTAGAAACAAACAAGTTCTTAGCTATGAAATGTCAATTTCTTGAGAAGGAAAGAGGTTTCAGAGTGTATATATATATATATGAATATATATATATAGTTGGCTAAACTAAATCAAGATAGACAGGTCAGAGCAGCTAAGATCCATAGTTGTTAACTGCATACATTGTAATAGTATTGTCATTTTATGCTACCCTAGTCACACACCTCATCTTCTGTGGAGTGTAGCAGATCTTCTGTTCATCTCCACTTTTAGACATCTATACGTGCATACAGCACACAAATCTTGACTGTCTATATGGTTTTGTCTAACAAGTCATGGCATGTTTATTTCCATTCAGGTTGCACAATTTTATCTTTCAAAAACAATGTCATTAACAAAAAGGAACATAAAAGGGCTTGTGATAGAGTGCAGCAAAGTAAAGGCACACAGTCAGATCTATATTTCCTGATTTTAGGAGGGACCTGGGTAATCTGTTAGGCAGAACTTTCTTGGAAATTCTAATCACAGTGACTCCTTTTGAAGGAGACTTTTTTTTGAGATTGGTGATTGCAAAGTATTTCAGGATGTCAAATCATCTGCAACTGGACCAGCAAGTCAGCTCACCCAGCTGACCTACTAGAAATCCTGATGCATTACAGATTTGTAAGCATCAACCCTCAGAAGTGGGGAAGGAAATGGAAAAATACCAACAAACTGCTGATGTTAGCACAGGTCAAGTAGTGCCAGAGCATATATTTCATTGACCTTCATCTCCTGAACCTCTGCCAGGCAGAGAGGGTGAAAATGGAATGGTTTGAACTCCGTCATGAGTAGGTTCAGTGATTTATCTCTTCACAGACAATGAACTTGCGTCTTACATTTACAGAAATTATTTTGCCTGGCTAATAGACATCAAGATGTTGCTTATTATTTCCTCATTCCTTCCTTTGTATTAGTCCTAATATTGGTACTAATATGACTCCTTAAAAAGACAGTTCTACTCAGTGAGTCAACAGAGAACTCACCCAGCAAAATACAGTTTTCTGCTGGCTTAGTGAGCTGAATTCATCACTGAACTGTCAGGAGAGCACCAGAGCTGGAGCCAGGGAGGCAGTGATGTTCAGAGGTCACATCAGGAGGACAGGGATACAGAATGACTCCTTCTGGCAGCACCAGTGAATTAGTTCAGGTCAACCTGTGGTATCCGATTGAAACCTTACAGAAAAACTGTGGTAAAAATGCAAATAAACCTTTCATAGAAACTGTAGTAGCTGTGAAATTGAAATGTGACATAAAGACATTTGAAACTGAAAAATGAACCTTGAAGGCTTTAGTTTGGCAATCCTGAAAAATGCGCAGCTGGGACTTTCTGTGGGAACGGTCAGGTGACACAGGTAAGGTGAGAACAAACACAGCTGGCCAAGTAACACAGGTTCACTGAAGCCCCAGGTCATCCCCTCGAATCCCACCTCTCTGCCTTCATCAGTAATTAGCTAAGTGTTGTTTTGTGGTATGACTATTGTCACACAGCTAGCTAGAATGGTGAATGCTGTCTCGTACCATCACAGTGTAGGCTCCCATCAAACCACAACAAAACAGAAACCTGAAGAGGAAAGAGAGAAGGCTCTCTGCACAGAAAATGCTGCAGCTTGGAGCACCCTGTGGTTAGCCAGCATGACTGTGGGGCTTTCCCATGCTCCCTGTCTACATACCTTGCCTTTAACTAACTGTACAGTGACCCTGAATCGCAATTTGATACAAATTTCCAGTTACTTGTTGCCCACTGGTGACATCTCGTGGATCAAAGCGAGATATCCTTGCCTTTTGGCAAACCCTGCAAAGCCATGGATGTGGGAACCTGCAGAGTGGAAGTCTTTTTCCCAAGGCTAGGGAGCTCTATAGTATCTGACAAGGTTTAGCTTTTCTTTATTTTTAACTTCCTTTCCTGCTCTGTGAATAGGGCAAATAAGCACGGTAGCAACGAGCCCCCTACAAAGAACTGAAAGTAGAAATAGACAGGAAAAAAGCAAATGAGAGAACAGAGCAAAGAAATTGAGAAAACAGTGAATAAATGTCATTAACTGTATTTTCTATTAATGAAATAGATTCTACTGTCTAAAGCTGAGCATAAGCAAGCGTTGAGCAATTAGGATTTCACAGCTGAAGTCGAGGAGAACCTATGCACTGCTTGACATAGTGGCAGAAACAGGCCAATAATCAGCACCACATAATCATTGTTCATTGCACCCTACAAATAACAAGTAACTAACCCTCCCAGTAGCCCTGTGCATCATTCACTGGGGCTGGAGCGAAAGACTCAGCTCAGATTCAAGCTGTAACAGTAACAAATGTTAGTAATACTTTGCTAAAAAATATTAGATATTTATTTTGGCTGGATAATTTTGGAGCTTTTATTTCAAAATATTGAGGCATTCATCATATATGTTGAATTTATATGTTTATTATCTAAGTAAATGATCTAAGTTTAAATTATGCAGTCCCTTGTGACCTCTGCAGGCACCTTGAAATTCAATCCATCCCCCATGGAAGATATTGCTGCAGAGTTCCGTGAATGTGAGCTATTGTGGAGCTATAGCAGAAAGGTACCTGGTTTTCAAGCACTTCCACAAGGCATTAGAAGGATGAAAGCTGGAAATGAGAAGGCTATGGAAATGGAGCATCCATGAGAAATCATAACCAAGCACCCACTGAACTACAAAACCTAGCAAACAACTAAGTCAATAATAAAGTCACTAATAAAGTCTCTTTGTTAACAAAATTGAAATTGGTGCTTGGTTCAACAAAAACACCAAAGTTTACATACTACAATTTCCAGCCAAGTGACAGCTGTTTGGGCAAAACTACCAACATACACCAAGGCAGTCCTTAACATCAGTGAAACTCAAAATAACCTGTCCAGATTAGTAATTCCCCCACAAAAATAACTTAAAAACCAGAAAAGTACCAGCCACTTCAAAATCATGCCACATCATATGAAACACATTTCATGATGTATTAACCGCAAACAACAAAGGAATTAGCAGTTAACTACCTACTGAAAGTATTATAGTAATGAGAACTACTTGAACAAACAAAATTGTATCTAGCAGTGGACTAACATACCTTCACCCCTAGGGATTACTAAAGAAAAACAGATTGTCCCAGTGTGCAGCACAGATTAATGCATAACAGGGCTTTGCTTTGTATGGTTTTAGGGAACAAAACAAAACTTAGTGTTAAATTAAAAGTATCAGAAAGAACACCAGATATAAGTGTTCTTATGGGCTGGATCCCATCTAACCTATTTATCCAGGGCTGGATAAATGTTAGAGAAAATAATAGGAACCGGAGAAGTGGGGTTTGTTTCAAATTTGGAGGCTATTCAAGTGCCTCACAATGCTGACATAATTAATGTTTAGACTGTTGAATTCTAGTTGCCATTGTGAGGTTAAGCACCCCCAGATACTGCCCCTGAAGTCAAACTGTCTCCACAAGTGAACTTCATGACTGAAATCTCTAGAGAGCTGAAAACCTCTATGAGGAACTTGGAATTGGAGAACAGTGGAAAGGGTTTGTCTCAAGGAATAGCTTAGAATAACAATGTATTGCAAAAGAGCTGGCCAGCAAAGTATATGTTGTGTGAAAGTCTACAAGTTTTTAAAAAATTTGCCCACAAAGGCACACAAAGATCATTGAAACAGTCACATTTGTGACCAATTAGCCTGAGAGTTTCAGCTCTCCAGGCTGCTGATTACAATTCCCTATGAAGTTGCAGAACTAATCCCACTTCCCATGCAAGAAAGTCAGAGATGTAACTGAAGAAGAAAAGGTACAGAGTAAAACTTCTTCAGAAAGCCCACTGCAGGATCACAGCACACATTGCTATAGACTCCTCTGAGCAAGAGGCTGGAATTAGTTATGGAAGTTCAGCAGTGCTTCGGAAAGACTGGCTACAAATGTAGACAAGAGGGTGTACTACTTCCTCCTACTTCTCCCAGGCAGTTACCATCACATAAAGGAGCGTCAAAAATATTCTGCAATGTTTACAGCTGTGAAGCAACTCCTAAAAAACTCCTGAGGCACCATTTTTAAAGAGTCCCATGAGTTCTCCCGCTGGCTCGTGGGAGGAGCATGTGAGCAGGAAAGGCTGCGCTGGCCGGGGGCCACCTGCAATGCACCGGGTCAAGTTTCCTCTGCAGCAGCTCGCTGGGAGGTCTGACCACAGCCAAACTGGACAGAGCCGCTCCCTCCCAACCCGCCTGGAGAGCCAGTGCTTGTGCTGCGCTAGAGCTGGCCAGGGCTCGCCTAACAGCAACGCGAGTTTAGCTGGCAGCGGAAACAAAGTCTGCACTGAAGTGTCCTGGCGGATCAATGGCCTGAATCAGCTCGCCTTCTGGTGAAAAGTATCAGAGTTGACATGAAAGGGCAGAAGAAAACTGAAGAAGGCCCCCGGGTGGCACCTAGCAAAATATGAAAATAAAAAAAGCTGTCCTTATTCACAGTAATGGCTGTTAAAACTTCACCGACAAGCACTGAGTCCTGGCCGGGGGGTCCAGTCAGAAGGGTGACATTCCTGGAGTTTGCTTTAAGGTTGTCTGAGTAACTAATGTGTCTCTTAGCCTTGCACAAGAGCAAAGCAGAGAGACTGAGACTGCAAACCCCTCCTGCGTATCTAGAACACGAATAAATGCGTGTGTATTAATTTAAAAAACAAAAAGAAAGGCACACCCTAAATGTCCGTTTGCCTCAGCTACGATTTGCCTGTTAGACTATTCACCACAGAGTGACGAACAGCACTATGGCTGGTACAAGGGGAAGGCAGGAACACGCTCCCCAGAGCAGCTCAGCACTTCAACCTGCCGGGAATCCTCATCCCGCGATCCCCTCGGCAGCACCGCCCGCGGCGCTCCCGTCCCCGCAGCGCCCATCGAGGGGCTGCGCCCAGAGCGGACGGCGCTCCTCGGGCATTGAGCCCTGGGAGGACGGACCGGCCGCGGGGGTCAGTGAGCACCTGCTGCGGGTGTCACT
Organism: Margarornis squamiger; assembly: GCA_035222235.1. Lineage (NCBI taxonomy): Eukaryota > Metazoa > Chordata > Aves > Passeriformes > Furnariidae > Margarornis > Margarornis squamiger. The sequence goes on from JAWWTY010000016.1 coordinate 10,462,507, forward strand.
CAGCACCAGCCGCGGCAGGAGGCGAGAACTGCTCGTTCCCCCGCCCTGAGGCGCGGCCGCCGCACCCTGCGCGGGTTCTGCCCCGCCGGGCCGGGCCGGGCCGGAGCGGGATGATGCTGCCCGCGCTGTGCACCGCTCTGGCGGGGCTGCTGCTCCTGCCGCTGCTGCTGCGCTCCGCCTGGCCCTACTGGTTCCAGGACCTGCGCTTCGCCCTCGCCATGGCGCGGGTGGCGGTGCGGGCGCGCAGAGCCGGGGCGCGCCGTCCGGCCCGCACCCTCCTGGACATCTTCGCGGGGCGGGCGCGGCGGGCGCCGCAGAAGCCGCTGCTGCTCTTCGGGGACGAGGTGTGGACGTACGGGCAGGCGGAGCGGCGGAGCTGCCAGGCGGCCCGGGCGCTGCGGGACGCGGCGGGGCTGCGGGCCGGCGGCTGCCTGGCCCTGCTCATGGGCAACCAGCCCGCCTTCGTGTGGGTCTGGCTGGGCTGCGCCCGGCTGGGCTGCGCCGTCGCCTGCCTGAACCCCCGCACCAGCGCCGCGTCCCTGCTGCGCTGCCTCCGCAGCAGCGCGGCCACCGTGCTGCTGGCGGCCCCAGGTGAGCGGCCGGGACGGGGGCGGGCTGCAGCCCGGGGGCACTGCCCGCTGCAGGTGGGTCTCAAGAGTCGCGTCAGAGCAGGCGGAAGGACGAAGTTTCCGAATAGTTTGTACGGAGTTCCCATTTTCTGCTCGTGCGCCAGAGGCGGGCACTGAGCTCTGAAACCTTGTTAGCTATTTCATAAGGGGTACGGAAGACCTAGAAGTAAAGTAGCCCGCAGTCATAACGGGATTGATTCACAGTTCTGTTCGCACAGACGTGTATACAATCTAACCACCTGTCTGGTCAGCTTCACTTCATTCCCTTATCCAGCTTTCTAAGGGAATAAAAGTCTCAGGGATGACTATTCCTTCCAGTCTGGGTGAAACTGGCAGTGGGTAGAGGAGAGGGCCCTGTATGGCTGCTTCAGTAATAGAAAGGCAGGCAGGGCTTGATCATGCAGGAAGTTTGCCTACTCGTTGCAGATAAGTGAAATCATGTACTTTTGTTGGTTGGAGATACCAGAGGGAGTATGAGGAGAACTGGGATTGATAAAGACACGTATAGGAAACAGGCACAGGGAGAGACAGAACACAGCTATTTGACAGTCTAGGTTTCAGTAGTACCACCACTTATCCAGCAAGTCACTGCATTCTGCCTTTCCCTGTTTCTTCCATTTTGGAGGGAACTTGAGAAACATGAGGTTCACCTTTAGGCATAAAACATAGCAGTGATTTAAGCAGGACCTAACTTTGTGGGGGCACCTGCCAGGGGAGACACTTCCCCACGGTGAGGAGGGAAGGCAGTAACATGGAGCCAGCACTGCCAGGTAAATGCTCACTCAGAGTCCACAGGGACTGCAGGCAAGGGGAAATGTGCTCACATTGCTCCTCTGCAGTTCTGTCCCTGCTGCAGAAAATCAGATCCAGCCAAACATCTTTTGTAACTGTGGGGACACACTGTTCCTCTTCACTACTTTTTGCTGGGTTCTGAAGTGACTTAAACATGAATTTCTCCAACAGCAGTTAAACATGGAAACTGCTGAGACAAAATTGATACACAAATAGTATCATTCACAGAACAATAAAGAATTTTCCTAAAATGCTTTTTTTTTCTCTCCTCTTTAAGAGCTGAAGGGATCTGTTGAAGAAATGCTGCCATTCTTGAAGAAAGAAAATGTTAAAGTTTATTATTTAAGCGAGACATCTGCTACAGAAGGAGTTGAAAGCTTTCTTGATAAAGTAGATGCTGCTTCAGATGAGCCTACTCCATTGTCTTGGAGATCTGATATAACCTTTAAGACTCCTGCCATATACATTTTTACTTCTGGTACTACAGGTAACATAAACTCACAGAAAAATGCCACACATTCCTCCCAAAACTGTGATTTATTTTTTTTAGTAGGGAAAGAGTTTAATTAATGTTACTTCACATTAATTCCTATTCTCATTCATTTCCCCTTAGGAAACTGAAAATATGATATCTGTATCTAAAACCAAAAAGCACATACAGTATAGGCTGACTTTAAAGACTAAATCTGGAGGAAGAGACTGAGGTAAAATCCAATTAAATATACAAGTTTTACACCAGTAAGTTCACTGGACATCTGCCATCTCATCGCTGGAGTCACTACTGGCCTAGGTTATGTGTCTTGGCGCCTGCCTTACACACAGCATCTTTGGATTATGAACTCTAAACACTGGCCATTAAGTTTCTGGGTATCAGAGTACCAAAAATAGTGAGGACAGCACAAAATACAGGTAGTCGTGGCCACTGTGCAAAGCTGCAGCAGGTACAGGAGCTGCAGTCTGCTCTACAAAAAGGCATCCAGTATGAAGAACACTTAGCCACAGCAGAAACTGGGTGAGAAGGATAAAGATGAAGGCAGTACCTGAGGGCACCCAAACATACAGCTTCATTAGGCAGAGCAGGGTATGGCTCCACACTGGCTGCCTCTGACTCTCTTATGGCAGGAACTCCCCTGCGAAGGAGAAACTACGAATTTGAACCCTATTTGGGCTGCAGAAGGCAAATAAGTCGGGTGTCTACCATCTTTGTTCTTACATAATAGGCAAGCACTGTAATCATTTTGTCTTTGAGAATCTGTTTCAAAAGTAATCAGTTCAACTGTAGCTGATGGCAAACCAAGAAGAGATTTTGTAGTATGAATTCTGGTTTCATCTAGGGGAATTCAGAAATGTGAGGAGAAATCTCAGTTCCTGGAGGGATGCAAGATCTGAGATCAACCTCAGTTTCACCATTTCCAATCCTTTAGCTCAGCATGCTATATTCTCCAAATCCCATTTCCTCATTACCTAGGCATTTGTCATTCCTAGGTAGCATAGTATTGGAAATTGGGACACTTTAGAGGGGGGTAATCACTAAAAACTACATGTGGGATGACATAGCCTCACTAAGGCTGAAGGCCAGCATGCTGCATAGGCACAAGCCACACACCTGCCTGAACTCTGGGACTTTGTGGCATCAACAAATGAGAGAAAATCTCTTTGTAAGCCCTTGTGAAGCTGACTGCTCTTACTGCCTTTATTGTTCAAGTGAAGTTACACAACTTTTTGCTTGACTTTGAACAGGTCTTCCCAAAGCTGCAGTGATTAACCATGAACGCATCATGCTAGCGTGTGGTCTGTTTGATGCTGGCAGTGTTACCTCAGAAGATATTGTGTATACTGCTCTACCCCTCTATCACAGCTCTGCCCTCCTCATTGGAGTCCATGGATGTATCATGAAAGGTACTGTGCACTTAAGTAGGATGAATAAACACGTTACCGTGTGGAATTCATGCCCAGATATGAGCACAGGTTACAGTAAGCCTTTCCCCAGGTACCAAACTTTGAGATTAAATACTTGGTTATGCATGTCTGTTACCAGAAGCCCCATAAGTTTTTGTTTCTCTGCCATCCTCCTATGACTCTCACTGATCTTCACCCTGTTCAAATTTTGTTTCACCACCTAGACAAATGGAATCTATCCTATCTTACATGACATCTCCATACACAATTTTAGGGTAAATTACTAGAGAGTTTCATTCACAGTAATAGCTTTTACCTTCTGATGAATAGAAATAAAGGTTAAACCAATTATTCAACATGGATTATATTTCAATAGGTTTTTGGGAGAGTACTTCCAAAAGCTATGTATCCCTAATTCTACAAGTTTTCTTAAATGTTGTGCTAAGAAATTCTGTATGATCTTGTGTTAGAACAAGAATTGTTCCTTCTGTTATTTTACTTCTTTCTACACAGGTGCAACTCTTGTTTTGCGTGCCAGATTTTCAGCAAGCCAGTTCTGGGATGACTGCAGGAAGTATAATGTTACAGTGATACAGTATATTGGGGAAGTGCTTCGGTATCTGTGCAGTGTGCCACAGGTAACATTAAACAGCTTTTTTTTTATTGTTGTTTGCTAATTAAATCACAGGGAAAATTTGTTATATTATGCTGAAAATCTAACCATGAGAGGAGGGGAAGCTCAACAAAACCTTTCCCAATGAGGTCTGTAATCTCATTGCATTAACTGTTTTCAAGGAAAAGAAAAGGAGCTTCTGGCTGGCATTAATCATTCTTTTGAATAGTGGAACAACAGCAATCCATTCATTGACATTCTGTTTAAATAGATAGAGAAAGCACTTACCCCATGAGTACTTCAGCTGCAGGTCAAAAATTAGGACTACTCTAGGAACCAGTAAACCTCTGTTTTGGGTAGTGTGTGTTCTGGAGGGTTTGTAGCTAAGATATTCTAAGCCAAGGCAGGTGATCCCCAGGTGAAAGTGTTAATGTGATAATTGGAAGAGTTGTCCCTGTGAGGTACCATAGGGTACCTCCTCATAGGTACTTCACAGATGGTTTGGATTGCTGCAATCCTATCACTTAATGCTTAATTTCAAAAACATGTTTGCATAAAATGACTTTCACAGAAGCAGAACTAGTGAACTGCAGTTAGAATTTAGTAAGAACAAAGGTGGTATCAATCAGTCGTCACAGCACCATTTGACAACCATAAGCCAGGACAGAGAATCAGGCCCACAATTTCCTTGCAATTTGTGTATATTATTTATCTTTGTCTTAATGGTTTTGCAATTCCAGTATTCCATGCTCATCTTTGACTTCCAGCACCTGCTGCATTGCTCTCTGCACTGTGTTTCCTAAAACACATAGGGCAAACATACTTACTCTGCATAAATACACATCCTGGTCTGTTGCTGATAGAACAGTCTTACCTTTTCAACAGAGTATTCCACATTAAGAAGCCAATGTATATTTTAAAAGACTCTTAGTGTCTACTAAAACACTATGAAGTTATGTAATAAAAGAGACAGTTGGATGAAAAGGCCAGAAGTGGGAGAAAAGAGCCTTTCCATAGTTTGCTAAAATGTTCTCACACTTTCATTACTCATTAGCACATTGGATATGTTTACGAATTACAAATGTCTGACCCAGTTTGGTACTTCCTACTGTTGAGTAAAAATTTAAATATCTAAGGGAAGGCATAAATGGACTGCCATCCTCACTGTGTGTTTATTGCTTTACTGTGTAAACAGAGAGATTTAATAGCACCATTAAAAGTGATATGAAATGTAGTTACAGATTTTTAAGCTCCATCCTGCACTTAAAATGGCAGCAAGGATTTCCTTTCCATTCAAACACCATTTTAAATACTGCAGAGTTTTTGATGAATTCAGGGCACATCACACTTTTCTGCAGATAGTCACCACAAGGCTTACCAAAAAAAAATCAACATGGTGTCTGAGTTTCACTCTGGCTTTCTGCATAAAATTATTTGTCTCAGCCTTCATCCAAACCAAGTTAACCACTAACTACAAGTAGATATATAGCCCAACTTGCTCAGTGATTTGTTCTCCCTTCTCACATCAAAATAATGAGCTTAACTGTACTTGTTTGCTCAAGTTTTGCTTCAGAATATGCTCAATACTTTTAGACTAAAGTTTCCTTCAGAGTTTTCCAGAAGTAGAAGCTCTGCTTTCACTCAGCAGAAATTTCATGACTGTTTCTTGTTTCTAGAGAAACAATGATCAGGATCACAAGGTCAGACTTGCCATAGGAAATGGAGTAAGGGCTGATGTTTGGAGGGAATTTATCCGAAGATTTGGAAATATTAATATTTTAGAGTTTTATGCTTCGACTGAAGGAAACATCACTTTTATTAATTATACTGGAAAAATCGGTGCAGTGGGAAGAGTAAACTGCCTGCAGAAGGTAAGAATAACAACAAAACCTGGCATTTTGTCCTTGGTGGAGCTTGGTGGACGTTACCAGGCCACTTGTATGACAGTTGGGAAGAACCCAAGGCTCATTTAAGAACTTATTTGGGGAGAAGATTCTCCCCAGGTACAGTCTATAGCTGCCCATGCAAGATACTGCAGATATTACTTGCTAGTTCAGGCAGGCTGAGGATATGCAGTTGAAATGTGATGAATTTGGCTCCTGATAACTAGAAAGCTGGCTACATAGTATAATTCTGAAAATATTTTTCAAAGACTGAATATTCATGTGTGTCTGTGTTTTGCAATTTTTCACTAGATCTTATGCTACGAACTGATTCAATATGACGTAGAGAGAGAAGAGCCAGTCCGAGATGAACATGGATACTGCATAAGGGTTCCCAAAGGTAAAAACTTAACTCTTAAAAAAACTTCAGGGAAGTACTTGTTTTTTTAGCACTGGCTGAAACTTTTTGCCATTGGCTATAGACAAAGCACACATGAAAACTCTCTTCTTATAATACCATAAAAGACTAAAGAACAGATTATGCATTCAGAGTAAGGAAGCTGAACCCCAACATTTGGTTCCTAAATCCAACTGCCCCATGCCAGCTGAGTAGCCTGCACCAATGGGCACCTTCTAAAGACATGCCTCATGCCATGGCTAAGATTCCTTTTCAGACACAGCTCCTGTTGAGTCAGGTGTTTAAAACTGAGGTCGTGAAGCTGTCTAGAGAAACTGGGCAACCATTTTCTAGTTTTCACTTTCACAACAAAACCTCAGAGATTCTATTCTGTTGCAGCACCAGTACAAGCAGGTGGTAAATTGTATTGTCTACTGGCACTTTTGAGGGCTAGTACATTGAGAGGACAGGGCAGAACTCAATCTGTACCTTCACAAATGATTTTAGAATATATTATAACAAAATTCTCAAATAAATCTACTGCTTTGCAGACTTGACTGATCTAAGAAAAATGAGATATTCTTGACAGTTTACACTGCTTTGTAAACAAATGTTTTTCCTTTTCATAGGTAAACCTGGACTATTGATCTGCAAAATCACCCCGTATGCACCATTTAGTGGCTATGCAGGAGCAAAAGAGCAAACAGAGAAGAAGCAATTAAGAGATGTCTTCCAAAAGGGGGATTTATATTTTAATAGTGGTGACCTTTTAGTGATCGACAACGACAATTTCATTTATTTCCATGATCGAGTTGGAGACACATTTCGGTTGGTTTTATTTATTTAAATGCTTGTCTGGATAGAAAATTCTGACTCATTCTCAAATTTGGAATTCATGTCCAGTATTTCTTACTGACTGGTGAAGAGGAATTTCTCTGACTGTCAAAGTGAGGACTTCAACTCACCTCCACTGCTGTATTTTATCAGTTGTGTTCATAGTTGCATACAGAGCCTGAAAGAGGTTCAGCTTACAGGGATAAATAAATGTTGGTTTGGTCAACACCAGTTACATTCATAGAAGAAAAACACATTGTTTATGCTTTTAAAACTAAGAAAGCATAGAGCCTAGGATGGAACCTAAGATAAGTAGCATTTTGGCATTTTTGTTGTTTAGAGCCATTTTGAGCATGGTTAAATGTGTTAAATTCTTCGGAGATTTCAATGATCTGGAATACATTGTTGAATTTTGTGACATGTTTTTCTCTACTTTTAATAACAAGTTCCTAGTTCTAGTGGAAAAGGGCTTTCTGATCTTAAGCTCAGCCCACTGTAAAGGCAGACATCAAAACACTGGAGACCACTGTATGTAACACACATAGAAATCATGACTCTTGACTGTTTATTTTTCAGTTGGAAAGGGGAAAATGTTTCTACAACGGAAGTTGCAGATGTTTTAGGACTGATTGACTGTGTTGAAGATGTTATTGTATATGGAGTATCTGTTCCAGGTACGAGTGGGATACTTGAGGTATTTAAACAAAAGACTATTTTAATACATTAATAAAGTATTGATATACTGACCTACTGAAGGGGAGGGAAGAAGCCCTCTGGGTATGTAGGTAAACAAGTAAAAAATCTGAAGTACTTGAATTTTTGCAGCTCTGAATTAATCATTCATATAATAAACTGGGTCTTACTCCTTTCTGTCCCATTTCTGCATGGATGAGCTTGTCAGCACAAGTATAAGCATATTTACCATGATTTGTTTTAGAGTAAATTAAGCCACACCATTAAGTGCTGATGCAGGCAGACTTCTGCCTCAGAGTACTGAGACACAAATTTCCCAAGAGGGATGGCTTTTAAAATGTCAGCCATCTATAATTCTTTCAAAAGAGCTTGGCATCCAGCAAGCTGAAGCCTTAAGAAAATCTAATCCCTTAGATGTCTAAAGGAAGGTATGTTAGAATGTTTCTAAGGTGGCCTAAAAGGAAGAGTTCATGGATAGAAGAAAGACAATTAAATAAAAGACAAAAGAGGTTAGCCTGAAGTTCAAATTTATATACAAACTACAGTTGTTTACTGTCATTATTCCTCCAGGCTATGAAGGCAGAACTGGAATGGCCTGTATTCGATTAAAGGAAAACTGTGAATTTAATGGAGAAAGTACTTACAGACACATTACCACTCACCTTCCAAGCTATGCAAGACCTCGTTTCATAAGGATTAAGGTAAGCCAGTGGTCCTACATAGATGTTATGTGTCAGTCTGCATTTTGTTTTCTCTGTTTCCTACGAGGACTGTGAACTTCCCAGTTACACCAGCGATCCTCAAAAAGGCTGCTTTTGTTTCGCACTTGCTCCAGTCATTTATATATAAAAAGTATAAAAGTAGAACTGCACCCAGATGTTTCAGTTCAGCCTGAAAAAAACAACTTGGGTGAGCAGTTACAGGATACTCGGAGCATTTTAACATACAAAATCAGGAACATCTCATTGGAAAATACATTTCCTGTTGGATTCCTCCAACACAGTAATACAGCTGTGTTCTCAGTTTAGTGTTGCTCCCTCCACAGACTCTTCAGTGCAAAATAAAGATCCCCACACAAACAAAAGCTTGCAAGAGAAGCATTACCAAATTCTAAACTGAAGTTTAACTCAAATTAGGAAAACATGGCAAGAATGTCACTCTTACTGTACTTTGAAAGTTATTTGAAATAAATTGCTCCTTGAGAAAGGTTGCATAGTCACTGAGATCACTCAAGAGGACTAGCACCAGTTGTGCTCTTTTATTTAATCCATCTTTAAATTTCTGAGTTATACAAACAAAACAGTTGACCAGTCAAGGTCAATGCAAGTGCATTGTCTTGCCATCCCACTGAAAGTACAGTGAGTCTTTCCCAGTATCCAAATGGCACTTTCTTTGCTCTTTTCTGTGAAAAATTCTGCTGATTTTTGATCTGAGAACATAATTGAGTAATTTTCTGGATAAATCCCTTGATTCCCTCTGACTAGAAGCTGAAAACTCCTGTTCTCATGCCTTATTTAAATAGAATACTAAGGTAAACCTGTCAGTAATGTTTCTGTGGCCCCAGCACTTCTTATATTCAGAGTAATTACTGGCCCACCTACTCCACAGTCCAGTTATTTTCTGGTGAATAGAGATAGTTCACACCTCTATTAGTAAGCCTTAACTTCTGTGCTGTATCGATTTTCTTTTAAAAGTATTCCCTTTAAATTTAGGAAATCCAATCCAATTCCCACAATTATATGCTGATATTGATGAGTGTAATTGTAATTTTGTTTTGTAGAACACCATTGAACTTACAGCAACTTTTAAGTACTGTAAAGTACAGCTAATGGAGGAGGGTTTCAATCCAGCAGTCATCAAAGATCACCTGTATTTCCTGGATGACAAAGCAAACCTGTATGTACAAATGACCCAGGACATTTATAACTCAGTAAAAACCCATAACTTCAAATTGTGAGCATGTAAAAAAAATCTGTGTTTTATAATACTCAGTTTTTTCAAGCATCTGTTATTCTAACCTTGCCAGGAAATCCTATTCATTAATATTAGCAAGTATCAGATTCTGAAATAAAGTGTGACTATGAGATTGATTTAATAAAACAGAACTTCTCCAACTCTACCTGTATCTTAGCTGATGAATTCAGCTGACATAAGGGTCAAGATATTGTTCTGATAAACCAGGCTCATTGTTTGTACAACTTGAGAATAGTTGTTCTGGATCAGATGGAGGATCCACCTATCCAAGTGCACTGCCTTCAGGATGGGGTGGCTGTAGCTGTCTGGAAACAGCTATGAGCACAGCAGCAAGCCTTTAGCAGTGCTGTCCCAGAATAATCTCCTACCAATCATTGTCCTTCCTGATTCAACTGTACTATCTCTGAATTTAAATATGTCCTTAATAGATTTTTCCCCTCCCCAATTTTTTTAATTATTTTTTGAAAAATACATAAATCACTGGCTTCTCGTAGCAATGCATTTGTTTGCTGAAAAAAAGATCCCTTCTTTCAAAATGCCCCTTTGGTTCTTCTATTATAAGAGAGGGTGAAATATCATTCCCACTCTCTTTCCTCATGCATTTGTGATTTACAGACCTTAGGTAATTCTGAGAAAGCCCACAGGTGCTTCACAAGGGCAGCTGCTCTCGCAACACGGTTGCAAAAAGCCTCCTGTGCAGGGTAACTGATTAGCACAGATGGAATGGCAGGACTGCTGTGTTTAACTGTCCATTTTAAAATCACCCTAATGCAGCAAAGTCTCTTGGAGAGGTTACATCCTTCCTTTGCACAGTTCAGAGCTGATGTTGGCATTGGCTGCACACACAGATCCTCACAGCAGTCTAAAGAGCTTAAGGCAAGGCATGAAAAAAAAATCAGTGGTGCAAATAGAGACCTACATTGTTTACCCCCTACTGAGGCCAGCATATTTTGTCAGAATGGTTCCAGCCTACCAGCTGGAAACTGCCCATTACTGGGACTGAGAAGGCAGAAATTGGCATTTTCTTTAGCACAGTCTACAAAACACAGGGTTTCATGTTATATGCCTGCAAGATTTATTTGACATTTCAATCTGTAAATACATGGGGTTTTCACCAGTAAAAGCACAGGAATTTTCTCAGTGGTCATTGCCACTGCTTACATATTGAACAAAAGAACACGCAGTATTGCATGTGAATAAGCAAACTTTGGTTCTCTTTCTAAGGACCAAGCTCTCTTACTTGCTAAACAATGGCTTGCAGAGGACAACAAGGCAGCTGGAGGCCACACTGAATGCTACACTCGGGAAAGCTTGGGACACTGTAGAACTTAATTAGTTTTTTGAAGGCACTTTTTTTGAACATCGTCATGTCTTCAGGCAGGTTGGAAAGAACTCTGGCATTTGCACGAGACTCCTTCTTGTCAGTGACTGCTGCCTTGGGGTTACATTGCTCAGGACTACCAGTTAGCTGCACACTGGTGCAGCTAAGGGAACGTGCTGTCTTTTTCTTGCCTTGAACAGATAAATAACTGAATAAAAAAGAGGTTAACTTATGTTTGGTAACATCTTGGACATCTTCTGGAAAACAGTCATCTAGAGGATCCCCTTGACCTTTCACTTGTTGACTAATCACACATGTGTTGGGACTCACTGATAACTTCTTAGGCTGAACTACTGTTTTTCTGGAAGGTGTTTTATATTTCCCTCCATCTAGATAAAGCTGCGAAGCATTACTAATGGCATCAGAACTGGGCTCAACCATCATAGTAGGGACTCTCTCCCCATCATCAGAATTGATGCTGTGCGACCCATAATTCTGGCTAACAATTTGGGCTGCAGTGTGTTGAATGATGTTCCAGTCTTGCAGAATATCTTCCCTGGTTGTGAACTGAGATGTTACAGTAAAGCGAATGATGAACTTGTCATGAATGGTTGCTGGAATGAGGAAGAGCCTGCCAGAGCTGCTTAGTTCTTTCAGGAGTTGTTCTGTCAGCCAGTTAGGACCCTGTTTTAAATGTGAATAAGAAAAGAAAATATTATAGTTAGAATTTCCAGTGACATCCAAACGTCTCTAAGAATTGCAATCACAAATTCTAACATGAAGTTTATTCACAATTTTTAATGTCTGGGGAGAGATCAGCTGTGGTCAGTTCATTCCAAAGAGACATGCAAATGGCCCAGCCGTTACCTTTAGCCGAAATACAACCAGTCCAAGATGTCTCTTCGCAGGAATTTCAAAGAGTGGATCACTTTTAACCAAGGATTCAAAGAATTTGGCTGTTTCCGTACCCTATAATTAAGGAAAAATGTAGTTATATATTGATTGGTCACAAACCCACTGTAAGGCACTAAATTAGGTAGTTAAAAGAATTCCCTTCCTTACAAAACACATCATTCCAATGCACAAATAGTAGAAAACAGAAGAATGACAACAAAGTTAAGAATTTTAAAGCCTGTCTATTTGCCCAAACCCTTGACAGTGAACATGAGTAACTGGACTATATGTAGAGATTTTCTAGAACATTTGAAAATAGAGTGTGCCTTCTCAGATTAGAGTCCTTTTGCGACAACCACTGGTCCACAATACAATCCCCTTGTATTTACTCTCCATCAGAGACGTAAGCCTGTACATTTACAGAGAGTAGGGTTCAGCCTTTCATCACAGCCTGCCTCCCAAACAGCTGCCTCAAAGAAAGCTCCTCCAGATTGGTACTCAGAAACATGCAGAAGGCCATGACTTACCAATTCACTTGCCCTTGCCTATTGCTTCCAGGAAGGGCACAGGAAATATTTTGTTTACACAGTCAGTCTTTACCGATTACTTAAGAGTAAAACCAGCACATATTTAGTGTTCACATGCAAGCATTGCATGTGAGAGGATTTTTGTTACTCATCTTTGCAGTTCTGAATTTACTGATCTCAGCTGCCAAGAAAAGAACCCAACACATTTATGCTGCATTGTTAATTCACATACATGCCGGACGTGGGCCTGAAGCTTTTTCACCCCAAATGAACGAAGCACAAACCACAGCTTCAAAGAACGGAACCGACGGCTCAGTGGAATCTGCCAGTGCTGTGGAAACACAACAGTGCCCCAGTGAGTGCAGAAACAACACAAAGGAGGGTTCTCCTTACGCTGCTCTATCTATTGCTTCAGACTCGGGTCAGAAATCTCTGTTGAGACAAATAGTGTCATATTATTGAAAATCTGCTAGGCCTGGGAAACAGCCATCAAAGAAACGTGTCTCCACATTTTTCATGTGTGTCTACATGTTTTTCAATTATTTGCAAAAATAAGATTGTCTATTCCAGATGAAGTAACACCTACTGCAAGACAGAGTGAGAAAGCATATAAAGGAATATTTCTAGGGAGCTACACAATCACGTGCAGGATCCAAATTAACCACAAGAGGGACTCAATATCTTTTTTTTCCATCCCTCCCTCCACTCGCACTCCAGTGAAAAGCACTATTGATTTCAAGAAAACAATTATCTCTTCAGGACTAGGGTGAGATCATAGCAGAAATAATTGGCACTGAATATTCCTTTGTATTACTGTACTGAAATCTGCTGTAAGATGTATGGAAAGTAAAATGCCTCTTGGCTCTCCTATGAATACCTTAATCTGAAGAAAAATGCAATTCACTCTCCTGCTGTTTCAGAGCATGGTGTTTCCATTGCTTAATCCTTTCTCTCTTTTATTACATATCAGAGATACAATAAATCCAGCCAAAATGGCATCACTAGGAATTACCTCAGCAACACAATGCACAGAAATGACCCTTTGCATTAAAAAGGCAAGGCTGGATCTCCATCTGTGTAAAAATCTTAAGTACTTCAATCTGAAAGCAATTTTGTAATTAATCTCCATAACCAGGGATCACTGCAAAGTTTTATTATTTACTTTGCACTAGGATCTCACTATAATTTGGTTTAAGTAATAAGATCAGCTATAACCATGCTCCAGAGTGTGAGGAATTTCACAGACTGTTTGAACATTTTATATGCAATATAAAATATCAAATAATAACTTACCATGAAGTCAATTGCAGCTCCTGAGTTGGCATGTCTGAGGTAGACAGGGTTAACACTGAAGGTTTGATGTAATTTGTATTTATCCTTAACCCTATCAATTGTAGAAGGAACTGGATTTAGCAAAATAAGTGCAGAGAAATACTTTGCAATTTGCATGTTATTCTTTTGGTGGTTTGTGTTTTGCCTTTACTCACCAAAATCCAGTACAGTCAAAATGAACCATCATCCATTTAGAAGGGTTAAAAGTAAAGGAATCTGCATATTCAATTCCATCCAAGAACAGTCTAAATTCAGGACATACAAATGCTGTTCCTGCATATGCAGCATCAATATGAAGCCAGAGTCCCTCAGCAGCACCTGTTGGAATGGGGATTGTTCTTATGTAAGGGACATGAGGAATCAAAGTGTGTGCTTAATCTCTCTGAAAAAAACAGGTGCATTTTTTTGGAGGAGGCAGACAAACAATCCACAATCTAATTTTATTCTAAAGCTGTGGATCCACAATTCCAAAATACAGGATAATGCTGAAATCAGGTGGATACTATAACAAAATTCACTATTCCCTATTTTATGTGAGTCTTTTTAATAATTGATTTCTCTCCCTTGCCCTTTTACTGAATGAAATTCCCCTGTACCGCTCAGTTGCACAAAGCCAGAATAAAGACATGGTGGCAAGCAAAAAGGATCCAGAAACAGAAGCCACAATCCGACCTATGCAAGAAAGCACCTCAGCTCTTCAGCAGCTGCTGGTCAGAATTTATGCTGGAATAGAATCTGCAACCACATCAAATTTACCTATGAAACTTGTGGATCCAAAGTATGCACTACCAGCATCTACCTTCAAAACTCCTTTGCTAGGCTAAATATTTATGTATCCACCCTATAACAGTACTGCACAGTCTGTATTTCCCAAATAACCACATTAAAGATTTAGCAATTCACAAATTTTGTCCATCTTGAATAGAATGTATATTACCATCTTAATCTAAATCTTAGAGAAATCACTGCAAAATCTTGTACTGACTTCAGTGATCCCTGAGACACATCTGAAAAACTCAGCTGATCAGGGTTTCTACTCTCCTTGCTTTTGGCATGAAAAAGTCTTAATATCTTTTATATGCTTTCATAATTTAAAATTGGGGGAAAAAAACCCACTTACAAATTGGACCCAGTTCTGAGAGATTGTCAAAAGCACAGACACCAGTTGTACCCAAAGTTGCACAAACCTAGAAAAAACCAAACCTGTTAAGATGGATTGGGTTTTTTTTTTTTATAAATACATGCAGCACATTAAAAGTGGGTAGGTTAATAGACAATCAAAATATTAATTATTTTTTACAATTAAATAGAAACTCTTCTATACATTTTAACCTTCAGCTAATGTATTTTAACCCAGTAAGAAATATTTCAGATGTAACTTTGTCTTGACATTAAGAATACAACACTATGCCAATATCCCCAGCCAGAAAGCTGAACATACAAAAACTGGCACTAGGCCTTTCTTTCTGTCTTCTGCAATGGCTTTCTTCAGAGTTTCACCTCTGAGGGAAAAGTTCTCATCCACAGGCAGAAATTTCATCTTCACAAGGGAAATCAAGCCAGCCTTTTCTACAGATGAATGTGCCTTTAAAATAAGAAAAACAGTAAGAACTCAAGCTCTGAGGCTGAACAGTTGTGGTAAGTTATGGCCTTATGAAAGACAGTGGTGGCAAGATACGCAGAGGTAATGTCCTTATTGTAATCCTTATTAATGCAAGTCTGAAAATGACTTCTCCATGAGGATAAGAAATGGTATGCTGTAATTCCAAGGAATGCTGCATTTATTTGGGTACTTTTCTCTAAAATATAATAATAGGCATCCTGATCTTGTGTTTGAAGAGCCATTTATCAAAACTCAGCACTTAAAGGAGCCTCTAGAAATGGATCAGGCTCAGTTTATTCCCTACCCCGTGCCATAAGAAGATAAATCCCCCAAAGTGTGCTTACTTCTGGGTAGACCAAAACACCTCAAAAACAAGTCCTTTTAGTTATATACTAAGAGAGAACCAGCATGAGTGTCCCTCCCGCTGCAGTTTTCACAGGGAAATACAATTGTTCAGTTCAGGAGCCCAAGGACAGGAGAAGTTTGCAGGCAGAGGCGCCGAGTGGAGCCCACAGCCAGGAGCAGCACTGGGGTAACAGCGCCTTGAGCGTGCCTGTCTCTGAGGAGAAGGAGGCCATGAAGAAACGAGCTGAACTGGCATGAGATCAGCACCTAGTGACTGGAGTAAGGCTTTGTGAAAAACAGGAAGGAACTGCACAAATGAGTCATGTGGAACAGTCTCCTGAGGACTGACAGGACCCTATGAAACCTCGCCTCACACTGATTTAGTTTCCTCATCTGCAGAAAGCAGCATTAGAGGAACTGGTTCATGCTTGTGAGGCAATCCTGTGTTTTTCTCTTGGTACAGAAACGTGAGTTCACTTTGCATAGTCTGAGTAGGACAGCAGAAGCAAATTTGTTTTCTTTGGAATCATAAGAACCTACTTGATCAGATGCATAAGCGATGAGGCGAGAATTGAGCGAGGACTCGTCAGCCTCTGGCTCGGAAACCTTCATCTCCAGGATTTTGTTCTTCCTTGCTGCTAGCAGTGCAACCAAGGTCGATTCGCTCACAGTGCTCTGCAAAGACATTGCTCACTTACTGCAACTGCTCCTTCATTGCTACCTTGCCAGGGATTTACTGAAGTCAGTACTCACTGCCCATCCCCTCCTTTATTCCTACTACTGCTTTTCTCTGGCGCAGTGGAAAGTCATTAGCTGATGAGCAGCTCTCTGGGCCAGCAACACAGAACAAAGCCTTTTATCTGCTGTATATTTTAATGTGCAGGACTGAGTTGGGGGGAGTAAATAAATCACATTTTCATTTTGTTCTACAGATAAAATGTAGTATCTCCCCTAAAACTGTAAACCTGAGCAAAGCCCCTTAAAACAACACAGAGCCTCAACACTGATTCCAGGGGATACTTGCTTGAGCCTTCCAAAAGGAGGTAAAGGTTCAGGCCTTGATCTTGCACCTCTCAGACACACAAAGTAGACATGAGAAAAAGGAAAAATATTTTCTTGTGTGGCTAAAAACTGTGGCAGAAGAACAGTGACAAGGATTCCTTCTCTAATTACATAAGAATTACTTTATAATTTGCTGATGTGAAACAGAATGAAGAATTGAAATTTGACTCTCATTTATCCTTAGAAAGGCCACAAGAATACCTGCTGCTCATCCATAACGCAGTTAGCACTAAAAGCAATTACTATTCTATAATCTTCTATATTTAATACTAAAATTTGGGAAAATAATGCCAAATTGGGATTTATCTCTATTCACATCCATATAGAGAATCTTGTTGGTTTTGCCTCTAGGAAAACTATCACCCAGAGGGAAATTCACTTGAATTGAAACAAAACATTGATGAGGCCACCTCTAATCTCCCCTACCTGTAATACTCCTCCCCCCACACTGTCAGGATGGTGGTGCAGGAATTTATCCGGAAGGCCCAACATTTTTGCCAACCAATCCATCACATGCATTTCCAGTTCTGTACAGGCTGGGCTGGAGGCCTAAAAAAGTTTTAGAAAAGAGAATCAGATTGTAATTCACACTGGGCACTGATCTCTCTTCCAACTGAGAGCTAAGAGAGGCAAGGAGCTGATCTGATACAATTACACAGACAATACTCAGCAATTGCTTATAAGTTTATGAGCTTCTACTGCTTTCTTACACAGAGACACACACCTAAAAACCTGGACAACTTCACTGCTAGGGACAACACTGGCTTCAGAGCCTACTGAGGTATGCACAGTCATAACAAAGTGGCCCTGTGTAGCTGCTGCAGGAGGATACAAAATACTCAGATATTTTGGGCCGGGCCACCAAACAATTATTTTCAAAAGAGGAAAACTAGGAAATGTGTTCTCTCAAAGGAACAGGAGAACTGGAATGGAGCCCGATCTAGCCTGCAGTCATGGATGGTGGCTGCTCTATTGCCTGCAGTGCTTGTGTAACAGTCTTGGCACTGAGGCTAGATGACGGGGAACAATGCTCACAGTGGGATATGGAAAGAATTAGTAAACAGGCATTTCTAGTGGTATATTTCATTCACCTCTTACTACTAGGTAATGTTTGTTCTTATATATTCTTTTGAGGGGTTTTTTTTTGAGTTTTTCATTTATGCAAACGACATACAGTTGGTTAAAGCAAGTAATTATACTGACTCAGAGAACGAGAAAGAATGACTATGACCTGCTATTGCATATTACACACAGGATGAACGTCTAAAATAGCCAAAAACCCAAAAAAATTACCCATGTGAATCCCAAGCAGTTAATTGCATCAGCCAACATATCTCCAAGAAGTGAAGGCCAGGAAGTGAGAGCTGGAAAGTAGGCGTGCATGTGTGGACTTTGCCAATGGACTACCTAGAACAGAATTAGCTAAAAGTTAAGTCAAGAAATGTCACAAAATTCTGCATGAGATGTAGTGACTAGCATTAGATGTTGGAAGTGATAGAAAAGGATCACAGGAACATAATATGTGCAACCGTACATCTGCTAGCAGAAAGCTGCAGAGATAGTATCAACAGGAGTGCAGCACTAGCAGATGATAAAACTGTGTCATTAATAGATAAATTCCAAATAACAGCAAAAGCATTTATCTGAATTAAACAGGCACACAAAGATTCTGAACAGGAAAGAATGTTGTATCATGTTCAAAAGACCAAAGTCAGAAAGGTTTATCAAAATATTTATCTTTATAAAGGGAATCCTTGCAACAAAGTTGCTCTTGCTCATTTTGTCAAACAAAAGCTTGCCTTCATCTACACAAAGCAATTCACAATTATATAAACTTCTCTATACACTTGAAGGAGATTGTATGTGGGACTCCAGCATAAGCAGGTGTAATGTGAATACCTCTCCTACATCAGATCAAGTTTCTGCAAACATCTATAAAAAAAAAAATTGAGAACAGCCTTTGAAAGTGCTTCTTATATAAAGCATGTAATTCGATAATATGAACTTCCTTAGCAAAATCTATAGTACAAGAGAAACAAGACCTTTACATTCAAAGAACAGGAGACAGGTCTTATGTACACAACTGGTGTGCCCAAGTTTCCACATCTCTGAAACAGAGATTATATAGGTCAACAGGTACAGACACTGTGAAGCTAATGATTTTCTGACAACAAAGTTGTTTTCCTATAAGCAAATGTGAGTTCATGTATAAAGTACTTAAAAAATACATTCAGTCTCTCACCTAAAACTATAGTTAGGGACACAACAGTAATCTCCAGAATCCTTCTGCGGACATAATGTGTACAAGACTTAGTCTATATTTTTGGATACTTTACTTATTTACATAAATGTTCTGCAGAGCCTGTGCCTTCCCAGGATTTGGTGTTTACCCCAGGCAGTAAGAGCTTTCTCCTGTCATGATTATACTTTATTGCTTACCCCTGGCATAATAATCTTCTCTATATCTCCAAAGATGTTGTCCCAGCTGTCTGGGTCCATTGGGGCAGAATCTGGCAGCTGGGCTCTCATGTAACCTGGCTGTACATCAGGAGTCACCCGTCTCTCTCTCACATTGCTCAGGTACTGGCAAATGTAATCCACCATCTCTTTCCCTGGAAGAGGCAAACCATTGTTTTGAGTTTCAGCTATGGGAAAACTCCCTGGCAGTACCAGCACTCCGCACAACCTGTCATGAGCATTGGGATACTGCTCCCAGCACAGCCACCAGAACTGACCTCCCTCCTACGCCCTACTTGTCCCATCCAATACTGTAGGGACAGAGCTTCCAGAACAGGCTTCTTGGGGACAGGACCGACTCATAGGGTTATTTCAGTGTCACTGTCGAATAGTTCGAATGTCCCTTTAAAACACAGTCACGGTACAAGTACAGTTTGTTTGATTACTGAGAGGTTAGCTTGTCTTGCCTACAAATGAACTGAAACTGCATTTCAGAGGAATTAAATTTTCATAATGCCCTACACTTCCTTTTCGTTATAGCATAGCCCCTTTTGCATGCTCTGAAAAGAGCTGCATAGCTCCACACCTTTGCTCCACTTTTTAAGGCAATCTCCTCCAGCCCTGGGACTAAAGTTTGCTCTCCATCTCCAGAACCATACCAGTATCAAGGTGTCAGCTGGGGAAGAGCCACTGTGCATAAAACCTGAGCACAAATTAATTCAGAACTGCAGTTTTGCAGCTTTCCCATGGTATCTTAAATGTAAGACCAAAAAGACTGTTACACATGAACTCTAAATCCATTAATTTAAACTCAACCCTGGGACACATTTTTGTCTCAGCCTCAGTAGATCCAAGTCTCGAGGACTTGTGTGCAAATAGAGTATATAGCCCATCCTAATTCTGGGGACCACTCCCAGCCCTACCATAGTTGACCTCCATGAGCAAATGATACCTATTTGCAAGAGCCAAGGCTCACTCACCTCTCTGTCTGTACTCCTCAGGCTCCATACTGATTCCTTACAAAAGCACCTCTTCAAACCTGGGCCACGACCTTTCGGGAGCTGTGGGCAGTTCACTCTGGTGCCCTGCTGGCTGCCTCACGCTTTATAGCTCCCTTTATCTCTCAGACTCACGAATTCTGGAAAAGGTTTAACGTAGGCAGGTTATTGGTGAGTGTTTATCTAACTCCTCCCAGCTGGGGGCTTTTACAATCTCTCATGTTCTCATCTGTGCTCTTTTGATGTGTAAGATAGTGTATCACTAAGAGGAGCTGCCTCTGCACTAACCCTTTCCCAATCAATCTTTCAGAAGTCTCACGGTAATCCATGTCATGAATATAAGGCACATTAACATGAGATTTGTGTGAGAGAAAAAGCCCAAGAGTTTCCAAAACCAAATAAAATGTTACACCAGCACACTCAACTAGTGTGCTAGCACAGAACAAACTTGACACTGCAGACAGGGGTGGGGTTTTTCTTAAGAATTGTTTTGAGAATTCCCTAAACAGTAAGAATATACCTACATTCCCACAAGTCTTTGGTCCTTATGCTGTCAGTCCCGTGCTGCTAAAAGGAAAGGTTTTACAGTTATTGCCAGTTCCAGAACTGCAATACGAAGCAGCAATGATCCTCTTTGTGGACTTCTGCCCTTCCAGATCGGAGCAGGTAACACAAACCATGGTCATGTTCCTCCATGGATATCACCCTAGACTGTTGAGCTGGGAAAATGCATCTTTTTCTGCTCACTGTGCTTGCTTTCCTCACATATAATATGCATAAGCACTGGGACTTGGTCTTGTCTCTCCAGAATTCCTCCAAGTCCTCCAGCTGGATCATTTCCAGTTTGAAAGAACAGCCATGTAGATTCCCTTTTGTTCCCGTTTTAGGACCTGAAAACACATCCTGACCTATCTCTGCCAGCACATTTTGACACTGTACTCAGTGTTGAGCACTTACAACTTTACTTGCTCTACGCTGCACCAGGCAGCCCTGGGCAAAGAGAGAGGGAGGATTTGTGGACTAAGCACCAGAAACTACTGCCAATACAGTATGTTCCTGCCCTATTTTTGCTATACCTTAGGCTCCTGCCTAGAATTGGCCCTGCTGGAGACAGGATGCCAGATGAGGCAGACCCTTTGATCCACAACAGCAGTGCTGCTGTTCTCATCACACAGGAGAGAAGTGGCTGCCAGAGCAGCTTTAATTCTCTGCCTCATGTGCCCAAATGCAGCCCAAATGCTTTCATAGTTCTAGAAAGTTTTGACATCGTTCCCACAGCACACCATTACAGAACAGTGCAAAACCTTTCCTAGTTTCTGCTGCAACTAGATATTTGAGAGGGAACTGTTTTAGAGATATGACAAAGATGCTCTGATACACACACATCAGATTAATGTACTGAAATAAAAAAACTCCTCAATTGATAAAAAGGCACTGAAAGAAGTGAAAAAATTATTATATGCATATTCATCTGTTTTATCTCACATTTCTTTGGAAACGTTAGGAGATAAGTTAAAAGCTCCCCACACACTTCATATCAATTTATGAACTTCTCTTGGCTTTACTGTAAGTGATCCCATAAAGGGGAAAAAGGAAGGTGAGAAGGTACATCAAGCACAGGACCAACTCAAAAAGAGCCCAGAGTTCCCAAAAACTGCGATTCTCGCTCATTACAATTAACTAATACTCAAAATATATGGACATCTGTTCAAAGAAACAGATGGTAGCTAATTACATTTTGTTTTTACTTTGGAACAGCAAATAAGGAACAGTATTTTTAACAATGTTTTCAGAGCTAAACTATACAGTAAACATTTCAAGTGACATAGACCCTACGCCTTGCTCAAAGGTGACAGTTTCATTGGCTTGGTCTCCTGTCCTGTGCAGAAGAGAACAAACAGCAGGTCCTGCTCGGAACTAGAATTAAATAGGTGATAATGAATTACAGGTAGGGTAAATATTGCTGGTGATAAATACGGTTTTGTTATAGCTACCCTGCAGGATTTTGTTACGGACAATGAGGAATAGAATATTTGCTCACAGGAAACACAATCATTAGAAAAGGCTCATTTCATTGTTTGCTGCAAACGTCTGTGCTGTCCCAACCGTGGGAAACTCTCCATTTGGATGTGAACGTTACCACTCTCACCACTCAGACTGAGATTCTTATCATTATTAAGATTACACTGTTGTCAGTTTTGTGGGATGTGAGGACATAAACATTATTTTGATCACAGAATAATTCAATTGGAACGATGTGTAAGCAGCAGTTTATCTTGACTAACTGGTTCCTGAATTGGCTATGACATTATGGACAGTTCCTGAAAAAATCCCTAAAACAGAGCAGTTTTCAGTTCACCACTGCTTTCCTCCAAGTCCTAGTACCAGCATAATTATATCTTTGAAAATAGTTCTTCCAAAACCCACCAGCACAGATTTTTCATTTTTATTATCTTTTGATTATTTTTAGGTCAAATCCACCAGTCAGGATCAAACTTACCAACTATATAATGATACTGGGATATTTAGAATTTTTTCCTAACTGCCAGTTCTACAAACTCAAGTCAAATTTTGATCTGTTTGACGAAGTTTTGTACAGTACAATGCAATTCTCTTCCCACTCCTCCCTCCCACCATTTAAGGCCCTTGTAAGCCTAAAACTGTTTTTTGATGTTTTTCCGAACGCCCAACACAGAGGCTTTGGCCTTCTAATGCACACACAAAACAACTGAAATGGAATTGATTCTACACTATATATATGTGGAAAAGATATTTAATTGTAAAATAGAAAAAGTAGGCCAGAGTACAGTTTTAAGGGTAATTCTTCCGTGTACAGTATAGATAAACCAGACTTTTTGCTTAAGTTTATATAAACAATTCCATAAAAGCAGTGAACATGGAACAACAAAGCAAAGCACAAAGAGTTTTATCTTACAAAAAACAAATCTGCACAGTAGTTCAAAATTTAATGTAACACAGCACTGAACAATCTTAAGGCAGCTCAGTCTAAGCACAGGACTAGAAGCCAGGAACTCCTGAGATCCATTCCCAGGTAACCACAGGTTCACATGGTGTTAAGCCAGTCATTTAACACTCCCTTGTGTTGCATTTATACCAGTTATAAAATCGAGACAATAACACTTACCTGCCTCGGGCAGTGCAGTAAGGGGTCTTTAAAAGATTTTACAATGCTCTGAAGATGTAACGTGCCATATAAATTTTAAGCATAATAGATCACTGCACAGACACACACAAACACAGTATCACAGTGAGGAACAATGATGCCAGGTAGGAAGAGCATCACTACAACATAAAAAAATTACCTGTCCAATTGCATAATTAAAATGCAGAAGTCCATTTAGAAAAAAATGTATCACTGAAGTAATTTCAAGGCTATTGGGGAAGAGAGATCAATAGGAATATTCTAAAATGACTACTATTTGTGTTCCAGTGGAGACATTCTTTTCTATTCATTACTGAACTTTAAAATGTTTGTACAGGAAAATTGTAAGACACACAAAGTGAAGTTTCAATGCCTCCACTACCAAATTTTGCCTCTTAATATGTAAATTAAGATAGTTTTTTGTTCTTCTTAATTACAAATTACATTCTTCCAAGAAATATACCATCCACAATAAAACTGGCTGCTAGCTTACTTCAAATGACCTATAGGCTAAACATTTTTCTCATAATTTTTCTCATCTTTGCTGAAAAATACCTATGCAAGATGTATGTGTAGAAATTATAAAAACATGCAGCATATGTACAAACTGAAAAGTTTAAAAAATATTAGCTTCATATACATGTAAATCTACTTGGATATATCTGAAATTAAATATAAAAATTTCACCACCTAAAATAAAAAAAACCCCAAAAATGGTTTTCAGAGAATCTGAGACAACTACTTAAAGCTGTACAAAGATTTCCACCTGGAAATGTCTTATTCAGAGAAGCTGTTTGAGTTGTTATCATGTAGAAATAACTGTTAATTAATTTTGTCACATAATCAATTTTCAAAGTTGTCAGCTTAAATCAACAACATCACCCTTAAAACTGTTCTGTTTTTCAGAAGTTAGATTCATACTAAAATCAAAAATTTCACAAAAACATTGGCTTTTCGTGTTTCTGGATCCCTTCAAAAAGATTTATCAACTCATTTTGAAACTGTAAAAAAACCAACTATTTACAGTATTTAATTTTAAATACTTTTCACAATTTCTAAATTCAGAGTTTTTATGTTACAAGAAATTAATCAGAGCTCACGGCTTAAGTCCAGTTATCAACTTGTAGCATCTTCTCTATCATGAAATCCCGTGTCTGTACCCATAGAGTACAGTTCAAGATTGTACTGCAGGTTTTTGAAAGTAACAGGCTTTGCAGTGTGTTCATTTTTTTATTAAACAGCTTCTTTATTAGTCTGGAGGCGGTTCATCGCCTCTAACTTCTGCCGATAGGCCTCTGCTTCTTGTTCCTTCTTTAGAAGCTGCTGACGGTATTTTTGTGCTTCTCTGTTTGCCTCATCCAGCTGTTTCTGAAGAGTTTCTCTTTCCTATTAGAAACAGAACCAGCAATAATTTGTCAAATACAAGTTAAAAAGGCAAATACTTTTCCTTTACATGCAGCTCAAGTGTTAGGGTATCATGTAGAAACTGCTCAGTTCTTACTCAGGCAGACCCGTATGAATGCTGCTGTGCAAACCAGACACGCATTACCACACCAGACAAGTGCCCACGGTAAGGCTTGAACTGTGGATACAGTAAACCTGAGTCTACTGAGCTGCAAAGGTACCACGCAAGTCTTCACCAAAAAAGAGCTAAATAAAAGAAGTGGAAGCATGGCGATTAAATACTAGCACAGTATATTAATATTTCTCCAATGATTCAGTTCCCTTTGTTACATTGTAGAATTGGAACCCAATCTAAAAGGATTGCCCTTTGCTGTTTTATTTCTAATCAGACAGTATAATGAAAAACTGTTACCTAACAGCATTTGTGCTGGAGAGTGTCAGCTGCCCACTGACCAAAATACACACCGAGCTGGTTTCTAAATAGTGATGGATGCTATGCAATGCAGAAGTATAATTACATCCCCAAGGATACCACATCTTTATGAATTAACAGGCATTTGGCCAGATAAGCTTTTTCAATTCAAAAGAAATCCTTACTGAAGTGATTGCAGAAGTTCTGTATACAAGTTTGTTGGGGATGGGTATAAAATGATTTCCAAGCAAAATCACATGGGAATGCCACTTCCTCTGAAGGTGCCTTAGGAACTAAGGAGAATGCATTTCCATCTCCAGTGATGTAGTACTGTCATCTTGTCTGATGCTGCACTGTGCCCAATTGAAAAAGCAATTTGCTTGGGAAATAGCTTTGTTTTGATCTTCAACCAAATACCATTTCATTAAAGTGCATCATACTTTTATGAATAAGGCAGTATTAGATTTAAAATAATTATTTCCGCTGTAGTTATTAAATAGGAACAGGAAGGACGGTTGTCAGAGAAGCAAGTCATCTCCCAGAAAAACAAAACTTATCAAAAAATGAGGCCCAGCAAAAATAAGTTGCCTTTTCCTATTCCCACCCCAACAGTTCAGTATCACATTCCCATTTAATACCTCAAACAGTTGTTAGAAGTTTCATCCCCCACACTCCTGTAACAGCATCCCTATTCTTCACCTCTGATGCACTCACATATTTTCATGGTTAGAAAAATACAAAATACTCTGCCTCCCTTCTACTCGCTACTGTTCTCAGTACTTGTCACAGTCACATTTAGCAGTCACATGCTGTGCTGAATGTGCTGAAACACAATGACACAGGCGATCAGATCATTCCTAACAGCAGCACCTGTACAGCAAAAAGAACAGGTGAAGGAGAGATGTTATTAACAGGTTACGAAGACTAGCTGAAATACAGAACAGCTAGAGCAACATAATTTTCCATAGAGCTTTAAGAGCTGGAGGCAGAAAGCTAGGCTTTGCTTCATTTGGAGCAGAGGCTAATAAAATGAGAGGTCATCAGATCTTGCTTACTTTATTTGAAAAGGAAGTTCAGCTTCCACCTCTGAAAATTTTCATTCTGCTTTTTAAGCAATTCTATGAATGGTCAATCCACGTAGCAACTAAAATGACAGATGCCAAATGAACAGTAGAGCCTACACACCTCAGAGGATCTGAAACACACCAACGATGTTCCAGCACCACTCCAACCCAAACATATTGCTATTGCCACAGGAGATCTCTGTAGGATGAGGGCAGCCAACAGCTTACATACAACAGCCTCGTAGAACAGTGTTGGTGCAAAGAGCTACAAGACATTCCTCAGGGAAGCAGTCAAAACAGCTGATCCTGCTACATGTGGAAAGCAGCCTTTCCCTTTCGAGAGCTGGGATATACTAAACTGGCATTATCTACCCGATGAATTTCTCCTAAAAACCATGAGAAATCTAATAGTGGCAAGAAGCAAAGTTGCTCTATCTACTGGGCTGCAGAAGAATAAGAACCATTGACAGTTCACTGGCCAGCAGCTCTGCAGTGCACTACAAACAGCAAGGTACCATCATTGCTATGCAGTGTGCACGCTGCAAACGTTTGGGGGTGGAGAGGTTCTCAGACCACATCTGAAGCGTATTTCCCACAGAAGAAAGAATTAGAGCTGTGCACCCATAAGCAGTAAAGCACATTAAGGATGGGATAAGGAAAAAAAGGAAAAAACCCAAGTCTCAGTGGCAAGACCATGAAGATAAAACCAGTATGTGCTAGACAGACTAGCAATTCAAAGCACATAGATTAGTCCAGCAGCTAATAGTTGTAGCTTTTAGACTGTCACAGTCCCAACAAAAACAGAATGAGTTAAGGAACTGAGGCCAAGCATACTGTGTGACAGCAGCGGAAAGAACCCAAGGCTTCTGGAGAAGCAATTATCTACAGTGGACTCAACAGTGAGAAGTGGTTCCTTAACTGCAACATCAAGAATAGGGAGGACTGTATCTGATCTACGAGTTTAATCAAACCCCCAAAGTGTTCTTGGGACATTCTTCAGAACACAACTGAAAGCATTCTAAACATCTGAAGTCCTTCTGTATCATATAAACACCTATCCAGGTAAAAAGCAAATTAGAGGATCTTCAGTGCTCTTAAGAAAACTTCCTATTTTATCTGGGAATTTTCTTCATTACATGTAACTTTTCTTAACAGTCTAAATATTGACAATAGAAACACCTATAACTAAAATAACCAGACCACTCTTTTAAACAACAGAAAAAAACAGGGACATGAATTCACTAATATAATTAGTTTACAATCATGACTATTTTTTTAGTCTAATGAAATTGTCCGGGTTCTAATGCGTGTGTGTCACCTTTTAAACCTGCAGCATGGGAAAAACAGTCAAATTAAAGAATGAAAATAAAAATCACTGTCCATTAATGAATTATGCATGAAATGAAAAACAGTATCCGTGTGACAGGGTTTTTTTGCTGCCATCCCATGTTTAAAATATCCAGCTGCTTAGAAAAACTATCACTCTTCAAAATGAGCTGAAATGTTTGAACTTAACAGACCCAAAAGGGAGAATTCAAAAACACCACTACAGCTTTAGTCATTTCACAATGCTTTCACAGGAAAAGTTGTTACCTCACACAAATGGGAGGATTTTCAGCTTACAAAAACTTTGAAACTACAGTTAACTGTTCACACATTATGAATTTAAAACAGCTGAAGAAAGGATTCAGCCTTGAATCAACCCTTTATAATGAAATAAAGGAATGAATCAGTGTGAGGCAAAGAAATCAAACAATAACGGTTTTCTTTATATTTTAAAATATTTTAAAAATATTTTAATGAGGGGTCAGTCTCTCCAAATTCAAGTATCTACCACTGTCTGTGATGAAGAAATTTGAAGTGAAGCGACTTTAAGTGCACTTCTTTGATGTCACTGCTACCAAAGCAAGGTAGCACCACACCCCTGTGATCCACAATTAGGCCCCTAAAATCAACTGGCCTCATCACAGAGGCAGAGATCTGCATTTCCAGTTGTACAGGCAGGGACAGGTCAGTCACCAAAACTTGCACTTAAAAGTAACTGGCAAAATAACTCATTTAAACCAACTTTTTTCTATATTTGAGAAATGTGTTTAACATATAAAATTGGAACTGGTAATCCCCTTCAAAGAATTATTGGTACTGTTATACCAACTATGTCTAATTAGGAGCAGGTCAATTTATTCCTTAACCAATCTGGATTATTTTAATTTCACCTCACAGAATTATTTTAATACTTAAGGAAACATAACTTCCTTTACGAATAATTCAGGCAGATTTTTAAAAGTGTGAACAAAAGAAATGCTTTTATTGTAACAGTCATACATTTTTAAAAAATGCAGCAAGAAAATTTCAACTGTCAGGATGATCTGTAATGACCACAAAGCTGGAAAGGTCAAAAGTATTTGATGCGACAACTTAGGGGCAGGGAAAGAAAGTGATGAGAGGTGGTAATTATTGTTATTAGACATGGATAACATACAGTACATACTGTAGAACAGAAAGTATTCAATTAGGCACAATGTGATAATATGAACAGAAGTTGGAGACTACAACATTAGATAAATGAAATATCATGGAGTCGACAAAATGAGAACTTACAGTCTATTCAAAGCAGACAGGAATTTTCATAACCTTTTGACCAAAACTGGTCAGCACAGTTAGAAGTAACAGGAGAAGGGATGAGATGGTTGACCTATTGTGGCTAATGTAAAAAAAGCTACACTTTTAAATTGAACAGCTACAGACATTTATCATATAAAAAGCTCTCTCAACATTTTTACGTCTTTTGCACTATAGTTTTAAAAAAAACTGGTTAGTGCAAAGTTGTGTAATAGTGAACTGCTTTGGAATTAAAAAAAAGGCAGGGGATGACATACAGATAAAAACAGACGAACACAGAATCTTTCTGTTTCACACTTCCATTAACAGTTATCTAGATATCATGAATGGAAAGGAAACATTGCTAAAAATACGATCTCACCATCAGGACAAGCATGTGGCTGTAACAGAAAGATGGGGGTACCGTGCTCTCATTCACCCCTGGCGGAAAGAGTCAAGGCACTCGATAATATATCGGCACCCAGTTTTAAAAACTAACTAGTAATCTCAGAGCTAAAACAAAAAAAATATATGTTATCATATACTTAAACAAGTGTCACTTCTACATGCATGACCACAGGATGAAGCAAACAGCCCTCCTATTTTCTTTTTACAACAACTTTGTAAAGAATTAATTTCATTAACAGGAAAGACCGAAAAACTTATTGTTTTACACACTTCATTCTGTGGTAACACAGAAATGAACCTGAACAATACAAAAACCACAACCAGATACTCCGTGCTGAACACTGTTTAACACAGATCATGTAATATACTCCTTACTTCTATTTCTGCAGACTCCACACGATTTTCAACAATCTCAATGCACTGTCTCTTCACAGGTGGTTCTTCACTTATCACAGTTTCTTCAGCAATGTCTGTTGCTGGGACTGTTAATACTGAAAACATATTTGTACATAGTAAATACATTTACTTCAAACAATATTTGCACTACACAAAACTCGCATTACTTACGCAATTTTATTTAACAACAATAAAATGCAGAGACTTTCCCTTTTGAAAACACAACTGTATAATAAAGCGCATTATAAAGTCCATACAGTGAAAATTCACTAAAAATTTTAGCTGCTTGTATGCTACTCAAGAATTTTAAAATTCCTTGTTACCAAGGTGTACACCAGTGAGCTATCACTCTGGAGTATCACTGCCGTTTCTCAGAGAGTAAACAGACATGGCAGTGCAGCAGAGTTACCAGTCTGTCAGTTCTAACATATCTAGCAGACCATCTTTATAATGTTTCTTAACCAAATACTAAATACAAATCTGGCTTTTGATTTTAATTAATTTGAACACCTTAGGTAATCTAAAAATCCAGTAGTTATTAGACTTGAAGAAAAAAAGACAGGGATCTAAATAAATCATATCCTAATTTACTCATGCAACCATCTGGCAGATAAATGTGACTGTCCCTTCAGTTACTACTGACACCCATCCATGCTTTCTGATAACTAGCTGTACTAGTTCAGACAGACTGGAAACCAAATAATGCCTCCAGTATACAATTCTCCAAGCTTCCCACCAGGAGTCCTTATGAAGAAACCAGAGAAGGAATCATTTTTATCTAAGTAGTGGTGGCAGAGCACCTTTAAAAGAAGTCACCCAAAACATCACAAAATAGAACTTATCACACTAGGAGCTTCTACAAAGTACATATGGCCCAATAGGAACATTTATGTCACCCTGGCTTCACTGGTTCTGTCACTGCTGCTCTAAAACTTGAAGCATGTAAGACATGACATTTGTTCTGTTAAGAACACATTCTGTGGGACTTGCACAGCTTGCTTCATGAATCTGATTTCTAAATCCAAGCCTCATTTCCTCACAGTGTTCCCAGCAAGGCAACAGATTAAGTATTGGGAGAAGGCTTTTGTTTTTCTCCGTCTTCTAGTTATCATAACAAGTTTGCAAGAATCAAACTTACTGGAGGCAAAGTAAGTCGTTACCACTTTTCTCTTAAATGTCCCATTTCTCCTCCATACACTTTAGCAATTTTTCCATTCTCTCTCCTAATGCAGAGACTCAGCTGACATGTGTTAACCTACTGAAATGCAGTAGCTCGTGTGTTGGAGCATTCTGTAGTATAGATATACACAAAATTGTCCAAGCTATTTGCACCTAACAAATCATTATTATTACTGTGACTAAAACAGTTCCTCAAACTGAAATCATACAAGTCTGCACTTACCTTGCTGCCCATCTGGCATGGTCACAATGATGGGTTGCCCTATTCCACTGGTTGGGATGGAATGCAGGTTACCCAGCTGAATGCCATCTGTAACTATAGTAATAACCTGCTGACCTCCAGAGCTGACAACTTGCTGAATGGCCCCATCCACAGATTCTGCAGTCACAACTTCTTCTGTGGCCACAACTATAAACAGATTAATAAAGAAATCAAGTCAATTTATAAACTAAGCTTTATGATTTCAAAAGCATTTTGGTAGAGCTGAGAAAAAATTTCTTCCAGAACTGTTAAAATTTGACCCCCCAATTAATAAATTACCACATATATTTTAACAGAAATCTCTCACCAAGCCAATGCAAAGCACTCACATTTTGAAAAATACATGCAACACTATTCTGCTGTACCTTGCTGAATATAATAATGTGGGGTTTTTTAGCATTTTGCTAACAGATATACCCCACTCGAAACTGGTGCTTTGGGTTCAATGTTAACATGGCAGCAAGAACAAGAGCTGCTTTTATGAACATAAATAACTTTTACATTGTACATAAATTGGACTAAGTTCCACTAGTAGTGGAATGAAAAAAAAATAAATAAACTTGAAATACTACCTTGAAACTACTTCTCAACCAATGCCTTGCCAGCTGTACCTCAGGACCCAACCCAGATTTCTCTGCTTAACACAATGGTCTTCAAGACAGTAAAAAACTAAAGTATCTCTACAGAATCTCAAAGTTTTGTCTGTACTACATGGGTACTTCAAGCACAACCACAATTTTATTATACAACGTATGAAACAAGAATAAAGGAAAAGTTCTGTAGAGCTGAAATTTTTACATCTTTGAAGAAGAAAGATAAAGCTTAAAAAGTAAAACAAGCATTGTATGTATATAATTTTATAGCTAAAAAATTCAGCTCAACTATCTATTTCAAATTCATGATTTGCTAATGAGTACAGAGCAGTGAACTCTCACAATTCTGTATTACCTCTATAAATGAAGGTAAGATAAGGAAAGGCTGCATTCAGAACTACAACACATACCACGATTTGCCCTATACGTTGCGACTCAGGTCTTGTGCTACCACCCTTATTTTTTAAAATAACAAGATACTGAGACAAAGAGCAAGATCACTAGTAGCACAATCAAAGAAATTCAAGCATACTGACTCTGTATTTTATTTTCAATTTGTCAGGGTAAAAGCAAAGCCTTTGATTAAAATAACAGACATTAGAGTGCTTTCTATCTACTCTGTCTAAAGAGATGAAATTAAAACCCTATAGACTGTGTTGTGATGTTCAAGATGAGAGAAGGTAAATAAAACCCTGAAGCTTTCATCTTTTGAGTTAATTACTATATAGCATACACAGAAAAATCACTCTGTAGTTTAAATAATGACTGCAGTCATTGTCTTCTGAAGATCTTTATGTTCAGAGATTACTGTCCTATAGCACTGCTTAAATATTCATAGTGTTTATTCAGTAAACCAAAACAGCAATCCCACATGAATAAGTGGTGTTGCATTGAACTTAATTTGGCTTCCAAGTACAGGCTCAGCAGTAAGAAAGACCACTGTCAAAAAAAAGTCCAAGCTGCAAGTGTCAATACTAGGTGCTGTGGCAAACAGCTCTGATCTTTCACTTTTAAATTCAGTGCTAGGCTTTTAGTTTTGGAAGGAAACATTGCAAGGACTTCTTCAAACCTTTAGAGAAAAATGGAGATTTTGTCTAAAGAAAAGCTACTCTATATAAAAGAAAAACAGCCCCATAAATATGGTCATTATTCCCTCCTTGTTCTCCTTTTGTACCTATATCCATATAATCATTATTTATCACACTATTTCATGTGCTTCAGGAAAGCTGAGTTTATGCACCCTCAATTTATTAAATTAGGTTAAATGACAGCTTTCTAACCTGGTGTTTCCGAAGAATTAGACAGTGGAGCTGATGCTTCTGCTAAAGCTGCCAACGTAGCTAATACTGATGTTGATGAATTTCCAAACTGTACAGCAGACACTCCTGTTTCATCTGGTAGGATGAAAAAAAGTTAGCTGAGAAATGCAAAACCAGTGAAGTCCCTTTTTCTAGTTTTGCACTGAAGCTTCTAACACACACTCCATTTTCAGCAGCACCCTGCTGAACTAAAGTGCTATTCTGAAGCTAAGTTTGTTAAGCAAACACAACTTCTGATAATTTAGCTCTGCGAAGACTGTCGTTTTAGGTATGTACGTATTTACACTGAAGAGGAATATGGTAACTATTCTTACCACTGTTTTTCCTCAAAGTTTTTCACTAAATGGTGAAAATCAATTAAAGTATAAAATCCCAGTAGCTATCTCTATAAGCATCCGAATACCTGTTCCATTGGATGTATGTGCAGAAGATACCAGACCTGTTAGGTTCACCACCCCTCCAGGTCCAATGATGAACTGCGGGGTTGCCGCATGTATCGTCACAGTGTCCGGGCTCTCTGGATTCGTATTGATTTGGTTCTGCATTGCAATCTGGGAGACAAAGGCAATAACATCATTCCAACTGTAGTACAAAGAAGTTATTTACCTTGTGTAAGAGCTAGAATTATTGCACATTCCACACAAACAGGGACGCTCTCCCTCCTTATACTCATGCAATACACATACATCATACCACACCTCTTGAGTATATAAGAAACTTTTTTTTTGGCTGAAATCTAAAGTCAAGAAGTGTAACAACACTTCTTCTCTCTACCATTTGTGGTAAACAAAGAGGACCACATAAAGACAAGGCCCTTTTGCAGGTATGCAAGCTCACATATCTAAAACAGAAGCCTGAAGAACCAAGGCAGATACGTGCCATGAAAATCTGCTCCCACAGCTAAGCAATTGCCATGAAATGTACATGGCAGTCTTCTTTTTGTTTTTCTTTGAATTGTTAACTTCTATTTACTATAACCTTTCTGCAATGAAGAGGAGGCTAAAGGAACAGATTAGAAGTTCAGACAGTTAAAGACGTAGGGAAGCAACAGATTTACACAGTGGCATAATGGTATTCTTCATTTGCTTTCCAGCCTTCTCTCAATAGCGTTTGTCTCTTAACTTGCCTTTAACAATAGCATTGAACACATATATTGAGCACACATTGCCATGGATCTATCTATTATAATTCTGATCACAATCACTTCTCTGACAATTCGATCCCAGCTTTCCTACTTCTGGAAAAATTGTTCTCTCTTCTCTCCAGTCTTGGTCTCCAATTGTTAGGATATTAAAATCCATACATGAAGCTAACTGAACACTAGGGTATAGTCAAAACATACTGTCAGAATAGGGAATTAGTTTTTCTACACCTTGGTTATGAAAAGTTCACCTAGCTCTGTGTATTACAACACTGAAATTTAAGAAAATAAAGAAAATCCTTGATTTTGTATGTGGTGAAAATGTTCTTCAGCCAACTAATGTTTACTAACATTAATCTAATTTCCATGTAATGAAATAGACTGGAATTTGGCACTATCAGTCAATATAGGGTGTCACAACTGCTATATTAAAAGCTTAGTTTATGACATACATAATCAAGTACAGGAATCAAGAGTTACCTGTAGTATCTCTGCAATGTCTTCATTCCCATTGTCTACCGCAATATCTAATGCCGTTTTGCAAAATTTACTCTGAGCATGAACATCTGCTCCATACTTTATCAAGAGTTCTACAACTTCTTGGTGGTGATGTTCAGCAGCCCAGTGAAGTGCAGTCATTTTGAGCATGTCCTTCGCATTGACATCAGCACCATGCTACAAACAAGATCATTGCACAAACTATGTCATTAGAAGTATCTGAATTAAAAGAAGCTGGTCACAGAATGAAGCCCAAAATTGTCTTTCTCCATCAGGGATGCCTTATTATCTTACATTTACAAATTTATTAGAAGTATTCCAATCTAACCACCAAATAAATTATTTACCTGAGATTTCCTACAACATATCTCGGTTCTAAAATCTCTTACTAAACACAATGTCAAATTAGGGAGTCGTCTTATTTTGAAACAGAAGTAAATAATTCACCTGAAATCATGCTGATTTTAATGCTAAAATAAACTACAGCTTTATAGGAAAACAAAATTCCCAATGCTGATGCAATTTCAATGTTGGTTTCATGACTAAAAGAAAATTGTAAATATCTGATTGTAAACCATTGCAATATCCCCACCTCACACTTGTTTCGGCAGTTCTTACCTTAAGTAAGACTTCTACTATGCTGGCATGGCCTTCTGATGCTGCCATATGCAATGGAGTTCTGTCCACTTTGGTTCTGGCATCCCGACTTACACCTGCTCGCAGCAACACTTCTGTGGTTGAGTAGTGTCCATACTGTGCTGCTAGATGAAGTGGAGATGTTCCCAGCTGGAATGTAACAGAAAAGGTGGAGTTTTAACAGATGTCATGAGCATGACATGAAGCATTTCTTCCTCTTCTGGAGCTATCAAACCTAAGTGTCAAAGCACCACTTCAAAAATCGTTCTCCCTTACAGTCTCCAGGCAAGAAACTGTTGGGGCTCTTACAGAATATGAAGAGGAGGGGGGAAGGTTTGTTGTTTTCTCTTTTCTGTAGTTTTGAAGTGTAACATTTCAAGGGGCCTAATCCCATTTTTAGTGTTGGTCAACATTATACCAATACTGGAAGGGACCTTTGGAAGTCACTTAAGTCCAATCTCCTGCTCAAAACAGTTAATTTGAAAGTAAGGTCACTAAGGAGATTAGGGCTCTTAAGAGCTTATAAATACCCTGGGAATTTTAGGTACCTGACCTCCCTATACAACCTATTCAAAAATATGCACCTCCAAAAGAAAACTCAGAGCCTCTGTATCAGGGAACTCTCAGATGTACACATTTGGCAACTGGGACTGCTTTCACAATTCAGATCTCTTACTATACTAAATGCATAAACACGATAACTAGGATGATTGCTGCTTTCTCCCATTAACAACTCCAAAGTTCATGTTAAAAGTCACCACAATGAGCTCATTCACAGTCTGTTTACTAAAACCAGTAGGAGATCATATGAAGAAACAGACAATTTTAATTCTGAATTAGACATTAGATGATGTAACCGCAGACTTCCAAGAAGAATTGCAATATAAATGCTTAATTGTAACAATACTATTTTCTTCTTATGGTGAGAAAAGTAAGACAATTTACCAAACACTGCAAAAGTTTTCATTACCCAGTCTGTGGTAAAAGGTGCTCCATTTGCCATCAAAATGCGAACTTCATCATCTTGACCTGCTCGTGCAGCTTCTAAAAGTTTCTTTCCCAAATCTACTAGTGACATCTAGAGAAGGACATAAAGGAAGATAAAGGCAAAACAAAACCATTAATACTATTTTAAGTACATACATGCTGCTTTTTTTTCTTTAATTATTATTTCCGAACTACTCTGAAAACTTCAAAAATTGGAGTTGGCATTTTAGCCATGAGAATGAGCTTTACTGATCGTAA
Source organism: Margarornis squamiger (assembly GCA_035222235.1). Lineage (NCBI taxonomy): Eukaryota > Metazoa > Chordata > Aves > Passeriformes > Furnariidae > Margarornis > Margarornis squamiger. Next base: position 10,499,081 of record JAWWTY010000016.1, read on the forward strand.
TAAGCAGCTTGATTTTAGAATTACTTTTGACAGCCAAACAGAACGGATACTGGGGTGTAGATCTCAGTATTACAATGCTGTAACCACAGCAGCTGTAAAGTTAAACAAAATTTAAACCGCACTGCATGCACATTTCTTGTAGCAGAAGGTGATTTAGAAGCTCTCACCTGATTCTGCAACATTCTGCAGCTTTGTCCAGCTTTCAAATGGCACTACATCGTGGCTGCCACGTCATACACCCAAAGGCACTACACCCACCTACCCAAAAGCCCACACGTATTTAAGAGGTACCACTGTGTAAACACATTGAGATGGACATGAAACAACACCTTCCTGACACCTTGTCCATCGCTATTTTTGTTCACCCTAAAATATAATTTCTATATTTCCAGCTGTAAAACTACACAATAAGTATATTACTGTACTACAGACATCAGATATATGAAGTGTTTGCCTGAAAATAAATATTACTACCTGCTTCAACTGTCTGGAGTTACAAAGTTTTGAGACATCAGCTCAAACCTTCACATCGACTGTCCCTTTTACAGCAAAGCCCCATATAATACAGAGCACACAAAAATATACATAGACAAATGACACCTATCTCTCTGTTTTATCAAACACTTCCTAGAAATACAACTTTTTAAACCCACTCTATTTCATACTTGCTATTAATATTGTTCAGTAAAAAAAATTTAAACTAAACCAGAACACATGCTACTAACCAAAATGTATCTAGCATTTTAGTCCTACAGCTATGTTTTCCACTACCAGGTTGCTAAGAATGGAATTGCTTTCATCAGTTTAGTTTCCAGTCACATGCAAAGGCTGTATTACTAATAACAGCCATTGCAAGGCCATGCAGCCAATTTCCTACAAAAAGTTAGAGTATATCAGTTCTGGGAAGCAATCCCCTTAAACATACACATCTATCACAAAAATAATGTATTTAAAAATTTCTCTGTCCCTGGCTCAACTGGCAAACTCTGTGTGGTGCAATGCTCAATAAACTGAAAGCTACGGACTTTGGAAGAAAGTAGAAAGGAAGACCGAAATACTGCAAATGGAGAACTCCAACGTGTATCAGTAGGGCCAGGAACCAGAGCAGATTATGCGTCTTTGTCTACAGAGCTGAATGTAGGCAGCAATAGCCATTACACCAAACAGTCCACTTATGTCCATCCTTCTAGTACACGTGGACACGTTGATTTGTCACCAGCCAGAAAAGGGAAGAGAAACAGGAAGGTGGCAAGACAGGACGAATACTGACAAACGAGAAAAGAAATGAAAAAAAGGAGCACAGTCAGATGCAAAGGAAGGGACAACTGCTGTCTCTCTTCCATAAAGAGAAAGAGCAGAAATCTAGGGAAGATCCTGAGGAAAGGAGTAAGAGAAAATCTATCATCCCTGTCACAGAGAGACACTAAGAGTAATGATATACAACAATAATAGGACAGAGATGGCATTTGGCAAGTGCAGCAGAGAAATGAAGGAATATAGCACCCCCTTTATACGGCATCTTTTTTTCTTTCTTTCCCCCCAGTGGGGTTTGCAATTTAAGAAGGAAAAGAGCACATGCAGACACATACAGTTTTTCTGATGGTCTATACCCCCACATCAAGGTCCTCAGAAGCAAAAAGAAAGCTGGGACTGCAAAATGCTGAAGTTACAAAGTAGTCCAGAAAGACAACTATTCATTTTCCTTCTATTTGTTTTTGCTTAAACAGCAGTAGAGCAAAGGAATTAATAAAATCTCCCTTTGGAATTGCAGAATAGAGGCTGGAGAGGACCTCTCAAGGTCACCTAGTTCAACATCCCAGTCAGAGTTGGCTCAGGGCCCAGTCCTGTTGAGTTTTGAATGTCTATGAATGAACATTCCACCACTTCTTCAGCGTCATTCCAGTGTCCAACCACACTCACAGCAAAAGCTCCCTTCAATGTGTACCTGTCCTTCTCCACTAACCAGAAAGACAGTCATCATAACAAGCTTATACCTGATATCTACTAGACCACAAAAATAGGTGAATTACAGTCCATACATTTAACAACACAACTATTCAGAACCTGCCCACCACATCTGCATAACCAAAAAATCAATTATGGTGGCCTGCAAAACACAAGTCTCACTCCCAGGAGATGTTAGGGACAAGCTTCAGGCTGATACCAACATCTTTTCAATGCCTCTCTGAACTATTACTGTTGAACACACTGTCAGTGACAGTACACCAGTTCTCACCTCAATGCAAAAGTAAACAGCTTTGTACTACACTCAGTAAGAAATGTTCTAATCAAGTAAAAAGACGAACCTTCATTACCATATATTACATTAACCAACACTCTCTCGATTGATATATAGTGCTCATATTTTAAACACGCACAATGCATCACAGAAGTTTGTACGTGCTTCAAGATGTAGAATTTTAGCTCCACGAATTTATTTCAAAAACGAATTAAGTTTCAGTTCTCATGGGGTACTTGGAAGCACGCTTGGGCCATCTAGTGGAGGAAAGATAAAACACCAGCAAAACTACACTGTTAAATAATAAAAATCCCATTATATGTCACCAATGGACTAACAACAGCAAATGAAGAGGCCTTTGCAACAAAACTCATGGATATTTAGTCACTTTTAACCAGTGCATTTATAAAATTTCTCAGAGTAGCCAGCCCAAAGCTGATTTCTATTTGGCAGACTGTTCCAAGGACCAGTCCTGTAAGGTCAAGAAACCCCTCAGTAACATGCCCCACTTGCTCCACACTTCTCCACTGCTACAACTGGAACATAACAAGAAGAGGGGTCTGCAGTGTCAGGATTCCCTTTCAGGAAAAATTTTTCAGCTGCTCTCTTGAGATCATTTAGTAACACTACAATAGCACCATGATACTCACGAGTGGAGTTCTACATATGTAATACAACAATACATTTAAAATTGAAATGAGATCACCATTTCAAAGCAGGACTGTTGCTACTCCACAGAATGTTACAATTAACTCTCCTGAACTGTGTTAGAGGGTTCTCTTCACTGTCATTTCCATCAAGCTTGGCCAGCATGACAGCTGTGTAACACTTTACATGAGAACCCTTTCAGAGAACAAAAATATCACTGGCTCTGAAATAAAGTTTTGAGACTGTGATAGTTATGGCAATCTGATTATGTTTTCAGATTTCCAACAGCTCCTACATAATTGTGTGAACAGAGGGTTTTGTCTACAATTGAGTGAATAAGGAAGAGCTTCTACTGAGTGTGAACTTCTCTGGATTAATCACTTCCTGAACTTCCACATTTCAATACTGCATTGCCTTCTGCACAGTATCACTAGACAGATGCCACAATTAACTAGTAATTAAAACTTATATCAAAGTGTTATTGCTATTTTATTTCTATACAATAGAAAATCATACTACTTTTTTGCATCCATCTTAAATTGAAGTTTTTACACATTTGATAAAACTCTGAAGATCATACAGTTACAAGAAGGGTCTATAATAGCACTCAGCAGAGGTTTAGATGGAACTGTGTCTGAAATGGCCTCCGTGGGGAGCAAGTGGAACTGAAAAACATGCAGCTTGGGATACCTGGGCTACCACACCACAGCCTACAGAGAACAGAGCAGCAGAGTCTGCAGTCCAAAGAAAAATTAAGTTTGGCTTAAAACGGTGCAGTATCTTTCAGACTGGTGTCCTGCCACAAGGATCCTGGACCCAGCCTTGTTCCTCTACCACTGAGTGCCGAGCATCAGCTGGTCCAAATCAACAGCCACAAAACAGCTGCTGCAGAACATCTGCCAACATGGAAATCTTGCAGCTGCCAGTGTTTGTACTAAGGCACACTCCTGAAGAGACATCCTTCCACCAGAGGAGGATGGACTGCAGCAGTGCAGCTTACCCAGTCTATAATAAGCATTTGCAATCGTTCTTAAAAACTCCTGCACAAAGTTCCATTAAAAGATAATTAAACGGGTTTCCCTACTGAAGTGACACACAGCAGAATTGTACTTGGAAGACAGCTGGAGACCCATCATCTCTCACATCCATTACATCTAGAAAAAGAATGCCCCTTCAAAATGTCTTTTTCTTTCCACCATTAAAAAAATAAACCTGCTTCCCCAGACCTGACCTTCAGAAATGCCATCATCCTACTGATTTCAACATTGCACAGTATCACTAGAAACTCAGAATAGCCATTTCTAGCTAATTTTAGGTGCCTGTCCATACCAAGGTCGACAACATTTTGAAGTACAGCCTATACTAGTTAGCATCACTTGAACACTTTTGCATGATTTTACTCCACATATCAACTAGTAGCAACTTAGATGGGATGAACTCAAAAAGTTCCTGCATTGTTTCCTAAGGGAATCAAACATAGTTTGACAACGATTTCACATGTGAGACTTCAAATATTAATATAAATATCATAGGCTTGAACCATCCACATTTCTATCATGATAGTGAAAATCCCACAAATATGTTAATTGCACTCAGCTTTAATTCCAGTGCTTTCAGGTCTCCCCTATGACTGTTTTTTTTAATTAAATTCTCTCTCATTTGTTTCAACAGGAACATGACCTTCACGTCAGACATTCATCAGATGAAAAATACCTGATCTGAGAAAACCAAACATTGTTGAATAGCTTAGTGGTGAAGATAGTCAAGCCTGTATTAATGCAGGTCTATCCTCCAATTAGGTTCACCCATTAATTTAAATACGCACCAATCAACAACGCAACTACCTTAAATAACACAGATGGTAGAAAAGCCTTGTTTTTTACAAAGGAGAAAAGAGATTTGGCCATTATCTGCAACATCTAAAGTGCCTTATTATGCAACAAGGGTGAACCATTGGCACCAAGATTTGGGTTGGGACTGCCAACAAGCTACAAAGCTTTCACAAATAAGGTTGGCACTAGATACCAAAAAGGTTACTTTACAGCAGCTATGATTGACATGAAGAATCTAAGTGCTTGTGATGTAGCCTTTGAAGTGTACTACAGCCTTAAGAGGATGTCTCAGATTAATTGAAACTTGAAATGCTGTTAAATAAAAATCATCCACCCCCTAACTACAGCATCCGTTTCATCATGAGGAATCTTCCTCGACAGTTTCTGTCTAGCACACAGGCCTAAAAAAACCCCAGCTAGAAAACAAAGTGATTTCAGCAAAGAAAGTGGGTCACGAACAAGAGTCTCTATCTAGTGTGTGCTGATCTGCCACGTACACTCTTAACCTCACTCGCACAGCAGACTGAGGTTCCCTTACAAGTATTTCGGTGTGCATACACACCCCGACCGAACTGCTTAGCCTCGCTAACACTTCAGAAGTAATGAGTAACTTAAAAACAAATAGGCTAAAGAACTACAGGCTGTGCATTCACAACTTCAAGCACATTTAACCCTACTGTGCAGGACTGGTCACTAAACAAAAAGCTACCTTAGTAAGCAGGTTAAAGGAAAACATGCAAATGCCTTCAGCACTGTACGCACAGAGGACTTCCTACAGGGGACTTCACCAGTGTCCCACCAGCGGAAACTACTCTGACTACCAAGGGAGAACAGAAAAAAAAGAGTCCGCACTAAAACATCTCTTCCCACGTTTATGCCCCCACCACACGCTTTATTAAGAGCCCAAAGCACGAGTTACAGAGCCGGGTGAGGGGCACTGCGGAGGGGAAGCGCTGCCGTCCCGCCGGGGCCGCCCCTGCCCAGGGCACCTTTGGCGCCAAGCTCGGGCTCGCCGGGCCGCGCACCCACCGGTCCCCGCGGGCTCCGGGGCCGGCCCCCCCCGGCCCACCCCGCGCTGCCCGGCGGGGCAAACCCGCGGCCCGGG
>JAWWTY010000016.1:10505431-10591655 GCA_035222235.1 Margarornis squamiger
CGGCGCTGCCCCGCCGCGGGCGCGCGGGCGGGCGCGAGGCGGCGCGGGGCGGCCCGGGCCGGGCCGGAGGGGCGCCCGGCACTTACCATGGGCGCGGGAATTACCTTATTAACACAGACATCGAGGCGAAAGGGGCGCGCGGAGGGATACGGCCTCGGCGCCGCGCAGCGCGCATGCGCGCCGCCGCGGGGAAAGGCGGGGAAGCGCGCGCTGGAGGGGCCCCGCCATGTTCGTGGCGCTGCCCGCCCGGCGGGGGCAGGGCCGGCCCGGCCGCCACACCACACGGGCGGCTCCGGGACGAGAGCGGCCCGCGACACACCGGGCTCTCTGTGCCACGGGGCGGCCGGGGCTGCGCGTCCCGCCTCACGGCTGCGGGGGCTCTGCTTGTACTCAAGGCGAGGGTGTCTCGTCTGAGCACCAGCTTGGCTGCCTCGCCTGCCTTAGGCAGGGCTTTTCATAGAATTACAGAATCATTTCGGTTGGAAAAGACGTCTGAGATCGTAGAGTCCAACCTGTGACCGAACACCACCTTGTCAACTAGACCACGGCACTGCCACATCCAGTCTCAAACACCTCTGGGGGTGGTGTCTCCACCACCATCCTGGGCAGCCTATTCCAATGTCTAATTACCCTTTCTGTGAAGAGATTCTTCCTAATGTCCAACCTAAACCTCTCCTGGTGCAGCTCAAGACAATGTCCTTTTGTCCTGTCTCTTGTTGCCTGAGAGATCCCCACCTGGCTACAACCTCCTTTCAGGGACTTGCAGAGAGGGATAAGGTCACCCTGAGCCTCCTCCAGGATAAGCACCCCCAGCTCCCTCAGCCGTTTCTTGAAGGACTTGTGCTCCAGACCCTTCCCCAGTTCTTGGCCTTCCCTGGGCCTGCTCCAGCCCCTCAATGTCCTTCCTGAATTGAGGGGCCCAAACTGGACACAGGATTCGAGGTGTGGCCTCACCAGTGCCGAATACAGGGGAAGCTACGCTTTGGGATCGTAGAGATAGGATTTGAAAAGATGACAGCTCCAAAATGATCCCTAATTCCTTGCTGCTCTGTCAGAGAGCTCTTGGCCTTCAGTCCCAGGCTGGCACTGGACCCGACAGCCCAGCCCCTGTTTTTCTACACGTGCTCAGCCAGAAGGCGGCACTAGAGAACAAATCCAAACACCTCGGGGCTGTCGCTTGTCACCAGAGCACAGAAACCTTAAATGCAGCCCGCAGCACGTATCCTTTTCGTTGTTAGCCAGTGTCTGTGTCTCTCAACAAGCATTTAGCTTGTCATGTTATGGCTTTCATTTATGCAGCAGCAGCACTAGGTCCAGAAGATGCTGCGATGTGCTCACAGGTGTGTGCAAACACTTGGTGCTGTTGGCTGCAGTGCTGTGGAAAAGCTGAACTTTCTGTTTTAATGACAGTCTTTTACAGAGCTGAAGAATGCAGTCTACATTTAGCCTATTCGCACTGTATATCAGTTTTCATTGATCACAAAATAAACATGTCTGGTTTTTTGGGCAGGATTCACAAAAAGTACATTTAAGAGTACGTGTAAGAGTACGTGAATGTCTGATGCAGGCAAGTGGGGAGACATTTCACACCTGTAAAGTACCTGGTTTCTAGTCCTCTGTTTTACCGCTTTAGAAGATAGCAATGTTTTTGTTAGCTAAATAATCTAATACATTCTATTAAAAACCACACTGATTTCTACTGTTTAAAGTTTTTTTTTAATTTATTCAATATTGGTACACAAGAACATACCTGCTGATAGGGAAATGTGTTCTAACCCAGGGCAACCACAGCATGTTGTAACGCAATTGACGTATTAGCATGTTTTAACAAGTTCTGGGGTGGGTTAAAGCTAATTGCACAGGCAGGTCCTCCCCAACACCTTTCTATATATGGCTGGGGTTTGCCCATACAAGTAAGATCAAAGATCTTGACACAAATTCTTCATATAAGAGAAACAATAAAAAGGATTCTCTGAGTCCAGTTTGGAGAGCAGCAAGTACGATAGTCAACATTAACTGGGACACTTAGATCCCAAGCTCTGACATTAATGAACTTACTCCTTTCATCTTGTAACTTTCTGGCATGACCCATCCTGGTTAAAACACAGATCAGGTCTGAAAAAAGGCACTTAAAAGAATTATTATTCAGTACAGCTTAGTGTTGTTGGAGTGTACCAACTTTGGTATTTAACCTCCCTGATTACACAATATAGAAGACAGAACTGTTCTCATTTCTCCCAGAACCTTTCACGTGCCTGATCACTTACATACACTGCAAATTAGAGATGGAGGATACTGCTTGACCCTTTCATGGGCCCGTACCAGCCAACATTACTGTCCCACTAAGTGCTGTGATACAGTTCAGCCTTCTGGGCAGTGAATCTAGTATTTTGGAAGGCTAAATGGGGACAGGCATCTTTCTTATTTGGCTTCATGATCTGTTTTCTAAAGTGGCTGAGGGAAACTCCTCCAGTTCACAAGACATTACCATTGGCAAAATGGAGCAGTAGGTTGAAGTAATTGAATCCCCCCCTTCCCCCAAGGCAGTTAGGGGACAGGCCAGGGCTGTGGCAGCACAGAGCATCTGTCTGTTTGTGTAAGATCTCGATGGCACGACCTGCCTCTCTCCTCCCTTCTCCCAGCATGACTGTACAGCATGTCAGCACGTACCTGCCATCCCAGAGGTACGATGCTTGCAGCAACACTACGAGGCGCACAGAAAACACAGTCACAACAGAAAACGAGATCTAAACTGACAATGTCCCCTGTCAACCCAGTTTTCTCTACACAAAAACCCAGGATATTTTTATAATCCCACACCTTATCGCACAGTGCAGCAGCGGGCCAGTTTAACAGCCCACACAAGCCCTGGATGCCTCACGGGGTGTGACAGACCCCAGAGCCCGCTCTCAGTGGCTTGGCCGCGGTCACCAGTGTCCCGGACCCGAGAGGAGGAGCCAGCCAGGGCTCGGCCGGGACCCTGCGCTGGCTGCCAGGGCTCTGCAGGGCCGGCGGGCCGAAGGGACCCGCCTGTCCCTCCCTCCTCACGGTACAGCCACAGCCACAGCCAGCGCCACCCCCGCAGCCTCCCGGCGGGTGCGGGTCGCTGTCCCCGCCCGACCCAGCCCCGCAGCTCCCTCGGGACAGCGGACACGGCCAGGCCCGAGCCCGGCCCCGCCGCCCGGATAGGGCCGTGCGAGTCCCGGCCCCGCCCGGCCGGAGGGAGGCAGGGAAGGAGGGAAGCAGGGAAGGAGGGAGGGACCTTCCCCGCCGAGTTCCGCCCCAGCAGCGATGGCCGCGTAGCGTCTCCTCGGCAGCGGCGCTCGGACATGGGCCTGCCCCGGGCCGGCGGGCGGAGGCAGCGGGTGCCCGCGGCGGTGAGTGCGGGGCGGCGGCGCGGCGGGCCGGGAGCGGCGGGCGGCCTTGCCGGGAGCCCCGGGCCGGCCCCTGTGCCGCGGGGGGCGGCCCTCGAGGGGCTGCGGCGGACAGGGGAGCCGCTCCGGGGCATCGGGCCCGGCCCGGCCCCGGCAGTGTGACCTTGGGCGGCCCGCAGTGCCCCCCGAGCCCGGCCGGCGTGACGAGCGAGCGGGGCCGGCGGAGCGGCCGGGGAGGATGGCAGGGACGCGGCGGCTCCGAGTGCTGCACTCCTGCGGCCCGAGAGCTGCGGTGTCATGGGGGCAGCACGGCCCGGCCCGGCCCGCCGCAGCGCTGCTGCCCCTCGGCCGCCTCCCCGCCCCGCATCGCCCCTGCCGCCTCCCTGCTCCGTGCTGATGTCCATTTATCTAAATAGGAAGCGGAGCTGTTTGTGTTCTTACATAGATGGAACAACTTTTGAACTTCCTGCGGAAAATCCAGCGCTTTTTAAGGGAGTTTGTGGTGTCTTCGCTCCCCGCCAGTGCCAGTTCAATGGGTGGATGAAGGAGCCGTCAGAGGGTCGTGCCCAGGGCTGGCGGGGCAGCGTTCAGCGCCGTGCTGGCCAGGGACAGACCCGTGCTGAGTTACTGCCCTGGGCACTGGTGGGAACACGCAGAAGGGTGGGAGTCTGGCTGCCCTGTGAGAGCAGAATGGGCTTGCTGTAAGAAGCCCCAGTGGTTATAAACAGCCTATGCACATTAGGTTACAGGACCAGGGCCTGCAGTAGTAACAGTACCAGAGCCTGGAAGAGAGCTAGAGAGCTGACAGAGCTAAATATGCTGATTGTGTAGCTCAATCATCTTAAAATTCTCCTGTCTCACTGATAATCTTTACAAAACCAAGTCTTGTGTACTAAGTGTAGATAGTAAAACTTAACTCCAAGAGAATTGAGGAACTTAATGCTCATGAGAAACCCACTTCTCATTTGCTCAAGTGTTAGGGAAAGAAATAAGTGAATAATACTTTATTGCATACCTGGATTGGTGATGCACAATACTTACCATGTCAGTTTATTTCAGACTGTGTTAGTGTGCGCTGGTTGCAGCGTAACTGCTACAGTGTCATTCCACTTAAAGCTTACTCATATCCTTAGTAAAACTGGCATGGTAATTAGATGTTGAAAAACCTGTTACCAACAGGTATGTTTCCCTGTCAGGGTAAAACTATCCATTCCAAGTATGTCAAATGCCCATAAACATCCAAGTGTGACTTCACTTGCATGTTTGGGATATTGGCCTGGTTTTCAGCACTCTTTAAGTATGAAAGAGGAGCCTGAGATAATACTTCAGCTGGGGGTGGAAAAGATCCCAAGTCTTGAGTTTGATCTTAATTTTGAGGAAAGATGTTGACAAGCCTGAAATAGATTGTTTCTTCTTCGTCACAGAATTAATCGTAGATTTAGGTATTACAGCTTACTCAGTCCAATGTATTCATGGCTTTGTGATCCAGTTTTCTTTTCTTGCTGGGAAATAAGATATCTCTCTTTCTTAGAGGTGTATGAAAGATCCACAGATGTAATTGGAAGGTTTCACTGATGCCTCATTGTTGCCATTGTATTCATACAGTGATTCTAAGTGTGGAGGGAAATAGAATGCTCCACAAAAGTGTGTCAATACAGCCTGGAGCAGTTTGTTTGTCCTGATAAAGTGCATGTGATTCTTGTAAGACAGGACAGTTCATTGCAGCTTCTCTAGTGGAAATACATACAGGCCTTGTCCATAACCTGCAGTAGCTGGTCTATCTCCATGCATGTCCCTGGTGTACACTGACTACTCCCAAACTCCTCTTTGTGCAACTTGTTTTGCTGGATTCCTCCAGTGAGACTAGGCCAGTTGGGAACTGGATATCTACAACAACTTGTGTTCAAAATCAGATGATAATACTTGTCTATGAAGGTGCTGATTTGGATTCTGGAATCATAGTCGTCCCAAAGCCTGCTCAAAGATGAAGGGAAAAAAAAGCTTGTTCATTTGAGCACCAGGAAAAATTAAGGTAAAGCACATCTTAAAATTTCATAGAAGCTTAAGGAGTTTTAAGGGCCCTTATGAGCTAAGACTGAGCAGTCAACTGGCAAGCAGTAGCTAAAATCCAGTTAGGGGATTTTTGATGCGTAAACGTGAAAATGTTAGTTACAGTTCCAAAGTTAAGGTTCTGTGTAGAAGAATGAATTAGAAACTGTAGCTGAAATCTATCCATTTCCAACATATGTTGTATGTAGTTCCACTAAGTAGGCTGCTAAGAATTTGATTTTTTAAAAAAAATTTAGAAAATGTTATTCCTTATCCATTCTTACTCATTTCACTGTAGCATATTATATGAATTATGGTGCTGTGGGAGGTCAGAGAATAATACTTCATTCATCAGATACTGTGGTTAAAGGCTCATGTTTTGAAAAAAAGGTATAGAAATTTATTCAAATCAGGAAACAAAAGTTGACCATTGAACTTGCCTGGCACTTTAAAGACCTGCAGTTATAACTTAGTAACCATAGGAAAACATGAAAAGGCAATTTTTGTTTCAGGCCAAAGCTCAGCATTGGCTTTTATACATAAGTTCTACATTTGTATAGATGAGGTTTCAGAAGAGCTGCCCTTTTCAAGGTGTGTCAGCAACACTTGAGAACTTACTGACATCAGTAAATGGTTCATCTTCCACATAATCTTGGGGCATTTTTTGTTCATACGCACACATCACACTAATGTTATATTCATATCTCTTTTGGACTACATATTTAGTTACAATATTCTGTCAGAACACAACCAAATGCTGCCACTTAAGATTAAGAAAATACTGGTTACATAACAGAGCAAACATTGAAGATATATTTGGAAAGGACTTAAAGCTTCAAAGGAAAAGTCTATTTACAGTTCCAAGGAGAAAAAAAAAAGCCAGGTAAAGACATGCTCTGACAGTAGGATTAGACATGCAATGCTAAAATCTTAGTAAGAGTGAAGCCTTTTTTATAATCTCTGAGGATGTAAAAAGTATGTCTTTGTTTTAGGCTAAAAGGCTTTTACATTGGAAAGGTCCTCTACTTTGAGGCAGCGGGGTGTCTGTGTTTTGTTTCTGTTGAATACTGTTCTTGCAATGAATTATCTGCCTTGTTTTCAGCACCTAAGTGTTGAAAACCCTGAAAGTTAAACATAAGACGCCTCATATAGCAAAGACAGTGTTTTAAGATGAGTGGGGTATGGGATATATTTTTAATTTTATATATTAAAGGTAGTATTTGAGGACTTTATTATTTACGTTATACAATTATCTGAAAATCAGTCTCCCAGAGGGGGATCTTTGACAAGTGTTTCAGTTTTTAAAAGCTGCTACATAACTGGAAATTAGCAAGTACAGAATCTGTGTTCAAGAAGTAAGTTTTCTTGCTTGATATTGTTTATTCTGACCTTGGGACACCAGGCGTTAAACCAAAGAACCATCATTAGATATTTAACTTATTTGCTACATTTATTTCCAACAGGCACTAATCAAAGGTCTGGGTTAACTTTGTGTCATTATTTGATAACCAGTTCCTAGATGAGCAGCAGTCACCCTGGTAATACTGTATGCAGTGATGCTTCAAGGAATACAGCAGCTCTGGGCCACAGGAAGGGATCACATTGCCAGCTTGGCTCCTCATTCTTGACTGCACATGCCAACTGCTGTCCTTGCACAAGCTGTGCAGCCTTTCTGCCTCTTCAGCAAGCTGAATTGGCTCAATAACAGGTTGGAGAAGCACCAAACCAGCATGAGAAAGAGGGAGGGAAATTGGGATCACCTCATTTGGTGGCAGTCAGCTACAGATCGATTCAGTTGGGTGAAACTTCACTCTGAGGTCACTGGCTGATGGCTTTTTTGGTCACACTTGTCATGCTGATCATCACCTTGAGGGTGAAAGGGAAATGCCCTACCTTCATCTTGTCAAAAGCCATGTGTTTTTTCTCTACTAGGAAATAATTTATTTGTTGGAATCATTTGAGTCTTTCTTCTAAGGAGTTCCCCATAGTTTCTTCAGTATTGCTCACATCTTAATGTCTCACCACTTACTTGTGAGGGAGCTCAGTTCCTCCCCCACCACCCCCAAGGGCTAAAATAGCTTACCATGTATTAGATGCAAAGAGTTTTAGTTAGACTGTCTGCAGGAGACTTAATGGACTTCTCTGTGCAGCATGTCAGATGGGATGATGTAATAGTCCCTTCTAGCCAAACTCTGCTTAACTATTTCAGGGCTACCTGAAGAACACTGAAATGAAAGCAGAAAACCAATATCACCAAGGAGTTGAAGACAGAGAAGTTTCAAGTTGGCTTTAAGTGTAGCAACCTTGCTTTTCTCAGTTTCTCTCTTACCAAGACATCAGAAGTCCCTTTTCCAAGGGGGTGTGTATTTGCAGAGGACAGAGATGTCAGCTAATTTTTTGTAGTATACTTACTGGCATTTCAGTAGCATAAATTTGCTGGATATGGTTATTGTCAGCATTTCTTTACTTATTTTTTTATTCTTCTGTTAGCAACTTATTGCTGGACATTCTTGATAAATTACCTAGAATGGTTTCAAACTATTTTATCACTTTGGGAGGGTTAATTTATACCATTAACTGTTCAGCCACTCTGTTTGCATCTAGTGCTAGCTCCCATAAAATGAAATAGGATAGGTAATAAACCCACGCAGGTAACTAGAACTGTATTAAAAGGCACTGGAATATAATTAGGCTTTTCCTACCTTTTTTTCCCCTCCAGAAAATTACTGATAGAGACTTCTAAGAAGCTGTACCATCCTAGAAGGGACATAAGTAACAACACTAACATGCCTGCTGTGGCATCTGTACCTAAGGAGCTATATCTCTGTACTTCATTGAAAGATCTCAACAAGAAGACAGAAATAAAACCTGAAAAGACAAGTACAAAGAGGTATATATGTTGTAATTGATTTTGAATTAATACTAAAAATATTAGTGGTTCCAGAACAAATTTGTTGTGGATCTAAATGTCCTCAGTTATTCCTGTTAGATATAAAATCTTTAATAGTCTCATATATGGATCTCAGCTATCACACTGGATATATATACTGCCAAAACATGACTTGGACAGACCGTGATGCCCTTGAAAATTTTCATACTCGGGGGAAAGGCTACATAAAAAAAAAATTCTTTAAAATCATAAAAACTTTAGCAAATGTGTGAATAAAAATGCTTTGCCTCTAGCATTTTGAGATAATCAATGATTTCATTTTGCCTTACTATGAATTAGTTTATCCTATTAAAAAAGTTACTCTTAAAGGAAACAGTACTTCTTTCCTTATCTCAGTATGCTATTTAATTATGGAAGACTTTAAGCAAGGCTAGTAAACAAGCTAGCAAAAATAAACATTATTTGGAGGAACATGATTGTAATTCATGTTTAATGAAAACCTTGTATTAAGATGGTAAAATCAAATGCTTAATATATGAGCAGAAGCTGTAAAGACTTAAAATGGCATCTTGTAATGAAAAGGTATTTGGGGACAAGTCAACACTCGTGTGCTTCAGTCCTCTTCTTTGCTTTCAGTTATGTGCAGAGCGCCCTTAAGATTTTCAAGGCAGCGGAAGAAAGCAGATTGGACCGAGATGAAGAAAAAGCTTACATCCTATATATGAAATATGTGACTGTTTATAACTTTATTAAAAAGAGACCTGATTTTAAGCAGCAACAGGTATAAAAGCTTTCTGATTGACTTCCTCTGCATTGTAGAAGCACAGAGAGTTACACTTGTGCACATTCAAAGGATCACACTGGAATTAAGTAAACTGTGTCACTTATTTTTTCCTTCCTGTTTTTGACAAGTCTGTTGTTAACTGTATTTACAGTCTGCTTTTAATGCATATAGTATATAAATTGTCAGATTTGTGAATATTTTTTCATGGAAAGGTGTTCCTGTCATCTTTCCCATTCAGACATTTTTTGGTGCAGTTGCCTTTATTTGTAAGTGCTATAAAAAAATTTTACTTACAAACCGTTTGAGATGAAAATATTTTGATTCAAACCAGTTCCTTTTATTGGTATTAATAGCATTATAATACCAATTCTCTGTATATTAGTGACTCTTGATATGCACACAAGTAGGCGTTATTAAGCTGTACTATTAATATGCGATGTGATGCTTGTAATTTTAGGATTATTTTCATTCAATTCTGGGACCTACAAATTTAAAAAAAGCTATTGAAGAAGCTGAGAGACTGTCAGAAAGCCTTAAACTCAGGTACGTGAACACAGTTGATAACACCTGAAGCCTGTACATGTGCAATTTCAGGTTTTCATGCTATTTAGTAAAAATTGCACTTGAGTAGACCATAGATAACCGAAACTCTTGAGAGCTTAAAATTGTTTATCCCCAGAAGTCTGCTCATAGAGATAATTTTTGCTGTCACACACTGCAATAACTTATCTCCTAATTCCTAGTAACTATAATTTTTGACATTGTCATCTAATTTTGTTCATTGACTAATAAAAAGAACCCACAAGATCTAAATGATATATACAGTAGAGATGATCAAGAGCAGTTTCCTCCTTAATTATAAGGTCATCTAAACCCAAATCTAGTAATGACTGTTCCTAATAATCAGATATGTTAAAAAGTCCTCCTAGTGTGGATATAGTTTACCTTTTCTCTGCCACATGCAGCTAGTATATGGAATACATAGTTTTGCCACTATGTAACTAAGCTGATGTTGATGGACTTTGGGTATCTGATTGACAACTGTCAAGTTACATCTTTGTGCCATAAGCCACAAAATTGTGTTGGTAAGAAGTCACAAGGTAGAATCCATCTTTAGGTGATATTTAGTGCAGTATGTCTTGATTCCAGCCTTATCTGCTTCTTGCACCCTTAGTGACTCTTTCTTGCCCTTTTAAGTTTGCAGCTGGGCACATTGGCCTTCCTGTGTGTCCCTCCCAAATATTATTGTGAAAGCATATTTTCTGCCCTTGAAAGTGCTTAATCTGTGAAGTTAGTTTAAGTGAACAGTTTGAGTGTAGTTACGCATATACGAAGAGGGCTTTGCAAACATGTCTCATGATACTGTGTATGAAACAGTCCTTAGATTTTTGATTTTAGTTGAGTCTCACAATTAAACAGAGCTACAAAAACACTGTAAATTTTTTAAATTACACTGTAAGAGTAATCACTGATGAATTATAGAAACCCAAAATTTAGAGATTCGTTATTTAGTAACTTATGGCTTTTTATCAAAGGAACTGAGTTTTGAAGTTAACAGAATAACTGCTCAACTACTCTGGGTAGAATGTATAAATATTTAAAGGGAATAGAAATGAAACCTGACTCCTGTGTAACTACAGAAGTGGCTTCAGGGAAATTATTTGTATAATTTCTTCCCCAGGCAGCAGGCCAGCAAATAGTTTGAATGCTAATTATTAACTAAAAGTGGACCTGCTGAAACACCACTTGTATAGGAGCAGGAATACCTACATGAATGACCTACTATGTGCTTCAGAGGTATAAATGGGAAATTGATGGGCAAATATTCCATACTGACCAAATTAACTAAAATCCAAAATATGCTTTAGTGTCATTAACTCAAAGTGGGAACAAAATGCTCTGTTGTAACTTACAGTGCCTGTGCCAAATCAAGAAGCCTACTTAAAAAATAAAATTACAGACTTGCTGCCTCCTTCCTATTTGTGGCTAATTAGCAAAGTAAACTTGGAGACAGAATTTTATTTAATGATCTAGTCTATTAACACAGTACTTTTTGATATGAAATACAGCTGTATTGTCATTGCTATTTTAACTCTGATTAGGCAACATCTGATTAAAATGAGCAGTTGCTAAAACAGTTCAGTGTTCATGTTTCCCTGCTTGGTTCAGTAATCAAAACCATTAGTTCAAAACATTCTTTTTTGGTTTATGGATCCCGAGTAACCCTTAAACTTCTCCATTGTATTAAATATAAGCAAATGCTATTTAACAGTGCTGTGACTGTACAAACTTCAGTGGGTGATCTAAAAGCTGTAATTTGGGGGTCAGTGACTTAGAATACCATGATTGTCCTTCCAGCAGCAAAAAGCTGGGAGGTTAATTGTCAAGTCTGAGACTTTGTGGAAAGGATAGCTTTATGCAAGACCCAGGTCCACCAAAACTCTCAAGTGTCCACGATTCTTGCAGTGGCTTCCCTGGAGGCCCAGTGTTAGAAACAAGCACCAGGCACATAATGCTATTATGGAGTCTACTTACATTCTGAAGGTGGCTGCTAGCATAGAGGTAGTTCTGATCTGACTTCTTAGGAAAAGGACATTTAGATAACTGAGCTAATTTACTCCTAAGTGGCTCCAGTGCAAAACAGAATGAAATACCTGAGATGACAGTTGTAATATATTGCAGTTTACCTGTAAGTCACCAGTACTTGCCCTTTCCCGTGGGACATGAAAAACATTTGGTGATACCATAGCTAAGAATGATCTCATGTTTAGAGAAAAAAACAGCTTTACAAGCAGTGGCCCTGAAATAGGACTCAAAACAGGATTTCAGAATAGGAAAACTGACCCAAAAGTCATGCAGTCATGCAGGAAAATGGGGGTTGTTGGAACAGAAAAAGTGACAATTCTTTAACTTTTTTAACTTAAAGTACTTCTTTTTTAAATTTCTTCCTGAAGACTTAGTGATTCTGATGTTACTAATCCAAGGTTAGTCAATAACAGTATTGAAAAAAAGAAACCTTTTTTCCCTCAATAGATATGAGGAAGCTGAAGTTCGGAAAAAACTTGAAGAGAGGGACAGACAGGAGCTGCAGAAAAAGCAAGAACCAAAAGATGATGGAAAGAGCTCATCCAAAAACTCCTCAGAAAGTGCTGTGGATTCTAAAGGAAAAAGCCAAAGGGTAACTGAAGATGTTTACAAACTCTCTAATTCAGCCAAAATGTATACTTTCAGTCTAGCATTTGGCGTCTATTAGTAGCTATATCCAGTTCACAATCATAGTGGGGGTTTTTTTAAATTACCCTTCTTTGACATTTCTTTGGAATATGTTGAGTCCTACCAACCTCCAAGTTTTGCATAAGATAGAATTTGACTTTACAAGAAAGCTCAGTCTATTTTATACTGTTATTAGCTAGTGCAAGAAACCCAAGGTAATGGTATTAAACTGATGTTACAGATAACATCTCCTTTTTAGGAGACGGTTGAGTTCACAGCAGTAGTGTGGAAACAAAGTCACTTCTCCACAAATACTTCATGAATTTCATGTAGTAGATGATGCTGTCCTAGAGGTTGTATTGCCTTTTTAACTGTTTTCTGTCTAGGCAGAGCAGCAACCTTGGTATCTTTTTAATATGTTTGTCAACATATCTTCAGAAGCAGCTTCCCTGTGCTAGGTTCCTTCCTGTGCCTTAGTCTGACCAGTTTTCTTCAAGCTCTGTGAGAGTCAGTATCTGTGGGCCTCTGGTTTGAGTATTACATATTAATCTTCTATTTCTTCCCTTATAACACAGATCAATGGTGAGAGGAAGCATTCACCTGAAAGAAAGGATCAGTCTGACACACTGAGTGGTAAGAAATGCAATGTTCACGCAGATGTGAAAAAGGACTTCATATGACTGTGCACTCATCACCTAACCAGTTGCAAGTCTTTCAAGGAGTTATTTCACAGAATTTGATGAAATTCTAGTATCCTATATGTCAGTTATAGCAATTAATTAATTAATTAAGCTCTGTATTGCAGTTATCATCACTTATCATGAAAGCTGTAGTTAGTTTTTTAACTTTGATATCTAAAACTGAACTAGTCCTGAAGTGATCAAGTTAGAAAGAAAAACATGTCTTCAACTGAAGAGAAAAACCTAGGCAAGGCTGAAATGTTTCTCTGTTAAATAAAAATTTTTTCTCCTTCTTGTTCTTGCAATAACATCTGCAGCATGTATTTTACAAATGCTTGGCTATGTAGCTCAATTTAAACAAGACCACAAAAAGTTAAATTAGTTTATCACTGAAATGTTCAGTATTGCCTAATTTAGCAGGTCAGGTGCTAATCACTACAGCAGTGGGAGCAAAAGGTCCCATCTGCTTATTCTGTAATGTCTTACCTCTATGACTCTGTTGGACTTTTTATTCTTTTTCATCTGTTTGCAGTCTTGATTGCACCAGTCAGGTATCATAGCTATCTCCATTTATAATGTAGCTTCTTATATCCAATTGCTTCTCTGTTTCAAGGAGCAATCACACCTGAGAAACTGTTTGCAATGATGTCGGACAAAAATGTTGATTTGATTATAATGGATGCTCGAAAACTGAAGGATTATCAGGAATCCTGTATTCCAAGATCTATCAGTGTCCCAGAAGAAGCTATCAGTCCTGGGTATGAAATAATGTTAAATAATAATGAAATATTTAATTTTATTAAAAAATATGTGCTGTTAACGCTTGTAACTTAGTTTCAAAGTCCCTGCTGTGTACCAGTGGGTAAGATGTATCTGGACTGCTCTGTTCTTGCTGGTA
This sequence comes from Margarornis squamiger, assembly GCA_035222235.1. Taxonomy (NCBI): domain Eukaryota; kingdom Metazoa; phylum Chordata; class Aves; order Passeriformes; family Furnariidae; genus Margarornis; species Margarornis squamiger. Next base: position 10,519,320 of record JAWWTY010000016.1, read on the forward strand.
CTGACTTCAAGACAAAGCATATTTATTTTATCCAAGCACATAAACATATATGGATTGTATATTGTTGAACAAAGTGTTACTGGTACATTTGTCTTTAAATACATGTTAATACATTTCAGAATTACTGCTAGTTGGATTGAAGCTAGACTCCCAGAGGATTCTAGAGAACCATGGAAGAGGAGAGGACAGTTCCATTATGTCATACTGCTAGACTGGTTTAGTTCTGTTGAAGACTTAAAGCTGGGAACGACTCTTCAGAGCCTGAAAGATGCGCTGTTTAAGGTTGGCAAGTTTCATGTTTTACATTAATCATCTCGATAAATAAGAAGGTCTTAAAGCATTTGTGTTTACAAAGTATATGGAAACTAGTGACACTTCAGGCAAGCATCTTGGTTCAGTTTTCAAAGCCTGCTTATTTGGGTAGCAGAAGTGTTTCCCGTTCCTGTGCTTGTGCTCTAGTAGAGGACAGTATCATTTGTTAAATAGATAAACAGCAGAATGATTCAACTGCCCTCCTCAATAACCAGCTCATCAACTTAAGAGTTCTTGGCTGACAGTTACTTGGGAAAGTGCTTAGTACTGTTTGCCAGAAACACTCACCCTCTTTCCTGTATTAGGAACTGTAATTCCTTATCCGTGGGAAATGCTGGCCCCCTGCTCAGGCAGGCTGAAGAAAGGGAGCTGCTTTGGAGTACTGTCAGCCAGACACTTCCTACAGTGGAGGGGCTTCAGTGAGGGAGGCTCCAGAAATATTTTGAGCATGGTTAACCTTTCTGAATTATTGAATATAACTCCTAGATAAACATGAATTTAAATTTGAGCTTCATCAGTGCAGGGAGTTAATAGACTCCATAGTAAGCAAACGCCCAACATTTTCAAGTCAGACTGACTATGGCTGTGTTATCCCTCCTTTCTATAGAGGTGGCTCTTGTGAAAGACTGCACATCTTTGTGTTACCTAAACATTCAAGACTGGAGTTCAGAGATAGTTCAGGGAGTTCTCCCTGTTTGTTGCTTCACAGAATATCCTCTGAGCCTTCTGTGCCTTGTTCATGTTCTGAGGACCTCAGGAGGGGTGCAGTCTGGAGCCTGAACTTTCAAGGGGTTTTCAGAAAGTTAATGTTATGCTTTCTAAAGCACTAACCACTCAGCAAACTTCCCAGATAAGAAACTGAAGCAAATATTATAGTAAAAATATTTTTCTGCATAGAGGATTGTTACTTGGAGCGATAAGTGGTTCTTTCTGTACTGGAAACATTCACACCCTGTTGTTGTTAGGTCCAGGAACCTAACTGTGTTGAGCATTCTCCAGACACCCAAGAGGATCCCTGTTTTTGCAGCCTTGCAGCCTCTTTGATTCTTACTTAAAAACCTCGAAAATAACCTCTCAATTTAATGACTAGACCCAAAAATTTCAACAACACTATTAAGCTGTAAAAGTTTCCTTTCTATTTTTAAATCAGTTAACTTCAAACCTTTTTTTTTCATACAGTGGGAAAGCAAAACTATTCTGCAGAATGAACCTTTAATTCTAGAAGGAGGTTATGAAAATTGGCTACTTTGCTTTCCTCAGTATACAACAAATGCCAGAGTAACTCCACCCCAGCACGGCAGGAGTGAGACAGTGACTGTTTCTTGTAAGTAATAAAGATAACATCCTACCAAGCATTTGTAATTACTGGATGTATCTTTAATTCATTCAGATGCTTCTGGGAAAGCCTTGTTCTGGCTAAAAACTAAACTTTGGGTTGGAACATGGGGGTTTATTTTGCTTTTGTGTTTTTGCTTTAAGAGGTTTCTTATGCTTCCCTCCTCCTGCAGTGGATTTTACATATCCATCTCTGGAAGAGCCAGCTTCTGTTCCACCTGTTGCTGCTGTAAAGCCATCCCTAACAGAAGCAATTGAAAATGAAGAACCTGGAGATAATTTGGAAGAGAGACTAAAAGCACTTAACAAATCAAACATACAGGATGCTGCTGTTCCAAAATCTGATAGTTCATTTGTAGTTAATCCAGTATCAATTACAAGAAGTATCCCTGAGGTAAGCTGTGTTCCTTTTTTTCAGAGTTAGTATGTGGTTAATCTGTTAGAGACCCACCACACGCAGAACTCGAAATCACAAACATACTCAATACATTTGGTTAAGCCTTGTACAGCAGCATATTGGTACAGAGACTACTGGTGATCTGTGAAGCCATGGTCACTGATCTACAGGGCTCTATGAAACTAAATGTACTAAATGTACAGAATTGCAGAACTTTTCATGAATATTTTTATATGAGCACCAGAGAAATGGAAGGTCACCATTAATTCAGAAAGTCTATAAGCAAACTTTTCTACTCAAAGCACACAGGATGAAATACAGAGAGGGCAGTTAGGACATGGCTTACCTTGGCTATTCCAAAGGTCTGCTTTCTAGCATCTCTATCTTCCTTCAAATAAGAAACCATTTGGTTTGGCACCCTTGTCCCAGTAGTGGGAGTTTCTTCCTTTCACATGAATAAAACTTCACATGAATACACCTTTGTAGAGTTCTTTGTCTTACTAGGAGACAAGGCTAGAAGCTGTTCAATTTCCCCCTTCTGGATACATCTTTAAATAAAGATTCCAGCCAAGAGCCCTAAACTGTAAAATGTAAAGACCTTACCTCTGTTTTTTCCCTGAACCAGATGATTTTTTTTATTTCTTCAGAACATTCACTTCAGCATCAAAACCAACTTACTGTCCTAGTTCTGAGCATAAGCCATTCTTAAATACCCCTTCCCATCAAGCAGATCTGCCTTAAGCACATGTTCTGTCACATGATTGAGAGAGCCAAGCCCAAATTAGGCTGCCTGATTGCCCTAGAATGTTCACCTTTGAAAGCTTGAAAATAAAGAGTTGTGGTAATCAGTGCTTAATGCTGTGCTTATGGTTCTGTAGGGCTTGTTGATAATCTCACATCTAGAAGTTAAGTGAGTACCTAATTCAACTAACAGGACCAGATTTAATGAAATTGAAAGATCACTTTCTCTGGCAGAAGTCAACTCTATACCATCTTTATTCTCTTACAAATCGCACTTAGAAAAACTTAGCTAACAGAGCAGCAATAGCTGTAGTGAATTTTTGTTCTACACTTTGTGTTCTACACCTGTGTTACAGGTGGATCGTACTAAAAAGCCTTCCCTAAAAATCCCTGATGATAACAGACCGAAAGCTCCAGGTGCAGGCAGTGAGAGCCAGCCTGTTGAGAACGGACGAGTGGTTCCAGACCGCTCCACAAAGCCGGGCCGGGATGGGAAGCCTGTTCTGACCGAAGAAGAAAAGAGTCAGGTACATGCAGAAACCGCTGCTTTGTTAGAGAAGAACAGGAGGGAAAGAGAACTCCGGGAGAGGCAACAAGAAGAACAGAGGCTCAAGAGGGAGAAAGAAGAAGAACAAAAAGAGAAAGAACAACAAGAACAGAAAGCAAAAGAAGAGCAGAAAGAGAAGGAACACAAAGAAAAGCTACAACAGTCCAAAGAGGACAGAGAACAGAAGGAGAGGGATGACCAAATACAAAGAGAACAGGAGGAAAAGGAACAAGAAAGAGCACGCAGAGAAGCAATCGAAGCAAAAAAGCAAAATAAAAATGACCCAGAAAACACTGGTGCAAAAAGGATTGAAACTGACAAAATATCCATGGAAGAAAGAGAAAAGGGAACTCGAACACCAGAAACGCAGAGACGGGCACTGGGTGATGCATCTCCGACCTTTGTGACTGCTTCAGGCAAGGTCAGTGAAAATCACCATCAGATGTGGAGTAGTTACGCACTCAAATCATCCTGAATAGTTTAGTATCAATCTAAAATTTTTCAATACATAATTTAAAGTTTATTTAGACGATTTTTACATGGAAGTAGAGGAGAGAGTAAAAACCAACACAAATAGACTTTTTTTTTCCAAGACAGCCTTATCTCTTGCTTGTAGGTGGGCAGCATGAAATCCCTGTAGGATAATGAAACTTGCACTGACACGGAGCTAGAAGGGATGATGGTGCATAGGCTGGAGCCCTCTGTTTCAGAGCCATGGTTGTATTTTACCTCTTGTACCAGCCCAGTACTGTATATTATTACACTGTTAGGGACAGAATGATGTTGTCTTAACAAACACTTTAGTGCCCCCAGCTGTATAAATGCTGACAGAACAGGATTTTGTTTCCTGGCACAGGAAGCAAAGCAACACGCTAATCTAGTATTTTTGCTGAGAACAGTCCAGTTCCAAATCTGGGGGGGGGGGGGGGGGTGTCACAGTTCCTTCTTTCCTCATTCTTGAAAAAACTTGAAAAACATTTCTCTGAGTGTAGAAATCATCTGATCATGACACAGGAGCCATTTGTGAAGCTGAGTTAACAATGGAACACATCTTTAAAACCATTTCTCAAGAACATGCATTAGGACATTTCTCTCTGCTTTTGCAATTGCACTTATTTGATCAAACTCTGACACTTGTTTAATCCAAAAGCACAAGGAAGCCAAAATAAATCTTCCTGAGCAAACTTAGCACAGTCATTCCTGAGCATTTGACTGACAGAACAACTTCACATAATCCCAAAATGATTGCCTTTGATAAAATAAATTCACATTGACTTCACAGTTTGCCTTTTTTCATGGCCAGAGTGCAAAAGGAAAAAAAAAAGTCTTAAATTTAAAAACAAATTGTAAACCCACAACTCTTAGGGGAAAAGTAGTGTAGATGGAACCTCTATATTTCTGAGCTCTTGAAACTATAGAATAGACTGTAATACAACATGCAGCTACAAAAACCATTCCATTGAATTGCCTATAATAGAAATTAGGAAGAATAAAAATGACCTGTTTTAACCACTTCGTTGTGGCACGTGCATTGAACAGCCGATAAAGAAAGTGTGACTGCTTTATCAGCATTCTTTACTGACATGCCAGATGAAAATTGAAGCCTTCTCTCAAAATCTTTTACAGCAGGCTGGGGTTAAAGGACAACCAGACAGTGGAGCTCAAAAGCCAGGACCCCTTAGAGAGGATTCTGAACAAGATACTGAAAGACTTAAAGTAAATACAAATGTATTGTATGTGGCCAAAATAATCAAGCACAGATGCTTTATGATTATTATGTTAAATTCCACTTCATTTCAGTTTTTAAAGTCATCATCTTAAGAAAAGATTATGCCGTGTTTACAGCTGGTTTTTTGCTTTTTTCATTTGTCATATTCATCTGAAAAAATACTGAAAGCTTTCATTAGAAGTCTTGATCTGTTTCTGGTGGCATTAACAACTATTTTACATGTGTTCGTCATCTCATGCACATTCCTTTGCATGCTGCTTTGAGAGGGAAGAAAGCTCATCCTTATGTGTTTAACAAAAACACGTATTCTTAATATTTCGTAATTCTTTAGGGAAGAAATTGAGTTTTGAGACTTTTATAATACTGAACTATCAACAAATGGGTTTTGTTAGATCTAGTGATAACTTACTGTTACAGTAAGTTGTATTTCCAGCTATAATCAAGGATTTCTTATTATACTGTTTTGCATTGAATCCTGTAACTCCATAGGGAAGCCACAGGCAGCTTGTTGCTCTGCACAGGTACCTGTGTGTCCCTTACACTTCTCTCTCTTCATTAGTCTCAGCGGGAGCCATTAATGAGAGCACGAAGTGAAGAAATGGGAAGGATAATCCCAGGGCTGCCTGCAGGTTGGGCAAAGGTAACTCCTCTTTTGATATGAAAATCAAGTTGTCTTGTGCAGTTTTGTCCTGCATTTCAATTTTGTCTTATTTCTAAGTTAGAACTTGTTTATTTTTCACTTCCCTTCAACTTCCACATGGTTACTTTCTGAATTTCAATATTACTTGTAATGAAACTAGGAGAGTTCATCTGCTGTTCCTGATATGAAGCAGTTGCTGTTTAATAGACATTTCAGTGAAAGTGCTCCCTTCCAGTAAATTTAATCTATTAAATGTTGCGGCCAGTCACGATTGTTAACACCCCAATGTCTGAAAAACTCATCCACTGTTCTTACAGTAACTTATAAGTAGGTAAGTAAGTTAATGATGCATTTTTACTTGTTTTTGAAACTATTTGTTTTTTTTCCCCAAGTTTCTGGATCCAATCACTGGAACCTTTCGTTACTATCACTCGCCAACAAATACTGTTCATATGTATCCACCAGAAATGGCTCCTTCATCCACTCCTCCATCAACCCCTCCAACTCATAAACCCAAGCCACAGGTGACTGTTGAACGAGAGAGAGAACACTCCAAACTGAAGCGCTCCTACTCTTCCCCAGATATAACCCAAGCCATTCAGGAGGAAGAGAAGAAAAGAATTCCTGTAACTCCCGCAGTCAATCGTGACAATAAGTATGTTCTATAAGTTACATCACAACTCATGCAATATGATGGCACATCAGATTTCTTTGTGGTTAACCAACCAAAATTCATTAATATTTTCTAAATCCCACAACTGATGGAGCCTAAAACTCAACCTTATAACAGGGCAGTGAATATCTCACCTGCGTTGACTGATTTTGAATACCTTAAATGATTGTATCTGATGACATCTTGTGCAAGGATAGCTCACTCCCTGAGGGTGGGGGGTGAGGTGGGGTGGCTCTTGGTTTATGTGCACAGACTTGTCACGTCTGAGACTCCTAAAAACTAATTCCTTCCTTACAGACCCATCTGTTACACTAAGGCAGAAATTTCAAGACTCTCTGCCTCGCAGATTCGGAACCTTAACCCTGTGTTTGGGGGATCGGGACCAGCTCTCACAGGACTCCGTAACCTTGGGAACACATGCTATATGAATTCCATATTACAGTGTCTGTGCAATGCCCCTCACCTGGCTGACTATTTTAACAGAAACTTGTATCAGGATGATATCAACAGGTAACAATCTCTTACCTGCCTTTCTACTTGCCAATTCAAAAAGATCAGTTAGGGGCCTATGGGAGGCTTGGTTGTTTTTTAAAGTAGGAGACAAATGGTAACTTTAAGGAGCCGTAATGTTTTCAAAATTCATGTGTGTCACTAAACAGGTTTTACTGGACAGTCATAATTAAATTGTGGTCATCACATTCATGAATACAAGGGTAGTAGAGTCTTCTAAAACCAAATTGAATATTTAAATTGTAATTTACAAAACAAGCTGAAAACAACTGTACCATCTTGAATATGGAACCCAATTACAGTGCCAGTGTAGACAAAAATTTTAAGTCAGTCTAACAGGCACGTTTTCTTGGTCTAAATAAATTATTTTGAAATTGGAATAATGTCTTGAATTTAAAACAGTAATACTAAATCCCAGTTTTGTGAAAGGCTCACCATTTTTTTTTGTCTTTAATTTTATAGGTCAAATTTCCTGGGGCATAAAGGTGAAGTGGCTGAAGAGTTTGGTGTAATAATGAAAGCTTTATGGACAGGACAGTATAAATATATCAGTCCCAAAGACTTCAAAATTACAATTGGGAAGATTAATGACCAGTTTGCAGGATATAGCCAACAGGACTCCCAAGAATTGCTTCTCTTTCTAATGGATGGCTTGCATGAAGACTTAAATAAAGTAAGCAATACACTTAAATTGTATATCTATCAGATGATCAAGGGAAATAAAGTTTAAAAATACCTTCTTATTTTATAAGAAGGTTATTACTACAACTTAGAATAGAAAGAAACATGAGTATTCAGAATTAAATCAGGAATTTAGTATGAAACAGTACAAGGTACTCAAGGCAGCCCTGGAGATAAGAGCTGGATGGCTATGCTGACATGTTTAAATATACTTGAAAATATTTAATAGTATGCTTGCCTATAGATGAGACTTCTGATTTCTATAAATGTTAATATATTGTTGTGGTATTTAAACTTCTGTTATCCAGGCTGACAACAGGAAAAGATACAAGGAAGAAAACAATGATCACCTTGATGACTTCAGAGCAGCAGAACTAGCCTGGCACAAGCACAAGCAGCTCAACGAGTCCATTATTGTGGCACTCTTCCAAGGCCAGTTCAAATCCACCGTGCAGTGTCTCACGTGTCACAAGAAGTCCCGAACCTTTGAGGCTTTCATGTATTTGTCCTTACCACTCGCATCCTCCAGTAAATGCACTCTGCAGGTACGGTGGAACCAGAGAGAAACAGCTCCTGAAGCAGAAGCACTTCTCTCTGTGACATCATTGTGGTGATGCTTCTGCTCAGTCCCTTGTTGGAGGGGTTGATCAACAGTCCAGCTTAATTTACTTTAATGTGAAACAAAAACAGATCTGAACCTTCACAATTTTTAATTCTTCTAAAGTTTAAAAAATAGGTCATCTCTTAAAAGTTTTAAAATACAAGCAAGGGAGAAATACTGAAGCTGCAGTAGCAGAGAAGATGTGGGTAGTATTTGCTTTTGTAGGTCATAGTATAGATATTTTGTGGTTTTAAACAAAACACTGTCAGTATATTTTGAAAGACTTGCAGCTAATTCATATATGCACTAAAATTTGTTTCCACGCTGAGATTTAACTCACTTTTCCTCATTTTTGTGAAATGTAGGATGCAAATAATTGATGCAGGTTAACAACCAAATAGGAAACAAACATTGTCAACCAAATAGGAAACAAACATTGTTGCTACACTTTCAGAAGCACCTGCCGTTCACAATCTGTGTTTGTATTTTGTTTTAGGAATGCCTTAGATTGTTCTCCAAAGAGGAGAAGCTCACTGATAACAATAGGTTTTACTGTAGCCATTGCAAAACTCGAAGGGATTCTTTGAAAAAAATAGAAATTTGGAAATTACCACCAGTTCTTCTTGTGCACTTGAAACGGTAAGGAGATGGCGATTGATGAAAATTAGGACAAAGTGACTAGGCTTTGATGGAGATTGATCGTTCCAGGACAGTAGCTGACCATTTTTCATTAGAGAGAATTATGGATGTATTTCCAGTTGTAACATTGCAAGAATTTTATTTTCACCTGATTCTTCTTTTAAAGGCTGTAGTTCACAAAGCACTTTTACAAGTGACCTCTTTTCATTTTTGCTAAAAAACATCTCAGTGTGTTTGTTAACACATTAACAAAACTGGGGGCTTTAATTGAGGTCACATCCTGGTTAAATAAGGGGAAACAAATATGCTTAATATTCTTAAATAACTTGTGAACAACCTGTAAGTTTAATGATGCTTTTTAATTCTCTAGATTTTCCTATGATGGAAGATGGAAACAAAAGCTTCAAACTTCTGTAGATTTTCCATTGGAAACACTTGACCTTTCACAGTATGTTATTGGTCCAAAGAATACCTTGAAGAGATACAATCTGTTCTCAGTATCGGTAAGTAACTGTGTCACATTTTGAAACTGAGCTGGACTTAATGCAGTGACTCATGACACGTGTGATTCATCCAGGTTTCCAGGCTGCCCACCCAGTTTCAGATTAAGTTGTGTTCTAAAAAGAATTATTGTTATTTAGCAAAAAAAATCTCACGTTCTAGATAATTTCCCTAATCGGGGAAGAAATGGCAGCTTTGGAGGCCACTAATTCTTTTCTTACATTCACAGAATCATTATGGTGGGCTGGATGGGGGACACTATACAGCCTACTGCAAAAATGCTTCAAAACAGCGCTGGTTTAAGTTTGATGACCACGAAGTGTCCGAGATCTCGGCGTCATCAGTGAAGTCCTCAGCTGCATATATTCTCTTTTATACTTCTTATGAACAGCGAGCAGTGGACATGGCTACGTAAAGTAGTGTGGGTTAAGGAAGCTGGTTTTCTCTCTAGAGGAGCAAAGCAGGCATGGGAATGCATATAAATATGCAAAACTCTGACAAACACAGTGACTCCCAGGTGTGGGGATGGCTGCAGTAGTGTATCTGCAAGCAGGCTCGCTCTGGTCCATAGTAGTGCTTAACAATCAGAAGACTGATGAGTAACGCTAGTGGTAATACTGCCATCTGTGGAACCATTTACAGGCATACGCGCATTACCGTTTATTTAAGAAACAACTGTATTTTTAGTCTGCTCCAAAATTAAATTCTAGCTTAGTCATCTGAAATCTATTAACAAGTAGTTTAAAATGTCTTAAAATCCCAAGGCATATCTTGGTTTATTTTTTTCTTTCACTGTTAATGGCCTTTTCACATTTCTAACCTTAAGCTTGATTCTACTGTGAATACTCTAGAACGATGTAAACAGTTAGGAATGTAAGTGTACATATTGATTGCATACTTGCACATCAGAACTATGTATATAATAAAATGTTGTCCTTTTTGTGAGAATCTCTACAACTCAGAGGATTGCGTTAATTTGCCAGCTCTAAGTAATTGCCACACTACTTAATAAAAAAGCAGAGCTGTATTATTTTTTCTGTTAGCTTTTGTCAATATTTGTGCACTTCAGAGTTATTCTAAACAAACAAGATTTTCCTTTTTAATTTTTTAATATAAATTTTCATGTACACATGCATTAAAAACCTTAATGAAGAAATGATTTAAAAATATATCCTGTTAAATGTATGTTTGAGTTTGGTGTTTTCATTCTCAGCTTTTTGTGTAATGGTCAGGATTCTATGTAATGACAGTCTGAATCATATTCACACAGTTTAAATGTTCTCCAGATGAAAAAAAACACTACTTTGCATAGAACTGATTAGTTTAGAAACTTACTTTAGTTGCATTTTATGTATTTCCCTGCACTAGATTTGGGCTAGTTTTCCCTCTCTGATTAGGCTGGCGTTCAAAAATCTGGCATCATGCATTCTGAGCTTTTATCTGTCTGTGTCTTGCTGATGGAATTAAGACCATAATTGATTGTTTCCTAGAAGCGTACAAGCTGCAAACAAGTTTGCAGTGCTAGAGGAACAAAAATGATATTACTAGAATAATGTCTTTTTCTTTCTCATATATTACTGGTCACTCCATCCTCTACTGTCTTCTGAAACACACACACCCCCTCCCTGGTCTGGTTGTGTGCTTTCACCTTGGTATCCTGCTGTCAGTTCCTGAAAGGCAGCTTAGAAACAACACAACCAGCAGAAACCCAGGAATTTTCTGATAAGTGCATCTGTATGCTCAACATTTGTGTTCTTTTGAGGGGTGCAGGAGGGTAGTCATGGAAAACAACAACAGACCTTGTGCTAATGGAGCAGACGTACATTCTTTAACAGGCTCAGGGGCTGTGACTGTTCTCTCTAGGACTTACTCCTTGAAAGACCACAACAGATGACCAGTAATGCAAGTGCTCTGGTTTATTGATGAAACAGGACTTGGCTGATGCTGCTGGTGAATTCTCATTGCTGCCCTACTCACTATTGGTTTTCAAGTGCTAGCAGCTTCTCAATAGCCTTGTAAGGTGTAGAAGAGGAGGTAAGCTGTGTCAGTCTGCACTGCAGAATCTGAGATCTTGGTGACCTGGACATCATCAAAGCTGTACCAGTGTTTGGTGGTTGAGTGCTTGCAGAATGCTGTGTAGTGGCCGTAATCTATATCCCCAGTGTGGTTCTGTAACAAACAACACATTCTGTTAAAACCAGAGTCTTGCTTTGTCTCCTCACAGGCAAAGCAAGGAATTAGCAGTCATTTTTTGTTTGCACTTGGAAAAGTTTGGGAAAGAGGATTCTAACCCCACTGGCCTACAGCAAGGAATGTTAATGACAGAGCAAATGGATTATGATTATGCTTTTCTATTTTGCAATATTATATTTACAACCCACCTATTAACTGCGATACAGGTCACTATAAGAGGGCCTCACTTGCTGTGAGAAATGGAAAAAAGACCACCTGGTCCTTATTTATAAAGAGGATTCATGCAAGATCAGCCTGTGAGTTTATTCTGAGGAGGCTCCAACCAGGCTATTATGTGTCAGGAGTGCATGCTTTTAAAATGAGGATGTTGAGGAAGAAGGAGAAATGATAACTTCTCTCTTCTGGATTATGTCCATGGCAGGTAAAAAAAACTTACTCAAAACCCCATACGTTAAAATATAAATCATCATACATAAAGTCCAAACTAACACAGGCTTCATCTGCTCCATTATGCAGAGCATTTCAAATAAAGCAGGAAAGACGAAGCTTACCACTACAGCACACAAGCTGTACACTGCATTGTTGTAGAAAAACGTGGAGCCATAGGGAGAGAGATCCAGATTGTTGAACGGATAGCAGACAGTGGTTGAGAGTTTCCTTCTGTGCTTGTCCTGCCAGGCAAACCTAAAATGAAATTTTGAACGATTTTAAATAACCCTCAACTTCTTTTTGCACTGTGGTGGTTGCTTAACTGACTTTCCTAGGGGAAGGGAAAACCAAGAACTGACTACCCAGCATTTGAAAGAGAAAGATCTGTTTAATGTTGTGTATTGCAGTAAATTGACAGAAAATGCACTAAACCCACAAAAGGTGTCCAGCATTGCTCTCACTGTGTCCTAAATATTTTGGACTGCACTCCACTGCCGTTGTCAAGTCTTCACTCGTGCCAGGCTCCATCCCTCTTCCCTCTGTAACTTGCAGTACAACACTGCACTTTTAAACATTTACAGTGTGGCCAAGGGCTGCAGCTGAAGACTTCAAGCTCTCTGAGCATGTTGAGAAAAGCAGTTGCTGAACAGGAAATTAAACAATAACTATATAACATAGTTCTGGGAAGCCAAATGATCGCAGAGTACTTTTCTCTGTAGGTGGAAAGTCGTTAAGAACAATTTCTGAAGAGTAAATTCAGCATCTGGCCACATGTGGCTAGTGAAGTCTGCTAATCCAGGAGCTCTTACACTGATGCACCTCTCTGTTTAGTATACCCATTTATTTAGGCCTGATTTAGTTCAGGGATAAACAAAACCAGAGTGTCTTAGCTGCAGTAATGATGCAAGAAAAACTCCCTGTGTCAGTCCTGGACTTAGAACCCAAGTCACAAGGTCTCCCACTTACCACAGGATCTCTGATTCACAGGGATGTCTGACTGTATGAGCCGTGCACTAATTATATTTCTGTGACTGCCCATTTAACTTTCAGGTATCAAAAGCTCTAAAAACACTTGTTTGCAGTGATTTTTTCCTTCTGTGCGAATACAAGTGGCTGTTTTCACAACTGGCCCTGTCCTGCCTCGTTTATACCTCTTTAGGTGAAAAATAATGATCTGTGGTGCCCTGGTGATTGTGGCCTTTACTGTGGCATCTTGGTTTGTTCCACACCAGTAGCAGTGGATTTGGTTGTTCCGAGTCAGTGTGTCTGGCTGAAAGAAGCATTCAAGGCAGTCCTGTTAAGGGAAACAAATTCAAAATCACTTGATCAAGCAGATTTCCCTCCACCCCTGAAGATCTTAAGCAAAGTATGAAATGAATTTGCCATCCTTCAGAGCTCTTTTCCCAGCTGAAGTATGAAGGCTGACATTACAAATACACTTACAAGGCAAAGCAGCAACCACTGGCTTCCTTTCTCCCCCCAGGAGAGGAAATACTTGGGTGAGTGTAAGAAACCTCCATGGTTGCTGTTGAGTGATCTTGATATCCCTCATGCCCTGGGCAACTCATGAGCCTTGCTCTTGTAACCCTGCCAGCCTCTGTGGTCCTGAGACCAGTGAAGAAACACCACTTCTCTAGGGACCAGATCCAAGACTATCCATTAGCACCCAGGAAACCAAAGTAACTAAACACCTGCATCTTTTCAGTAACATTTACTAGTCTAAGCCACCTCTTCCCACGTGAAGCAGAAACCAGCAGGAATGTACTGGCAGTCATACCTCCAGAGAGCACACTCTGCTAGAAGGGATGGGCAGGGAAAGGACAGTGAAGCTTTCAGGTCTGTTAGTGATGGTCTTGCATTTCAGACACGTGATACCATAACTGAGCTGTCCCTCAAATAACTGTGTTATAATAGACGTGCCACTGCCACTCCCTCTGCTTGCTTCTGCACTGGCCCTGTGTCGGTTTGACTATATAGGAGAAAAAAAAATAAACTGTAAATAAGCAACCATTTGAGTGCCTTCACTTGGTTTTCACGGTTGCTGCCACTGCCTGCATAGGCCAGTAGTTAATCTTATCACAGAACTTGGCTCTAAAATACTTTTCTTGATGTTTCATACATGCAGAGTAAGCTTAATTCCTTTTCTCAGAGACAAATTAAGCAAAAATATAACAATCTGGACATTTGACAGGATTTAACTGCTCAAAAAGCTCTTAATCAGTGGATCTGAAGAAGAGAAAGACACATGGGGTCATGGCTGACATGAAGATTTCAGGCAGATAAGAAAGTAGAATCTTAAGCACGGAAGGAGCAAGGAGAGGGAGGGATTAGGACAATGAAGCTACAGACAGCATTTCCATTTAAATTGAGGCTGCAATTTGATGCAGCATTAGACAAGAAGCAAATTAATAATTGTGTGTAAATGGCCTTGGAACAAAGGTAGAAAAGAACAACTATTAGTGGCCCCATCATAATGTTCAGAAGAGAAGGATGGGCAATTACTACATGAAATGCCAAATCCTGAAATGCAGGGGGAAATGCTTGGGTCCCCAAAATGCCACAGCTGGGCTCTTACCTCCCTGAAAGCCTGGTGGAGCTCATCCAGCACACATATGAGAAACTCCTGCGCATCCTGCTGAGTCCTCCTGCTAAAAGTTGGGTAGCGCTTCCCAAAGACTGAATGAAAAGCCTCAGGGGAAATGTAGTCAAACTCTCCAAGCCACATATCAGACATCAAACAGCCAAAGGCAGTTGCAGACTCACCAATCTCCCTTGGAAAAAATACACAGAAGTTTCAGGTAAAGTGTGAAAAAATGGTGTCTCTGCCTTCAAATGGGAGCACAATACAGAAACCTAGAGCTCTGACAGCCTGTCATTGGGTTTGAAGGACTCTGAGGATCCTAGAAAGCAGTAGGAACCATCATCAAGGCAGCAGTGACTGTAACAGGTATTACCCTCAAAATGACAAAGTACAGTGCTGAAGGTACCCAGCAAGGAAACAACCTGGGGTCTCGAAGGACAGCTTGTGGCCAATCTGTGTCTGCCCAGGGGGAGCTGGTAGGTGGTGCCTCACACTCTGACAGACATGTGTATCCTCTGGAAGGAGAACAGCAGTGCAAGGCAAAAAGCAAAGCAACTCACAGGCGCAGGGCCGTGTTCCAGCGCCCCGAGAGGAAATACTCCACGAGCTGGGGCAGGCTGCAGAGGCACTGCAGCACGGCATTCATGTAGCACGTGTTTTCCAGGTTCTGCAGGCCAGTGAGCCCTGGGTGGCGGCTGTTCGGATCCTCCATCTCTTCCTTGGTGGAATACTTCCATTTCCAAGCCATCCTTCCACCTACTAGGAAAAAAATCCACAACAAGTGGAAATCTAAAATGCTACAGTGCTTTTTGTGTTATGCTTTTTATAAAGTAATACAGGAGGCATTGCCTACTGTTTCAGGATCTTTTTTATAAAT
Source organism: Margarornis squamiger (assembly GCA_035222235.1). NCBI lineage: Eukaryota > Metazoa > Chordata > Aves > Passeriformes > Furnariidae > Margarornis > Margarornis squamiger. The sequence continues at coordinate 10,534,706 of JAWWTY010000016.1, forward strand.
TATATTCACATTTACTTTCATCACGCTAATACAGTGGTGAAGACTCTCCATCTCCCACATTAAGCACTTCCCAAGATGGTGAGATACAACCTTAAGAGGTATTATTTAAATACCTGAGGTTTTAGAGGCATTCCTAAAATTCCATTCAGTCTTTGACTTCATATCCAATTACTCAAAATAGCTATCTAAAGTGTTTAACCCTAACGAATGCATATATTTCATTTCTGCAGGGGCGTGGTACTTAATATATTTTCTAAAACCATAGATTGCAGTCCAGATGCTACTAATAACAGGTTGTTCTTTAGATTTTTGCTATGTTACTTATGTTAAGAAAATTTTCATAGATTTGTTCTCTTGCTGCATGAGTTTGTCCTGGACCAAACTGTCCCCATCCCCAATCAGGCAGTAGAGAAGCTGAACAGACTCTACAGCACCCAGAGGTGCTCACCAATGTTGCTGTTCTTGAATATTTAGAGGCTGATATTCTACTCTGAGAGAACTTTGAAATGGCAGCAATTGCTGTAGAACAAGCCAAGCAATGCCCTGGGTGTTCTATTCTGTGTTGTATTCTGTCACTCCAGCTCACCCCAGCTATTCCTGCCCCATTCCCTTTGTGATGTCACTTGGTTACGTTGGTCCTCGTGCAGGGGAACGTGCCTGGCCTGACCTGCCTCTGTGTCCTTCCTATGTGCCACCCAGAACAGAAACCCTTGGGAAAACAGGGGCATCCACCCATTCCACTGAGCAAGGAGCTTCAGCCTGCCCCATGTTTGCTCATATGCTCTGGTGGAAGGGCAGTGATGCTGGTGTTGACCATAAAAAGATTCAGCTACCTCAAAACATCACACCTAATTTGTCTGTGTGAGTTATGAAGCTTTTCCTGAGGGAAAAAACAGAAAGGGTAGTGGCAGAGAAGTGGCTTTTAATTAGCTAATGAGACAGTGTAGTTCATCTCTGAATTCCATACACCACTGAAGAGCAGCAAGTCTTCCCTATTTAACATGCAATTTGAGAAGTCACAAATATCCACAGAAGAGGCCCAGGATGCCATTTAAAAAAATCCCTAATTATCTTACTTGTTAAACTTCAAGCAAAGGACGACTCCCAGCACTCTTGGGACAGCTGTCACTGCTATTAATCTCCCAAACTGGTTATCTGCAAACTGAGACACAAAAGCATCACCCACACACACACACTACTCAAAATCTGGTCTACAATGGAACTGGACATGTTTATTCCTAACTTTTTGTGGAATCTGAATCAAGATTTTCACTATTTTAACATAACAGGATACACAACCCCACATGGGTGCTACCTACTGCAAGCTCTGGGGCTGAGAATTAACTTACCATTACTCTCACCAGAAAATGGGGAAATGTTAATTGTAAAAAGAAAGATTTAATCATCAGCATTTTTTCAGAAGCATTTTTACATGTAAAAAATGGTTTGGTTTTTTTTCCAGCTGATCTTTTAGGAACATTCCATATGAACTGTTACTACCAAGTTTTCAGTCATAGTCTTTTCCCCTCTCCAAATTCCTGCAGTGTTAAGTGTTGTGGCACATGTGAGATGCAACCACAAAGAATTAAAATGTAGGAAACCACTGTCACAGGCTTAAAAAACAAACCTCTCCTTTTCCAAATCACTCAGCTGCTGAGCAGCAGCTAAAAAAACCAGCTCCCCAGGAGCTGTGTATTTTGCCACAATGTATTTGCGGTTGGTTTTCTCTGAAATGCTTCAGTACCTAAATACTTCAAGAGAGCAGTCAACAATGCTCAATTTGGTGTATTAATTAAAGTTTAAATTATGTAGTTTACTTACTTCCCTATGTGAGAGATACTCTTTAAATACCCTTGTAATAGGAAAGTCACTGAAGCATTTCAGATTTTCACTAAAAAATAACTAGAGGTTTGAATTATATTCCTGCTTCTACTTTCGTCCTCTTTGGTAATCTAAAGGAAATTTAAATGCTAAAGGATCACATCTGCTCTCTATTCATAGAGCACTCCAAGACTGATGAGGTTTCAATAGAGGAGCGACACTTGAAGTTCTCACATTTCATGGGATAATCTTCATGTTCCTGCTGCCCAACACCAGCAGGATGTGGCACTGCCCAAACAGCCAGGCTACTTCTTCAAACCAGCTTGTTTTTCCCTTTGCCACCACACTTCTGCAATGCCTTCCCTGAAGCATACTTGACATTTATGATTTTTTCTGCTATCGTGGAGCAGATCACTTCTGAAAGTTATACATTTCTCCCCCCTCAATTTAGAAATATACTTCTCATGTAGTTCCAGCTGGAAGTCGTGCAGTTACACCAGTGCTCACGCCAGGGAGATGGACAGGAACATGAACAGTGTTGGCCACCCTAAGGCTTACAGACATTTCCCAACCATGTGTTTTCCTTTTGGTCTTGAAAAAGCTTCAGGCCTGAGTCACGGCAAGACCGAGCAGCTGGAACACTCCCACCATCCCTCACACCCTTCGCACAGGAGTCCCATCTGTTTATTTTGCTAAGAAATGAGTCACACACAAAACTCCTGAAGACCAGTAACACAGCTGTAAAAATTAACTGTGCCCACTTAAGTATTTGTCAGGAAACAAAACCTTCCCCAACTTTTACTGGCAATTTTCTCAAAATGATTTTCCTATTTCATACACTGAATTTGGTTGCATTTTCAAGAGGCTCCTCTAGAACTTCTTCCCAATTTGCAGAGCCAGTCACACTTCCAAACTAACTGTTCCTGTTACTTGGCATTCGAAAGGTGTAAATACATCTTGAATATCTGTCCATTCCCTCCCAGCAACAGCAAGAGATACAGTCAGACATCTAAGAAAGAGCTCCTAATTAAACACTGTAGAGCTCTTTTTGTCTCATTTACTCATTAATCCCCTCATATATGTTTGTCTACTCTGACAGTTTTCACTTTTTTACCTCCCTAGTTTCCGAAGTTGGCCAAAGTTGTGATACCTCAAAGGAGAACAACTGCTTTGATCCAGCATGGCAAAGTCTACTTTTCCACAAAAAGAGTTACTTAAATTCACCAAAATAACCTTTCAGACTGAGATGGACAGCAGAAGTCTGTAAACAAGAATAAATTTATTTTAGATTCTTTAAAGATTTAATGATATACAAAATGTATACAGTATTATATCCTTATAACATTTTACCTTTCCCCATCAAACATAAAACACCATTTAAACAGCTATTGTGTTCGTGCCTTAGGTCTGTATCTATAAGATACACTACTCAATAAAAAATTTATAGAGCTATATACTGCCCTTTTAATTAAAAATTACAAATTAGTACCTATGTAACAAAAAAAAAATCGCAGCATGAAACTTCAGTTGGACAAGAGTTTTTTCTTGGTGAATGCTCAACAATATTTGGGACACTTACATTACATTTTATTGGCATGAAGGTGCATTGCAATCTCCCGTACTTTACACAATGCTAATCCAACCCTAGTCTCTCTTAAGTAAGTACCACAAATAACATAACATTAAGGATGTTTTCTACACAATTTTAAATACATTTACAAGGTATGTGTACATTCGGTTTCGATATACTGGTTTGACAAGATCTTTGGAAGGCAGAGCTTCTGAAGCAGTCACTACGTACGTACGAGGAAAAGCACTTCCAACTTGTGTTCTTACAAGGCAACTTATTTGGACCAGCACATACTAATTCTTCTATTAAATATGATTATACCAGTCTATCATGGCTTTGTTACTACTCGACAGTGACTTGATAAAATTGAAATGTGTAAAACAAGAAATTTCATTATGCACAATCAGGGCTCTATTCCACAAAACAAAAACAACCAAGCCCAGCTTTACAGTCATGAAGCTGCGTGAATCCTGATTCAGGAGACTCTCTCTTGTGGAACAGATCAAGTTCCTACCTTCAACTTCAGTCTATTGGCATCCTATATACACCTCATTTGGTTCTGTCCTCTTCAAAAGGCCAGATTAAAAGACACCTGGTGAAGAAACAGTGAAACACTTCCGAAAACACTCTAAGAATACTCTGGCGTTACAGAGGTAGGTGCTTTCTCCTGGTTTTCTCATTTGACAGTAAGACAAATGCTTTACCTTAAAACCTCAACTACCAAAATCCTTTTGGTGGAAGGCGTATTTCCCACCAGAGGACTACAGAAGGAAAATCCTCCACTACACCGAAATAAAATAAAAAATAAAACTTTCTGTTTAAAAAGCTCCTTTAAAAACGCATCTTAAATACTTGTCATTATACCACCTTTAGAATGATCAGCTGCCATGCTGCTCTGCAGATGCTTATCACAAGTTGTAAGGTCCTTAGATTATGGACCAGCCAAAATCTCACTTATAAGACAGTAATCCTTCTTTTGACATGTCTTTCTTTTAATTATAGTGAAGGAGAGATAAGTGACAACTTTGTGATGTTCCATGAAGTTTGAATGAAGCCACGGATTTGGTCACATCATTAGAGCATCAGACGAATAGAACCAGCTGAGTCAGATTCTTTGGTGCAGCTTCCAGGCTGAATTGTCAATTCAGGGGAATCATCCTGAGGAAATATCATCTTGTCAGGTGTGTAATCATTCCTCTTCAGATCTGCACAAACAGAACAAAATCATAATGATTAGATTGTTTCTTGAGCTGGGGCATAAAAGCCTAGCTAGGAATTGAGTATGCAAACGTACTCATAAAGAAGAATTCCTTGATATGCAGTGTCAAGAAAAGGCTGTTTTTATCATATATGTAATGGGAAGCCCAAAGTCCAACTACAAAACTGCTGTTTATTATTTATTCCACCTCCACAGCATGACTTAACAGTTTCATTTCGCATCATACATCTCATGACAAATGTCTCAGAAGAACTACAGCAGCTCTTACCAGGAAGTTTCAGTTTCCTGCAGCAGGAGTTGCAGTGGTGCTTTGCTCTGAAGTTTTTTATTGCATCCTCTCCCAAATTGGCCGGACCGAACACCATATCATGTGACCTTAAAAATAAAGTGAACAGAAATTTTGCTTGCATGTGTTCTCTCTCTAGGGAAAATTTTATAATACTTTAAGTCTTTTTTTGACCTTACCTTTTTTCCCCAGCTTTTATCACAGAGGGATCTGTCAAATTTTCACCAACACCTTCAGACAGAACATGAAGAAAAAGTTAAACCTGACACATCTCTGATTATATAAATGCATTAATACTGAAAAGCATTGGAATCTTTAGCTATGACTTCTCAGCTTCCCCGAGAATAAAAACAGAAAAAACCCCCAACAAACCCAAACTATACGTGATTCTCTGTCCTGACAAAATTGCTCCTAAATGCACACTTTGTACTTTTCAGATTTCTTCCACCTATTTTTACATCTGCCCGCAATTCCTGACTTGAGTTTTCATCTGTGAAAAAATTTTCCTATATAGTTCCCACAGCCAGAATATCTGGCACACAGTTCAGAATAAATACAGCTTAACATATTGGCACTACACAAATGTGCCAAAACCCAGAATTTTTTTATAGCACATTTCATTAGGAAAAGATGTATATATTTCTATTCTCTGTATTGCTGTTAAGATTTTATGCTACATTAGAGGAACAGAGCTGGTGAAAGGCCTGGAGCACAAGTCCTGCGAGGAATGGCTGAGGGAGCTGGGGCTGTTAAGCCTGGAGAAAAGGAGGGTCATGGGTTACACCAGGGGAGGTTTAGGTCGGGTATGAGGTATAATTTCTTCAAGGAAAAGGTTGCCAAGCACAGGAACAGGCTGCCCAGGGAAGTGGTGGAGTCACCATCCCTGGAGGGATTTAAAAAATGTTTAGGTGTGGCACTTGGGGACCTGGTTTGGTGGTGGACTTGGCAGTGCTGGGTTAACAGTCTCAGGGGTCCTTTCCAATCTGATTCTGTGATTAAATAAGAAAAACATAGATTCGAACTAACGAGACCAAGAAGCGCTAAATAATGATTGTTACGTATTACAGGCATAGAAATTCTTAATAAAACGCTATCAAGAGAAAAACCCACATCCATTTACCTTGGCCCAATCCCCATTTCAAAATAAGGACATTACCTTGCAGATCTAGTACCAGCAATTCTCCTCTGGTATACTCATATGTCCAATGGCTGAAAGCCAGCATAACCTCCTCCAGCATGTTAGTTGGGATTATTTCATCACCATTATTGTTATTATATTTTCTAAACTCTCCAGTCATGCACTCTTCAACTGCAAACCACTGGCCAGCAGAGTGGCAATACAACAGGAAAACTTCCAAGAACCTAGTAAAAAACATACTTAATGAATGTATTTCCAAAACGAATGACAAATATATCATTACTATTCGATTTTTACTAGATCTATCAATAATTTAAATAATTTTAAACTATTACACAAAGCATTTAGATTACCTAACACTAGGTTAGAATCAGTGCAATAGCTATCAATGGAAAATACTGCCATGGATAATTTTGCTTGACAAATTCACAGTAATATTCCAAGACATATATCCACATATCAGTACCCTAATATTTGATGCATTTGTTAACAACCCTGTAGGCAATCTCCTGTGTCCAAAGCATGCACCATAATGGCAGTTCACACACTCACCTTGGAGAGTATGGGATGGATTTGGGCTTCATTTGATTGAATGCGAAGGTGAGTTTCTGTGCCGCTCTCTGCTGCTGAATTTCCTGCAAGGCAAACCCCTCATGAGCTGCATTCCAGACCAGGGAACAGTGAAGAACCAAGCAGGCAGTGGCAACAGGGTCTATTCCCCCAAGACAGTGTAACAGATTACTTTCTTTTTAAATTCTGTCTAGATTTTAAGGTTTTGAGCTCTTTGATTCAGTAAGCCATCCTGGAGCAGAGTTTTTAACCCTTTAACTCATATGGAACCCCAGACTAACCAATTTTTTTTCTTTTTCTTTTAAGTATATACTAGTTTTCAGGTAGGAAAATGTTTTCTGTTTAACATATAATGCCTGTCTATGTTTAATATTTGACAAAGATAAAACTTACTCTCAAGCACAAGTGTAGCACAGTGTCCTCCTTATAAATGCTTGACCAAGTATTCACAACTTCAGGAAGAAACGACTTGATGATATAAAGATGTCCTGATTTCAGGATGTCATATTCTGACCACGTGCATACTACTTTGAGGGCTCGGCGTAAACCTCCTCCCATCTCCTCTTTACTTAAAAATTCAATTTTAGCACAGAGCCCTAGCTGTGACCAGGAGGACATGCTGTTGTTCAGGATGCTGGGAGAACTTTCTTCAAGGCGATACACAGTGACTGGTTCACCTGTCCCAACACACAAAGCAATTACTGCATTGGATTTTCCAAGTTTAAAATTAAAAGCACTGGAAACCTATTATCTTCTAGATTACAACACACTGCAGTATGAAGTCATTAACAACATCCTGAATTAACAACAAATTTTAACTGCCCTGTGGGAAGGCCCCTCTCCAACTTTTTTTCACACAGCTGCAAAACAGTACAACAGCTTTGTCCTCCTCATTAGAGCTATTTATGACACTGTTCAAACAGCATTAAGAACACTAAATAGATGTTTATACAAGCTTATACAAGTCAAGGAAACTTAAAGGAATCCTTCCAAAATAGCTTGCTATAAAACTGTCAGTACAATATTACCATCGCTGTATCACCATTTCTAGGAACAACTATAATTAAATCTACATTTCATAATCAAGTGAGTTGCCCTAGAAAAGGTGTCAAACTCATATGCATTTTTGGGTGTTCTAAGGCAGACTAGACTTCTTTCAGTTCATTAAGACTTCAGTTTCACACTTGCTGTGAGCGAGTGTGAACTTTGCCTTGATCTTCCTATATTAGAATGATCAAACCAAATTAGAATCTATATAAGGTTTGCTTTTATTTTCTCTCCCAAAAGACCACAGTGAACCAGCAACAAGAAATACAATTCTTACCTCTTGGAGGCACAGGAGTGAATGGAATGCTCTGTGATAATCTCATCAAGTTATTTCTTTCTACAGCTAGAGGAGAATTACAGCATTTGTTGAAGTTTAAGGATGTAGTAAGTGTCAATAAAAATACAAATATTAGTTCGGAAGAGTGACTGACCTGAGTAATAGTAATTGATATCCATGATAGGCTTGAAAGGAGAAGCAATGCCTGAAAAGAGATAAAGAGGAAAAAAAAAAAAAAAAGAGATACTGCTTGCTACCTGTATTAGGTACTAAAACACCACATGCAAAGAACACTCGCCAAATAACTGGAGTTTGAAAAAGATGTGCTGTGCAGAAAATTAAGTATTGCACTTAGCTCTTCAGTATCTTGGGAGTGGGAAAAAATACAAATTGAAGCACTTAATGGTTGTTAAATGGTTTGTTAAAAAAATAAAAATCATAGTACTGTGTGTCCATTAAATTCCAAATAATTCAATATATTCTCATAAAAAGACACAAACAACTGCTTATATGAAAAGCTCTCACCTTGTTTATAACAGAAAGAAAACTTACCATTCAATGCATCTTCTTCTGAAGGCCTGTGAAATGCCACAAAACCAACAGTCACTGCTTCTTCCAAACTCACTTTGTACTCCCTGATTTTGACACATCATCCGAGGTCACCTTGTTAACCCCCCAGTACTGCTTTTATCACATTTTTCAAGGGCAGTACAGGTTTCTTAATTACAAAACAGTAATGGAAAGCTGTTAGGTAATCTCATGTTTTAGAGCTACACTTTAAATACCACCAAGTCACGCACAACATTATGTAAAGTTTGCATCACAAGAGCTCGTTCCCACAGAGGGGCTTTAATTAAACCTTGTTCACAACAGGTTACCCTTCTGTTATCAGATAAATAAGGTAATGGCTTTAACAATTAACTGGGGGGATAATTGTTAACAAGAGCAATGTCTGCACAATTGCAGAGGTGGTTACAGTTTGAAAGGTTGGGTCAAGACCTTTACCAGGAAGTCAGCCCCTCACAAGTGTCAACAAAGTCATTTTCATTTAGGGACATGTTTTGCCCTCTGACATGTGATGCCATTAATCTAAATAGAACCTGTCAAAGCATGACGAGAAACTCAACATGACCCGTCTCTCTGTACCTGCAGCCCAGGAAACCAACCAAATCCTGGGCTGCATCCCAAGAAGTGTGACCAGCAAATGGAGGGAGATGATTCTGCCCCTCTACTCAGCCCTCATGAGACTCCAGGGGCAGTACTCTGTCCAGGTATGGAGTCTCCAGCATAAGAAGGGCATGGATTTATCGGAATGAGTCCAGCAGAGGTCATGAAGACTCTCCAAGGGCTGGAGCACCTCTGAATGGAAACAGGCTGAAGGAGCTGGGATTTTCAGCCTGGAGAAGAGGAAGCTCCAGAGACCAAATAGCAGCTTAAAGGGGCTACAAGAGAGCTGCAGAGGGACATTCTACAAGGGCATGTAGTGACAGATCAATGGGCAATGAATTTAAATTGAAAGATGGCAATCTTAGATTAGGAATAAATTCTTCATCATGAGCATGGTGAGATACTGGTACAGGTTGTCCAGAGAAGTTGGCCCCTCCCTGGTGTGTTCAAGACCAGGTTGGATGGGACTTTGAGCAACACAGTCTAGTGGGAGGTGTCCCTGCCCACTGCAGAGGGGTTGGAACTAGATGATCTTTAAGGTCCCTTCCAACCCAAACCATCCTACAATGAATCCAGTGAACACATTTCCTTATTTATTAGAAAAAAAAAAGTAAACCTTGTTTGTTTTTTTCATTAAATGCAACTATATACCACTACAGCCAAAGACAACCAGAAAACAGTGATGAAATTGCTCCACTAGTAGAAAGCTTACTTACCTTTGACTGCTATTTGAAGGTCTACCTTGTAGCCAATCCTTTAAAACAGAGGAGAAGAAAAACAAAGAGGGCTTCAGTTGTGTAAGGAAAGCACAGTATATTTAATTGGAGGTGGGTGGTGATGTGTTTTAAGATCTTGCAGTACAGCCTGCTTATCAGAAATACTTCACTGGGTTGTACTGAACTGCAGTTGAGTGGAAAGACTCGAGTACAACAGAGAAATGGTAGCTACAATTAAAATAGATAAAGCTATATATTCAACTGCTGTTTCATGGATTACATAAATAATTCTTTTTAGTTGGGTTTTTTTCTATAAACAGGAAACAGCATAGATTTTCATAGAACATACACAGCTCTGACAAAACAGGTCTCCTGTTGCCTCCTAGCACAAGTGAGACCACAAATCAGTATTATTCTTTACATTGTTTCTTCTCCATTATTTGTTCAGTTTGTAGTTCTGCTCAATAATGTCACAAAAACTGGATACAAACCGTCAGTAAGGCTGCTTTGGAGTCCACTTGCTGGGTGTCTTCACTCGACGCTCTTCTGCTCTTGCTGTAAACTACAAATGAAGGAGATTTATAACTGGACCAGGAACAGCACGTGTCATTGTTACCTATTTCCTATGAGAGTGAGCAACAAGACAGCTTAACGTGGCTATCATAAAAAAAATCTGGTCCACAACTACCTGATCTTTAAAAAAGGTTTCCAGCACAGTCCTAATTAGATCACTTAGGGTTTTTTGACTCTTGCTCTCAGTGGCAAATACAAGGTAACAGAATTTCGCTGGCATGACTAGAAGAACCACGAAAAGCTGGAGGAGCAGAATCAAGTAGCAGCAACCATGAGAGTATTTAAAGACGCTTTAACTTTTTTGTGTTTCCTTTTTATCTTCCTAGAATATTCATTAACAGCACAGTTTAGGGACAAAATTAGATCACCTGAACAGACAACACTTACATTGCTCTGAATGCCCTGCCAGAGGGTCAGTAAACCCACAAGAACTGGACTGCCTTAGACCAGAGTCACTTTGAAGACCCTACCAAAAGAAAAGAAAAAAATTACTTTTGCCATTAGTTATCATTATCATTATTGCTTTCAACTACCTCTCCTGGCAGACAATCTGCCCAGTTTTATTTTGTAGGACTATCTAGGATTCTTTCTTTTTTTAAAAAAATTCTGGATGTACCCCAAATACCTTGCTGGACAAAAATGTACAAGTTGAGCAGACAATTCAGTTAAAATGCTCTGTAACCATCAGCTCTAACATCTTCAGGCACACATTAAGACTCCTGACCCATACCCAAAGAGTTCTTTACAAGAGAAAATTACAACAGGATACAACTACCGAAATGTACTTTACCCTGGATCTCTACAAGCCCCAAATTCAGCAATTCTGTCACGTGCCTTTGTTGGCAATCAATTCTCATTTAAGAATATGGCTCTGGCAGAAACTAAAGTTCAGTTTGCACCCACTTAAAATAGGAACAAAATGTAGAAAACTCTTGTCACAAAAAAACCCTACAGGTTATGAATGTAATTTCCTCATGGACATACTCCTTAATAGTAATTACATATTCTTGCAATATATACTGATACGGTCAATTTTTGACAACAAAATCTTTCTTTTGCAAAAAAGGAGACAGGTGGTTTCATCACAGACTAGGACTGTGTGTAGAGTGGTGTAGAGCTGGAACATTCCTCATTACCAGCATATTAATTCCAATAGTTACCTGAATAAAATGCAAAAAATCAATACACCCTGCTTTTGATTTCAAGATTTATAAAGTTAGGAAACTGTTACCACCCTTTTTCACCCTTCCCTCTTAAGGAATAGCCACACACACCTAAACACATACATACAGGCCTCTGTGTATGTATGTGTGTATCTATATACACACACGTGTGTGTGTTTGTGTGTGTGTAAAGACTATTTCTTTACATCCCTAAACAAACACTTCACTGGAAGGCAACACAGAGAATGCACCTGCTGAAAGTGTCTTCTGCAGACCCGTTTTTAGGTCTATACGTGTGTCAGTGTTCGGCACATCTTCAGCATCTTACAATCAATGACTGTAGTGCCTACATGAAAAGTAAGAATCAAACCAGTCCCAAGTTAAGATGGGACAGCTCTATTACTAAGCATCTAAAAACAGCAGTATTGTCTCAAAATGCTACTGGACTTTTTATCCCAATAGTACCAAACACTAAAACTATTTAGACCTATATCAAGGGGACATCCAGCTTACAGATAATGAAATAAGAAAACAGTTGCATGTCTTTACTGTAAAGAACACGTTCACTATCTGTTGAAAATAATGTCTCTAATAAATGGAAACTTTCTTTACTTACTTGAAGTCTGGTTGTCTCTATGCCCTCCAATATAGCTTTTTTGAAGTCCTCCTGTTGCTCCTACCAAGAAAACAAAGCAAATCATAAACATTACCACCAAAAAACCCATGCCAAAAATACAAGAAAAAAAAAAAGCTCTTTGGTCACATATTGTACTTGTCAGAGGGTTCAGAAGAAGCAACTCAGCAGAACAGAAACATTGCAAATGGTCATAATGCAATTCTCAAGACATATTCTCCCCTGAATAAAGGGTAACTGCAAATGGTAACTTGTATTTACTAACTTAACTACATGGAGAAAACTAGCTTTCATATATATATACACACACACCCCCCATAGCACTTGAACGACAGGTTTATTATGATTAATCATTTTTTATATATTTTTATTATTCTTTCAAAAATGGAAATTACGCATTTTAGTTTGTGACAATTTTATTAGAAAAGCCTTTTCTTTTTGGAAGCATAATGAGCAATTTTTGTCACTTTTTAAAATTATGTACACTGTCATCTTGCCCTACAAATTATAATGTAAATCACTTGAGTCTTCCTAAAAGCTGATCTTGACATTCATGAGTGTCAAACATTTCATTAAACACTAATTATGGGATACTTAATTTGAACTTAATTCACAGTTGTGATCATCTCAGCTTTCATAACCTCAGGTCTTGTTCATTATTTCATTAGTATCCTATTATGAAGCAACAGTATTTGATGGCAATTAAAGCTGCATGAGCTTTCACTAGATTTTTTTAATCATAAACCAGATGCAAAGTGCAGTCTGCAAGGAACATATATGTTCTTTGATTATATTTGCTCTTAAATTTTGTCAACACACACTGTGACCTTACAGTTCAAAAGAATACCCCCCCATTAGTATGCTGGACCAAGAGTTCCAGGCTTACCTCGATGTCAGCACTCCTGTCTCTCACTTTGCTCGCTGCCTCTTTGAAGCGCTGCAGGTCCATGCTGTCTCTGTGACCTTTGACACAGTGAATTCAAAAAGAGAATTCAAAATCAAAGCAACCTCCAGTGTTCTGACCATGCCAACAATCTGCATCAGCACAGCACACGGTGACAACCACCTAAGGTCTGTGTGCCTGTTTGCACTAAGGGAGACATTACAGACTAAAGCAAAGACCAGTGTGACGATGTATTGATAAGAAACTACTGCTTTTCCTGCACTGAGGTGTGGATTACCACAATTCAGAAAGTAAAGCTAATATTTCAAAATTTTACTCAAGTGCATGCTCCTCACAGGAAAGGAGCAGGGTCTGAATTACAGCACTTTCATCTATGTATGACAAATGAAGGAAGAGTAGATAGTTTTCTGGAGGTAGCTTTTACAATATACCCTTCATCCTCCCACTTGCAAGAAATACTTTTCAGAATTTTCGTGAGCATGTGGTTTCATAATGACTGAAAATCTACTTGGCTTCACAACTGAAACCTCCATGGCACCACAAGTTTTATAAATCATGGACAGCAGGACTGAAGAGTATGTTCTAAATGCTACAGATGTCAGAAGACCATACACAAAAAATCTGGCTTCAGTAAATCAGTACAGTTAGTATTCAAAGTTATTAGTGGTGAAGTACATTTAAAGATTAGATAAGAGTTACACAATCACTGTCCATTATTTCTGTTTAGTCTTGCTTTCTGAATTTAACAGAAAATAAATCTTTTTTTCAACCATGAGGCACTTGTAAACAAACATCTACTGAGTGTGCAAATTGTAGATACTCTTCCTATGCACACATCAATCTAAAAACACCGGTGCATGCACGGAACTTCTTAGAAATTCAAGTTTCACAGCAGTAGAATAAACTCTTGTCTAGAGATTTAAATTTCTACATTCTCAGCAAACCTTTGGAAAACATTGAGACATCCCTAAACGTCTAGGGCAAGACAATACCTCTGCAGGAAACCTGCCAATGCCAGATTACCATCTTCTGCCATACACTAAGAGTATGTAAAGCATTATTTACTTTACAGGAGTCAGTTAGTAAACCCACACCTGTGTTTTGCAATGAATCTGCCACTGTTTTACCATTCAAATATGTAGGTAACTAACCAGAAACATCCACGTTTTTACTGTTAAGCAAAACTTTAGGGGAGGCAAAATTTTGTATTGAATTAAAGGACTTTGGAAGCTTCCAAAACAACTACCCAAACATACATTAGCCCAGGCAACAGTGGAAGATCCCAGTTATAACAGTGTTTAGAAATACAGTATAGGAGGAACCCTCAGCTTGACACAGATACCACAGAGATATTTGTCCAGGAGTCCATCAGCCTAAGATGTGTTCTGTAATTACGTCAAGATATAGACAATATTTTTGATTTATGCAATAAGAAGGTAGGAGCTTTATAATGAGTCACAAACAGTTTGTCTTCAATGCCCATACCAAGTTGTAGAGCTGCTAATTGCACAAAGCTGTTATACCCAACAACTGGATAATGTTGGTCAGAAAAATATTGTCTATGTGACAGAATTATGGAGAAATTATAGTTTAAGTTAAAAACAACATTCAAGCAACATAGGGAAATTAGAGATGTTAAAAGCAAAAAAAGCAGAGCAAAACAGTAGAATAAAGTCACCTGCAACCGGAATACACCCAAAATACCATACAATTCTTGATAAGTCAAACCTTGTGGCTTAGATTTGGTCCACAGTTTATGAAGTAGTCCCATAAGGATGTTAGAACATAAATCTCGGGTTTGTAGTTCCATTGCATGGACATGCTGACTTTTGGAAAGTTCATCTTTAATATTCAATTTTCCATGAGAGCCGCCACAGTTGACTGTTGACATCAAGTTGCCAGTTGACAAAGAGAACTTCGTTTGGGGCTTGTTCTTCGATAACTTGACAGAGGACTGGTGATCACATTTGTCAACTCTGCAGCTGTAGTTATCATTAGTGTCACTCTCATCATGAATAAAACCACAATTAACGTATCCTCCATTTTCAACACAAGGTTGGGTGAAAGCAAGGCAAGCAGAGCCAGAAGCAAAAGGATAAGAGCAGCTAATAACGACTTCAGGACACTCAGAATCTACTTTGTTATACTTACCCACAAATGCACCAAATTCTACATTATTATCTCCTTCTGTAGCCTTAGAGAAAACAGTCTCTTCATGCTTTGTTGAAGAATCCAGCTGGCTTTTGCAACTGGGTCGAGATGGAGTGCTAACAAAGAACTTGGCTGTTGGGGATGTTACATGTGGCATGCTGTTGGATGAGTTGCCTAATTTTTTACTTTTACTAGTGGACTTTGAGATCTCTGCAGCCTGTATTCGCTGGCGAAGCTCTGGAGGGGAAACAGTGTTTGAAAATAAGGCACTGCCTGAGGAACCTGCCTCTTGGAAGTTTTTTTCTTCTCTTCGGGGAACTGGAGCCAACTCCTGACCAATTGTCTTATGTTGGGCTTCTTTTTCATCACGTATAGAAATGTTACAGAGTAAAGCATTGTTACTTTCAAGGCCTCCTTGTGGAAAAGAACCAAAGACATTTCCAATGCTGTGCTTCTTCCACACAGATGACCTTAGAGACCCGTCCTCAATGAGGTTTTGTGCCAAGTGTTTCGAAATGCTCAGCTCCCGGGTGATTTCATTATGAACCTTGCTGGCTTCTGAAGCCTTCTGAGCAGTCAGTGTTTTCAGGGTATCCACAGTCAGAGCAGACAGATCCTGGAGGTGGCCAATCTGTGAATCTAAAGACTGTAAGGACCGTTTTATGTAGTTGACACGATCACCAACTTCCTTTATCTGAATGCACATTTGCTCCACCCTAAGAAAAATCAAATTATGAAGTAGCTATGAAAGGGATTTTTCTCAATACACAAAAGAAACATTTTTGTAACCCTTTCTGCCCATTTAATCAGAGGAAAAAACCCTCAGAGATTACAAGAAGGTATACACAATAGTACTGGATTGTTTTCTCATACAACATTTGTACGTACTTCTGAATCATAAAATTTAAACACATATCAACAGAGGGCCTACAGCACTTTTTCAAATCTATCCCTTTGTTAAAACATCATCAGAAATTAAATGATTGCCTCAGCTTCCTAAGTGCTGCTGCAGATCAAGGAGCATCAATCACATTACTAGTCTCTGCACAGCAATGGAAAGATACCACCCAAAGCTTGCATAAACACTTATGTTCTAGAGCTGCATTTTCCAGCCCTTAAAGTCCATTTAAAAACACCTGAAAAGGTTCTGATTCACCATTCTGAAATTTTATTTGTAAATATTCTACCGTTCAAATGTGACTCGAATCCTCTCCTCACTTCCAGAATGAAATTTATCATCCTTTTCATTGAAATACATCTCAACACACAGCTCTTCAAAATCATGAAGTTTCTTCTGATCTTCTTCTGTCAGGAAGAGTTCTAAAGAAAGATGAAACAGTTAAGATGATACATATGCAGTGAAGTTGTACAGGTGCTGAAAACTAACAGCCACAACTTTACAAAATGTGTTAGAAATAAAAAGCCAAAATAAAAATAAACTGAAAACCAAATAAAAAAACCCTACCACAGTGCTACCTAAGACCCTTGCTCTCTCATTGACAGGAACAAGTTCAAATTCAAAGATCTCCACTAAAATAAAATCAAAAGAGTAACTCGGAGGATCTGTGCACAGTATTATCATTCCTTATGCTTCTACCGTTCAATCCCTTTTCCTCTGAGGCAGAAGCCAGATTCTCTAAGTGGATTTTATTCACTGTGGACTCCCCACCTTTTTTCTTTTTTTTCTTTTCTTTTCTTTTTTTTTATTTTTTAAGTTTCAAAGAAGTTTTACAGACAGAAAAAAAAATCTCCATTAACAGAACAGGAAATCAAATATCTCTATTTGGTTTTGTCACAAGTTAGTTTGACTGGAGATTTCTAGGGGCTCCACATTATACCCTTCATAAAGCACTGTCACTGAAAAGAACTGGAGTCTTAATATTAAAAACATAGAAAACTAAGGCCCACTTTGACTTTCTTCAAAATAGACATTATAAGCAAGAACATAGCACTTTTCTGACAGTTTAACTTTAACCATATGAGAAAAGGTACTGTGATTTTTTGGATAATAACTGTTCATACTTGGCCCATCTGAAGTCTTGTCTGTCTTTCTTCTCTTACATACACAGCAGAAGAGGGAAGCCATGTGGCTGAGAATGATCAGTGGTGGAGGCAGAACAGGTTTTTCATGGTAGGCCATAATGAAATGATAGCGCTGATACTTCCACACGATGTTGGAAATCGCCTTGACTTGTAAATACACGTTGCTGAAAGGGAACAGAACAGCATGAACACACCAAGGTGGATTTCTGGGGGGTGGGGAGAGGTGTCCGTGTGTGTTTGGTGATTGGGAGGGGTGTTTTTAACACTTCGATAACAACTTTGAATTCTAAAGTCATTTAAGTATGAGATAAAAACATAACCTTGTTTTTTTGCTGCAAAACTTATTTTCATGGAAACACATTCAAGAAAACACCATGATCCAAAGGAAGGAGAGGGTTAAAGAATTCTCCCATCTTGTAACACCTCAGTACCTTTACTCAGAAATAAATCACACTGAGATCAAATTTCAGGTTTTCCAAACAAACCTAGATTTTTATATCAGACCATGTTAATTCTGCAGTCTGCCATTCTCCAGTGTTCATGAGTTGCTCACACCCATAAATCAAACTATGTAGACAACTATAAAAGACAATTCACTAGAATTGAACTCAACCAACCCAAGAACATTAAATGAATTTAGGAACAACAATCAAAATAAAGAAAAATAAAAAATTTTGTTTGTTTTCTGCCAATAAGAAGTTACAAAATGCTTTCAAATTTTCTTGAACTTCTGATTCCCCTGGTCTCATAGATGTGCCACATCACACACTTCCCCCTAACTTAGCCATGGGCTTGTAGTGAGGAGGAGACAAAGACCACAATCAGAACCTGAAAAAACTTCCAACAAATGGGATTGCTTTGAACTGGCATCAGTTCTTATCATCTTATTGCAATGAAATAGAAACTTAACAAATTATTAGCAAACATTAACAATTATCCATATACTTACTTGAAAAATGCAATAAGGAGATTAACCATGATTATGTACTGTACAAAGAGGTAGACAGCTTGAAGAAATGGGGTCAACCATGTTCCTGGGCCACAGAGATGAGCAACTTTGTCATCAGAATTATTTGCACATACTGTGTTGGGAAAAAAAGATACAGAAGAGATATGCACCTTTTTACAACTCCCAGCAGGTTGTTAGAGATAACAGATGAAAAAAAGGTCACAAAGATTGCAACAACCATCATGCATTGGTTCTGCAATTTAAAATGTCTCCATGCATTTAGAAAGATGCTAGAAAAATACCAGAGAAAGGTTCTGGTTAATATTATGGCATAATCATATTATTTCCATTTTTAAAAAAAGCATAATACACCACCACAGCCAAAATTTTGGCAAGACAGCTCTGGGAGAAGATTCCAAAACCTTGCTAGGAATAGTCTTGTGAGAAACTGATTATGTAGAGTTTTCATTCTAAGACTTTCAGGCTTTAGAAAGGATAATAAAAAAGTCAGGTCAAGCAGTGACACAGCTGCAACCCACAATGGGGAGATAATCCAATGAATGGAATCAGTGTCAACAGTGCTGGGCATTTCACTTCATAAAACTGGAATTCCGTAAGATCTTGATAATATCAGAGTAAGTTTTCTCTTTACTTGCTTCAAAACTGCAGTGTCTTACCATCAATCTCATAGGCATAGACTTCTCCAAAAATCATCCAGTATGGATGGAACACAATATCTCTAGCAAGAGTCCAAGACGGTGCCTCATCGGGATACAAGATTGCCTTCCTGGGAACACCAAAACTAAGTAGTACAAGGGCCATAATCACCACAATGTAAAACATGTTGGCCACCTATTAACACAAAAAAGTCAGTCAATCCACGAGGTCATAACTGTGATTTCACAACTTGAAACACTTCTACAGTGACAGCATAAGCTTGATGAATTTTGAGAATTATATATGGAAAAAAGTCCAGAACACTAATATTTCAGTCAGAAAATTTTGTTAAATAACAAATCCAGTTTAAAAAACACTAAATTGTTGGGGTTTTTTTCCTGTCCTTTCTTATAGCTTATTTAGTATCCCTGCCCAAAGGCAACTGAATGTATTTCCTTTACAGCTCAAATACCTATGATGTGCCTGAGCAGCAGCTGACAAAGAGAAACATTCCTTCCTAAATGTACTCAACAGCTGCACAAATCCCAGGAGTGCTTTTCCAAAGGCCAGAGCACAGAACCTACACCTTTTGCAAGACATCACAGTGAGATATGAGGGACTCGACGCCCTCATGTCATTTTTGAGGAATGACAGGGTTCAACTTTTTAGGAACCACTTTATAGAAGGAAGAAACACAAACAACCCATTCCAATTTTGTACATGTGGCTCTCAAGCCCTAACATATTTTTTAACATTTAGAATAGCTACTGACAGTAGAGGTAAGTTTCTTATTTTAAAATTTAAACAATTTAAATATTTTTTTGTGTGAGAGGACAAGGGGAGGGCCACAATCTCTTCCCAGTCTCCTACAGCACAAAAACATGAAGGTGTTTCCAGACACAAAGCAAGTTAAAGTCTTGCCCTAAGGAGCACAAAGACTGTAAATAAATCTCAGACCCCAATGGGAAGCAATGCTAGCTGAATCAAGAAAAAAGCTTCATTGTGTTCCTTTAAGTCTCTGACATCTAAAACCAAAACAGAACAGAGAAGGAAGATTTGCCATTTTCTTACAAATATGTGACAGAGAAAGCTCCACGATAAAGCAAGCCCTCAAATCAGTGCTCCTTTTGTAACACTTTAACTTGTACTCCAGGGAGCCAATTCTGCACACTGAGTTGTTAACATCTTACACCAGGACAAGCAGCCTTTTGCTAAATGAAACTATGAGAGAAATTGTAAATGGATGCAGCAAGGAAAACATATTTCAGTTGGAAAAAAACCGCCAGTACTTACCATTTTGCCAATCATCATAACATAAGGTCCAGCCTGTTGATTTACAGCTAGAAAATCCAGTAATCGCACATACCAAAAAATGATATTGAGACAGTAGGTTATTCTGCCAGCAACAAACACATAATTTTCTCTGTAAGTGTTTTCTCCAAAATTCCCCTTTGCTCCAAATCTTAATGCAAACCCGATGAAGAAAGTGACAATGGCAACTGTATCACTGATATTGAAGTAATCACTGAACCACACTTTGATCTTTTGATTAATCTTCCCAGCCTCTGACATAAAAATCTGTAAAAAAAAAATAAATAAATAAAGGTCAGGACTGCTCATATTTATTGCACAGGGACCAACAGTGAAACATACAAGTCACTAACATTTTTATACTCACAAAAATAAAGTATCTATTCAAATGTGTAACAAATACACAGAGGAATCAAAACCAGTGTTTAGCTATGCCAGCTTGACAACAAGGAAAGGAGGATGCAGGTTTTGCTCTGTCTAAACAATTTATGAAGGAATTTTGGCTTTGGTAGGTTTTGGTGGAGTTTTTATTTCTTTTCAGGAGGTTACTGTTACAAAACTGAGTCCCACTATCTGTCCCCTCAGTCGGGCCTGAGGTACCAGATTAAAGAACCAACTCTCTCTCCCCGTCTTAAAAATGCTTTTAGAACTTCCCAAAAGTCTCTTGCTGACCAGGAATGTTGCAGTTATGACAGCTATCCTGTCTCAATAAAAATATCTTGGTCATAGCACCCTGGTAGAGTCTGACACTAATAAAAAAAGACATTTCAGGTCCCAGAAAACTAAGGTTGTTTATTGCATTGCAACTTATAGACAGGGCATTACAGAACCCAAGAAAGTATCAATCACCTGGGGAGGGTGTGGAGTGGTGTGTTTTAACCAAAAAAATCTGACCAGGAGGTCATTGCCAGTTCCTTAATATTTAAAAAGAAAAACCTGCCTCTTTTTATAGTCCTCCATTTTGCAGCCTATACCAAAGTTTAAGATAAAGGTATTACATCAGCTTTTTAGGTTCTTTTGTTTGCAGAATCATAGTTTAAAGCATACTGTTTTAACTGACAAAACAAAGCTCAAATCCCAGACTGTTACAGACATACCTCACGAATTTTCTCAATTGCTGATGTGAAAATGTAAGCAATAACAATCCACTCCTGCACAGATGGTAATTCTTCCATTTTTACAAGAACCACAAATGTGTAGAGCATGAGGAATCCTAAATATGCCAACTAAAAAACAAATAAAATAATATACATGTAATTACTGGAGGGTTCTTTATAGACGTGCATGAAACCTTTTGATGTGGTATATGATAAAAGCTTCAAATAGGATTACAGGACTGTATCTACCCCTTTAAGCAGGAAAGTTATTATTTATAAGGGGATAGAAACATTTTCATCTTGGAAAAGGGAAAAGAGCTGTAACAAGCTATTTATTGTTAGCAAAGCTTTGCTCTTATTACAGCTGTTTTCCTTTAGCATTTCTATTACAGTAATTGAAACGAAGCTGTGCATGAACACTTCAGTCTAATAAATGGTTATAGAACTCCTGCTAGCAACTGATGAAATTAATTACTCAGACCAGAATAAAAACATTCATGCTAATTACTCTCTTAGCAAAAACACAAAAACAACCAAAAAAACCAACCAAAAAAAAAAAACACTTAAAAAAACCTATTTCTAAAGCCAACATCATGAACATCAAAAAAACCCAGGCCACAAAGCATGGTGTGTGCATATGCAGTTTGTCAAAATCAACAACTCCTCATTTCCAGCTTAGCCAGGTAAGATTTTTTTTGTTTGTTTGGGGTCTTGAGGGGTTTTTTTTTGGAAAGGGCTTAACATTTGATTCAGTCTGAGCTACATGTTGGGAGAAGAACTAAAAAGTCTGTGTTACATTTTGAAATGAAACACACACCACACAGAGGAAAAACTCACCGTATTAAACCAAAACTTCACAATTGGAGCATGATAAAATGCATAAAACTTCTGTGTAATTGGAAGTCTTTTAGGCTTTGCTGGAGTCTCCATATCATGTTTTTCTAAAGAACTCTCCAAGATCTTTACTTCTTTAAAAACCTCCTAAAATGAAAGGACCGTTAACTTCACACACAGAAACACATCCTTTTCGACATTCATTTTAACTCTTGCTTTGACTTCAAAACTTAACTATTTAAGTTAGGAATATTGTATTTAGTATCTCCCCCTGCCCCACATTACCATAGGTATTTCATCTGCTACAGTCTGGAAGTTGTTTTCACTGTCATCCATTGCCATTTGATGTGCATCTTGAGACTGAGGAATGTGTGACATTTCAGCCTTGGTCTTGTATTCCAACAGCAGTATAGCAGGAGGGAGTAAAATGCTCAGTATCACCTGGAAGAGACAAACACTAAGTGCAAATAGTTCACAGCTACATTAAAGTATCAGAATACACCAATACACAGAATATCCTCTGAAAATATATTATTTAAATTTCACTTGCATGTTATTGAGGGGGAAAATGTAGAATATAAGTAGTTATTATTTGTACATACACTTAAGAGCCTAAGATGACATATACAGAGTGTTTCTTGACTTGAATATATAGGAAATGGGAAAAAAACCAACAAATTCCAAAACTAGAAGCTACTAAAAAGAATCTGCTCCAAGTCTGAAGATAGAGATGTTCTGTTCACACTCTGCTCTCTAATCCACTTCCAAAAACTGGAGCTGTGTACTGTTAAGGTATACTTTAAATGCATATACAAGGTTGTGGTTTGCAGGGGGGAGAGGGGAGTGGTGTGTGTTTGGTTTGGGGTTCTCTGTCAATTCATAGCAAAAAAATGAGCTAACGTATAGATCAAGAGAGTAAATGAAAGCTATTTACTGTCATTAGCCTGTTACAAAGCAAGCAAGAAAATGGTTAATCAGTTATCAAAGAAGATTTTAGTTGGTCACAAGTTAAATGATGCTTGTAGATATTTTGTAGGAAAGTTTTATTTCATTACATTTCTAGCAACAATTAGGTTTTGGCACACCATCTCAAAGAAATATGCAACTTCCATTTTAGTTCAATGGATTTATATTCCAAAGGGCACCATTGGAAAACCTGTCCCTGATTTGCCTACCCTTGTTTTGTTCTGTACCCTGCTTTAGCTCAGTTCCTCCAAAATAGGAAATTCATAAAGCTTTTTTTACTTCAAGACTTATGTGCTCCCTGTAAAAGGCCAAAATGCACAAAAACTACAGTCTTACAGTGGGTTTTCTGTCTGTTAAGGTTTGTTACTACTATGATTTTAGTAGTGGATTAGTATTCACATGATCTCTTTAAGCCTCTGATTAAAGGCTACTTGCCTGGTTTTTGCCTTCTATATTTCTGTACCTTATTTGAAAAGATAATAGAGCGTCAAAAGAAGAGTTTACAACAAATACTTCCAGTTTTGATTATGTTATAGGACTGGTTTACAGGATTTATTAATATACGCTATAGTTGTGAAAGCTTTACACTAATAGCATTTAAACACACACTTTCCTTCCCTTTAAACATGAACTCCATTGACCCTTTTTACACCAATCAACTGCGACAATGCTTACTTTGTACCATGAATTCTTCCTCATGTTGAGCCTTCCCATCCACATATCCGATAACAACATCTGTGTACAGGTGTGTGCTACGAAGGGACGGAGCCTCGAGGACACTGCCAGCTTCAGACAAGTGGAGTTGCTCCAGTTTTTAAGCTCATAGGTTAATAATTTCATGGCCATGGTCTCATCCTGTCGGAAGGACTGTTCTAACAGCTCGACTGCCAGTTGGCCAAACTCACTGGAATGAAGAAAAAGCAACAAAGCAAAATATAGTATCTATAGAAATGACCTTGAGTTTAGCACGAATTTTCTTGTACAAATTCCCAACAGCACAACTCGAAGGGACTCTTATTTGTCCCTTCTGCACAGGTGCACTGTAATTTGTAACTATAACACATCAGTCTGTGATTTCTATTAAAAACATGTGCATGCTACTAACAGCTATTAAAACACACACAGAAATTACACAGAAGTAAATGGCACATTCAGCATCCTTTTAACTCAACTACAGAACAAGACTTGTAACAGCTCTGAAGACAGAGCAATATCTAATATAAAGCTTCTAGAGTGCCTTTTTGCAAAAAGGAATTGTCTTCAGGCATGCTAATAGAACAGTTTGTGCTTTGTTCATACGTAGTCCACTACTTTTATTGCAAATGTCAAGAAAATATTTTCAACAATATAAATGTAATTTACTTGGAATACTGTTTCAGTTCTTCTGAAGTATCATCAACAAGGTCACTTTGCTTTGCTTCATATGCCATTGAACGATACACTTTGCAAGCCACCAAGGCCTTTGCCATGGACTCCTCGCCGTGCTGCCAGAAGAAAAGGGCCATCTTCTGCCTCTTCATCAACACCGCCCACAGCAGCAGCTCGTTCAGAGGGTAAGCAAAACGCCTCGTTTCAGGATCATCTATGTCTACTATTTCATCTTTGGTTCTTTTCTTTTTTCCCTCTTCTGCACCAGTGTCAATCTTTAAAATAAAACCAGGAAGTTACATTTTTAAGTCTCTACACTTGGTCATGACGTAAATTGAAATAAAATGTGGAGTGATCCAATGACAAATTATATATAGTTATAAAAAGAAAAAATAATTTCTGAAGACTTGAAAAGCAGCTGGAACTTTTGTTCGAAAACTTCAGTGGAGTCCAATTTATTTTAATATCTGTGAGACTGAGCTACTCTAACTAATAGATGAAAAGAAAAGCAGTAACTAATATACCCACATATAAATGAGTAAACTCATGGAAACTGCTTATAGCAGTAATACATGACCAAACTTTGCTCCATCTACAAAGTGAGTCCCACTCCCTCCTTGCTAGAACTATCTCAAAGATAAGTTTTTGGATCCCTAATATACCAAAAATTATCTAGAACTATACTGAAACACTCTTTACAGAATCCTGCAAAACAGGTACAGTTCAGAAACAACTCCAAAAGCAAGGCTGAAATTCCAGCTTTACCAAAGTCAGTGCCATTGCTGCTACTCCCATGTCAGTGGCACTTGGATTTCCCCCAGGCTCTCCACTCTGGAAATAATCCCCCGTGCTCCCTCACACATCCATACCTTTGGTTTGTATGGCTGCGCTGTCTTGATGAAATGGTTATGGCGCATTTTTTCCTTCTTGTCTGCCCTGTTACCAAAAGACTCATGGCTTTTACACATCTGAGGAGTAGCATTTGAAGGATTTCGACTAGATCTCTGGAACAGGGACAAGGAGAAGGTGTTTGGTTACTGAAATGTTGAACTTACATGACAGTACAACCAGAATTTTCACTGGATATTTAACATGGTTTCTTGTTTGTTTTCATTATTTTTAAGAAGTCACCAAATAGGCAGTTACTCTTGTTGTTTAGTGCAGCTTACACAAGAAGCTACCATATCTGCATCCCAAGCCCTATATAATCTGCATGTTTAGTGCCCATTCTTCCCCCATGAGTAGGAAAAGAGGGAATCACAGAGAAGGAATTAGGATGTGCTAGAATAAGGAGCAGGAGAACAAAACCTTTTGTTTGCCCTCAATCCAAACCCAGCTCTCAGTTGTCCTCCTAGGCCTTACCACTGCCTTGAAAAGAACCAGTCCATTGAAAAGAAGGACAAAGATCCAATTTTTCTCCAGAACATATGGGTTTGGGTTTTTTTTTTAATTGAGCAGATACATCCTGTTATCCAGCTGCCACATACCCGATTGTTCCCGCTGAGACTGTTGTATATCGCTCTGAAGCGCTTCCTGGTATAGGTACATCTGTAGGTTCCTCCCATCAGATATTCAATAACCAGTCCCACATCAATCAGGTTGATTTTATATCCTGGAGGAAGATTTCCCTAGGAATACAAAAGGGATTTTTAGTTTTACAAATGATAATCTTAAAACTCGCTCAGAGTGTTTCTATATGTTCTATCACAGCTCTAAGTAACAAAAAACCAAACATAATTAATTAAAAACAAAAACAAAACAAAACCCCAGCCCAAAACAGAAAACCCAACACATCAAAGAAAGAAAAAACCCAAAAACCAACTACATGGCTCTATAGTTATTATTTTCAAAGAAAGACCAAGTTATAGCCTCTTCTATACAAACTCTCCTAGCAGGATGGATGTTCATTCCCTTCAGGACAGGGGGGAGACACTGGTTTTTTGCCTATTGTTTTAATAAAATTACTCCAAGCTGAGAGTATCAGCTTTCAATCCTCCCCAAGAAGAAAAATTTTCAAAAGAAATACAAAAAAGAGAGCATTCTTCAAGTTTAACACCTTACAGGCAGCAGGGCACCAAAAATACAATAGCAAGTATTGTAAACAGCAAAATGTCTGTAGAGGTAACTTACTACTTACAACAAAACCTAATTAATAAACTGCAGATCAAATCAGCAGTCAAATACAAGAAATTATCATAAAACTAACAATGCTGGTTTGACAGATTTGTACATTTACAGCATACCTGTTTGACATCCCGAACAAGATGGAAGAGTGTTGGGTTAGTTGGGCCTTGTTTCTTCAAAAAAAAAGGGAAGGAAAATACTTGGAATGAGAAATTTGCACGCAGTGGCAACACAAGAAGATTACACTACAAGCCAAATACTTTTGCACGTTGGCTCAAATGAAAAAATCCCCAGCTTTTAAACAAACAGAAATGCAACAGATGCAAATATTTCAAAGCTTTGTATTAGCTATAAACTATTTCATTTTTTGCTGCATTTTACTTCAGTTTTAGTTTGGGACATAATATAACACCCACAGTTTGTCCAAAAAGTAAAAAGGTGGGAGAAAAACCAAAGCCAAACAATAAAATCCCAACAAAACCAGAACACAAAAAGCAGAATGCAGGCAACAACACTAGGGGTTAGATCCAGTATTTTGTGCTCAAGTTCCACCCGTCTGCCTTTCTCTTGTTCTCTTCCCCACTATGAGGGGAGGGTTTTACACATTTCATGAGTTCCACAACAGACCTTCAAACTGGTGCACACAACCCAGTATACAACATGCTGAGCAACTAAAAAACTGTTCTAAAAGTAGCTTAAAAAGCCATCATTTACTCACTGTGTTATAAAGCTCTTCCAGCCTGGGAATTGTAAGAAATTTGTGCATGCTTACTCCATTTTCAATCAAAAGTTTCACAAATGCAACTCTATCCATCACAAGGGCATCCAACATGGCCTGTTCCAGGGAGCCAACCTACAACAAATAAGTAACAAGGTCGATCCTGGGGAGAGCCAGTAAAAGAGGGCATCACAAAAGTGCACTTAGAGAATCTATCAGTCTCATTCATTTACAGGGCTGTAGAAACTTTACATGTCTATAAAGATGCCACCTTTGGTTCAGAGCATCACCTGAAATTCACACAACTGCAGGATGAGAGAATATTCTGAAGACTTGAACTGTCCCATAGCTATCTCCTACGGAGACACTACATGGGACTTAGCAGACTTTTGGTTTAACATAGTTAAGCTGTTCTCAGAGACTGATGTTGGATAAAACACAAAGACATAAAACATTTAAAGCACAATTTGCTCCAAAGGCAAGTGATTGGAACCATCATTTCAATCAATAAGCTGTGCAGCACATACTTCTGACTGCACTCAATAAGCTTGTGTTTTATTTCTACAGTAATATGGGGAAAAGGCAAGAGCCACCATGTAGTTTTCAAACTCATTTTCAAACTAGAAGAAACAGACATTTTGTCCCCCCCTCAAGGACCCTGCAGGGCTCCCAAGGGTGCATTTTTACTGGATGCTGCTAAAGAACTTTCTATGGTCATGCAGCTGTAAGGAATAAAGAGCATCTGACTAACATGAATTCAGCTTCCACCTTTTGTAATGTCTTTGCTCTGCTAGTTTTTCAGAAGACTTAGCACATTTCCAAAATTTTTGGACTGTTTTCAAATACATAACAGCAAAACAGCTGTAAGACTATGCAGTACACACAAATAAATGTGTCAGAATTCTACAGTCTCTCTCTACAAAAATCAAAAGATTCATTCTTTACAGTAAATTGTGCTTCTCTCTTTTAGAAATTATCATAATTATCATTCTGCTTAATCCAGACCATTACATACCAGCCATTGTTGCCCATAAACAAAAACGTGATTTTTGGCTATGTCAACTCTGTCCCACGCAAGTGTAAGAACAAGCTGGTCAAACGCAGAGGCATTCGTGCCTTTAGAAGCAAACACATTGAAGAAAAATGTCAAATTAATTAAAATACAAGATAATAAACATTCTTGCTTCCTAAAAAGACCTAATTAAGCAATCTACTGCAAGTTACGCACCACATTTTATCATTTATGTCACATTATGGTATTATACAATGAGAAAACATAATAAATACTTATTTGCTTAAAAACTAAAGTTTCCTACTGGTAATAGTATTGCATCCATCACAAGCACTAAATAATAATAGCTGGACATTTCAAATGCTCTTAAAATTAAGTCTCACCTTTTAACAATGCTGTAAGTATTGCAACATCAATGTCCTGGTGTTCGTCTGACCCAATATGAAAAACTGTGATCTGTCCAAAAAGGTAAGATGGGGAAAACATGTTTTGAAGTTATTTTCAGGCAAAGGTGATTAGCTGCAGTCTGTTTTAATCTATTTCAATTCCTGACATAACAGACATCTTGTCTTTGATGCAATTTAAGCCTGCCTACACTTGATTCAAGTGTTTTGCGTGCACTCTTTGTTTTGTTTTCCTAACTGGGTGCCACACAAGACAATCCATTACAAGTAAAGGCAGATCAGAAATCCTTCACACTCTTCAATCAATTTGAACATCTCTTCCTACTATGATTACAATTTGCTATTGTCTATAACACGCTATCCTGTTTACCTCTCCAGTTCATTCCAGATTGAGATTAACCTGCCAGCAAACATGTTTAGCTGAATATGGTAATTTTAAACCTCAGAACAGCACAATATGATGTCTAAATGAGACATCAGTCCCTGAACTATATACAAAACTCTATAAAGTGATGTTTTTTTAAACATGCAATGATAGCACACCATTGTTAGTATTCATAACCAAAAGATGAAAAAAAAAGGGAAAAAATCCTATCATACATCCACAAACGCGTGCACCTTGCATAGAAAATTTTATGGCAAGATCTACTTACAAGTTCTTTTTTTTTCATGCATTCCATCAGTGTCTGAAACAAATGAACTGCTTCACTTTGACCAAAGTTAAATGTCTTTTTGATGGTTGAAATGATTTCAGGCTCAGCACCCTCAGGAACATTCCTGAGATTGAAACAAACAAACAAACAGGAAAGCAATTGTTTTAGATGAACAGTAAGAACAACAACACATTTAATTAGTTCCAACATGTCCATTCAAAGTCCTCCTATCTATGAGCTTATTACTGTTCTGTGGCAAAACCTTGGGTAACCTTTAGAAAGAAGTATATGTTGCTTAACCTACAATTTTCTACTAGTGCCTCATAAAAGTAACTCAACTCTCTCTCCCTTTCCTTCCCATACTGAGTTCCAAGATACCCTCAACTAAAAGATTTTGACACAAAATACTACGTATGTGCTCCTCTGAATAACACCTGCTTCTGATCTTACCATGGACAAAGCTGTTTGGTTTACAGCCACATTAGATCCCTGCCTCCAGAGGGCCTGAGGCAGCCCCTGCAACAGGGACCCAGCATGTTTAAGGATTCATGCAAGGCTGACAACTAACTAGAAATCATTAAGTATTGTGGAGCAGAAAAGGCTTTTGTGTAAATTCATTAAGAAATGGTCTCAAAACTCATCTGTGTATGAAGGACACACAGAGATGTCAGACACCTGTGTATCTATGCATCGTGTCATACACCTCTGTATGACAAGAACCACCTGGACACAATCCTGTGTGCCACATGTTCTGGGATGACCCTGCTTGGGCAGGGAGGTTGGACCAGATGACCCATCGTGGTCCCTCCCAGCCTGACTCACCCTGTGGTTCTGTGTCAGTGTGGCTGGCAGTGCCAGGACTTACCCTCCCTCCTCTGTCTGCTTGTGAACATAGGCCAGGATGTCTGCGGCTCTCCCAGTTCCCTCACACACCACCACGGGCACCGGGGGGCTTTCCTGGAGGAAATCCAAAACTGTGAGGATGACATTGGGGCCCCCTTCGAACACAAGGGCCACCACGGGCACACCTTGGCCAATTCCTGTAAAGTTGCAAATAAATAATGAGAACCAGGCAATGTTGTAGGGAATGCCGAGATCAATTTTATAATTTAATAAATCAAATTTGTCCCTCCTATTAAATAAAAATTAAAATGCTGCCTGCCAGACATGTTAACTGTTGCTAATGCATCGTTTCAAGCACTGGTTATACTTTGGGCTTGGAGGAAAGCACTGCAAAGCTGGTAAATACAATGGAATACAGTCTAAAAAACAGATGGGGTTCTTCACAGAAATATTCATGAACTAATGCAGAAAACTGAGGAATCTTCCTTTATGGAACTCCTAACTTCCCTCAAATAGTTTCCAAAGATGACAACACATATGCAATTTGAACACAGGTACATGGAAACCCTCTGCTCATGGGAGACACTGCAAAAGCATTCCAAGAAGATTCAAATACATGTTGCACCATAATTGGGAAAACACCCAAAAATAAATCATGACTTCTTTGCACAAACAGATGAGGTTTTATAAAATCATTTGCCCTATTGTGAAACTGCAAGTGAACAGTGTCAAAACCATTAATCAATCAGACCAGTATGGTCTGACAACATACCAAGACCTGAACTGACTTACAATCGCTTTATCAAAGTAAACAGACAATGTTAGTCAAAAGACCCTCCTCTCTGGTGCCAGAGAAATCATAAATCTACCAGCACTACCTAGGGTGCAAACCAGCTGTGAAAATTTGCAAATTCAGGCTTGAAACACAAACAAAAGACATAATTTTTCTATTTTGCCATTCAGATGTTTGGTGCAAGTACCTTTTTCATGAAAGCACAGTATCACACAGCCCACAGGCACCAGAATTACTTACTTGCATGAATCCGCTGCAAATTAATAGTTTTTTCCAGTTCTCTTCGCAATTTAACTTCTGCTCCATACTTCCCAACTGTTCCATCATCCACCAGAATGAAATGGGAATGGAGGTTATTTAGGACGTTTAGTTTACTTAATGGATTTAACAAGGTTTGATAT
Organism: Margarornis squamiger; assembly: GCA_035222235.1. NCBI lineage: Eukaryota > Metazoa > Chordata > Aves > Passeriformes > Furnariidae > Margarornis > Margarornis squamiger. Next base: position 10,566,115 of record JAWWTY010000016.1, read on the forward strand.
GGAGCAACCACCTAAGTATAAGCACACAACAAAGTCTTTTACTTGTGAAGATTCATACTTGTTTCTGTGAAACTTGAATTTTTGTCTAGACACAAGAACTGGCACCTCAACAAGAAGCACTGACACATAAAAGCCTGCCTTGGGTCAGGATACCCCAACAGCTGCAGCTCTGAACTTCATGCAGGGAAGCAGGTAACTATATAACTAAAGGAAGCTGTTCTGCAGGATAACAGAGAAAAGATCCTTTGAAAAGGTGTCTTTGGGTACTCTGGCAAACAGTAGCACTGAAGACTCCACATATCATCCTTTCTAAATGTGAATTCTCTGTAATACCTTAGCATTTTTTTAATTTGGTTCAATAATATCAGTAGGGGGAAAAAAACCAATTAAATACTTGAGAACAGGCTCCTCCTATAGAACGTTCACATTTTGCAACTTGTTTACATGTAATGATCTTGCATAAGTCATTGATGTCAATGTATCTTCACAGTAAGGCAAGTATTCCAATGATGCAAAGCAAGGGAAAAAACATGCTTGAGCAGATTTGTCAAAAAATACAGCAGGCAGATCGTTATTTCAGTTAGGTAATTCATCCTTACATCTCTTCCAACAAGGTCATTTCTGTTTTCAATCACTCCCCACGGAGCAATCCCAATAGTGCAAATCTTTCGAGATGATCTGGAAGCGTGTTCTCTTAGAGCATCCCCAACATGTTTTGCAACACCTGTTTGTGCATAAAAAGATTCCAATGTATTGAATGCTGCATCTTACCAAGAAATAAACTGTTTTGTTTAGGTAACTGGACCTTTAACTATTTTATTTTGGTCATTGGGCCTTTAAGGATCTGGGAACTTGTTTGACACACCATCAAAGAAAAAGCACCATACTACATCTACTAAAAGGAAACAAAATAATTCAACAAGATAAATATTAGCCTAATAAGAGCTAAAGAGTTTACAGTACATTATTGTACTTGCTTTTAATCACATTAAGTTTTTCCTCTTGGTGGTTACAAAAACTAGAAAACAAACAATCAATAAAAAAAAAAAAAAGGCCCGAAAACCAACATCCCCCCCCTTATTTTATTTCTCTTTGCAAGAGAGAACAGCAGCCCACTTCCAACTACACATTTGAAATTTGTGATTTTAATTTCACAACCAAACTCACTCAAATTCACTTTGCAGTAAGATGAAGCTATGCGTCCATTAAATCTTTTGGCTCTTGTAAACTGTCATGCAGTTAACTGTGCACATTCATTAGCAGTCCCTTACCTGTGTTCACTCCTCCAGTTATAATCCAGGCTCCTGTTGTTACTGCAGCTTTGATAAGACCTTTGCCAAGCAACTGTTTGATGCGTGGGTGAAGTTCGAATTTCTGCATGCCCCCGTGTACAGATATAACGAGCTTTGGCAACTCCATCTGCCATTCTTTAAGCATAAGTTGCAGAATAGCTTCAGGCTTAGTGTCATATGACAGTCGCACATACTGCAGGCACAGGAAGAGAGTTAAAAAGTACCAATGTGTAAAAAGAACCAGGGCATATTTCAGGGTGTATTCTCCTATCCCTGGCTATGGAAAATGTAATTCAGTTTCTCAAAACGCAGCAGATAGAATAAATGAACAAGCTTCCTTTATGTCCTCTAGAATCGAGGGCAAGGCAGTTAACAGTTTTGAAAGCAAGTCTTGGAAAAGGAATGACTACAGAAACATCATGGTATTCCATCCTACTGGCACAAGGACCTAGAAAAATGAGTCTTTATGAAACCATTGGATGATGTCTAAATTAGATTCAATTCAGGAGCATTTATAAAAGTTCTGCCATCTTCTGGGGGGAGGCTTTCATGTCCTTTGCAAAGACTTTTACAGACAGTTGCTTGGTTTTCCTTCCCTGTTCCTGGTGGGAAGAAAACCTACATTTTTTTAATAGAAAACTTCAAAACTGGCAGCTTTTTAACTCGCCATGTTTAACAGCATAAGATTAAGTACATGGTTGATCAGCTAAAATACTGCCACATCTTCAATACAAGGGAGTCAGTAGAGGAAGGGACAGTATGAAGAATTTAAAGCCTTTCTGAATCAAGTTCTAAATAAAAAAAACCACCACTACTTCATTAAACTGTTTTGAGCAACCCCACTTGCACTCTGCAGAAGGAGTGTGGGCAGCTGCTATTTCTGTACTCCCAGGAAAGGGTTCACAGCAATTTTAAGCTATACTAAGTCTACAAAGGAACCATACACTGCTATTACCAACATGAAAGAACTCTGCTAAGGGCCCTTCCCATCACAGAGATGATCTGACTTACAGCACTGGACTGTCCTTGGGGGTTCTGCATAAAGAACACATCTCACTCAAAAGCACTTCAGTTTGGCCACACTGCACAAGAACCCCTTGTAGTCTACAATTGCATAAGCATTAAATAATTTCTACCACAACCAGAAATCCTTTACAAAACAGCTGTGAAGAACATGCAGAATATGTGAAGAAGGATTTGCAGTTTTCTAGACTGTGCCCTTGTGAATTAAGAACTGGTTTCCAAAATTTTTTTTTACTGGTATCCTTGTTTTTAACTAACTCCCCTACCAAAAAACTTCATTATTCTCATCAGTACAATTATGCTTTAATGACTTCTAAAAATTTGCTAAAGAAGTATATTCCACATGTGTCCTTAATTTTTAATGATTTTTTCAGATTCTGAAAATCATGAACAGAGGGTTAAGATAGCAGATATTACTTAACAGGCCCTATAAAAAACTAACAGTGCTGTATGCTGTATTTTCACAAAGTCTGAAATGGTAACAGTTCTTAAAGCAGTGTTTTGCTGAATTCTCAAGAATTCTTATTACCACTTGCAATTTGAAGGTAAGCCTGTACTTGAATACAATTAATTATGATAGATCCGAGTGACTTTCATTATGAAAAATAACCTTTTACAAATGGACATCAGAAAGAATTCAGCTCACCACAAAAAATACTAGCATGGAAGAGGGCACTGATTTGTCACAATATGAGTGATAATATTTCCAGCCTACCATTTCAGAAGTTCAATGAAGCATCCAACACCTCTATCAACACAGTTAGGGTAACAAGAAAAGACAAACAATAAAACTTCATACATGCCTTAGCCCTGTAAGAATGAGAGCCCCCCTGAAAGTTGATGACACCGTAAGCATCAGTAGAGGTCTGTTCTGTGTGTTTTTCCACTGACCACTCTTCTATGTCCTGGTTACAGTTTTCACCCAGCTTCACATCCGAGTATTTCATAGCAAGACTCGCAGTAAAACAAGCATGTTGTCTGACCAAGCGGCCACAGCAGCACCTGCACCCAACCATATCAGGGAGAAGTAGGTTTAGAAACTGAAGATTCTAAATATTAGGAAAACCTCTTTTCCAAGGCAAGGCTTGCTGTCATAAATATTTTAAAAAATAATTAATTACAACACCTATTATTATGCAAACGATTGAAGCTTGCTGAGATAGCAAGCTGGAGGCCAGAAGAAACTGATTCTTCGAAGCCAAATAATTTATACAATATTTATAAATCTGTGATCTACATACTGCAGACAGTGCTTTAAACATTAGTTATATTTGTTTTATACCTAACCTTTCACTGACTTGTCATACATAGTATTGATCAAAACTTTAAAAAAAACTTATTATGAAAGCACTTATTTAATGGAAAAATATTCATAAATATTTTAATTACAAAGAACTGTTACCTGACAAGTTGCTGACAAATCTGACATCCTGGAAGGCATCTGTAAGAAATATTTAAAGATGTGAGTAAACTTCGGTTTCATTTTCAAGGGCAAGGGAAGGAGGGACACAGGACCACTCACACCACTTCATGTGCTTACAGAAAGATTACTGAACAAAAGAGATCACCAATAAACAGGAAACACGTTGCCTAAATCTGTCCATTTTTGGCACGGTACCTTGGCTGTATTTTATACAGTAATGTCTTTACATACAGCTCATTATATAATTTCTCTCATCCTCCATCTTACACATTTTCTGTGTTTTCCTGCTAACAGCTTTCTTAACATCTAAAATCAGCAGAGCAGATAAATTTGTACTACTGTTTTCCATAATTTTCATAAGCAGCTGTTAACCAATTATGGTTAAAAGCTAGCATGCCAAAATGCACAAATACAGATGCTAGACAGAAGTCTTCGACTTTTCTCAGGCTTTGTACAAAAACAAGTTTTTACTTTTGTCCCCTGTAGAAGTTACGCTGCTATCAATCACTTTGGTTTTAATACTGAGCTACAGCTTTAAATCTTCTCTAACAATTATTAAATTATAATTATCTATACCAAAAGCTACAGATCATCAACACATACTGAATAATCCTGTCTACATTCGATTAATTTATGCATAATTCACAAGCAGCAGTGAGCAATTCACCAACCACAGTAGGCAATTTTAGAAATCTGAAGGACAGAATCTGGTGGGAAAGTTTTAAGTCCCAAGCTACAAATAGGTTAAAGTAAAAGGGCAAATGCTGAAGACCATTTTGTTCCTTGTTAAATGCTCTGGAAATTTTAACAGCTTCCCAATTACTTGGTTTGCATTTGCAAATTTTCCATGTGCTACAATCATGGCTATAAATTCTAAAAGCTTCTCGTGTCACATGGTTTCAAGGAATGTGGTGAATTATTTACAATAACTTAAAATTTCTACAGCATTTACTTAGTTCTTTTTCTGTCTAAAGCAAAGTTCTTATATGAAAAATAATACTGTGCCTCAACAGAACCAAAAAGATTTGTAAGACTTTTTTTATGGAAAAGATTGAAATAGAAGTTTTCTCAAGCTCAGAAGAAAAGGTTTCTCAGCTGCTCTCAAATATATGAAGCTTAAAACTCCTGATCATGAAAGCACGAACTGAAGACAGTATTTCCTACAGACCAAGCAGTTAGTCCAGCACTCTTTACAACACTGACTTTTTTAATTGTAAAGAGCAGCAATGAGTCCTTGCATCATTTCACATTTACCTGTGGGGGTCTTTTGAACTTGGAATAATGTACACACACTCCCTCTTGGTGAAAGTATTTTCTATCCAGGATTTCTGGGACTGAAAAACAAAAAGCGTAAACAGCGTTTTATAATATATCATAAATAATACATATTTGAAATCACAAATGCTTCTTAAGGAAACAAGACTTACAGTATGAGGGGATTGCTGTCTCAAAAACCTTCAAAACCATGCATGACTCTATAAAAACACCTCACACATCTCTCCAGAAGTTGAGATAACCAGAATCATTATGTAACTTATACACAATTCCCTTAAAATCCAATGCTTTTCAAAGCTAACATTCAAATAACAAAACCTTTTAATATGCAAATAAAGATGGAAATCCAAAAATGCACATACACCCTTCAACTACCTTGTTAAGAAAAATAATCAGTTAATTTGCACTATACTGAGATAACAGTAATTTCATCTATTTCCCTCTAATAAAGTAAAATTTTTATCTTGAAATTGTGGGTAAGGAAGCTTTCTAACAACACTGGCAGTCTTTTCTAGTAGCATTAAATAGGTCATAACCTTTCTTCATCAAAATACTTTTCATTTCAGTAAACAAAAGTAATTGGCATCTCTGAACTGTGTCTTAAACTTGAAACATGAAACTAAGGATGTTCACTACTTCAAATGCTTAGCTGTTCTAATAGCTGGATGTGAATTCCATTTCAGTTGCTTTAAACAACCACATTAACATTATCTTACGTGATAATCTAAAGATTACATGCTGAACAAGATCATAATGCACAACCTCTACCTCATGTTTCAGCAATACATTGGGAAAGGAACTCAGACATGATTTTTAGTAATTAAAAACATGAAAAATCTTGGAATGCTAATTTGCATCTTATGCAACATTGCTTTAAATCTTTATTAAGATTACATTAAAATTTCTTCATTGCTAACAGCAATGTTCTACATTTACATTTCAGCTTTAGAAAAATTTAATATATTTTGTACCTGTTTTATTTCACAACAAAGAGAAAAAAGATCGATGGATATTATTCACAGGTATCTAAGCAGGGGTTTGTGGCAGCTATGAAGAAACAAAGTTTTTTTTTCTTCCAGATCTATTACAAGAGAAGATTCAGTGAAGATGGGATGTGTTTTTCACTCACTGCAACTTCTACATCAGTCTAAGAAAATACAGAGAAATTATTACAAGAACGTCCCAGCTAGTTTTAACACAAACCCCTGGAAAACTGCACCTTAACTGCCCATCCTCTTTCAAAACACTTCCCAGATTCAGCAGATCTTTCCCACATGATTCATCGTGATCACATCCCGATATTTTGTTGTAGTGAACTTCTGCTAGGAATCCCTCAAGACAGCAGCAAAAACTGCTGCTCCAAATTGTCTTCACATTGAGGAGGAGGGAAAGTTGCAGGTACAGGCACTGCCCGAGACAGAAGGAAGAACAGAGGATGCACAACCCACCAGGAGGAACCATGGCAGGGAAAAGCAGCTGTAAACAACAGAATGAGCACTCACACAATGTATCTTACATTTAAATTAATATTTTAAACACCTGGAGTAAATAGCCAAGGTCACTGTTTGCTACTGTCCTACCTCCTTTCCCTAAACACAGGAATGAATACTGTTGCAAAGAAGAAGGAAGGCCCAGGAAGTGAAAAGCAGAATATTACATTAGGCACTGTATGCAAACCTGGTGTTATGAAGGACTCCATTACATTTATGGTGCTTTTCCCACTTTTTTGTTTGCTGGGTTTTTTTGGTGTGTTTTTTTTTCCTTCTCCTTTGAAGCAGATCAAAGTGAGCGACCCTTAAGATGCTTGTGAAAGAGATCTCTTCCTCTGCTGCCCTCAAAATTCATCTCTAATCTTTCAAGAGCACCTCCTCAGTCCTTTGGTCAGAAAAGAGAAGTGAATCACCTTCCACAAAGGAGCTGGATATTTCCTAGGACACCCAGGCACAAAACAGCTTGCTTTCTTCTCTACCTTTATCAGATGATTAGCAGTGCTATAAAAATAAGCCTGATATATGCATATATGTACATTTATATGCATATCATACTATATGTATATCTTTACACAGAGTAGGTAGTCCAAACTTTTAGCCTCCTCCTCTCATAGGTTTTCTTTTTTTTTTTTTTAACACCATTAAGCCTTAGCCTTTGTGATGTGAATCCCAGTTCTGGAAGCTACTTTCTGCTTCTCTGAGCCCCCACTGTTTACATGGGTATTTTTGTACTCTATTTCTTAAAACTGAGCATTACTTTAATGCTGCAGTAGTTTAAGCTTACATATGAACTCTGCAGATGCACCAGAATATAAAAAGATAAAGAAGAGTAATTTAATACTCAGATGTTTTAGCCAGCTGGCTAAAACCCCACCTTGAAGCAAGCTATCACAGGCATAACAAGCTAGATGTTAAAATATAAAGAATATAAACCACAAGCAATTGCGTCAATTGCTCCACACAATATTGTTTTATTATTGAGTGGTGATCAAAGCTGGGGACAAAGAACTCTGGCTCACAATGTGCAGCACCACTTTTCATAATAAACTGTTCTAAAAATAAAGAAAAAAATTAAAAAGCCCCCAAATGATTAACCATGTGTTACTTTTTCTCTTAAAGAATGTAGCTTTATCACTCATCAAGGATTTCTCTCTTTTCTTCAGCAGTGAAAATATTTTCAGTACAGCATTACTACATCTATGCTATTTATGTAGAGGAGGGTCTATAGTGTTATTAAAACATACTTGGAACTTTTCATTTGGTAAAATTAGACCCTCTTCAGAAGCATGTCTGTATGCAAATTAATCTTTATTGCAGGAGATTTTATAAAGGGATTGCTAATTACAGGGTCTTGTTTTCTGCTGAGAGTGGAAAAAGAAAAAAAAGAAAATACAAACCAAGAAGAGAAGAGAGTGAGAGACACTTCTCATCAACAGGTAAAAATCACTTTAAAAATGTAGGCTGTATGCCTTCCATGTAAATAAGAACTATTATTGCATAATGTTCCTGTGATGACCAGAAACAGGAAGATGACATAAGGACACTGCTAAGGATAAATTAGTTGCAGCAATTACCCCTAAGAAATACTTCCTTATCAGCTAAAGATTAAGTTAAAATAGGAGATCAAGTCCAAAGTCAAAAAACAATATGAGTTATCAGACTCTTAAAAAACTTGCCTGCTCTCATTAAAGCTTTTCCTCATCACTACAGGCCACACAGCTGCACCTCTCAAACTCTGCTTCCAGAAGGGGTGGCCCTTGCTGAGCACTCTGTTTTTCCAGTGTATTTTTAGAAGGTGTACTTTACACCACAGTTATGGGCAACATAGGTCAGGAGCTTTTTAGCAAAAAGCACAAGTAGTAGCAACATATAGTTGATGGTAGTGAGCTACTTTTCAACTCTTTACTTTCTTTCCTTTCAAAACTGCATCTTGAGGAAAAAAACTTAGCTTTTCAAATTCTCTTCTGTGCGTTTTCAGTCTCTTAAGCTTAATAGAAGTTCAGACTTACAAGAAAAGTTTTAATACAATTAATATTATTCCAGAACTACCTTCACTTTTGCCTACAGGTGAGTTACCCATGAAAATTTCACTGCATTAAGACCTCTTGGCAGTCAGTGTTGGCAGACCTTCTCTATACACAAAATAATCTTTAACTTTTTGTTTTTGGAAGATGTACCACAGTAACTACTAACTCCATCCCCAGGTGGCTCAGCCTTTAAGCTGCAGACGGTTATGCAAGATACCTCATTCTGGTTGTACTGATTTCTGAGCACACAAAGTTCACCGGGTCTTTCAGTACTGCTGAAAGAACTTCAGGAAGCAAAAAGCACATAGATTTGATTCAATAATCTAGACGATATATACTAACCCTGGGATCATGATTAAAGGAAATACTTTACACTTTTCCAAATAAATAAATCCTCTCTTAACAGTTTCATAAATAGTGAAATAATTTTAACTGTTACTTGAAACAAAACTTACACAAGTATTTGCTGAACTACAAACTCAAGAGAATGTGCCCAACTACTTATGATTTTTGGAAGCACATAAATGCCAAGATAAACCCATGGCCTTTTGAAATAGGCAGAATTTTTACCATATCCCTTGTAGTATTAGCTATTTTTGATTCAGCAGTAGTATTAGCACTCCAAAGCCCTGATAACAATTATCTAACTGTACCTGATGCAGATGTTATCTTTACTGAAATTCATAATGCATAACTTTAGCAAGGCTTTTCATAGAATGAAACTTTTACCACAAACTATAATTTAAGGTTTTGAATATAAAAGGTTACAAAAAAAAAAAAAAAAAAGAAAAAAAAAGGAAACAATCACCAAAGTACAGTTTGAGATCAGGTTTCAGAAAACAAAAAACCCAAACCAACCACCTGCCCCCTCAGCTCACATAAGTGTTTCTAAGAGCCTCTCATTCAATACACTAAAATAAGACGATAACTGAGTTTAGCAAGGCAGCAGTTGATGCACAATAGTATGGCAAAGCCTTATCAAACTATTGTGAAATTCTCCAAGTTTACCCAACACACTTGGTCTGCATTGTTTTCTCTAGAGAAAGTAAGGTTGCCTGCTCGGCAAAACCTCCAGATGACTTGCATGGTTTGCATTAACACAAATACAGCAGGTGTAAACACATCACAGAGCTGACAATCCTGAACTTTCTCACGTACAAAGGCACCCCAGTTTATTCATTCTAATCTTTTGTGATACTGTATACTGTTGGAAGCTTATAAGTTACAATATTTACAATAAAGTGCAATAATGTAACAATATTTGTTGCAAAACTAAAATCTAACTTATCCCAAACATATTGCTCTCGAACCTGCTACAGTGCACACCAACCCCCGGGTCTGCTGACAGTCCATCAATAAACCTGACCCTCTGAATCAGGAAACTGACCCAGATTAAAAGATAATTTTCCAAACTGCGACCTTTGTGGAAGGCTGATAATGGAGTTTTCAGTTACTGATGGCACAGACCTGAATTTCAAATTTAGAAGTCATATCACTTTCTACACCATCTCATATTTCATCTTTTTAATTTTTGCTTACACCATATGGCAGTTCAACACACGGAATACTTTTATTTGTCCTTTACATAGAAATTAATATAGACTCTATCTTCTTCCCCCACTGCCTCAAATTTTCCAAAATGTTTATTTTCCCTCCAGAGAAAAGAAAATACATGGAAAGTTTCAGCAAGCCTGAAAACACAAAGACACAGTGGAAACTCTCTGCAGCAGGAATAGTCAGTGCTAGCAAGAGGAGTCCTATCAGTCTAGGTCACTTACAGCCAACAAGATAAATTTCAAAACATTTCTAAGAGACATTCTGTACTAAGAAAGTCCTTCAGCTTGTCTATTCAAGGAAATGCCCAGTGACAATGTTCCAGCTTGAAGTTACTGCTTCTTATATAACTATACATGCCACACACACTCTTTTCATAGTTTACAAGAGGATCCCTTATCTGACAAACCCACCCCATCAGCCAAGCACGTGCTACACCATGGGACTGACCTGTGATCCCTGCCCACACAACCAACCCCTGGCCAAGCACTGGGCTCCTGCAGCTATAGCTGAAAGGCACAAATTCCAGGCAAACCTCATAAAACCTCACGCTTTTATGCCCAACACATTGAACAAAACCAAATAAAGCCAAACAACCGTGATAAATACAACACCCAATTAAGTTAATGCATATCAAGGAGTTTAAAATTCATAAAGTTTCCTGTGGGAAAAGGTGCCATAAATAAAATGCATGCTAGTTCTCACTGCAAAGATTTCCAGCAGGCACTTCAAACCCTTAAGGCTCTAAGCACCACACTCCAGGCAAATCACCTGGACTTGCTCTTAGCATAAATTAACTGAGTGATACAGAAAAAGTGCATCCCAGGATGAGCTGAGTAACTAAGCCATTGTGTATGGGGTGGAGAGTTACTTGAAAGACAGTTATGCCTATCTACCAAAGAAACTACTCAAAATTTTGAATTAAAAATACTAGCAGAGCACAGAACTGAGTTCCTCAGGGAAACTTTTATCATTTGAGGACAGCCTTCAAAACTTCAGCTAACTTTAAGTACACAGGCAGATGGGAGGTAAAAAGAAAAAGATAGGTAGTTTGATGCCATATATTTGCTAACATTTGGTTTAAACTCTTGGCTCCAGCAAACCCCAGGCATTTAATTTACTTGCTTTCCCTTTAATTTAAAATTATATATTTCTATAATTTCTGTTTTGGGGTTGTTTTGGTTTTTTAAAAGATGGGGGGGGGAGGGAGAGGGAAGAAAAAAAAGCATTTATCCAGCTAGTATTACAAACTATATTTGAAAGACTCTCTGATGAAGAATAACAATGTTGTCTGTCCAGAAAGTGCACAATACACACAAAACACCTATAGAATCTGTTCCTCAGTCATTAACTACAGTATCAACCAGCCTCACCAACTTTTTGTACTAACTTCTACAGAAAGTATGGATATGTGCAATACTAGAAAGACAAAAAGATTCAGATACTGCCACAATGCAAAAAGATATTTATACAGTGCTTTAATGTATCCTTGTGAGGTATGTCACTCTAAATGAGAAGGATTGTGCTTTAATCTCAATTGTTGTTTAATCCAAATTAAAATTATAAATTAAAATATTCTTTAAAGGATATTTTACCTGCTGCCTACATCAGGATTACTTCGATATTATTCTGAAACAACTACTAGCCCCATCTACAAGGAAAAGTTGGATCATTTCTCTCTTTTTCCCAAATGCATTGGGGCATCTCTCATCACAGAATGCCTCCAGCTCAGACACAGACAGAGCCATCGTGCTCCAAAGGTGTCTCTGCTATGTTGAAGATCCTGTTCTCAGCAGGACAGTTCACCCGCCTTCACTTCACTCCTAAGAAACCAAACAGCTCTAATTTTCTGGATTGAAAGACTTTGCTAGTGAAAATATTGCTACAGTCCTGAAAATACACTGCTGGACAGCAAAAAAATGACTGGGTTTATTTTAAATCAAAACTGTGGAAGCAGGGAAGGAAAAAGGGCAGTCAGAGACAGCCTTCTGTCAATTCTCCTGCACACGGGAAGCAAACCTCAAATGAGCCGGCGAGCAGCGATAGGGATCTTCATCTCAATGGCTCCCTCAGTGCCGAAAACAAACCTTCGACAATCCCATTCTTTATGAAACAGTTCAGGAGATTTGCTCTGAACAGATTTCACAGCAATCCAGGTCTCGAACAAAGTAGCTATTGTTTCATCAAGTTCTTCTCTGACGTAAGGAAGCCACCACAGAACTCGCCGAATCCACGTGCAGTTTTGGATGCAAAAATAACTGGGATTTGTCAAAAGGGATTTTTACAGTTCTCTCAAACTTTATGAATATTATTCCAATCTGCTATTTGGACAGCAGGCTGTTTCTGTGAGAATTATTTCACCATAAAAATCACAAAACATATAATTCAGTTGTTAAGGGATTTTTTTTGCAGATTCATTTAATTCAGAATACTCTAAACTGATATACAGAACTCAGCACTATGAAGTCATTACTTTTAACCCTGACACACCAGACTAAAACCCACAGACCTAATATTTTTTGGATATTTTTATTGTGTCCAATCTAAATCCACTTTACCCACATTACTGGGAAAGTTATCTTCTAACTGCAATACAGGTCTTTCAGTGGGAAATTCAGAGCAAGTGCAGCATATTTTTAAATAAATTTATTTAATAGGTGAAGGTGCATGCTATTTTGCAGTTAGAGCAGCCATAAAATTACTCCTCTTTTTCAGAAAGTACTAAATCTTAAGACATATACACCATCCATACAATGCATAAAAGAACTACTAAAACATACCTTGAAAATATTTCATAACTGATTCTAAAGTAAGAGATAGCTCGGGTTACAACAGAATAAACCATCAGCTGATTTCAGAAGACATGCACACGCTGATGTAATTCTGAACTGGCTTTTTCTCAGCTGATGTAACAATAAACACCTTCAGAGTTAAATGTCCGTTTATAACAGATACAGCCATGAAACTTGGCAAAAGCAGAGAGTCCCTGGGACTGTGTCAGCAGAGCAGATGGCACACTGCTCCCGAGCCTGCCTTCAGAAGAGCCAAGGGGGAGCAGGAAGAGAAATGTATTTCGATTTCCCAACAACTTCCATGGACAGAATTTAGAATTTTGGTGGGAAAAAGAAAACACAGCAGAAGGTAAATCAGTTTCATTGCTGTAAACTGGAGTAAGTAAATTGATTTTAAAAGTTTGTTTGCAATCCTCCCATTTAATGAAATACCAAGCTAAAAAATTTTAGCCCTGCTAAAGAATCTATAAATGACTTCCTATGAGCTCCCAGATCAATCACATTTTGATGCATTCCATGAAGTATTTCAAAATGTATACCAAAGTTATGACCTAGAAACAACAAATCACCGAGTTTTCAAAGGAGGTGAAAATAATTCTTTACTCCCTATAACTTACAACCATGGGTGAAAGAAAAGGAGAATGTGGTAATAAGTGCAAGGAAAATACAGCTACAGCTTTTCAGCCAGCATTTTACTTCTTAATATTCACTTTGTTCAAATGAGATTAAAAAAAATAAAGAAAAAGAACAAAAAAGCATATCAAAAGTACATAGGAATGTTTTCAAACCTGTCACACAGTGCCTGCTTCTTTCTGGGAGGGTCCCTCACTTAAAACTTATTTTTAATTATGTTGAATGACCCATATAAACCAATCCCAAATCTCTCACATTTTTAAACACACAGCCTACTTTTCCTTACCTACAGTGACACAACTGTATAGTCTGCACCCTCCTCACCTCTCTCAGCAGCAATGATTTAGCTGCAGTCTGCAGTTCTGATCTTACCCTGATGCAGATTGCAAGCCTACACACACTCTTAAATAAGTGCAGCAGGAAGGTAGAGTCAGCATTCCTACTCACCAACACACAGAGAATGATGCCAAGCCTCTTTAAGTGGGTCAGCTCATTTCTGTGGGTATGAAGGATGGCCACTCTCCCTGGTCCTTTCCACAGGGACCGATGGGACACACGGTGCTGGCTGTGGAAGCCTCTGCATTTCCTGGCTCACCAAATTTACTCTCCATCAAAGTATCAGTTTGGTTCATCCCTCACATTTCTGGCAAGTGCAGGGCTTACCTTGCATGTGCCATAGAGGGGGTAAACAGACAATCGTATAAACTCTGGGTTTATTCTTGGAAGGAATGAGGCTTGAGCATGCTTTTGGAGGTAAAACAACCCACACAGCCTGGATCTGGTGGCTGTCCACCTCAAGAAACTTCCAGCTCCTTCCCCATCACACACGGAATAGAAGTCTTAGATAAGAAAGCAGTTAGTGGTGGCCACCTCTGGAAATAAAGCAGTAGGAAAAGGCTTGTGTGGCTAGCTGAGTAATCAGTCCTGCCCTCGATTTGCTTACGATCTGCTCCCAGATGAAGAAAGCTCAGCTCTGGCAGCCACTGTTCATAGACAGCAAACAGGCTGCACGCTCCTTCCCCTGCTGCAAAGGATGTGTTTCAGTGGTATTTGAGCTGCAGATGTAAGGAAGGTCCTCCCTTTCTGGTTCATGAAGTGCATGGACATCTGATTAATGCAGTATGTGCTGAAGCACATTACAACTACAGAAGCGAACTGGAAGGGTGGATGCTGTTTGTCTTGCTCTACCACTTTCTTAGTCTGTTCCGTTTACAGATCTGACTTATTTTTCATGTTGTACAAAGAAAGACACTTCTCTATCATCACAGCAAAGATTTTGGTGCCTGCTGACTTAAGTAGGCTATTATTAACTCACCAGAGCAATGGAAACTTGTTATCACTAAGGGATTTTTGACATAGCTGGCCTCAGCCAACCCTTTGAATATACATATTTAAAAGAAGACATGGAAAACAGGAAGCCTTATGCCCATGCTAACTATTACAGATCAATATTTCTCTCAATAGCATGGGTGAGAGAGACGAGCAAGTCAAGGTACTAGTGGGCACATGAAATAGATGACAGCACCAGATCACTGCTAAGGATGAGGAAATCTCACATAACTCATCTTTATACACAGTATCAGGGAACATAAATTTATTGTTATAATCAAAACTACGGACACTAGGAAAGAAGCCCATCAGTAAAAACACAACCTAAGACCCACCTGGAACAGATCTGGAACTTTGCTCACTTTAACAGTGAGTATTATAAGAAAATAATTTTCTAGAAATTATGCAAGTCAACTCAGAGCAGAAAACTAGTATTAGGCTGGTTGCAGGCTAGTGTTAAACCATCAGCAATGGGCCTGATATCTGAAGGAGACAGAAGTTAGTCATACAAGCCCTGAACTGCCTTCACTTCCTTGCTAAGGGGATTATGTGCTCTGCTCATGTGCAGGATTGTGAAGGTGTGACAGGGTACATCATTTTAACTCCCATTCTCTGTGTTGTCCCTGCCTGTATACACATGCACACCAATCTGCTGGCTACAGCAGAGGAAGCAAACAGTTTGGTCAGCTCTTTACAGTGATGAGAGTTCTTGGGAGATCAGAATAGGATGGAGAAAGTAGGATGAGCTGGGCTAAAAGCGAGCCAAAACAAAAATTTGCTGTTGCTCACCTACTGTAGAATTACAAAGACTCCAGCATTTTTAAATCCAGCTTGCTAACAAAGAGTTCCTGGGTTCAGTTACACTTCCACTGCCTGTCAAGACAAAGAACCAGCTCTCCTGTCACAGCAGGGCCCGCAGCTGCTCCAGAGGGCACGGACTGCAGCCCTCATCTCGGGGCATAAGTAGCCTGACAGCATTCTAGAGACATCCATGTACCTAAACTCTTATCAGCAGATAAAGTTCCCCACTAAAACTATGTAAGTAGTTTCTGTTTACTCTAGAAAAGTGCAAAGAAGAAACTTAACTTGGTTTTATTAAGGGAATTATGAAAGTAGCTAATTACTGTCTGAAATAGTATATAATGTTTGTTTTGACACTTTTAAAAATTTTCACCCTCAGTTTTTAAGGGGAACAAACAGTTGTTTGAGCTATTGATGCTTTCAGAGGCACACCTATATTAAATACCACATATCCAAGTAATTACTCAAACTAAATAAACTATTTTTAGAAATAAAGTAACCTTTTTTTTGGTTTTTTGTTTGGGTTTTTTTGCAGGGTGATGGAAACAACTAATTAAATGCTATTGAGAGACCACAACACAACTTGCACTTGGAAAAGGTTTTCTATTTATGTTAATTTCTTCCAGCATACTCAGTTCCAGTAAAACTCACCCATGCTGAGTGGTATGTAGCACAAAGGTCTGGCTAAGCTGCACTGGACTCATACCTGGGACAGACTCCTCCCTGGCCTACTGGGGAAGGAGTGAAGACAATCATTCTTGAGGAACAAAAGACACCAGTAAAGGGGGTGGAGGTCCTGGCAAAGCCAAGAAACACAGGGGAAATATTTGCTTTAACAGATGCAATTCTTCAAATTTTAAAGAAAGGGTGCAGTCAGAGAAGACAAGCTGAGCAAGTTACTACTCTGCCCTCCCACCCTTTCTACTACTGCTTCCCTCCCACCAGCAGTTTTGCACTCGTACTTTGGGGGGCTGATTTGGCTCCCTAAAGCAGCAAGTTACTTCCAGGCGAGGCAAAAAATAAAAAAAAAGAAAAAAGCTAGTAGCTTTGATGTCAGAACTAACAGCTTCAGATGCAATCTGGGCAGAAGACTAAGGCCCAGGAAAGGATCACATGGCCATGATCAGAGTGGGAACAAGGGAAGTAGGACACCCCCTTTGGTAGCAGAAATACAGTGGGCTGGTGGAACAGCTGAGCTGATCCAAGCATACTGCTAAGGTAACTGCTAAGGTATGTCAAAATAATCCCCAAAAGTACACGGACTCCAGGCATGCAGGAAAGGACTACAGATCTGTCACACAGAGATTTATTTTTTTTTTTAATCACATGTATCCTGATGTTCAGGAAGGAAAAGAAGCTAAGACTGTATTATTCCTTGGAGAGCTGCCAGTAAAGCAAGAACCTATTGCCTAAGGTCACATTTTAGGTGAGCAGATACCCTGCATTTGAGAATAGCATCCATTCTCATCTGGCATTGAAGACTTTTTTCTAATTCATGGAATAATTAAAATCCAACTAACTCCTAAAACATTAATTACAAAGGATTTTTTCTTGTCCTACATGCAAGATCTTTATATTTTTCAGAAAATAACCCAAAAAATCCAGTAATGACACCCAAGAGGATAGTCAAAAAGACTAACCTTATCTCAGCAGTGCTAATTTTTCTACATCCTCTTTGCAGAGAGAAGAGAAAAGAGCTGCTCTGAATCCCCCTTGGTCTCCCTTGAGCAAGCCTGGGGACTCACTGCCTAATTAGCTTTTACAAATAATCCTCCCCCTCTCTGCAAAGTCCACCTGTATTCTGCAGATTGCCTACATGCATGTGACCAAAAAACCCACATTTTTCTACAACCTGAAAAGAGGACTTTTCTGAAGGCAGGATTTCTACACCAAGAAGAAAGCACAGCCCAAAGTTCACTGCAGCGTGTTGTCCAGCAAAGTCCTGTGGTTATCCCAGTACCGAGTATTTCTCTTGTGGGCTACAAAACACCAAGCACAACCAGACGATCCATTCCCAGGGTGAATACCCCACGTTTGTCAGCAGCCTCCATCACCACAGAACGCTCACCTGTAACACCAGCTGGCAGCCCAAATCAGGACAAGGATGACAAGTGTTTTCTGCCCTCTTTCCCTGTATAAGCAACATTAAAAGGCCACACTGTTTCACTAATGCATCTGAAACAGTTACAGAGAACTTAACAGTGAAGAGTCCCTGAGTTGCATGCAGCTGTAAGACTCAAGGAAAACCTGCAAGCACAGGTTTTCTACAGCTGAAAATTTAAAAGGGATTTTTCTGCATAAGATTTTTATAAAAGAAAGCAAGACTAAGACCAATTGCTTAATGAGGCAAAGGCATAAATCCTCATCAAGAGTATTTCTGAAGTTGGCACAAATTAAAAGGACAAAGGTTAGTTAAGGAGATCTCTCTGCCTTTCAATGCCTCTGGCTGCAAAGCCAGCTGATGTCAGTTTAAGAGGTGTGTGTCCATCCCAAGCTCTACATCTGTGCTTAGTGCCCCTGGCATTCCCAGGGCTGCCCCATGGGCCAGCCTGCAGCATAACCCCCTGAGCATCTTCAGCAGCACAGATACAGAGCCAGTAAACTAGAGTTTTTGAAATCAGGAGGGGAGAGCCTCTTCCAACTAGTTCTGCATCCAGAGGCATTGCCACACCAGATGATGCTAAGCTCCTAGAAAGTTGTGTAGGATATTTGTCAGCTACGGGATCAGTGATTCATCACTCTTTCCCTAGTGTGAGATTACTACCATGAGCAGGAATTTCTTCAAGATCAATCTCCCTCAAACTTTTTGGTCAGAAGATCACCCTCAGCCATGTACTCTTCTAATGCCTTCAGCTGAAGTTGTATTAAATTTGCTGTTTAACAGAATTCTGCAAACTACAGACAATACCGCAGCCAGGGAACGCAGGAGAAACCAGTAAGACTTTGACATTTAAAACATCATTAACTGCACCTACTCTTGTAGATTAACTGATTTTTATAATTGAAGAGAAAGTTGATTAACAGTTCTGTAATTACACAACCGGTATTTTTAGGCTCCAATCATGCGTCACTTAAGCACACACATAATTTCACCTATCCAGACGTGTGTGACCGCAGCAGCCACAGGGACAGGCTTTGAAAGGAAACAGCTTTGCCAGACTGGCTCTAGCCATAAACTAGAAGACTGCATTAAGTTTACTACACAAAGCCAATCCATATGCAACTTTAACGCTGTCACACATTGGTATGACCGTCTTTGAACCCACCCACACGGCTGCTGTGCTGAGCTCTGGCAGGTACCTTAGTAGAATGCAGCTGTGGTCTCTCCTACCCCAAAGGAGGAGGTTTGGCTTCCTGAGAAAGTTAAACAGCAATGGGAATAACACTAAAAAGCAAATAAGCAGCATGTTAAGAACACAGAGGGAAAGAAAATTGAGCAAGATTTTGTTATGCGAGACAAGTTAGCAGCAGTGAATCATTTGCCAACTGAAATAACTTGATGGGAGGGGTCAAACTCATCTTCATGCAGCTCAATTCAGAGACCAACTGGAGCACTACACATCTGGTAAAAACAAGTGATCTTGCATCTGTTAGCACACATTCAGAGAAGCAGGTCAAGAAAAACACCCTCTGGAAATGTGAATTTACATACAAGAGTATTCAAGAATAGCTACTGTGTGCCTGCAGTACAATCTGACAGGGTCTACAATTTGGTTTATACCTTGAAGAGGCTACAGAACCTGACTTGTGATGGCACAGCTCCATCCACGCCTGTGCACAAGGCTGTAAAACACAGAAAACACTCATGTACAGTGGGTGATACACAGAGTAACCAAACACTTACTAATACGATGGCAAAAATCAGCTCTCAGGCACCACAGAGCAAGCTCCCAATCCAGCCTCACAGCTCGTGTCAAGTTTGGTGTGCCACAATCCCATTTTCCTAAGCCTCTGCACATGATCCCACCCTACCTCATACCAGCACCAACATTCAGGCAGTCACACGGAAAGGCGATTCAGGGAAATGACCGACAAAATAATCCAGAAAAAAAGGAGGTGATTACAAGTTTATTCAATTCAGATCCCCTAGGCAGTGACTGAGCACAGAGGAAGCACAAAGTGACAGGTGAAAGGGTGGCAGTCAGGGTTTAGAGGAGTTTAGACTGGATTACAACCACACCTTTAAGAGAAGTTTTGGCAGATGTGGGAACACTTAACAAAGGGCTTGAACAACAACCCATAACCTGAGATTATTACCCTGCAACACACACAGCCACATCTCAAGCACTCCAGGTCAGTCAGGAAATATATCGGCAATAAAGTGAGTAATAGTAGGAAGAACTGGGCTGGTAAATTATACTCGTGCTAAAAGTCCCCAAGTCTGGAAATTTTTAAGCAATAAGTGGTTGTGAAATACTGTTTTCCTACCAAACCATCTAGAAATTCACTTGCAGAAGACATAAATGTAAATTTATTTATTAAATTTAAAGAGCCAAGTTTTTCAAGTCCATATTTCACAAAAACTTTGCAGCATTAGAGAAAAAAATTAGCAGACATTTGGATAAGAATCATCAGCCAGGGACACCTTGCCAAATTCTACCCAGCACAAGTCAGGGGACTACTGAGTGAAAACTCTTAGCAGAAGTGACAAGAATCAAGTAGATAAGATAAAAAAAATAAGTACTGCTTTAGATAGAGGTAAGCGTGAACAGAGCATTGAACAGAAGCTGGTATTCAATTACAAAACCCATTGTGCTAAGACTGACTGAGCTCTAACAGACACTTTCCCAGGCTTTGAGGATTACAGAGTTATAGTGAAAGACTGAACACCCAGATTAAACTAATTTAGAGCTGTAACTGAGAAAGTGTTCTCAACCAAGAATGCTTTACTGTAACACAGCAAAAATATACCACAGTAATAATCTGAAAAGTTGCCAACAAAGAATAAAAACAAAAAATAAAAATCAGCAAACCAGAACTTAACAGAAATATGTCAATTCTCAGAATCTGCAGCTTTTCTTTTTCTTAAAATGTGCTTTGATTAGCAGTAAAGAATCAAATAGCACTGGGAGTCATCCAGAGCAGGCTTTGGGATCCATGACTAGGAAAGGAAAAGCTTGACCAGTCTGCTACAGACCTTGACAGAGCTCCAGTGCTCTCCTCCAGCTCAGGAAGAGGCCTCAGGGAACCTTTGCTGTTACAATTACCAGCAGTAACTCCAGGCATTGGTAAGACTCACAGGTGCAGTTTTTGGATGTAGACAAACTATAATATATATAATAATAATAATATATATAATAATAACTGCGTATTAGCCAGCTGCACACTCTTTG
The DNA here is from genome assembly GCA_035222235.1 of Margarornis squamiger. Lineage (NCBI taxonomy): Eukaryota > Metazoa > Chordata > Aves > Passeriformes > Furnariidae > Margarornis > Margarornis squamiger. The sequence goes on from JAWWTY010000016.1 coordinate 10,587,087, forward strand.
CAGAATACGATGTGTATTTAAACAAAATAAGCAGTTCATGTTGGACTGCATGGGAATGTACACTAGTGATCTCTGTGGACAGGTTGAAGATAAACTACCAATAAAGCCTCATGGAGGATTTACAATAGCTGTTTCCGAAGCTGGACTACCTGAAAACATTTGTTGTTCAACTACACACAACAGAGCACCAACTTGATTGTTGAATCAGCCTCTTAATATTCTGATTTTACAGCTGTAGAAAAATCAAGAGATACACCAATACACCAGCATAAAAATCATATGACATCGTGCTTTAGCTGAAATCAAATCCCATAAAGATGGGTTGGGATGCATCAACTCAACAACATTAACTCAGCAAACGTTTCAGAGAATGCAACAACATAAAATGCATGAAATGGCTCAAGTTAGAATGAGTTTGTAAGAGCCTCCAGGAAAAAACCACATTGCTCTTAATATGACATATATGACATCTTAATGACATAAGCATGAAATAATCCATAACTGTGATGCAACTTCCAGGATTATTTTCTTTAAACATGGAATTTCCATAATTAAGGTTGAATTCAAGCCTACCACTTCAGTAACATCTGAACTTTGCTTTACTTGAGGGGAAAAATGCATAACTTCTAAACCAAGTTTCAATGTGCTATCAGTTTGGTACCATAGCTGAAACTCTCTGTGGCAATACAATCACTACATTCATCTCAGACTAATCCTGTAACATTCTTACACCGTATGTTGTCAAACCATTTGCCATAGTTCAGTATTACAGTCCACTCATAAAGCAGTTTTTCAGAACTATCAACACCACAATCAGCAATACAGTCATTTTTCTCCCTGTATTTTCAATACGTTCAGAACACTTTTCATCCAAATTCTGTGAAGGAAAAAGACCCCTATATAATTAAGGATAACAATGTTATTTATCACAGTTTGTCTGTTGTTTTTCATACTTAAGTATACCACCAGAAGTTCACTGGCCTTTCCTTCTGGGAAAGAATAGAGGAGTAGGAAATCTCCTCTGCTCACCTAATAGCAATTAAACAAACTGTGCTGTCACTTCTTCAGCTGGGGAGAACAACAAACTCAAGCTGTGCTGTGGGTCCAGCAAACATGCTAGTTAAAGAAAGTGGCTCATGCCCCTGCTTTTAAATGGCTCACATCTACTTTACATACTAAGGAAAATATAGGCATGAGGGCTGAAAAGAACTCACCTCTCCTCAAAGAAAAGAGCATTCCTTCCATCAGTGGAACAGCTGTAATGGAGACACAGCTGCCCTGCTCAGGTCTGTGGTCCCACCCAGGCAGAAGCAGCAGTTCAGGTGTGCTCAACCACACTGTTTAATGACTTTAATGACAAGCCATCTCCTGCACATCCCACCTCCCCTCCTGCACAGCAGCAGGGATGGCAAGCTAATTCTGTGCCAAGCCAGACCAGAGAGTGAAGCTTGCCAATACAAAGGTTTTGGGGGTTTACTTTTTCTATTCTTTTGTTAGATTAGATCTCTATTACTTGAAATACAAAAACACCTACAATTTAAGAAAGAGAAAAGCCAAGCTTACCATAATAAAAATAACAGAAACCAAGGATTAGGCAGATCATTTTCCGTACAGGTTGTATCATGATATATTAGCTGACACCATCACCTCTAAATTCTCATTATGTGAACAAAAGTAATAGGATTAAATAAAAAACAAGATAATTACAAGACTACAGAAACTACAATAGAAGGAAAAGAAGGTTTCAGGCGAGGGAAAAGAAAGTGTGCAACAAATGTTCAAGTCTTACCACAGATCAAATGAACTATTTATTGTAGAACCGATGCAGCACATACTCATTTGTCAGAGGCCAAAACTATTTACCCGTATCAGAGGCAAAAATGACATATCTTTAACAATCATATAAGGGTCTTATCTAAATACACACAGAGATTGAGATTATTCAGCAATTTATCAGCTGAAAAGCCCACTGCCGAAATTTCAATCACTGAAGTTAAAATGCACCAAGACAGAACTATTCACAGAAATATGGGACATCACCTCAAAACCAAACCTTTGATTCTGAACGTGTTTGTCTTTATAAAAGAGTGACAAAGAGCTAATGTTACTTTTTTCAGCAAATTAACAGGGCAGGCAAATACTGCCACCAAAGTAGACACTGTTGAAGTAAATTAGAAATTCCAATATAAATCAATATCAATTAAAAAGAAAAAGGACAAAGAATTTTTCAGGCTAAGTATATTGGCATGAGTATAATTTCATAATTTCATATTGTGTTGGTATTTCAAAGCATAAGCTACAATTTAAAAATCCATTCTCCAGTCTTTAAAGACAAACTTCAGATTTAGGGTTTTCTCAGACAATATGCTGACAGCACCAGAAGTTTAGCAGAGGTGTCACTGCTAGTAGTTATGTATTAAACTCCTAACTGGGCTAATCAGGGTCTTTCTGGAATAGAAAATCAACTTACTATGCAAAATTCTATCAAGAACACCAATTTAGACATTAAGAACATCTCCCTTCACACACAGTTTTTGAGAAGTTATCTTAAAAGATTTATTTGTGACATTACTGACATCAAATCACAAATCAGTATGGCCAAACTCTACTGTGTCAGCATCAATTATTTAAGTTCAAAACAATATTGTTTTGTTTAGAAAATATTCATCTGTCAGGACTCTTCCACAAGGATTGAATGGCTAATAGAAACGCACCTTATGAAGTGACATGAAAGAGAAGCATGAAAAGTTTGGGTGTTGGTCCAAAGATTCCAGGAAACGGAAGTACAGCAAGTGGCAAAGATAACTACGAGAAAAGAGAGGACTTTGGATGCTGCAGTCTATCACCAGCAGAGCAGAGAAAGCAGGGCTGATGTGGTAAGACAAAATGGTAATGCAGCAAGACTAATTAGGTAGAGCCTCAAGGGACAAGAAATGAAAGTTTAAAACACAACGGAGTAACTCTCTCCAAGATAATCCGCGTGGGGAGGTAGATGGTGTGATACAGTATCTTTAAAAGTAAGTGAGATAACTGTCAAATCCAAGGTGATGGTTCAAGGTGCCTTTGTATGACAAGTGAACAGTACCCTTCCACTCTCAGCTTAAGCAAGGAAAAAAAAATATCAAAGTACAACATCAGGAAACTAAGGTACAAACAGTCTAAACCCAGCCTAAACAGCTCCACATGCACAAAGGTTTTCTCCCCCCTCACTTGAAACAGCAAAATCAAGAATGGCCTCATACCAGAAGGTATGAAGGATGATCTAGCAGACACTTATCTCACCCACGCAGACACATTGAAAAAAAAGACTGAACAGCCAGAACTGCCACATTGAACAATTCACTCCTTAGAATAATTCCTGATTTAACGTTGGACATTGTCCAGCAATTATTCAAAGCTACTAAATAGTCATGGAGCAGTAGGGAAATTTTTAACAAAATGAACTTGCATAAAATGTCCTATATTCAACGCAGTCAAAACACCTGTTAAACAGTGGTTTCAAAATATTTGGTAAACACACAGCAAATATAAAACACTGCAAACATGTTACAGTGCCAGAAAAACTGCTGAGCCTCAAGTTTACAAATCTGTGATGGTTAAAACCAGTTTGTACATTTCTAGGCTATGTCAGCACCCAAAATACCCATCAGAGCTAAACTAAAAAAAATAAACAAAACAAAAAACCGTCCACTCCCCAAAACTAAAAGCAAACAAACAAAAAAAACCCCAAACACCAAATCACTTGAGCTGTGAAGCGAAAGCACCACACAAGTGGCAGACGCCAAGCACTCTTTCAAGTCAGAACACAAGGCTGCATTTTCAGCTCCTTCCTAGGGGAGTGCTGGATTTGCAGGTTCTAGAAAAAGACAACCCACATTTCCACACAGTTCAGATACACACAGAAATGGAAGAACTGACGGGAATCCTTGTGACCGGAACAAAACACCGTGAAATAGAACACCTTTATTTGAAATGAAACAAGGCGTTTAAACAGCAGTCCAAACAGACCGTAGAAAACCACACTTAGATTTTCGACGTTATTTGAAGGCACTTGATGTGACTAATCACTCTAAATTCTGTAAATATGAATTAAGGAATAAACTTAGAAGGATAAAGAACGAAGTGGAAGCCAGAAAAAGGAACTAGAATTAAAACTATGTTTCCTTACAGACGCTCACACATCGCTTTGTAAGCGTTTATGTTCCCTCCTGTACACGACAACACGCAGAAACCCAACAAAAACGAACCGTGTGTGAGGATCAGAAGGGGAGAAGCGCTGCAGCCCAGCATTCCGGTCGGGGAGCGCTGCCCGGGCCCCCGCACGGGTCGGAGGGCGGCGGGGGCGATGAACGATGAACGATGAACGATGGGCACTGAGCCCCGAGCCCCGGGCACCGAGCCCCGAGCCCCGAGCCCCGGGCACCGAGCCCCGAGCCGCCCGCCCGTTGTCGGGGCCGGCCCCGCGCGGACCGGACGGGCCCGGGGGTGTCCCCGGGGGTGTCCCTGGGGGTGTCCCTGGGGGTGCCCCCGCTCCCCCCGCCCGGGCGGGACCCTGTGCAGCCGGCTGGG
>JAWWTY010000016.1:10591755-10628936 GCA_035222235.1 Margarornis squamiger
TCAGAAGGGGAGAAGCGCTGCAGCCCAGCATTCCGGTCGGGGAGCGCTGCCCGGGCCCCCGCACGGGTGGGGAGGGCGGCGGGAGCCGCTCCGGGCGGTGCGGGCGATGAACGATGGGCACTGAGCCCCGAGCCCCGGGCACTGAGCCGCGGGCACCGAGCCCCGAGCCCCGGGCACCGAGCCGCGGGTACCGAGCCCCGGGTACCGAGCCCCGGGCACCGAGCCCCGGGCACCGAGCCCCGAGCCGCCCGCCCGTTGTCGGGGCCGGCCCCGCGCGGACCGGACCGGACGGGCCCGGGGGTGTCCCTGGGGATGTCCCTGGGGGTGTCCCTGGGGGTGTCCCCGCTCCCCCCGCCCGGGCGGGACCCTGTGCAGCCGGCTGGGGCAGGTCAGAGCCGCCGGCCCGGCCCAGCCCGTCCCTCCTTCCCCCGCAGCACGCCCGGCGCCCCCGCCACGCTCACCATTCTCCTCAGGGCCGGGCTGGGTCTCGGCGCCGACTCTGGTTCTCCTCTCGCCGGGCAGCTCCTGCTCGTGGTTCGGCGTCGGCGGTGGCGGGGCCTGTCTCCATCTATCGGGGCTGTGCTCGGCGGCGGCGGAGCGCTGGGTGGGCAGCGGCCGGGCGGGGACGGCGCTCGGGGGGCGCAGGGGGGCGCGGGGCGCGGAGGACGGCGCTGGTTCGGCTCCACACCGGGACCCAGGGCTGGCGGCGGTCTCGGCCCGGCGCCTCTTTCTCATAATTGTGCGACTCGGCCGGCGGAGCAGCCGCGGCGCTGCCGCGTCAGTGCGCACCGCCCCCGGGGCGGCGCTGCCCGGGCCCGCACCGCTCCGCGGCTGCGGGGGCGCTGCTGCGGGCCGGCCCTGCGGGCACAGGAACCGCCGGGCGGGGCGGGCGGCCCGCGCCCACAGCCCCGAAACCTGCGCTCCGACACCGCGCTGCCCCCCGGGCAGGGGCAGGGGCAGGGCTCAGCGGAGCCCCGGTAACCGGGCGGCACCTCCGCCCGGGCACATCACCGGCCTCACTCCCTTCGAACCACCCGGCAGGGACCGGCAGGAGCCCAGGTCCCTTCGCGCTTCCCCCGCCAGCCCCGCTCACACGGGCAGTGCCCGAGTCCTGGGACCGGCCTGAGCGAAACTGAAGGGAAGTTCGTTTGGGGGCGGGGGGGAAAGATGGATTAATTTCTTCCACTGCAAAGAACTCAGTTCCCAGTTTAGATTAGGAACTTGTCTTCTTTTGTCCCTCCGTGCAATCTGCAAGCTTGGAAAAGCGGTAGCACAAATGAAAAGCCTCATACAATAGTTTCTACTGCATGCATCATTATATATCTTTTGCAACAAACTGTGCTACAGCACTTGCAAGGGAAGAGAAGTCAATTAAGTTTGGCTCTAATTATTTGTGTTCCCTAAATATGGAAAATTAAAGATATCCTAGAAAAACCTTACATGTAAAATATATGTCTAATATTACGTTAAGACTTTAAGACATATGCAAGTTTAATAAGCGAGTGTTTTCTTTGCAATGAAAAGTGAGTTAAACCTGGCTCAAAGGTCCTGGTACCATTTTCTAAGTGCCATAGCCATACAAGAGCAGTAATTATGTATAAGCTCCATCCAAACATTCAAACTAATTTAAAACCTTTGATTTTTCATTGGCAGGCCTGATCATTTGTCAGCTAGACACATTCCAATTATTAGACCGGCATGATCAAAAATCAAACCAAGCATTTAAAAAAAAAAAAAGGAAAAATACAGCAGTAGAGGTGGTATCTGCAAGTTTAAACAGAACTGTAGATAAAAAGCAACATCCTCACATTAACAGCCATTTAGCAGGGCAGGTCCAGTTGTAAATTCTGGCATCACAACCCCCAGCTGCAAACAATAGGTGCAAATTTGAGAAGCCCCAGCAACTGTGGCATCCAGCTCACATTAGGGTGTTGCTGCAGGGAGTTCCTCAGCTGCAGGGGAGCTCCTAATACTTGTTTTAGCTTCTGAAGAATTCGTGCTATTTTACATAGGTATGAAAATTAGGCTCCTAGGACTCTCAATTTCCATAGAATAGGAAAATTTGGCTTTTCCAGGAAAAAGTTAATTTAGCTTTGAGTACAAGATCACACAACGAACCAGCTACACTCAGTCTCTTACTGCAGAAGTCCCAGGCCTGCTGATCTTGCAGCTACTTGTTCCTGCCTGGATTCCCATGTGCTAGTTCTTGGCTTAGGGAACAGGAACAGAAGGAGCAGTGGAAGCCCAGTAAATTTTTTTTGGAGATGGTTCAAGAACTTTCCCAAGGAAAGCACAGAAAACGGGGGATTTCTGAGTTTGTCAGTTAACACCATAAAACACTTGTGAGAAATTACCCCATTGCTGCTTCCTCTCTTCCTCTTTGTCCCTTTCTAATTAATTAATTATCTAAAGCTGACATCCCACACAGAGTTAACGAGCAAATTCTTTTATGACTAGATCCTTTATCTCATTTCACAGCAATATTTGGGCTATACTGGTTATCATGCTGGCCCCTAAGTTTTGTATTTGTAAGCCCAAGAGCTAGAAGGAGCAAGGAAATTAGGGAAAAGTAGCTGGAGGCCAGCCTGAGCATGAATCTTCTCTGGTACAAGCTGTTGTTTTAGAAGAATATAGAATCACAGAATCAATTAGGTTGGAACAGACCTCTGAAATCACGAAGTCTCATGCTTGAGGTGAGGAATTTCCATGCCTTTTTTTTTTTTTCCCCTGTTGATCCAGCAAAACTGTAGAGAGAATGACATCAAATTGTTAGAAAGTTCAACTGCGATAAGCTTAGCTGGAGAGAAAGCACATTTGTTTCCCTGGAACAGCTTGTGATGAAAATGAAAGGAAAATGAGTCATCAACATCCTCTCTGCCTCGTGCTGTCTGGGGGAGCCTCAGCCTTCTGAGCACGGGAAGGGGGGCAGGACACAGCACCACAGTGAGACACATCCCTGTGACCTGGCAGGATGGCACAGGCCCTAAGGAAGTCACCTTGTATCCTCTTATTACAGTGATCAGCCAAACAGAACGTGGCATGATTTGACCTTAAGGTAGCAGAGTTAGTCATTCAAAAAGTGAATCCTTGTACATTCAGATGTACCTCAGCCTCAGAGGGCTGAGCAGTAGGACAAGTATTTGTTACTTGTCACACTAAATGTTACCTTTCAATCACACTAACAGTCAACTCAAAATTCCTCTGATAGCTCCTTCCAAATCAAGAGCTCTCAGCTGTGAATGACAAGGAAATAATGAAGCATTATTTTATACCCTATTGCATTTAAGGACCTTTACCCTGAAGCAATAATCTGCTATCTCAAATTGAATATAACTGATTTAAGACTCCTTTAGTTATGTGGTTCCTGTATCTCGTTTTTCTATCTCAAATCAAGCTATCAGTCTGTCCTTGATATGTTGTTTGTTACGTAATCAGAACCAGTAAAATTTGTGATGTCAACCACAATAGGTTCTACATTAAACCAGCTGAAGCTTGATCTCACTATAAGTGCTAAGGGATAAGAGACCTCACTAAGGAAGCCCTTATCTCTATATTGCAATATCCAGTAGCCAGGATGCTGCTGTTTGATTACTCACCCTCAGAGATGAACTACTGACTCATGCACAGAACATAAATCCCATCATTCCTCTTGATGACAAATTAGATGACTTACCATTAAATCAAAGTAACCTGGTTTTGACTTTGTTTGACTCCACAAAAAGTTTTACCAGATTTGTGCTGTCATTCTGCAGTTATTCAAAATAAGTGCTGAAATTGAAGTAGTTAAATCAGTTGCAATGCCAACTGATAAGGAGATCTAGTTAATATCCTACTCAAGGTCAAACAGATTCTGTGTAGAAAACTTTTTTTGTCCCTTACTAAAGTAATCTGTGGCAGAAGAGAGTTCACATTTTTCATGTTTTTTAAACGGGGTGAATTATCCCAAATGTCTGTTGTTTTTTTTTCGTTTGGCCACAGATTTGTCCATTTCTGATTTATTCAGATAAATCAGCTGTTTACCTACAGTTACACTGGCAACTCACCAGTTTGCATTCTGACTGCTGCTCCTGAAAACTGAGGATACTTTTTTTTCCCACATCAAAAAATTTGTCAAGTAGGGCAAAAAACAAACTATGACAAAAGTTAATAGGATCTGCAAGTCCCTCCATTATTTAGGAAAGGTTTTTCTAGTGTTGGTGTTACTATTTGTTAAAACAGTTTGTCCAGTACCAAATAATGTTACAAACACACAACTTTGCAGCAGTTCAGAATACTGTTTCAAAATGTGATGAAGAAGAAAAAGCCTATTGTTAATCACAACACAGGAAATACAGCTCAAAAGGAGGAGGCTTCTTGCCATTGATGCTGTGGAAAATAAAACATTAAAAATGTTTAACTTCACAGTTTTTAAACTGTCTAGTAGTTTTGGTTACTTTGTTGGTATGTGGTACGCTCCAGAGTTACACACCTTCTTTTGAAGAGATCCCAAATGTTTAGTAATTGTCTTGTATTATACCAAGGTTCTTTGAAGCCAAAAAGTAGTTAGTCTGAGCAATGTGTTAGTTGAGATGTATTCCATCAAAAGAAACAACTGTCTTAGCTGTACATTTAAGAAGTAGTTCATGAAATTCAGGGTAAATTCAAGGCACGCTAGGAGAAAAATAATGAACAAAAAGTTAATTTTTGATATTTAACAGTCACGAAACAAATTATCCCCTGTAGCTGATTTAGACTCCAATCTCACAAGCAATGTATGCTTTTAAATTCAAGTAACAAAGCTGCTCATGTATTAAAATTGACAAAATAACTGACAAAATAATAACCATAAAAAGGGGAGATGGAGGTAGCTGTGCCTTTGGAGATAAGAGAGCTGATCTGGTATCACCTGAAGGCCACCAGTGCCTCAGCTCATCTCTAACAACACTGCCCTTAGGTGTTAACCGAGGGCCAGAGCACAAAGCAAACTCAGCCTTTACTTTGCAACAGAGGCAGGGAATGGTATGCGAGGCTTCTCAGCTCTTCAGGGTTCCAGTGCTTTGCTGGGAATGGCAAATCACCACCAACAATAGGGAAGGGCTGTAGGGTGGCTTTCTGATGGTGGGTTTTCCAGTTTCAAAATCTGCACTGAAAATATTCCATATTAATAGGAAGGGACAAGTCAATGAGCTAATTGAGCACATGCAGTTCTGAATGTGGGATTTTTCCTTTCATATGCTCCATGAGTGTACAAAAAGAGATACATACCCAACCCATCCTCTGAAGTTAAATACATATGGGAATATGATACATTACTTCCTGCTCAGGAAACTGCTCCAGTCTGAGAGCTTAACCCACAAAGGCTGCAGCCTCGCACAAAACTGCCAAGGGTGTGCCACACTCCTCTCTATTTAGATGTGTGAAACCAGTAGCTGCCAGGAACTGAGTGGACACATTTGCAACATAATGGGGACCCTTTGCAAGATTTAATCTGTTCCTGCCTTTAAAAATATAACTAAACCAACTTTATCTCTGTTTTGTTCCTTCTGAACTTTCTCCCCCCAAAATTTTTTCAGAATTTCTCAAGGTCCTCTGTGAAAATTGTTCCTGCTGCAATCTTTGGGCTCACTAACTCTTGTCTTTTCACTTGTCAGCAGCTGAGCAGGTGCACGGTGTTCAGACAGTAAGCTGGCCTCTGCATAGAGGTGCCGATGTGCAAGAAGCAGAGATGCAGCATCTCCTTCCAGGACTGCACTGCCTGAACCAGCAGGGAAAGCAGCAAGAGACAGAGGTGCCTGCATTTTAGAAACTGGGGACAAGTTCACAGAGCTCTGCTTCTCTATATTTTTTTTTAACCCAGGGATAGGTAACTCATAATCAAAATGTAAAATTTTAAGTATCTCTATACAGAACTGGTCTTAATTGTCCAACTTAAAATGCTTATTTGACAGTGACCATGACAAAAGTGTCATTTTGTCCTGTAGAGGTTTGCTGTTCCATTTCTTGGAGGAAGAGGTACCAGTGGGCATGTATTTGCTTTTGGTTCCTGTTACTATAATGTAAATTTATTTATAAAATTTATTTTCAAAATCAGCTACCACAGAAATACTTACCAGACAAATGTGTGTTTGCTAATTTTCTGCAGTTAGCTGCTTTAAATCCATGAGGATGGATCGATTTCCCAGCCTAAGTTTCCACTACCTTTTGAAAGAAATATTTAATTAAAAGAGGCTCATGTTTCTTGTAGCTTTGACAGGGACACATCACAACAAAGGTGGAAATTAAATTAACTGAGTTATTGCTGAAATCTACATTCTAAATGTACCAATACCTGTCAAGTTTCCCTGTATTCCCAAGCATGTACAATACACAAGTTGATATATTCTGGTAGCCTTTCTGCATAGCCTTTCTCCAAGCACATTTCAGCCTCATTAAACTGCAAAAACCTTTCCTTACTTTTTGCTGTTTCCAAATCTAAACCTGGCTGATACACCAAAATTAATGCAACCCCAGAAAGGCAGTGGGGCCATAACACAGGTAAGGACATGCAGAAGATCAGTTTGTTTTAAATTACTCTTACTGGTGGATTGAGCTGTTGGGTACGTTGGCTGTGCTTGTTTTCACAGAGCCCAAAAGATTAAACCTCCTCATTAATGGTCTCCACACGGGAACAGAGGAACATATTATTGTCCAACACAAATTAAGGTGCAAAGACACTTCAAAACATGCTGGTACTGCCCCAAACAGAAAAGAGGAGCAAAGAGCAAGGAAAGAGAACAGAAACCAGACAGCAGAATACCTGTGAGCACACTCCTAACAAGAAGCTGAAAGTTCTTTGAACTAAACACTTTCTTGGTTAAAAGGTCTTTGAGCTGCAAGCAAAAAACCCTATTCTCAGCTATTTGATGCCCTCTGTATTCAGGGAAACAGGATCTTGCACATTCTTTATCAATAAGAGGAATTCCAGAGATACCTGAGCCTCCACCATCAAGAACACAAAACCTTGAACTTTGATCACTCACTTCTGACAAAAGGGATAACAGTCTGAGTTGCCCTCCTCCTTATTCCCTTCAAAATTGTAAAGATAAAACATTCACTCAGAAAATGTGCTGTATAGGCTACTTGAAAATAAAACGGTGCTTCAGCTTCTGAAAGCATTACAAATCAAAAGACAACTTTTAAATATGTTTAAATCTAAGTTTGGTATAAGTAAACCTCCTGAGCTAAGTGCAAGCAGCTTGTTACCATCGAGAAGTTTGCACGTGTTAAATTTCCAGCTCACTTTTGCCAGGTGTACCTTCACAGAGCTCATGTCTACCAGCTGTGCAACAAACATTTACTGATCAGACCAGTCACACTGATGTAGGTCAGTTCACAGACTTCAGTTCCCCACTCTTCACCTCGGAAGAAAATACAAACAACAAAAAAATAGAGAAAAGCAATACACCAAATCTACCACAGAGGTACTTACAAACAGAATCACAACGTGGATATGTGGATAAAAATTGCAACTACTCATTTATGGGGGTGTACCACATTTTTTTAATTTACTTCGTATTATGAAGTGTTAACTGTTTTGCAATGAACATTCACAGTAAGAAAAAGATGAGTTAGAACAAAGCAATTACTCAACTATTTTTTTTCCAAGTAACATTTATTAATAACATTCTTAAGATGATAACTTAAGAGTCATAAGGAAGGGGGTTGTTGTCAGTAAACATACAGTGAAAAAGTAGTAAGATTTTTCTATTAAAGTATGACTAACAAGGCTTTTAACAGTGTTTAGCTCAACCAAATTTAATATTAAAAACATTCAAAATAGCTAGAAGTGTTGCAATCAGTTATATTGATCTTATAAAACCTCATTTCAGTAGTCAATACTAATCTACTATTTATATAAAATTTTAAACTCCATTCTTAATTTTTGTAAACAAAGCACCTAAGCATTTGAAACAAAAAAGTTAGTTTACACCCCATTAAACTGCAGCACGTGTGTGAAGCCTCAGGCATGATCACGTATGGAGCATTATTAGGCAGAGAACAAGACAGAGCTTCCACAGCCAGCTGCTGAATACACGTACATTGCCAAAGGTCTTTATTTATACTAATGCCATTATTGAGTATAGCTGAAAATTTAATAAATCCTCCATGCAGATTTCAAAGAGACAAAGAAGTCGTATTACATGTTTGTGAAGTTTCTGAGGGCTGTGAATTGCGCATGCCTTTGAATAAGTTATGACTTCTTTATCTGCTTCAGGAATTTTCAGAAACTTCTTCAAAACCACTGAACTTTGGCAGATACTGGGCTTGTCAAGGAGCATGACAACACATCAGAAGACACATTTTCAGCATTTTCAGTCTGCTGTTGGAACACTGAGGTATGCTGTAATTTCTGATGAAATGCCAGTCAAATAAACCCGAAGATGACCGTTGCATTCTGAGTTGCCAGCTCAAGTCAAGGGAGGGAACTACTGACATACAACTGCTTGTAATTCCTGTTTCCTTAGCGAAGCTGCAAACAAGGTGGTTCTTACCGATTTCAACTGGCACCAGGCTCAGTGTCCGCGAATGGCAACAAGCGACACCCCACCTGTCAGTCAGTCAGTCTGCCTGTCTGCTCCTGGCTCTTCCAAACCAAAGTTTAGCCTCGATAAAAACTACACAAAGCAGCGAATCTGCAGAAACCCTTTGTTAACTGCCAATATAGATTTACAATTGCCTTAATTAGCATACTTTCACAGTAAATCTAGCTAAAGTAAACTAGATTTAATCTGGGTAAATTTTCCTGAGCCGACACGCCCCAAACTAACTCTAAATGTCTTGAGGTGACCTTCAGGTGCACAGGGAGGCACTTGCAGAGGCACTGCAGGAAAGTCTCCCTTGCCACTGCGCAGCATGTGCTTCCTGGGTTGTTTTCCCAGGGTTCTTGAACTTGCACTGGCTATAGGAATGACATTCATTTAAAGAATAGAAAAAATGCGTTAACAACTACCTGACATTAGCTCTAAGTGAACTCAATGGTCTCCCGTTGTTGCCTTCTCCAGTTTTCTTTGGTGTGAGGTGTTACCATTACAGCTATACAAATTTTCTATGCCTAATCCCCCTCAATTTGCAGTTTCCTGAAAAAATAACAAGTGTCAAACAAACTCAAACTCTTCTAAATGCAAATAATGATTTAAACTACTCCTTTTCCAAGTCTTTAAGAGCTAGGACAAATTAAGATTAAACAAGTTAAACACATGCATTGGCCTTAACTAGCACAGGCACTACTAGTACTATTCAAACCTGTTTTGTCTATCAATTGCAAAGAATTTTCAAAAACAGTTTAAAAAAAAAGTATGGTGCAGATGCAAAAGGTAAAAAAACCACCACCTGTCCTGTCCTCCCCCATCCCTTTGAGCTGATCCACAGCCAAATGAAGACCGCGAATACAGACCTACAGACTTAGTCTTAGCCAGCAGAAGAACCAGGCCAGAGTTAACATTTCACTCCACACCCCAAAACAGCATTTATTGAGCAAAAAACCTCTTGTCTTTTGCATCATCTTGTTTGTCAATTATTCCAGCTGCACGGAAGTTTTCAGGACCACTGTGTAAGTACCTTTTCCCCCCACCCTTTTAATTTTTCTTTAATGTTTGGTGATATATATAATCCAAAGACTTGCATCAAAGCTTAACAATTTTCACAGTTAAGGCATAAGCCAATGATACAATGGTGGTGGGGGGAGAGGAAGAGCTCACAGCCCCACACTAAATTTGCCCTCTTATTTATTTTATGGCTTACAATGTACACAGACACACACACACTATATATTGAATTACTTGTAGTAATGCAACTATAGTTTCATTCTTCAGCTACTACAGTTCCATTACTATCCAATGTTGCATTCAAAATCTGGAAAGAAATCCTACGAAAGGTACTGTGTCTTCTTTTAAAGAAACTTGACTAGTCAATCAAAATTTTAAAAAACAATTAACGCATCAAACTGATATGGGCAAGCAACTTGTATAAAAATATACTGTATAGAAACACAGTTGGAAAATTGCATAGAAAATATCCTTTTATTTAAATCGAAATAAGGCACAGTTTTACTAGCTATGGTTTGGCAGTAAAAACCCAAGTCTATTTTGATTACTTTTATGTCATTAACAATATTTCCCATAAAAATATAGGTGCAGGAATAAAAAACCCCTTTTACACAGAGTGGGAAACACTCTATTATAAAATTTCACCAAATTTAGTGTAATTCAGTTGTTGAAAATTTAAATGCCATGCTAAATCAGGATCTCAGATGTTATTGTCCTCCAGGCTGTTCAGTGGCTGCTGCTGTGCTTTCTTCATTTCCTGTGTAATCCAGGTGTTCCATCATCTAAATGTAAAAACAACAAAAAAAGAAGGAAAAAGAGATGGGTCTTCATAAAGAAACACTGTTTTCCCCCCATTGATCCAAAGTATTTGTTAGCTAAGAGAAATATAATTAAACATTTGTTAGAGTGCATTTTAGCAGCATACAGATAGGAAGTCCACTATAGATCAGAAAAGTATTCAGGCTAAACAATCAAAACTCTACTAGCTAATGCTTTCCACTACAAAAGCATTCTCCAACCAAGGACCCAAGTCCTCTACAAGAAATTAAACTTATGTGTCAGAAGTATCTCAATTATTAAAGACAAAGAACAAAAAACAACTGGGGTTAAGCAAAGTTTTCAAAGACACAGTTTTCAGAACTGAAAGTAGATTGTAGGATCTGACCTGACATTTAGAGACAGCAAGAACAGAAAAGACTGGCTTTATCTTTTCATGACTGTAAAGGCTACTGGTTATTGTTTGTAAAAACTAACTATTGGTAACATTTCTTTGTAAATTTTCCTTTTATTTTAAAAAGGATAAAGGAAATGTCCTGCAACAGAAGAGAATCTAAATCAGATTATTATAGACTGGTTATACTTTCCAATTAATGTAACTGATTATGTCACCTGAATAACATAAGACTAATTTGTACCTGTCCTGACTAAAAAGTCCCCCATTTCCCTACCCACTGCTGTGTTGCTGGAGGGCAGTGAAGGCTCTGTTTTCCCCTTGGGACAAGGCACTGAATAAATTACAGAATAAAGTTTGTTAGCGTGACAAACTGAGACCATCAGTTTGAGGGCTTCAGAATTAGACATAATTAACCAGAGGCCAAGAACTGGACAGTTTTGGTAGCTGAGAGCCACAGACAGAAGATACAGAAGTTGCACAACTAGTGCTGGAACACAGAAAGCATCAAGCAGCTCATATGCCCAGTGTAGCAGGATTATTAGAACAAGGGATAATGCTTTCAGCATCCAAAGGTAGAAAACCACATGATGTTCTTCCATAGTGCCGTATCCTGCCCAGGAGTAAAAATTCTTCCCCTCTTTCTATGAAAGAGCTGCTCACTGTGTGGGTTCTGATCTAAGCTGGGCAGATTTCCACACAATAGTTTTCTTGTTTACTAGCACCCACTGGAGAATCCTTGCAACACAAAGCCAGGCTCTGACACAGTTGTGTTGTACCTATTTTAGTGTGGTGTAAGTCTATGTACAGGGCAAAGAGATTAGTCCCATTAACTTCTCTCTTCTTCTCTAGCTGTGACCACCTCTGTGGGATTCCTTCTTTTATGCCAATAGAATAACTTCATTGCAAGGTACACAAACAAACCTTATCAAAAGCAGGTTTCACAGTCCAGCCACACCAACATAATATGCAGTAAGCTGACAGCTCCAAAAAACAAGTCAGTGGGATTTGGGTAATTCTCAGGAGAGACACAATATCCATCTGACTCAGACCAGCAAAGGTCTTTCTTATCCCTCTCTCCATGTATCAGAATTAAGACAGTAAGAACGAAGGCAGACACCAGTCTTGCCAACAGACCTAAGAACTGAGTTACAGCAACAGCACACACAGTCCAGCAGTGAAGATCAAGCTCCTGTGCTAATGACAATTTTGCATTCATTTCAGTATATCCAGAATTTTCCTCCTGCACTGTGACCAAAAATCCACATCAAAAGTCACTCAAAGCAAAACACTCCCTACAATTACAGAACTCAAACTATCCCTTTGAATGAGGATTGAAGTATTTGTTTCCAGGATAAAACAAGAACAACCTCTCCCCAGAGTACCATATTACACCAACTCATGCCATATATCTTCCTTCATCCTAGGGAGGATCACCTAACAGCTTGCATAGAGAAGGTCATTTTGGTAAGCATTGACAAGATGCTTCTAGAATTAGCACTGTTTGCAACAATTCGCTGTATCCCAAAGGTTCTTCTCTTAATCACACAACACTGCATGTAGCAAAAAAAATATACTTTCTGGTATAAAGGCTGGAGATAGGTACTTGTATTTAACTTTTCAACCCAATAATAAGATGTTAAGCTAACTTCAAAACATAAACAAAAACTTTAAAATGCCTAGTAAAGCAACAAGGATGTTTTGGTGGTTTTTTGTTTGGTTGGTGTTTTTTTGTGTTTTGTTTTTTGTTTTTTTGGGGTTTTTTAATATAAAGGTTAGAAAGCTAAAAAAGCCACCCCACTCCATTTCTAATCTCTCCTCCACATAGAAGAAGAGCCCAAAACTTGAAGCCAGGGACAAGAAGTGCCTCTCTGAAAGTATAAGATTGCATTAAGCAGCTTTTCCCACACACGTATCTCCATTTTAGATTCTCTCAGGACAACTCCATCCTCAAAGTCTCTGCAGAAGTGGCAGGAATCTTTATGCCAACCAGCAGCAAGATGAAGGCACCTTGCTACAATTCTGGACAAAGTTGTTTTAACCCTCAAAAGAGCCAAAGCAAACCTGTACATTGTGAAGAGCTGATGAACATTTTTAAAGTGGAAGAGATTTAGAAGCTTTGTTCCCACATCTGAATTCCTGACAGTTTTTAAGAGGGAGGTGTTAAGACAGCTTTGTAACTAAAACACATTTATGTTTAACCTATCTCCCAGCATGGTGAACTATTAAAAACTAAAACCACCAAACTCACCCCCCAAAAACCCCTCCCACAAAGCCAAACTAGAAATGGCAACACAAACTCTCCCTGTAAGAGTACACAGAACCCGTGCACACACTTGCCTGCAAGATTCACTTTGATGATGTTGCATTCACAGAATTCTTAACTTACAGTTATGATGAATTTGTGAGTATCTAAAAATGTGATTATAAACATGATGGTACTGAACAGCAGGTGCATGCTGTGTAACATGTCAGTGCCAAATATGTTGATTTATTACTTCAAACAGAGAGAGGAAAAACTGTTCTATGGAGAAGATTTCAAACTTGCATTAGTCAACTCGATTTTTCATGATGTTACTAAAATTATTTCACAGCTTGTATTGATACAAACCCCAGTATTTTAAAACTAAATCAATAACTGGAAAATAAGTATGAAATGAATTTATCATGCAGGCATACATGAGGAGTATAAGCAATCCAGAAAACCTGGAAAAACCTTTATTATACACTTCAGGGCAGCAGTACTGCCCATTTAGGTAGCAAGAAAGTAGGTACATTGCTGTCCCAAGAAATCCCTATTCTTCAGTGAGTAGTTAAAATGTTTTTCTGTGGAACAACTCGTTACAGCTCAAGACTACTCCATAAAAAAGCCACATACAGCATAACCAGAATTTAAGACCGCGTCATTACGCAGAAACAGAAATGACCTCAGCCACGAATTATGGGACCTCAGAGCTATCTTGGGGAGTCAAGTATTTGTCATATATATAAAGCAGAAACTGAAAAACTGATTTTAACAAGCCTATCCAAGAACTTGAGTGCACACAGCAGGAGAGAAGAGTTTTAAGTTATAAAAATACAGTCTCACCATCTGCTTTTAATTTGCACTCAATCCCTCCCACTTCCTAATATCATCTTTGATTTATATCAAATTTCCTTATTATTAAGGCTTTTTAATGAGACTTAAATTGTTGAAGTACTCTTTCTTCTAATAAAGAAGCTAGTGAGAAAAGTACTTTTTAGTGGTGAATTTAAGACACAGGCAGAGTTCACCATCTCTAATTGTCTTCAGTGTACAGGGCAGACACCCTACGCTTTATAAAGACACATATAACTCCAGACCAGCAACTGTAATTCAAGATTATATTTAAATGCTTAAATTCCACAAGAAGCTGAAATTTCAAAGCTTGCACTGCTCTCTTCCAGCTGTGTGGACAGTGAAAATAAATACCATGAGTGTTAGCAGTCACGAGCTACAGCCAAGAAAGGTCAAACCTCACTGCAGTCCAAATGCTGTGCAGCAGCAAGACCACAAAAGCCGTTCTGAGTCCCGGCTCCCACTGCAAGCAGGGCACACAGGATGGGGTGAAGGACACTGAGGAGCAGTAACAGGACAGAGGGACCGTAGACACACTTATTAAAGGCAAACTTGTAATACTCAGAGTTATAACAGGAGACAACGAAACTGTTGTTCAGCACTAAGCAGATTTTCCTGGCAATGCACTGACACAGAAGAATCAGGTGAAGGACTTCAATGTAGGTAATAGAAGAGAAACTACCACCAACTGTAAATATTTGAAGACACTCCTAGGGATTTGGGAAGTGACAGAGTAGAGAAGCCTACGAGGCCTGCCTTCAGGATTAGGAATCACAGCCCTGTTGGTACTTAATACTACATTTTCCTGTATTCCTTTAAAAGCATAAAACACCCAAAAACACCTAAGCATGAAGACAGATTCATATCTTTTCTTCAGTTCTACCCTCCTCTATTGAGCTATTCAGAGAAATTAAAAAGTAGATGCAAAAAAAGACTGAAAAGAAGAAGCAGAGGGGACAAAAAAAGAAAAAGGAAACCATAAGATGATTTAATAAAGTTGCATTAAAAGAAGGCCATAATCACACCTTGTAGCAAAGGCGTCCTGGAGGAGTCCGATACCTAAATAAAATTCAATCGATTATTAAAATCATATACAACAAAACCAACAAAAATCAGAAAAGCCCAAAACTCAAAAAAGCTAACTAATGAACTATTATTATGAAGTTTAGTCACCTGATACACTGTACATGCTCTTCTACCCCTATCCTTAGGACACTTTGCTCTAACAACTGTGCAAGGTTTCTCTGTTCCCATGAGGACAAAGCAAACCCCTACACAAGTCTGGCCACCCTTGCCAATGGGGCAGCTCTGCCCCAGTTCAAATCACCACCATTGAAGCAAAAAACTGTCTTCTGACACCTTTCCATATGTTTCCTCCTCAGACTGAGCGCTGAAAACTGGAGATTTCAACCCCAGGCCTGTGTGGGTTGGGGTGGTTTGGGGTTTTGTTCATTTGTTTGGATTTTTTGCATGTTTGTTTGTAAGTGCAGTAAGGACAGTTTGAAATACAGCCTTAGGTGAAGAGAACAACAGATGAGAGAGATCAACACTACAGCATTTCAAGAGTGCAACTTGAATAACACCCTCTGGGAAGAAAAACTAATATAAAAATATTCTTCATAGAGTTATAGAAAAATAGAAGTTAATAAAGTTACACAGAGGTGCTCAATCACAGACAAGTCTAACTTGTGGTGGAGCGGGGGTTGAAATCAACATTTTAAATCATGCTAGAAATGAAGTCATCTGACCTCAAAACAAGCTGAAGTTCAGAGTAGTTTTAATCCTTCAAGAAACCAGTTGAAAGGACACGAAATAACTACTATGGCAACATAATTCTTTCAAGTATGAGTTTTGCTTGTACAAGAAGTACAAGAAATTTTTGTCACTAAGGAGAGCTGCCAAATTTACTTAGGCCAATCTTACTCAGAACTCAAGTGAGGAAAATAAACTGCAAAGCTTTTTGACCCCAACAAACCCAGAACTACTGGGCTTCATAGATGTGACGCTGTTTATTTTAGAATAGCAGTCACCAATTTATATCTAAATGCACCATAAGACAAATTCATTCTGACCTACAGAGGAACATTTCTAGTCACTGAACCTATGAAAGGAGAAAAGTTGGTTTTGTAGACAAAAAGAGAGGGTATTTAGTTAAAGCTGAAAATCTCCTGAGTAATTTCACACCTAGCCAAACTCCAGCTGAAGCAGGCGTAGAATATTAGTTAGATGAACAAAAGGTTTGGTTACAGTGTTTAGCTGTAACACTATGGGAGCTGCCTGCCTGGAGTTCTACATTTACAAGAACTACCCTTGACTTCCACTGACCCACTTAAACCTTGAATCCAGAAGCTGAAAAAGCAGGAGCTGCTCCTTTCCATCAACCTGACACCCACCTCCCCCTACCAGAGACTACCCAATCTCCAAGTTCAGCATGGCCTAAATACAGGTGTGATAGTGTCTGAATTCAAATATTGAACTTCAGGTTTCAAACAAAAGGTAGAGTCATCTGAGCCTGGTCTGCCTTATGCTAAATGCCAGCTCACAAGGGCTACTGGCACACTCAGTTACTACAGCAAGTCACAGGGAAAGGTGCACATGTCAGCAGACAGCAGGTGGGATTTTAAGGACTGCAGTCCCTGGGCAGTGTTAGGCATAACCCAAGGGGAGGTGCAGAATGCCCAAGGCAGTGTGCCCACAGCATGTGCTGTGATGGGAAACACTTATATAAGCACCCAGCTATTTTGATGCTGAATGGTCTGTGCAGTCCTGACAATGCAGGACACCAATGATGCATGGAAAGTTGCTAAAATTCCAGTTGATCACCAACCCTTTTGGAACTGTCTCTAATACAGGACTAGTGCAGTCTGGACGCTTAGTTCAGTGACTCACATTAATTCCAATCAAGATGAGAGATGAGGAATGTTCAAATATGAGAACAGATTTCCAAGAAAACACAACAAGCTATTTTTCCTCCCTGACTACTGAATCAGCTGTTTCATCTCCATTCAGATTTGTTTTGCCATGTCAACTCCCAGACGAAGATTTCCTAAGAATAAAGGCTACTTTTCCCTACTGGTTCCAGAAGATCACAGGAAGACTAGCAAAAACAAGACTGCAGGTGATATATTACCAAGTGCTCAGAGAAGCATATACTTAAAGGAGTTAACAACAAAATACCCAAGGACTCCAGCCTACCTGGTAACTGCTTCCTTTCCAAAATTTCTTCATCTCTTTGCGCCTCCAGGCAACAAGTGAGCTGGTAATGAGTGTACATGGTACCAGGTAGAGAAGGGCAGGTTGTCCCATCTTCATTAATGCCAAAACAACGAAAGTCAGCACCATACCAACGGCATAAGCTATAAATAGATATATACAGACACAATCAAGAACAGGAGAATTTTCAGATTAACTCATGCATTTAGTAAGCCAGAATTATTTTTTTTTAAAGCAATATCTTCCTTTTTAATGTAACTGAAGAAAAGACAGACAATTGGTTGCTCTGTATTTGCAATATTGCCCAAAGCAACTGATTACCATAAAGAATAGTCACCTTAAATATGGGCAGGCACACTAAATAGGGTTTATAAAGAGATTCCTGACAACACTGAACCTTTACCTGAAGAAAACTACCTAGTTCTGCCATTTTAAAAAAGCTACCATGAAGATCAACACTACTGAAATATTACATGATTTACCTATTGTGCAAGAAATGTAGTATATAGAAGATGAACTTGTTTGAACATCAAATCTTCGACAATAGGCAACCAGAAGCCCTTGAAGAAAAAAAAAAGGAAAAGGATTAATGAGATGTCTGGCCATGAATTTTTTTCTTCCCAATCTTCCAAATGAAAGCAGCATAAAAAAAATTATAGTAAGACTTGCCATTATTGTGTGTTATCTTCTTCCCATTTATTTCTGGAAAGCCAAGAATCAGTTAAGGAAATCCTACAGTAAGCCCAGAAAATCAAAATCGTAATGGCAATATGAGCCAAGTGAACTTGGTATTAAAAGGGTTTGTTTCTTTAAGCAAGATAATTGCGCTATTTTCAAACACTGAAAAGTAACCTATTTTTAATACTTTTCTTCAACAGGATTCTAATGCTCACTCTTAACATTCAGCAATTTTGCCTGCACATGTTTGACTTAAGTAGTTTGCTCAATACTCCAACTACAGGAAAATTCAGCTCTTCTGACAAAGATGGAAAAACTTGGCAATACGTTTTCTGTTACCTCACCTCTAATTAGGTAGCCTTGGATAAAAAAGTCCTATAAAGTCACAGAATACTTGCTTTCTGTGAGATTTTTGATAAAATTTAGTTAATACTGACAACTGTATTTATCTATGGGACTTGTATTTCCACAATCCAGTGCAATAGAAAAGAAAAAACCTTTCACTATTCAACTGTTCTGTAACACACTAACTTTCTTCTATTGTGGCTTTTGTTGTATTCTACACTGACAGATCAAGGCAAACTGCTGCATTTGATTTAGTAATTACTCTGTGAGAAAGCTCCACTGTAAGTCAGTTGAGAATCAGACTCAAAATATTTAACCATAAGTCACAATTACCAAAACATTTGCTCACCTGGGACAATAATATCTCCAAAACCCAACAATGAAAATGGCAAGTCACACAGTGTTGATGCAGAGTGTTCAAGTCTAGGCACTCTAATAACCACAGGTAACTGTAAAACATTATTTCAGAAGCCATATAAATCTCATCTAAAGTGTCCTGGTATTTGGGATTTTTTTCTTTGCCTAAGTTAATAAACAGTTTAAATATAATTAATTTATTGTTAATGCAGAACTTCAAAATAGGTAGAACCTAAAGTAAAAACCAGAAACCAACATAGAAAGTAGATAAAGCTTAAGGCAACAGGTAAGCTGTAATTTCAGATTTACAAATAATATACACACAAAAAAAGAAAAAGTTAAAACAATATTTAATCATATAATGGGAGTAACAAATCTGGATTATTAACCTAACTATAAAATACTGATCAATGATATCCAGGCCCTAAAGAGAAATTTGGAGAGTCAGGTTTTCCCCAAAAGAATAGTCTTTTTAGAGGGAATAATTTAAAAATCCAGTATCTGAAATACAATCCTTACTTTCTCATGGGGAGCTGAGCGTTCAGTAGGGACTTCCACCAAGTTTCCATCACTCTAGGATCAAACCCAAGTCAACAGGTATTTAATACTTATAAGAAAATAGCAGAAGCTGCTATATTTTGTGAGAAAGTTATGCTGCAAAGCACACTATGAATTAGCTATGCGGAGTCAGTACTTTTATGCTGCACATATTAAAACGATTGTTCATACCTTTTCACTGCTTCCAAAGGGACCAGCTGCAACTTCAACCATTATACTTGCCCCATTCTGGAATTAAAGTTATTTTTCCAAAAGTTAGTGGTTTAATGCACCAAAATTTTCATACTACATTTACAAAAATTGTTTGTACTTCTGCTCACAATTCAGGATCGGAAAAATCCTGAACATTAAAGCAAGTGTACGAGTATTGTACAGTATTATACAGGATTGTTTTGCATTAAAAACATGCAGTCCAGCTTCAAATAACTGTAAAAAAACACCCTAAACAACAAGTCCACTAGATGTAGCTGGAAGTTTAGATAAAAACAGGTCAGCTTTTTCTGCCAGGAGCTTTTCTGCTTCAAAATAAAAGCAGGTAATGCTTGCACACAGTTGATACTACACTGCAAGTGAGCAGGGCAGAAAGCACTAGACCATGGTCCAATATATGGGTCTTTAAAACAAAAGGAGAAAAACTGGAGGGCAGTAATTTCTCATCATCACACTGTCCCTCAGCTGGGGACAGTTTATTTTTGGCCATGTGATTGCCATAAAAATTTAGGCCATTGTTGTCTTACATGGGGAAAAAAGGAAGTCATCTTTTCCTTCTTGATAATCCTGAAAACACTGATCTATTGGACAAAAACACTGCCCCAATGATGAGATATTTTTGTTAAGACAAATTCACAGACATACCTTTGTGATAAATGGTGTTATGAAGACAAAAAACACATCATATAGAAGGAGAAGGCCTAGAAGTATTACACAGGACTGGCAAAAAAATGAGAAGAAAATATTACAGTGGGTTTTCAAGCTATATTCTGGTACCATTACTGTATCCCCATGTGAAAACCAGACCAACCCAATACCACATCCCACCATGCTTTGTAATCTGGCATAACATTTAGAACAGGGTTAGTTTCTTCCAATAATTATTAAAAACTGTAAAGATTGTATTTTTTAATATATATTTGAGTGATGAAATCTTATTTTCTGACAGTAAACTTGCAGATTCATGGCAGTAGAATACTATGATAAGGTCAGCATCTTACAGTACCTTAAAGTTGGGCATTTTCAGTGTTTTAATGAAGTTTAGGCAGAAGGCAACTCCCAAAATATCTTGCAAAATCCAAGCCCACCTAAAAATAAAAATATGTTTTTAAAGGTTGTTCAAACTACTGCTGGAATCCAAGTGCAATAATGCCTTTAGATTTTGCTAGAAATACCAAGAAAATTTTCTTGGAAAGCAAGAAATGATTTTTAAGGAATTATTGCTACCAAACCCACAAAAATAATAGTTTCAAGATGGTGAATTTACACCAGTCACTGATCACAAACAGTTAACTATTTGATTGTGCTTGTAATGGTTGGGATAGAGTTAATTTTCTTCACAGTAGCTGGTATGGGTTATATTTTGGATTTGTGCTGAAAATAGTGTTGGTAACACAGGGATGCTGTAGTGTGCTGAGCAGGGCTTACACAGAGCCAAGGCCTTTTCTGCTCTTCACCCCACCAGTGCGGAGGCTGTGGGTGCACAAGATGTTGGGAGGGGACACAGCAGGGACAGCTCGACCCCAGCTGACCCAAGAGGTATCCCAGACCACATGGTGTCATGCTCAGCATATAAAGCTGGGGGAAGAAGGAGAAAGGGGGTGATGCTCAGAGTGATGGAGTGGCCTTCCCAAGTAACCATTATGTGTGATGGAGTCCTGCTTTCCTGGGGATGGCTGAACACCTGCCTGCCCATGGGAAGTGGTGAACATATCCCTTGTTTTGCTTTGCTTGCATGTGCAACTTCTGATTTATCTATTACCTATTAAACTGTCTTTATTCCAACTCATGAATTTTCTCACTTTTACCCTTCTGATTTTCTCCCCCATCCTGCTGGGGATGGAACAAGCCAACAGTTGTGCGGGGCTTGGTTAAAGCTGGGGTTAAAGCCCAACACTGTTCTTCATCAATTTTCTACAGAGGAAATGAGTTGAGCATGGGCTTTAAGAGGGCCTTGGTGTTCACTTGTGTGACTGCTCTCTTGACTGGGAGCCCTACTGAACATCTGGCTTAAGATGCTACTTGGGATGCACTACAGTATTTGTGCACTTGTGATCCTGTGCTTCCATGGGCCCACAGGAAGCACAGGACCCAAAGTCCCCATGGTACTCTGCGTCTCTTCCCTGTGTGCCAATCCTTAGCAATCAAGCTCGTTCTTCCTCATCTGCATAGTTTTTTAACTTTAAATTACCACACAGTTCATTTGCATAGCTTTGTTCTCTATTACTCCCATGCTTGTTAAGCTTTATAAATACTTTCATGACTTCTTTGAAACTGGCACTGGAGTACAGAAGGATGCTACACTCCAGGATTAGAGGTACGATGGGAAGTTCATTAATGCCAATTATTCAGATTACTCTGAAGTCAGAATGCACCACTTACCTATCTTCATTTCGAAACACTGCCCAGACAACAGCTGCTGCTGTGCAGAACACAGCCAGAAAAATAAGCCTCACTTCAATGGTTTTGTTACAACATGTAATCCTAAAAGGAAATAATTAAATTAAAAGAGAAAGTCTGCAACAGCTAAGAGACACACCTGTGCTGACCAGGTGTTCTCATCCTAAAAGCTTCTCCTTTGCCCAGCTGTTCCATCCAGACTCAGGTGACATTCTTCTTGCATCTGCAGTACCAATCCTTTTCTGGACTACAGTAAAAACAAATCAAGTGGGACTTTGATGGCCTGTCCTCATTTTAGCAAACACATCCAGAGAAGGCAGCAGGCAGATGAGTTTAACCCATTTGTGTCAGTTAACAACTACATTAAGTGGACTATGTCAGTGAGGGACAGCCATGTCATGATTGCACAAAAGGGTGGTGGTGAGGAAAATCAATTTTAGGACACATAATACAAGATTAAAAATGGGGTAACTATGTACTGCAAAATTGTGAGCCAATATCTGTTTCCCCCACCTACTCAATTTCCTGAGACAGTTCTTGAACTGATATTAACTGACAGAAGTAATACCTGTCCTGCAGCTTACACAGAACCTGCTGTCTTTTCTGCCTGATCTCTACCTTTGATGGGCTACTGGATCACCTGGCATGAATACTCTCACTAAGTAACATGCAAACACAACTGATTTCAGGTTAGTGAGCACTGTTCTTTAGGGGAGAAAAGAACCATTAGTTGCACTAAACATTCAGGATTTATGAAGTGAAAATACAGGGGAGGAAACAGGGACACTGCCACACTCACTAATACATGCAGGATATTTAAGAGAGAGGAGTAAGAGGAGGCTGTTTGTACACTGCTAACACCCTGTCTGAGTCAGGACTGTAACTGCTGCCTTCAAACACGGATGACATGAGCAGTATATTGTGTTTGCAATAAAGTTAATACTTGGAATGTCAAGGGTACAAGTACAGACTAACATGAGGGGAAAAAACCCTCTATTGCCTACAGTGTAGTACTTGCTCAAAATAAGATCAAGTGTGCAGGATGCCCCCCTGACAGAGTTCCTTGATGAGCAAAATGAGCACACATGACAGACAATCAGAATTTCATAAAACCAAGCTCAGACAGCCAAGCAGAACCTTTCCAGTTTGACTACAGCAATGTTTTCAAAGAAAGGTGATGCAGAAGATCTCCCACAACTATTTTAACTGTGATTATGCTACAGATACCTTTAATATCTATTAAAGGAGCTTGTGATTTTCTTTGGTAACTATCCCACACACCATACAGGAACCAATTTGTCAAAACCATATTTTCATGTTAACTTGAGATGCAACCAGAAAATACCCAAAGGAAACCTTACATTTATAATGACTGAAAGGTGTACAATACCTGCATTGCCCAAATGGGATTTCTCCTACCAAGGCTGCAAGACAGTTGTACAGACTCATCGCAGATGCCAAGCAGAAGACTGATATTATAACATATACTAAAAAAAAGAATGAAGATGGGAATCAGTGACTGAAACACAGCAAAGAGGAATGAAACACAATGTATATTTGATATTTCATGTTCAAGAGGCATCTGGATCTGGTGATGGATGATACGGTTTAGGGGTTACAGTGGATGGTTGGACTGGATGATCTTCAATGTCTCTTCCAACCTTGAGGATTCTATGATTCCATGACATAAACTGTTAACAATTATAGCAGTACTCAATACAGTCATTGGAGACTAGTCAACTGATGATACAAAGTGCTGAATTCTGAGTGTCTCTGCCATGACAAAGTTCTCATCAAGCAAAAACTTGACTTAAAAGTATCAGAATTGCTTTCCAGCCAGATCTTCACTAACAAAAAAACTGAAACCAAACAACAAATCCCAACTAGTAAAAATTCTCATGCAGCAAACTCTAAACACTACTAGGTTGTCATTGCCATCCTCCCAAGAACATTGACATAAATCATACACTTTTTTTACTTATCACTAGTCACCTCTCCTCCACATTACTTCATTCAGAATAAGCACTGTCAAGACAGTCTTTGTAAGACAGCTGAAGAAAGTTTTTCTCCTTTAAGTAGGAAGTGCATCTTTTCAACCCTCAACTCACATATGGAGAGAACAATTAAAAAAATACATTCATTCTAGTTTAGAAACCTAGCTTTTCAGACTTAGACACCTAATAAGATCATGCAGAAAAGTAAGTCAAATGAGACTATTCTGTGTTTCTTACCTAACCACTTGTAGAAGAAATAAAGTAGGACCAGCATAACACAACAGATGGCAACAAACAAGATAACTGTTACAGGGGTGAAGGTAACATTTTCTTCCTTCTTCCTCCTGGTTTCTCGCTCTCCTGGACTTGCTATTGCTTTCAGATTCTCCCTGTTTTGAGAAAACAACAAACACGTTTACCTTACACCGCAGATTAACTTTAAGGAGCACCCTCCAGTCAAAACCCTGATCTGTGTGAAGAAAAGTAGTCCAATACTCTTGAACTTCTTTTCACAATGCACACTCAGCTCTATCAGGGCATCACCTCTGACTACAAAATTTCTTGGGCTAAATGTAGATAAACTGATAAATATGTCTAAAATAAATCAAAATCATGGGCATTGCACACTCAATTAGATATTAAGTGTCTACAAAAGCCAATCATGTTAGCAAAATGAAGTTGGCTAAGTACTGGTTCTTTTACCCTTACACCTTGTAATTACAGAGCAAGTGAAGGAGAGGGGGAGTAATTGGGGAGTTTCACTAGAAGTAAAGTTTCTGTGCATACATACTCCATATTTATACCTCACCATGCAAAATAAGGAGACTTAAATTGCTGTGTTTGTTCTTTGAGCAGATAGCCCTTCCACTCTTTAGCACAGACACTAGTGCAACTTGCCCATCAGATAACATGTTCCTGACGAATCCCAGGACCTATTACAAAATGCTGAATTCAGCACAAACAGCTACCTTCAAAAGAGGAAAAACCCACAGGACCAAGGCACTTTTGTTAGATGAATCACCTTCTCAGAAGACATGCTTTGAATAAGCAGCTTTTAAAACAAAGCTCAGCCTAAATTTATGAAAGAGCACTTTCACAAGTATAATAAATTACATCTAGGTATTTTTCAACATGGCAGACAGCAGCACATTTTGTTATTTCAGCAGTCAATGCAGCCACACCCTTGTAGCACTGCAGGGTGAAAAAGAAGCATAATCAGATACAATCTTTAAAAAAAGAAACACACACACCTCCCCTCCTTCTACTTCTTTAATCTTTTTAAAATCACTAGATTTGCATAACTAGTGGGAAAGAGGAAGCTGTTGTTATCACATACAATCCTCTCCCTGTTGTTCTGGGGAGGAAAGCACCAGAACACCACTGAGACATGGAAGGTAGCAACACATACTGGCCCATTCAACATGCACAGGTACCCCAGAAATACTGCAGAGTAATGCCATGTTCTCGCAGCCCAGCTATAGCCAGTTAACCCCACACTAAAAACAGTTCTGTGCATCACTTAAAGCTGCACAACCTTCAAGTACAGTGCACAAACTCCTATTACCCCTTGTTTCCCTGCTTTTGCCACCTTCTTCACTTCCACTCCCTCCTCTTCCCTACACAAGGACTGCTGCTGCCTCCTTGCCCTTGCCTAGCCCTAGACCTGCTGCTGCCCCAGCTCTGTTGCTCCACCAGATAACACACAAAGCCCAAGCACATAAGCCAGGCTGGACTTTATCTGGAGCCAGCCAGACTCAACCAAACTGTGTTTCCCAGTGTTCCTACTGACAGGAGTGCTGCACAGCCAACTGGGATGGAGCAGTTGTACAGATCTCTGCCAATACAGACACTACATACAACTATATATGTACCTCCTGAATCAGTAGATTTTAAAGGTGTAATTAAAATACCTAATTTCTATTGTGGATATTGGAGAATTATGGTGCCAGTTACAGAGTGTTTGGTAATTTGTCAAAATGTTAACTCATTCATCCTTCCAAGAGCCACATTATCTCTCAGGGACTTTTACAGTGTACTACTACTCAAGGCTCCTCAAAGAACTATGGTGATTTTTCAGAGGTTGCAATGCTCAAAAATTTCAAGGCAAAGCAGCTAATTGCACTTGGATCTTTTGATTTTATAACTACCAACACAAAAGAAAGTAATTTCTCTCTGATGACAGAGACACTTTTCACACACTTTGCAGTCTGTGTAATTTAAGCAGCTCCGTTTCACAAACTTACAGTTCTGCTACTCCGCTCCAGTAGCCTCCCAGTGCCACTGTACACACAGCAATTAGGAAGATGACAACCATACTGTAATCAAACTGAGGCAGAGGTGGTGAATACAGAGTCACATTAACTTCTTTTCCAAGCATCTGAAAAATAACACACAAGTTGATTCCTAAGGAGAACAAATTATACGGCATATTTTCCAACACGATGCACATCGTGATTTCCTGCTCTTGATCTATACAATGCTGAGAGGAAGTTTTCAGGTTACTGCATCCCATATATTGGCCAAGAAGCAATGCTTTCCATACTACCTTTCAGGATGGTCAGGTTTGGAAACACCCCTAATACTATGGCTGTGGAAACACAGGGATACCACGAGACAAAATGGTACTTCTTTGCATTCTTTCCACACTTCTCGGAAGTCATGCCCCTAGCCCAAATGCCTTCCCCAAATATACCAAGTACTGGTGAAGACATCTGCTCTGCAGGAAAGCATATCTAAGTCAATCAGCTTGAAATACAAACTCACAGGTCCACTAAGATACCAGCAGACATCTTCCTCTAGCTCTTGAAACCACAAACCTCACAGTTCAGATACAGACATGATGCTTCAGACAGAGAAAAGTGAAAAATCAAGATGGCAGAAAATTATTTACTAACAGCTTTACACAAATGTGATTTGAGATGGATTCAAAGGAAAAGAAAGCAGATTCACCCTACTTAAAAAATTTAAGACCTAAGTAAACAAAACAATCAGTTGGAGGACATTGAAGAAAATGGAAGAGAACACTGAGATGTAACTGGTACTGAATTGTACAAAAATCTTGAAAGCAAAACCAAGACACTCCATTTGACTGAAAGGTGAAACTCAAGAAGCAAAGAAAGGATGATAATTTGACAGGAAATGGAAGGTGGTAGGGAAGACAGGCTTGCTATTGCAGTCAAAGTAAGTCAAGACATCTAAAGGATTTGTGCAGTGAGAACAGACTTCAGAGATGCTGCAAAAAAACCAGATTTGTTTACAGTCTGCAAGTGAGATAAAAGCAGGAGAGCAGAAGAACATGCCAGGCAGGTTTGGTTACAGGAAGATCAAACTGGCAGCAGAGAGGCTGAATGGGAAGCCCAATGGTGCAGTGGAATACAGTGGCCACATGGGAAGAAAGCTGATTCATTTCAGCATCTGAGTTATCTAATTATAGATAATAACCTTTCTGCAGGCTAAAGAAGGCAGAATCACTCTTTTGCCTGAAGTTATGGAAGTTCAGAAAACAAGGAATAAAATTAAATTCTAGTGAAGCATTACAGTTGTATGAAGCGGAACATAACATTAAAGGGAAAAGAAACCCTATTCAAATTACAGCATTCTCTATGCAAAAAACCCCAAAACCAAACCACACAAATCAGATTCAAAAAAAGTGCCCAAACCCCCAAGAAACCTAAAGGCTTACACATTTTTAGCATTCAATTCCAACATATCTTAATCCAATTTTCCCTTTAAGTTTCATAAATCTTACAAAGTATAAGTGACAGTAGAATCTAGAACAGTTGTTTCCTTCTCTTCAGTAAAAACTTGCAAAGTTTCAACTTCCTCTACAGGCAGCACTAGAATCAAAGAGCTTGCATCAGATAATAACTCTGCAAGAGAGCTGTCCACTGACTAGATTTGTGACACTGCTATTGCTATTAAGGCTCATAACAGACCTGTCTCAAATGGTGAAGGCTAACAGAGAAGAAGTGTTGTAAGACAAAGTAAAAAGAATGCTTATGCCAACTAGATACCCCCAGTTGCCTAAAAGGAGAAAGCTGAGAGCCTTAAAAAGAGTTAGACCAGAAATACAACCATAGTAGGAAGAGTACAATGGCTGCCAGATTCTAAGCTGCACATATCATTCAAAACAACAGCTTTGCACATGATAGAAGCCTTTGGCAAAAAACTAGATCAGAACTAGGAAAGGATCACTTGTGGTCTAAGCTGTGTTCCTCACTACGTTTATGAAGGCAGTCTCATTCTAAGACAAAAACAAATTCTTTGATTCAACAGCAGTATGAGACATCATCTGGCACACCAATGTACCAGCAAAGTTGCTTTGGTGAATTACTATGGCTGTACAGAAGCGACTCTATGTGACACCATCCTGAGCATAACTGGGCAATAAAATGGTGCAGAGAAGGCTCAGAACCAATTTGGGACCCAACCTTGCCCTAGTTCCCTTTCACGTTAGTAGGGCATCTTAACATCACTCAGCTAAGCAAAAAGCACTTGCCTGACTTGAAGGAACAAATCTGAAGACAGAGGACAACCCAAACCAAACCACAGTATTCAGCACAGCTGTGACAGACTGAGAGCTGTCATCACAAACCTTCAGTCACATCAGTGCTCAGCAAGTACCAGTCTTTAATGGGAACAGTAAACAACCAAAGTCCTATAAATCTAGGCAGTTTCAGTTTGCATACTTACCTAAGACAACCTCCCATGGCAGCTCTGAAGATTAAGAGCAGAAATGGTGAAGTGAGCTTGCAGATTCAACCTAAGAAGCTAAAACTACACAGGCTAAGGCTAGCCTCTGCTGCTCACAGAAAAACACATGCAATGCAACTCCTGCTTAGCTAAACTATTTAACACTAAATCAAAAACCTAAACCAACAATATAATAACAACAGAAAAAGACACACTGAAGAAAAGATACTATTTCCCTTAAAACCCTTTGCAATATTCTATATCCTAATATTAAACATTAAAGAAAAGCAACTCCAAATACTCCCAAAACAAACTCCCCTGCTTACAAAGTGTAGGAGATACCACAACTGGCACATTTTAATGACACACATTTGGCATCTCACCACAGACTCACCAGCAGAAACTCAAACTATACTGCCTAACCACTGTATAAAGAGAGACTTCATCATCTGGCAAAGACAAAAAACCCTTTCACCCTCCTCAGTGTCCAGCCTGATAAGGTGCTTCCTGCCTGAAAGCTACCATGCCACAGCTACAAGCTCAACTGTTGTGGCTTCTAAAGGAACAGCCCTCTCAGGCTGTAGCTCTTCACATCTGTCAGGCATCTGTAACTGTATACAAGTCTACTGGAAGACAGCTAATCTTGTTTAGCAGGAAGACTTCTAAGATTTCCCTGTCTCCAGTTAGGTACTGTGTTCCCCATTCTTAGTGTTCTAATCAATCATTCTCTCTCATTCTCTCTCATGAGTTAGGAAGATTAGCACTCCTGTGACTTACTGTCCATCCTCTTCTAAGAAGCTGAAAGCAGTATCTATGCACATTCAAATCAGACAGATTTCTGTATCTAACCTGAATTTATTTATTTGTTCAAATGCCTAAGCTTATACAAATCATAACATGCTGAAGTTCTATTACTTACCTGCTGCATATCTACTATGTCATTATATCTTATAAGAGCAATTGGAAGAGTCACATCTTCAAAACCCGTCTTGTTATCTGAAATAGAAGACTAAAAGACAAAGTGTAAGTGATAAGTATGTTGAGCCTATTTGCAAAGTAGCTTAGATCCCTAAAAGCGGATTATCCTTCGAATTTCAGTGTCTTTGGAGGAAGCTAAAAAACAAAAAGCTCATTCATCACCCTTTACAAAAGGTCAATGAAGGCAGATGTACTTAAATCAAAACAGGTGATGCTATCAACACATCTGGATTCATACAGCTCTTGTGCTTTTACAGTATTACAATGGATAATAAAAATTCTTTTTATTCTCTGCACGTCTAAAACAAGATGAATTTTTCATACAATCACAGAAATTCATATATTGCACATATTTGTACAAATGTTGCAGCTGTAATAGAGAGCAAAAAAGCAATAGAAGTACCTATGAAAATATCTCAAAAGACCTTTTTTTACTTTCAGTTTTGGATTGCATTTTCCTACCTTATTTTTCTCATACGTTATCTAAAACGGTATCACCTCAGACTACATGGAGCTCAGAACACTTTAAAATCAGGGAATGATAAAGACAAGTATTTGCATTCAGAAACATGGCTAAAGATACAAGGAAGAGATTAACAATACACTTCACTTGTAGATACATGCAGCTGATACAACCCAGCACTGCACAGAGGTAACACTGCCCCAGAACACCAGTCCCACCAGCACAGCGCTCTGTGGGGAGGGTTACTGACTCCTGCTGGAATCCCACCCATAGCCAGGGTCCTCTGCTTTTGGCTTCTCTCAGCTCAGCCAGCACAACACTGCATGGGACGAAACAGGTACCACAATGTTTCACTGCAGAAGAAAACTGTGTATCGTAACTTACCAGCCTAGATTTACTGGCAATCAACAGCATTTTAGCACCCAAATTTTGTGCAATTCTTGCTTTCTCCAAAAAAGTGCAGTTTCCTCTCATCACTACAACTGCTTTGTCCTTCATTAAGTCAGAAGGAGCTTCAGATAAACTGCAGAGGACTGTAGAAGTCAGGTTTTCCAGAGTCCTGAAAGTCTGCAGAGAAAAGAAACGTGCTAAAAGTAGGCAATTTGATACTACAAACTAACCTAGATGAGTGCATTACTATGTTCCTTAACTTGAGGTTTGCCAAGTAGAGATATAGCAGAAACGAATCACTAATTCAGGAATATAAAATCACAGTAGCAGTTTCTGCAGCCTGCAATACTGAGGGACTAGTTGAGAGCAGCACATAGCTGACATAATCAAGCTGTTTCTAAGTGCAACTTCACAGCAGTTGTCCCTGTAATTTAAACATAAGGAAGTGATTACATTGGAAAATCCCTGCTTGTAGTACTGGGGAATCCAGTGTATACTCTGTGATATTTCCAGGCTTCAAAAGCCAAAAAAGCACTGATGGTTGCAACATAATCAGAGTTCCAAAGAATAATGCTTGTTCAAAACCAGCTGTTGAGTCTGACAATTTATTGCTTATTTCAAAATAGTAATTAAACAAATTATATATTCTTATTTCAGTTTAATTTCATATTGAAAATTATCTTTAAATTATTGTAAATTTTCTTTAGCCACTGAGGTGTCTTGACTAACTAAAGTGGCCCAGCAAAGATGTCTGGGGCAGATATATGATTTTTACTTCATTTTACATTGAGTTCATCTGCAAATGAATGACAGAAGGGAAGGCAAAGTGTCTTGATCACTTCTGAACACAAAGTATTTCCTGTTTATATGAAGAGTGCCTAAAGAACATTTATTTCTGCCTTACACCAATATAATCAGAAAACAAAGCATGATGATACATTCCAGATAATCTCCTATTACACCACATTTTCAGGACAATTAAACAGTATATCAAACTGATGAACCAATATAAAAACAATCCATTTCAAAAGTTTATCAATTTTGTAAACAAGTAAACAGAACCTTAACTTCCAAGTATAAAACTTAGACATAATAACTGAAGAAAAAAAATTAACTGGAAATGAATATACAAATGCATTTAAAACTGGTTCTGAGTACAGAGAGAGTATCCCCTTTGTAAACTTTAGGAGCTCACATTTTAAAAGCCAGAAATATTAACTGCAGAATTTTTGAGGGGGAGGAGTGGAGAACGTGACCCAAAATGGTAAATAGTCAGTGTAGCAGCTATTTAACTAAAATTTTGAAGACCAGTTATAGCTGATTCAAATTCATCCTGCATTTTAGTTTTCTTGGAGAGTATGACTATAAGCTACTTACAGCATTGTCCAGGCTTTTTGGAAGAGATGTCCACTTAGAATTGTAAATGATGCAGTAATCCTTTGTTACTGGGGGCACTGTGCTGCCAGAGGCATGCAGGATCCCTTCATCCGCAGCCACCTGCGAGAAACCAGCAATTAAACCAAGGTTGGAATATCACTCACACACACATTCTTCTAAAAAACTGTTAGGAAGAGAGAGAGCTGTTAGGAGAAAAGGAATTTATTCAATTAATTGTTTTACGTAATGAGTGATTCCATGAGAGATGGGCAGCTTGAGAGCAGTGTGGAAAACTAATAGGAACATAGTTACTGTGTAATGTTGCTTTATCCTCTTTGCAAACACAATGTATTCATGACATGTACAGTTCATGTCACCAAGTAGAATACCAGCAAGAAACCCAGGCAAATGATTTCAGATTCTGTAACCTGTGCCTTCCAAAAACTAACATTTCACATGGAAAGCAATTAGAACAGTGCATCAAAAAGAGATCAGTCTTTCCCTCCTTGCAGACTCTAGAATTTCCCCTACTAGTAAAAGTATGATATGACAATTCCTGAAGTATTTTTTCTGAAATAACTGTAAACAAAAAGAGAGCAACTAGTGTACTTTCAGAAGAATCTGTGTAGTTAAGGAAATACTGGTGTTTCTTAAGATTAGAGTCCCTCACACAATATGATTTCTGTCATTTACTAATGCATCTGAATTTTAAAACTTCTGATAATTTTATGACATATACTTCTCCCCAAGCATTAATAAAGGTCAGGTATCTAAGTGGATAAATGAACAAACTAAAGATTAGATGCAGCTACAGCTGCAGAATAGTGAAAACAAATAAACATAATTCGTATCTTGAAGAAGTGTAACCGTAAGAAAATGGGAGTTGATCTCATTTCACCTGTTTGTCTTGAAACAAAAACTGACCTCAATATCAAGAAGTGTCATTAGATTAAAAAAAAAAAAAAAAAAAAAGGCAACCTGTTGTAAATTCCAGATTTGTATAAAAGAACACTGAAATATTAAACTAGAAGTGGGGATGGGGGGAAAGCCCAAAAACTCGTGCGACACACAACGCTAACAATTAACAGTGCTATGGAGGCATTCCTCCTCAAGCTCACAGATCTGTATTCTGCAGCAAGTGTGAACTGGAGAGAAAAGAAGAAAAGAAAAGCATGTGATGATATTGTTTCAGAGGTTTATGTCTGCCTGGTTTGAATAGCAAAAAACCTTCTTCAGAGGAATCCATTATATTGGCCACAGCGCATGAACATCTGCTGGGGAGAACTGTGTCAAAGGGCCTGAGCACATTAACTGTTTAACATAGAACAGTTCTTCAGCTGTCAGCTAAAATAAACTGTTCTTTGATTTATGATCAGCACAAAAATTATCAAGCTTCCCTCTTAAGTGCACTCACCTAAAAATACAAACTAATGGCAAATTGAAAGCAGTAAAGACTTCCAACAGGTGCAAACCCCAGATGTTTCCATCCATTAAAAGCTCTTTCTGCTTCACCAAGTAGAATAATAAGTGTCTTCTGGGTTCCAGGAAATCAAGTGTTAAAGCTACACAAGCGTAAATTTACCTAGAAGGAGTGATTACTTGCCTATTTGATACGCTGTCCTGTTTGGCAAGCTTCCCTCTCTGGGGATGAATCAGGGAACACAATTCATCCTCAGGAGGTGGAGGGAGGCAGGACCAGAGCATGATGTATACATACCCACACATATTCATTGCTGAGCTCTAAAGACAGCACTTGGAAGTTAAAATTTAAAAGCAACGCTTTTGCTGCACCTCACTTAGAACATCCTCACTGAGATCCTGTTGCATCCAGCTGAAGGTCTCTTATTTCCTAATTGCTTCAGTACCCTTTTTTCATAACAGACAAGGGCTTCCAGTTGGGGCACCTGGCCTTGCAGTCAGCTGTGCCACTGAACAAATCCTACTCTCAGTATAAATACAAAGTAAAAATCTCTTACTGAGCACATTTTTCAAACTTGTTACTTAAGAGAAAGAGTGTAGCCACACAAATGGATTCTGAAAAGGTTAACCTGATTCCATTGGGTGACTTGCTCTAGCATAAAACTGTTTCCACGTGGAGTGGACGCATGACAGCTGTCCTTACTTAAAGGAGCATCTCCTTTCACTTCAGGTTCAGATAATTTCCAATGGCTCCTCACCTGCAAACAAATTCCTGTCTATGTTTGTTCTCTCAAAGTATTTCCTTCCCCTAGCACCTTAAAACATGTCTTGCTCCCTAACTTTCCTAACATGTCCCTGTCCCTGCAGGGAGATAAGTTTGGGCCTACTGATGAGCTTTGGAGTGTACCAGTAACCCCACCAGCCAGAACAGAGGAAGTGAGATGAACCAATAGTCACAGAGACCAAACCAAGACTATATTTACAACATCCATCACAATTAGCATATAGATAAGACATACAGAAACTCAGACAGGGAGAAAGTAGTGTCTACATAGCAAGTAACAACATAAACCCCACAAAAACATAAAAAGGTAGGGAAAAAAACGAGCCATGAACACAACAAGCATTATTTTATTGTTCTGCCAGTGGCCTTGTGACACACACAAACTGTCCCTTCTTCCCTCCCTCCTACAATGTGGCCCAGGGGAACAGGTGCCCATGCTCAGAGAGCAGCACTGGTCCTTCCCCAGACACCTGTGGCCTTCTGAGTGCCACCTCCCCACACCGCTAATCTCAAGATCCTGTTCTTGAGGCACAATGACCTGGGTCCAGCGCTCAGCACTGCTACAACTGCACTTGTAGAGCAAAGGAGGAGGCAGGACATGGGGCCTGGAGCCTTACAGGAGGGCAGAAACCCCTTCCCTTGTTAGCAGCAGCAAACCATTGTTTTAAGGAGCTATGTCCCAACAGCGAAACCGAAACGGCACTGGAGATGAACAAGCCAAAAGTCAGGGCGCACACACACACACACATCACGAGCCTCCTCCCTTCCCTGCACTAAAATTTAAAAGCCTCTGGAAACATCAGGTTTATCCACGCAGGCACCCAGGATATTTATTATCCCAACTCCCAACGCGTGACCGGAGCCGGCCTGGCCTGGCCTGGCCGGGGCCCGGCGGGGCCTCTCCCGAACCCCCCTCAGGAGGCCCAAACATGCCCCCCCGAAGCCCAAATAACCCCCACCCAGCAGGCCCAAATACCGCCCCCTCCCCGGAGGCCCGAACAAGCCCCGGGCCGGCCCGCAGACACGAACCGCCCCCGAGGAGAGCGGGGAGCCGGGCCGGGCCGGGAGCTCCGGGCCCGGGCATCCCGCGGGCAGAGGAGCCCCTGTCCCGGCAGGCACGGGCGGCCCCTCGGCCAGGCCGGCCCGCCGTCCTTACCGGCGGGAGCAGCAGGGCCCAGAGCAGGGCCCACAGCAGCCCGGCCGCCCCCATGGTCCTGCGCTGGGCTCGGGCTCCCACGGCCCCGCCGAGCCTTCCCGGAGCGCCGGCACTTCCTGCTCGCTGCGCCGGCCCGGCCCGGCCGCGGCGGCTCCGGCGGGGCGGGGGCGGTGTCGGTACCGGGGGCGGGGGCGATGCCGGGGCCGGGGCGGTGCCCGGGGTACGTCCCTCCTCCTGCTGCTCCTCCTCCTCCTCCTGCTCCTCCTGCTCCTCTCCTGTGTTCCCGGGGTGCGGGTCTGGCCCCGCGTTTCCCCGGGCAGAGCGGTCTGAGGGGTGCGGTGCGCTGGGGACAGCCGCGAATACAAGGAACAGCCAAGTGTGACCTCTAACAAAAGGCTGGGGGTTCAGAGACGTCTCTTCCAGGCTTCGAGAGCGTTTAAAAGGGCTGTGGCGCACCACATGTAAGAGCCTGCAATGACCTGCAGGAAGGTGGTGGGGCTGAAAGAGCTCCGCGATTTACCAGCGAAGGAAGTTGTGCAACATCTTTCTCTTCTGTGGGGGTTTTCCAGCAGTGGCCGGGTGTGCCTCGGGACCATTAGGAGGAGAGAGAGTGTGGTGGATAGAAGGGGATGTGACCGTGATCCAGGCGGGGCCGTGGGGGAAAAGGGTGAGGGCTGAAGTGCAGTCCAGCCTCAGTAAATCAGAGCCTTCAGTGGGTAACCCACTTCCTCTGAGTTGCTCACAAAGTAAGTAGTTATTAGTAGTGAGGAAGGAGATTCCTGCACGCATGGTTTTCCCTGTGTGTGAATTTAAGGACAAAGGGATGTAAAACATCTACAGAGAACACTCCCCACTGCACTATGGCAAGTTTTCAGGAAGCTGTTCTGTTGCTGTAAAAATCTGAGTAACATTTACATACCTGTACATAAGTAGTGTTTCGACCAATACCGATATTTTGCTGGTAACAGACAAGCTTTCTTTCCCCCTCAGTGGCAATCTGCAATTCATCATTATATCAGCAACAGAACAGGCTTATGCATCTTGTAGAATCGCTGGGCTGCAACAGTGTGTCTAACAATGTATTATGCTTAAACAGTGAAAGATAATGGAACACTGTGACACAGCTAATAATTCATATTCTATGCAGAATTGGTATTTAAAAAAAACCAGGCTAGTACATTGTCCATCTGTGTGCTTCTATTTTAGTGCTGTTGTCAGAGTAACCATGACACTTTATGCCAACTACTATCTCTTCTCCTGAGTCTAACA
The DNA here is from genome assembly GCA_035222235.1 of Margarornis squamiger. NCBI lineage: Eukaryota > Metazoa > Chordata > Aves > Passeriformes > Furnariidae > Margarornis > Margarornis squamiger. The sequence continues at coordinate 10,627,870 of JAWWTY010000016.1, forward strand.
AGATCTGGATGACAGATGAATACTGATTACTTCAATAAATCTGGCAATTCTGTGATCTGTAATGAGCTAAGGGTATGTACATGACAGTGTATTTCAGGCATGGAAGAAGTGTTTAATCAGATTCCATGGAGGCATATCCTGTCCTACCACATATTAATCCCTCTCCTTGTGTTCCCAGGAAAGCACAACAGCTTTTATTCTGTCTGCAGGGGGGGAAAAAAAATGGGCCAAGGAGAAATTAGGTATACGATTTTCTCTAAATAAAAATTTCTCTCTCAAAAAGTGTATGGTTTGATGTCCCCTGCCTTGATACATTTTTTAAGATGTTGTGAAAACATCTCTTACACTAAACACAAATTCTGCAGTCCAGTGGGACTGTGTCAGTTAGAAATACCTGCACTGAAGAGCCCACATTTAGGACATGAGTGAAATCTTCTTAGGTAATCTTTACTGGCAACTACAGTAGTCTCTAATTTTTACTGTTAGCTTTAAAGTGTAACCAAAACTAAAGACATGATCTAGTGTCAAATTTCAACACTGAGAAAAAACTAGATTTTGTTCATATATATTATTTCCAATGCCAGGCAGAAGAAATCTAATCTGTAAAGACCTTCAGAGCTCGAATAACTACTTCAAAGCTTAAAGGATCCTCTTCTCTTTTTTCCCCCAGTTTCAAACCTGAAGTTCCTTATTTGGAAAGAACAATATAGCCTCTAGCCATAATCAGTGTAAGATACTAAAAATCTGCACCAAGATTTGTATCGTTTCTATACCACCCTAATTCTTCCCTTCAGAGAGAAGAGCAACACCACTCTCAGAAAAATCCCTTTTCCAACCAAAATATCACCTTGGAATAAAATTTGTAACTCAGCTCAGTCAGTCCTAAAGTGTTAAGGTATGGGAAACTACAGCAGAGCTGTCAAGGCCTCTTGACAGAGCGAGAGGAGTCTGACCTTGGCTAGATTGTTGCATACCCGTGAAGATAAACAGCTTTCAGAAGCTGAGAGAACCCATGGGAAGCAGAAGATAAGAAGCCTGTAAAAGTTTGCACAGAGACAGTAACTTGT
>JAWWTY010000016.1:10629366-10662566 GCA_035222235.1 Margarornis squamiger
TTATTACAATAAAGAAAGTTTGCACTATCATCTATTCGGGATCTTCACCTGCTTTTTATCATCCGTCCCAACAACAACAATAACGACATTAAGGAATGGAGATGTTTAATGTAGGCTTTGAGCACATTAGTTAGAAGTGGAAACTGAACCTAAATAACAGCACAGAAAATAAACTGCTTGAATAATACTATACCTATATTGAAATCCTTTTCACAGGGATAACGAAATTATCCTTTCCTTCTCTCTGCTGTTTTCCACATTGTTGCTGAAACCTGGTGTCTCTGTGAGACAGACACACAGGGCAACTCCAGGGACGTGTGCAACAGCCTGATGGGACCTGTGTCTCCTAGCAGAGAGTGATCCAAAACATAGAAAGGACAGTGTTTAAGAATTGTTTATTACTACAAGCACATGTCTAGCAACTTTTTCCCCAGGTACTAACAGCCTTATATGGACACCAGTAAGCATTAATCTATGCAAGCAAGAGATACCCTAGTTCACTATTATGCAGCAGAGAGAATAACTAATTTAAATGCATTTTTAAGGTGAAGTTTAGACTAGTTGAAAGAAACTAGTGAAAGCCTTATTCATACCATTTTGCAGAAAGGCCACATTAGCATGCATTAATGAAGGACTGTAAACCTTACTTTTGAATTACCTTTTCAAGCCAGTATCACATCCTCAAAGGTATTGAGTCAGGTTTTAATATCCCCTGTGGTAAAGACTGCAAGGGTAAATGCAGATAACTGCATTTAAAAGCATATTTCTTTCACCATTAATATGCAGTCTCAGCTCATTTAGAGTCTGGACTTTCAAACTTACATATATTAGATCAATTTTTTAAAAATAGGTTTATGTCTAGAATAAGCACCATTGTGTTGTCAGATCTATGAATCCTTAATTTCAGAGAGCTCGCTAATTACTGGTTATCAGGATGGTCTTCATTCACCTTTAGACTCAGCTCATGTAAGTTATGTAAAATGTACGCTTATTTCTTAAGCACCAGCAAGATCAGATGCATGTAAAATGCACTGCTATATATCAAATAAAAATAATCCTGTAACCAAGCACTTTTTCTAGCTCTTTGATGAAGAAATATGAAATTAATTAGTCATCCACTTGTACACGCCAATGTCAGCTTTAAAAGCACATCAAATTCTCTCAGTAGTTTAAATGCAGATTTTAAGTCCATTTTTTTCAACTTTCAGTAAGCCAGAGCAATCATACTAATTTCAGTTTAAAAGAATGGCTTATTTCCTTACACATTACTTAAGATGAAGGTCTAAATATATACATATATATTAAAACATATATACAATTAAGCAGTAAAAGACATAATTCACCCTTTTTTTCACACTTGAATTAGGGTGAGCCCTTAGTAATAATAACCTTGGTTTTGTTCAGTTTGATTCATATGCAAATACCAGAGGAAACATAAAATTTGTTTAGAATATTCTTCCCTTTGACATTGTTTTAATAACAAGAAAAAATTTAAAAGGTTCACTGAATAAAGTAGGTTCAAGTGGCCTCAATTTCACGAGTAATTTATTGTAGAGGTCTCAACAGACACCTCGAAGTTGTTGTTCTTGTCCAGCTGTTACTACTCTCTTCTAAACAAGATTAAAACTAGGTTAAGAGAACTAAGGTTCTATTGAACCTATTTGAACTAAGGTTTTGGGTATCATTTTAAGATTTGTGTTATGCTAATGGGCTGCATGAAAACAGGATGTATGCAACAAGTGACAACCACAAGGTGTTCACTAGCCTTACTGCAACACTTGATAAGCTGGGTTTAGGCAGTGCAGAGGCTAAAGCAGACCATGCCATGGGTTCCTTGCACACCCCACTCCCCCTTAAAGGGCACAGGATCTTGTTATAATGTGAGCTTGAACATCTCTAAGTTCACAGGTTTAGACAGCAGCCTCAGTATCAAACATGTCAAGTTGGGAGCTTTTCTGGCACAACACATACTAGTAAGATCCCTGCCTACTCAAAGTGCTGTCCCTATTTTCTTTTATCTTTCCTTTCTCTATGTAGCACCAGGAGAAAAGGTATTAATGGAAATCTGGTGTAGCCATGGTGGCCTTTAGGCATCTCAGCCTGCAGGGAGTCCACAGACTGTCACCCAAACTTCCTCAGACACAAGAAAATCTTCATGACCTTTCACTCCAACCTGTTCATATCCTCCCAACACCTGGAATCTTAATGGCTCTAGCTAGTTTCCTTGAAGTTTTGGCAGCACAGAGGACCAAAGCCAAATATTCTTTTACTACTGCTGTTTTGTATTCACCCTAAGTTTATTTTATTTGGTTTGTATTCCATTGGGTGCAGCAGGCCTCAGCACTTAGAACATCTGCAACCTCACATACAGCAGAAAAAAAAGAAAAAGCCATCTTGTCTCCTAAACATATATGTGACATCAGTGTGCAACTGCTGAAAGCAGACCTACTTTTCTGGGTGGCTCCATACTTTCTGAAAACAGCTTTGGAAGCCACTGAGGAAGAGGATACTACCAGTCACTAGTTATATTGGCAATCTGTGTCTCAAAGTCCCAGCTCAGTCATGCATTTAAGTGGCCAATTTCGTCCATACACCAATTATGCCCATGTTACACGTATGTTACTATTGATATCAACACAGCTGTCTTGTGCATTGCAGATAATAAATGTCAACATGTGCAGGTTCTGCTCCCTGCTCCTTCCTCATAAACGTATCCCACAGGGATAAATCTCCCTCACTTCTATTCCTCATTGTTTCTGTAGTTCCTGATTAACCTGTTAGCCTGTCCAACACCTTCCCTGGAGTACCAAGAGTTAAGCAATAACAAGGGGACTTCATGTTTTCACATAGCAAAGAAAGGCTCAGAGCTGTGTGTGGTGAGAAATTTAAGTAACCCCACAGCTTGCTTACTTACTTACAGCTTTGTTGAGGAAACAACTGTCCAACTGGCCGGCTCTAGAGAGGACCTATTGTGTACAGGACTAGAAACCTTTTACATATATACTGTAATGATATGAGTATTAGCATGAAAACTACTGAGCCTTGTCTGCCAGATAAATTACTGTGCATGAAGAAAGGCCAGTTTGTCTGCAGAAGTCCAGGCTCCAACAACTTACAGTATCTCATTAGGCAAACTGGACTCCAGCTGTAGAGGTAAGCAGCTAAAATTTTGAATTTCAAGAATTAACTGGTACTTCTGGGGCTAAACTCTGTTGATCCAGTCCTGTATTAAGACAGAAAGGTACATAGTAAGAGTGGTACTACAGTAGCAAGGAGTTAAAAATGCAAGTCTCTGCTTTTAAAAAATAAATAAGAAATAAGAAGTTTTATTTTTAGCAGCCTTGGTTTTAGAAAAACATTCTATTTATGGTTAGTCTGTGTTTTCTGCCCTGAAACCAATCTGCAATCTAATGAACCAATTTTTATTTTTTTCTCTGAACTCCACACCTTTGACATGAACCCTTAGTGTGTGATTCACCTGTCTTACAGATTCCAGAATTCAAAGTCTACCTCCAGGAGCCATAAACCAGAAGCATAACCTACTAAACCAGAGTTCAGAAGTACTCTCGGTAATCTGTCCCATTGAAGAGTTTGTTCTGAGAACAAAAGACTAGGGAGGAAGATCTCTCTTCTTCCTCATGTTTCCCAACTGCCTAAACTGATCTCAGTGATTTCTTAATACATTAAAATAACTGACTGAGATTCTTGACTATACAAGTTTGCAGAACCATGAAGTATCTGGAAGCCTTAGAGGAACCCACTCACCACAGGATATCTTTTCAACACCACTGTAGAACAGCACTGTTGTCTTCCTGTAGTTCCACAGTGATTACGAAAGGCAGACACGATCACTCTTATCTTCAGCTGTTGGGGTTTTATGGCAGCGTCACAGTGCTGATAGCAAAGTAAATCTGGACACAGGCAAGAGCAGCCATGGAATCACTGACACATCTGATTAGTTTTTTCAGTTTAGCTGCATTTAGTAAATATAATGAATTTCATGAACATGGAAATTAACATTGTTGAATTGTGCTTATTCTTGATGGCATAGTAAGATTTAAGGGTATTTACTCTTAACATTTTTTGTCTGTGTAGAGTGGAGGATACAGAAGCAACTGATAGTCCAATATGGCAAGAGCATACAAAGGAATAGTATTACATGCCTGGGTTGCAAGTTATCATATTACAGGCCAACTTGGAACACAGCATGACACCACATAATTGTTATAAAGCTGCTCTACGGGAACATATTAGACATACTAGGATGTGGAAAAACCCTTTTCTGTGTACTGACCACAGGTTTATGCAGCATTATGGGACAGTCAGTGAAGCCTAGCAGGGACAGCAAGGGATAAGACAGGCAGTATTGAAAATAACTCCCCCTCCCACAACTTTTTTTTTTGCAAGGAAGCAAACAGCACTGAGACCCTAACAGAGCACAAATAAAGCACTTGATCCTGCTCTGCTTGCAAGTTATTTTCCTTCCAACTACAAAAAGAAACCATAAAATGCCACCAAGTCAGAGCAGTAACGTTACTTGATTGTCTTAATATAAGGTCTTCACAACCTAGAATGTAGTAAAAAAGTTTGATCAATTGGTATTTTGTCTGTATTTTATTCCAGTCAAGTTCAAAACCCACTAAACAAACCACCAAACCCCACAATGGAGTAAGAGCTTGCATAGAGTAGAGAAGACTTGATATAAAACTGTGCTCTCTAGTGGAGAAATTTGATATTTTGCAGTAAAAGTTCAAGTCATGCTGATCCATCCACTAAACCAACAGGTTTTCAGTGCAGAGAAAATATCAATATTTTCCACAATATGAAAAGAATGCAAGTGCCCAGTTCAACATATTTATTATAACTAAGATAGATTTATACTGAGTTACATGTCAGATTACAGCTACATAAGGTTTCTAAATATAGAGCAAAAAATACTGCAATGCTAAGATGTGTTTGTGTTTGTTTAGATTTTTTAAAGTAATGGTACTCTTAATGCAATAGCAAAACATTTCATTTTAATGATGTGACACTTTATTATGGCCCTATATAATAATCTATAGTCTGAGGAAAGAAAATATGTTAGTTCTACACCAGATAGTGCTACTTGGTTTACATGATGAAAATTAGGATTTTTCTCTAAATAAAGCTTTAATAACAAATTCTACATTGATTTATTTTTAGAGACAAGAACCAACATGATCACCAGCTCCTTTATTTCTGGTTACATCACCAACCTTAAACCTACCAAAGGGGTCTTTAGGAAACCCTAGCTCCTGATCAATTTGGTTTTTTACAGTGTTAACAAAACACAACCCATTTTCTTCATGACAGCTGCCCTACCACCATTTTTTCAGGGCAGGTGATTGAATGATTGAATACATTAACTCAATATAACAGCAGGTGAATTAGAATCTATTCTTTAAAACAACTTGGCCACTTTATGTTTCCTCAACAGTATACAGAATTTAGCTTCTTTAAACTCTGTATCTTAACAAGATGGTTGGAATACATCTGAAGTTAGAAGACAGAAATAGGAAAGACTTTCAAAATCAAAATGTACAGCTAACTATGCTAATTTTAAAATATATTAAAATTTGACATGCACTCTAATTCAAGAGTAAGGCTCTTGCAAGACACGGATATCAGATTTCTGTGGTTACAGAATGCTATGATCAGCTGTTGGCTGTTACAGACAGTAATACTCCCTCTTCCTCTTTGGCCCTTAAAGATGAAATAAGGGGGAGGGGAAAAGTTATTTTTTGAACACATACAGGAACACAGAGCTACCTTTCATGTTTTAAGTTCCCTGGCATACTCATAAAAGGCAGCCTAACAATTCAGCAAAGCCTGCAGTTTAGATTTAAAAAGTATCACAAGTCACAAACAGAATCAAAGAAGTTAAAAGATTTGCCAGCTAGATATTTTATTTAAATGGAAAAGAGTTCATTACTGATCTTCTGCCTAGAGCAAGGAAAGAGTTCCACTGACTTCCAGCATAACTGGTGCTGATATGGCAACAAATGAAATACTTGTATTTAGTTAATGCCATGACAGCAAGCAGATTTCCTGAGTTTCTACACTGGTAGTCATAAAAATTTTGGGGTGGGGAACAGTTGTCAGTTGTGTCAGTAATTGCATAAAAGTAAAACCTAACTTCAGCAATTTTGTTATATCACTTAACAGAGAGATGAATAAGAGCTAAGTAATAAACCGTTGTTTGAGTATGTCTAAATATTTATGGCTATTTATTTAAATATTTATGAAGTGCTGGAACTCTGCAAGACACTGTTTCCATTTAATATTCCTGTGCAACTTTTCACAATATTCTTTACATGTATGTCCTTCACATGGCTGTGTCACTTAAACCACAAGCAAGAAAAAATTCTGTTCATCTAAAACAAAGTCACGAAATTAAAGAGCTAGGAAGACCAGCAAGATATCTCTTGAAGTCCTGTAAGGTTACTGTCACAGGTAACAAAGTGAGTGACCTCACACACATTTAGTTTAAAATTCAATGGTAGTCATGCAAAACTAACACACAGGTGTGAGCATATTGCAGCAGCACTTGAAGTTAACTGGTGGGTACCATTAGTTGTGTTTCAGTAATACCTGCCAGTCACACCAGAGTGTCTGTGGAGGGAAGGCAGCCCCAGTCATTGAGACACATCTGTTGTTCTAAGTCTCATTTGAGTCAGTATGTTTGCAAAACATCTATTTTTAGCTACAAAAGTGTTATCATGGCAAGGCAGAAGTTTCAGTGCATTTTGCAGACTCAGCTAGCTATAGTACATTAGCATTTGTTCACCATCAAAAGACATTAAAAAATACCAAAGACTTATGCATTAGTTTGTAAAACATCTAAAAAACAGGTCCAAAGTTATATGAAAACTACAAGACCGTACTTGGCAATTCAGTTTAGCCCATGTTAGAAGCAAAAACATGCGATACCTTCCAGTTAAATCAACCTCTGCATTTCTTGAGGGGAGAAAAAGACAGGGACCAAAATCCCAGACAATTCATACTGTCTTCAAATCCCATCCTACAAGACAATTTGGTGAGCTTTTTGGGACAGAGCTAGGAAGTCATCCACAGTGACAAATTACAGTTGGTACTACAACACTACCATGTCAGACTGTTTTAAGGATAATTTACAATAACTCCTTCAGAATATACAGTGCAAAGGACACCAAAGCTTGTACTGACCTATTTGTAATTCAAGTACTCTCCCTACTCCATGATAAAGAGGTTTTAGAGAATATGAAAGCACAGTCCAGGGGGTCCTCACAAGAAAGAGCAGATTTCAGCCTTCTTTCGGTTTCCTATATCTCAACAGTTGCAGGAGTGCCATTTGTGTAGCCACCTTTAGACTTCATGTGGTCCTGAATTGATACAGCCTAGAAAAAACGTTTATTAGAACATGCATCTTGTAAATTCTGGTTGCCAGAGCAATTATTAAAAATATCAGTTTGAAAAGACAGATGGGCCATATGTTTACAGTGCCAGCTGTAGTACGGAGAAATAACAACTAAAGCCAGGATTGTTAAATACTATTTTAAGTCAATGTATGAGATGTGTTCTGCTATCCAAAATCCACTTATTCCTCCATCCCTCACACTGGCACAGCTTTGACTTCAAGATGACGTCTCATCTGGTCCTAGTATCAAGTCCATCCACAAAATCTGTATTCAAAAGGTTCTCATCATATGTAAAGACAATGAGGACATGAGCATTTCTTGCTGAGTGTATCTCCCACAGTATCTCATGTTTACAAACCAAAATACAGCTCTGTTCTGATGCTATTCTATTGATTTAAAAAAAAAAAAAAGGTCATTTCTCTCTCTCTTACAATTATGTAGTATTTTATTAGCTACCTACTCTACAGGTTACTGAGGGGAGATTTCTGTTTATCCAAGAGGTGCACACTTACTGATGTGTAGTCACTACTCATCTCTCTCGCCCCAACATGCGCAGTGTGTACAAAATTCATTGGCTCTCCTATCATATTCCGGTCCAGCCTCCGACGCCTCTTCTACAAGAAAGAAGATATCTTAGGTCTCTATTCAGAAAACATGAGCAGCTTTCAGACAGAAACAAGCAGCTGAGACAAAAATAGACAGCTGGCACTGACCCCTAATGACACCTCACAGCAACCAGGCTGAAGTTTCAGACCATTCACAGTAGGACAGGATCAAAGTCACTTTTATTACTGCTGATCACATTTTAGCAAAAACTTCCTTTAATGTTGGAAAGTCAGGGCCTAAGAACTGCAGTCATATGATCCAAGTTTCTGGCAAAGCACACATAGTTCAAACAGACTGTTTTTGGCTTTAGCATTACTTTGCCCAAATTAATCAAAACAACAGGACAATGAACGTGTTTTCCCTGTAACTGAAAGACAAAATTTCAAATCTGATAAAAGAGGACAGTTGTGCATCTACCTACCGGCTGAGGCTGTTCACCATTGCACCAATTAAAACAAACCAGGAATTCAGTCATATTTCTCAGTAGGCAAAAAGGTCTTGTTAAGTGTAATTATTTCTCTGGGAGTTCGAGCAGTATGAGGACCAAGATGCAGTTCCTAGAAGGAGCTTAGGAAGGAATCAGTTGTGCAGATTCACTGGTAAAGATCACAGAATGCATCTGATCAGTATACCTGCAAACAGATTATTATTTACATTTATGTTAAAATATGTCAAAGTTTTGTAACAGTCATTGAGCAATAGGCAAGTCATAAGACTAAACCAAGACTGATAATTCTTAAATGCACTTGGGAAAGACAGTAGCATCAATTTAAAATCACTATGTCCATGTCAGAATTCAGGGACAAGAACCCCCTGTATTAACTCACAGGCAGTACTGTAAGTTCTTTACAGAAATGTAATAAAAACAACGCTAGAATTAAGTGAGGTCTTGTTTAACTGTCCATGATCTGATTGTAAGCAGAGCTAGCCAATACTTATGAATTATTTACTGTTTTCAAAGAAACTAGCTTTGAACCACAACACATTGACCACTTAACATTTGCAAACTGCTCCAAAAGAAAGTTTTGGCCTTACTTATGATATGGTTACTCTTCTTAGACATAGAAAAGCTCAAAGCAAAGAGCTTTGTAGAACTCCAAATAGCCCTTAAAAGAGAAAAGAAGAGCCTTGTATACTGGCAAGAGAAACCACTCATCCAAGCTTCCCAGAATGTACAAAACTATTAACACGGCCCTCGGGAACTGAAGATACAGCCAGGACACTCACTGACTCTAAGTGCCCTGCAGCCAGGACACAGCCCAGCTTTTAGTAGTTACTGACTATTTTTTTTTTACTGTACCTTCCTTTAAGTCAAACCTAGGGCTATAGAGTAGTCTTTCACATCAACTCTTTTGTATCCCAGATCGTTAAAACAGTATTACAACATGTTCATTTACAAAGAAAGTTTTGGGGTTTTTTTCAAGCCTCCAGTTTAACAGAAGTTACAGCGCCATCAATTCAATCTTTCTGAACTCCCACTAAAGCCTTCACAGCCAAACAGCATAAGCTTCCCCCTTCACAGGCATTTCTTATGTAGTCCCACAATTATGTAATTAGAACATCTATTTCTTTCATCCTTGTGGTTTTCTTACACTTCATCACTTCTCACACGTCAAGCAGATTTCTTAAATTTCTGCCATTTATTTTTCAAAGCATTTGTTATGTCAGCCCCTTTGGTTTTAGCTAATCTATAGGATACAGTATTGCAGCATGTGTTATATACTATTTCATTTTATCCCGAGTGATTTTCATACAACTCATTATCTGGCTCAATTATCATTTTTCACCTCACCTCTCCCTCTCACAACAGTCTTTATCACCACCAGAAAGGACAGTGGCCCACACAACCCTAAGAACGTGCAGAAGCCGAAGCTTTTGCTATCACTTCCCATGCAGATTTTTGGGGTTTGTTGCGTGTTAACGAGACCATATCAAAGCTAAGATTTTCTTATAAACCATAAAGCGTGCCACTGTGCAGTGACAGCCTATTTTGAAAGCAGACTGAGTGAGATGACCACATCCCCATCCCACAGCCGCGGCTGAGCGCCTCCCGCCCTCCTGCCCTACCTCCCGCACGTCCATCTCCCTCGCTGGGGCTCCGTGCCTTCCTCGGGGGTGCCTGCTGCTCCCAGGGAGTCCCCACGGGATGGTGTGTCCTCATTCAAGCGCTGGCGCACCGCCAGCTCCCTTCTCGGCGATTCCAGCACGTTTACAGTTCATATTCCCGGGCTATAATTAGTGCTGCTGGCTGAGCGAGAGCGCTCCGCTGCGATCCCGTGCCCTGCGGCGGCTCCGGGAGGTGCTGCACAAGTCTGCTGTGCGCTTCACGCGAGCCCACAGGTGTCAGAGAAGCCGAGCGGAGACCAAAAATAGCGCCCTGCTTTGGCGTCAGATTTGTGCAGCCGAGCAGTTTTCTCAGCGCTCTCCATGCAGCCCGTGGCTCACTTCCACCCCTGCGGCAGCTCTGCAGGTGTCCCCCTGGCACACAGCGTGCTCAGCGTCTTCCTGTTGTGTTTGACATTAGAACGCTTCTTTTCCTCTGCATGAGTCAGAGAGCCATCCCCCAGGATAGGAATGTTTGCGCCAGGGCACGGGACATCACCTTGCTCCCAGAGAATCAAGGTCTCCACACCAACTGGAAGAATTTTAAAGACATCTTAATGCGTTCAGGCTCGCCCAAGACTAGTAAAAGCCAACAAGAACCCCCAAACCGAAGAGAAAACAACATTTTGTCACAGTTGGCACACAGAGTAGAATAGGACAATATCCTGTTGTTCTTTCCCTCTGTTTTTCACCATGGCAGCAATATCATCGAGGAGAGGGGACAAAGGGCCTGGGAAATGGCTAGCACGCGCAGACACGGATGCTGGATGAGATGGCAGGATGCACAGCCCTTCTGGAGCCCACAGCCTTAAAGCGCCCCAGAGCTTTGTGAAGGTTTAGATACACTTTCCTGAGCGTAGCACTCAATTTCTTCTACCATTGCTGTGTATTATAAAGTATTCAAAGTATTATTGTGTTTTGCTTACAAAACATCAATGGAAAATATTTGCCCGAATCAAAACAAGAGAATTCTTTTTGCAGGGTAGTCTTGATAAATAAGATCATTAAAAATGTTTATTCTTCCCAACTGGCCTTTAGACTCAAGGTCTGATAATGTAAAATCCTTGGCTCGAGCTGTTAGTGAAGGACAATGAAGATCCAACTTGTGTATATTATCACATATCAGGCACAGGCTGCACACCCTGCCCCAATTCAATGTTAAAATGTGATAACTGCTGAGTCCAGTTGTCATTTTCATTCCAGTTCTATCAGTACTGAGTTGACGAGAGAAGCATATTTCAGCCTAATTGCCACTGTGCTTCTAATTTGTTCATTATCCTTTGCTCATTTGATATCCTGTTAAAATGCTCAAACAGTTGTATGTTTATATATTTGAATAGAGAGGGGTGGTAAAAACCCCCAGCAGAACTTGTATTTCAAATACTGGTTTTGAACATGAAACTTCAAGAGCACATCTGGCTTTGTGAAAGGTAAAGATGACAAAACAATAAATGACCAAGACTTTGGAAGAACCTTGGAGCCAAAGAGCTAAAATCCTGCTGTAGAGTGATCTGAACTGCTTGCAAGTAACATCCTGATTTTACCAGTGGATGTACAGATTCCAAACTGAGTTTGGGATGCAGTCCTCAAACTATGCAATAATGCTATTGTATGGCATGAATGTGCATATTGGTCTTCTGCTATCCTGGAGCTTCACAGAAAGCTGAAAATAGGCTTTTACTTGAGACCTTTGTTAATCGAGGTATGTTGGTATTTTTAACCTAAGGAATTTGGGTGTCGCCTATGAGGAGCTCCTCCTTTTCAAAGCTATATATTCAAAGCACATATTTAAAAAATAATATCCCCCACAAAAACCACGACCAAAAAACCCCAAATCAAAACAAAACAAAAAACTCCCAAACCACAAAGGCAGCTCTTCTATTCCAAAGTGAAAATGAGCTAAATGACCTTAATCACAAAATGAAAAAAAATATATTTTCAACTAACTGTCCATTCCTGTTCACAAAAGAAAAGCCAAGACACCAAATTATGTGTTCTGTTTGGAAGTTAAAAATAACTGTGAAAGAAATCAGCTGAGATTTTCCTGCAGTCTCACCAGGAGAAAATTAGTAAAAATCAGGAAAATATGCAGAGCAAGCCAATGGTTGGCAACAGACCAACCACTGGTATTGTAAACATGGTGAACGGAGTCACTGGCTTGTAAAGGATGGAAATTAATGTTACTAAAAATAAATTCAGATTAAATAAATAAGTAAAGCTGGCGATAAGTTCCCTTTTACCCTTTAACAAGAAAGGGCAGTCAGTCAGTCCCTCGGGCCCAGCAGAGTGCAGAGCCCGAGCAGCCGCTGCCGAGGGACGGGCACAGCCACCAAGGGGAAGGGAGGGCGGCAAGGCCGGGGACTGCCCCTCTGCACGGGGGCTGCAGGAGACAGTGCCCCGACCCGCATTTCCCCCGGTAACCCCCCAGAGGCCCCGCAGTCCCCTCACGGATGGCCCGGCCCAGCCCGGCGGACACGCCGTGACCTTCACCGCGGGGCTCCACAGGGGGCGCCACCCGCGCCCCACGGGGGGCCATGGCCGGCCCCGGTCCCGGCCGCAGTGCCGCTCCTGGGTGGGGGAGCCGTGCGGGTGTCCGGAGCGGGGCACCGACAGCCCAACAGCGGGGCACCGAGACCCCCGGTGCGGGTTACCGCTGCCGTCCCCCGGCCCGCCCCGCCCCTCCCGCGCAGACGCGGAGCGCCCCCCAGCGGCCGCGCATGACTGAGCGCTCCCCAGCCAATCAGTGCCGAGCGCCCGCGCTGCGCCGCTTCCCATTGGCCGGGCGGCGGCTGCCGCCCAATGGGCGCGGCGCGGCGCGAGGGGAAGGCGCGCGCGCGCGGGCACCGCCCCCCTTTGCGGAGCGCGCGGCGCGGCGCGGACCGGCCCTGCTGCTGCCCGAGCACCATGGCGCGGCCCGGCAGTTGACGTTTGGCCTCTCCCCTCTCCACCTTCTCCTTTTCTCCGGCCCCTTCCTCCCCCTGCCCGGGTCCCGGCTCAGGCACGTAGGCGGCCGGTACCGGAGACACCGGGTGTTCCCCCCCCCCCCACCCCCGCCCCTCAGGAACAGGCGGCAGGAGTCGGGCCGGGCGGCCGCGGGACACACCATGAACATCATCATCGGCATCGGCGGGTGAGACCGAGCGGGGCCGGGCCGGGCCGGGCGGGGCGGGGGGCGCGGGGCGGGCGCTGCCCCCGGTGCCGCAGTGCCGGGTGCGGGGGTGCGGGGTGTCCCCGGGCCCACGTGGCGCTCCCTCCCCGACGGCCGCTCTCGCCGCAGGGTCACCAACGGCGGCAAGACCACCCTGACCCGCCGGCTGATGCGGGCCCTGCCCAACTGCAGCGTGGTGCACCAGGACGACTTCTTCAAGGTGAGCGGGCGCTGCCGGCCGCGGGAGGGCGCGGGGTGACCCCGCGGGTTCCGCCCGCCCGCCCGCGCCGCTGGCGCGCTGCCCGCGCTGCGGGCCCTCCGGCACACGGAGCGCTGCGGGCCCTCCGGCACACGGAGCCCTCCGGGCCCGGCACACGGAGCGCTGCGGGCCCTCCGGCACATGGAGCCCTCCGGGCCCGGCACACGGAGCGCTGCGGGCCCGCCCGACGAACCCTCCAGGCCCCCCGGCACATAAAGCGCTCCGGGCCCGCCGAGGAGCTGGTGCCGTGGGAAGATAGAGCAGCGTGCGGCTTTATCTGAGCCTCGTACTGCTGCTTTTTATCTGCATGCAAAGGAACCTGGTGGAGGGTTAAGAGTATTTTTTTTTTTTTTTGTTAGCTTCAGGGCATGGATCTTGCATTCTGCTTTGGAGTGGGTAGTGAGGTTCTCGATAGCTGTCCTGACCAAGTAGGTTTGTTTTTTATTACTGTTTCAGCCCCAAGATGAAATAGAAGTTGAAGATGGTTTCAAACAGTACGATGGTAAGCCTTTTTTACAGTGTTATCAAAGCATAACTCAAAAACTTCGAGTATTTTCATTCTGCATATGCACTGTTTTATACTGATTCTATTACTAGATAATATTGTTGCTTAATGGTGGTTGCCTGTTTTGTCTTAGTGATTAGTGCATTAGATATGGAAGCTATGATGAGCACCATAAATGCTTGGATAAAAAACCCAGTCAAGTTTGAACGTTCTCATGGGATCAACAACACACTGGATGCCCAGATCTTGCAAGATAAGGAGGGAGGAGATGAAACAATCCACATTCTTATTGTTGAAGGCTTCCTGCTTTACACTTACAGGTAATCAAATGTGCATTCATACATTTTTACATTATTTTATGTGATGGGCAAATGTCCAAGGGAATAAAAAGACCTGTAGTAAACCAGAAGTTAGCAGCTGGCATTAACTAGTGCTGAGTTTAGGTGTCTTAAATCTGAAGGTCACTCGAGGTACAGAAAATGGATGTAGTTTTAAGTCTGGTTTTTGCTACTAACCAGTCGAGCTGTAACCAAACATGTATCTCTTTCAGGCCACTGATTGATGTATTCCACCATCGCTACTTTCTTTCCATTCCATACGAAGAGTGTAAAAGGAGAAGAAGGTAAATTTGTCTTCCTGAGTTCCCTTGTTAGCTCAGTAGCATCTTACTCCATGCAAGGCTTTGAAGCTTCTAGATGAGAAGTAATAAATGCTAGTGTAGCTGTTGTGTTAGAAAATTGTAGCTTCCTTCACCAAACTAACCCAAAACTTCCTGCCAGGCTGCTGTCTCTGTGTAGGTTATGCTCAGTTTCTGCACAGACCTTTCACTTGGGTTTCTCCCTTCCCTTGCTGGTTTTCCAGTGATATGGTTTCCAGATCTTGAATTATCTGGGCTGTATTGTTGTACACATGCACTGTTGTTAATGCAAATGGAATGTATTAAACTTGAAATTACATTTCAAGAGGAACAAGCAAACAGCTATTTTACCCAAAGTTCTGCTAAAGCTTTAAGAATTTACTCACCAGCGTTTAGATCAGTCTGTCTGGGGAACTCTTTCAATCCTGAACACTTTGGACTTGCACATCAAATTCCAGCTTATTTGGGTAGCTGTGCTTGTAGCTCTTGCTAAATAATGACTTTTGATAAGCTCAAAAACCACACTGGAGGCACCAGGCTCAGGCTAGTGTGTAGAGAAACTGAGCGACATATCTGTCATTTTTCTGAACTGTAATTAGACTATTGAGTAACAGTGCCTTAATTTACAGTTCAAGGAATTACACTGTACCAGATCCACCTGGATTGTTTGATGGCCACGTTTGGCCTATGTATGTAAAGCACAGGAAGATAATGGAAGAACTTGGAGTTGATGTGGGTAAGTCTTTAATGACAAAAGCACTTTATGAGATTGCTTTTCAGACCTGCTCTATACATACTGGTTAGATGCATGAGAGGAGGTGAGTGAAGCAGATAGAGGGAGTTTGATACCAGTCAGGTGCATGCTTTTTAAATTAGGATTTGGCAAGCTTACAGAGACATTTTTAGAGCTCTCTTCATTTCTTTCAGTGCATTTGAATGGGACAAAATCAAAGGAGGAGCTGTTTAATGATGTGTATGGGCAGATCCAGAATAAGATCGAAGAATTACTTAACACCCAGGTACATGTTCATGCTTATAATTGCAATTCAAAGGCAACCCTTTAAAGCTTGTGTTGAAAAAGAATGAAGCTGTAACTTTTAATATGTTCCTTTATATCTTTCTGTTTAGAAATAAGCTGCTGCTGCTGATCCTTGTGAGTGAAGATGACTCCTGTTTGCTCCATGCTGTCTACCTGACTGCCACTAAAGTTCCAGCTTCTGTGAAGACTCAACTCAAGTTCAACTTTGCTCAACCTTCCCTTGGAAACTGAGTTCTATGTGGTCATAATTAAAAAGCACTTCCCCCTTGTCTGTGATCCTAAATTGTGCTTCAATCTAATATGTGGTCTCTGATCTCAGTCTTCTCCCAGTCCCCAGTCAACTGGGGATTCTTTTCATGCTATTCTTACTGCCACAGGTTAAAACATTACAGTGGTACTGATGTGAAGGGCATAACTATCCTGGGAGTGTGTATGTATGTATCCATATACACATATATTGCTTTGACTTCTTTTGTCTCAGTACCCTGCATGAATTGCTAGAAATTAGGATGGATTTCATTCTTCAAAAATGAGGGAACACTAGGAGACTTTCAGGCCATTTTACTAGCATTGAATCACACAGTTAAATTCAGTGCACATGTTTATCTTGGGTGCAGACAATTCAGTTTAGAGTAAGGAAGAAAATCTTATATACACAGCAGCTTTAAAAGTATTGGTTGTGCTAGAAATTTCTGTAGTGTTCTGTAGGTTAAGGCTCCTCTGTAAATACAGAAGTAGTTTAAGGGCTTGGTTTATATAAAAGTGGTGAAAGATCATATGAAGGGTCAACCCCTAGTAGGGGGGAAAGGGAATTTAGGACAAATTAAAAAAAAAAATAATCAAAAGTCTACTAGGTGTTCCAAGAGGGAAAATATGTATTGATCCAGTGTGAGACCAGTCTGTTTTCTTCAGAAGAATCTGACCGACACCAAGAACCAGCAGTTACTTCAAGCCCAGATGCATAAGCTTCCTGAAAGGAGCTGGTCCTCCCCAGTATCCCCTAGAAAGAGAAAGTTGTTTTGTGTATATTTAAGTAGGGTTTGGGGGGGGTTTGTTTACTTCTGTAAGACACCATACTACAGGGATTGATTTGGAGATTTGGTTTTAGTGAGGTTTTCAGCTTGGCAGTGGGTGGGGGCCCTCCTGTGCAGTTCAGCTTTGTTCTGCTTGAACAAAGTTACTGTTACTATCAAAGTGCCCACAACCCTCAGAAAGTCCAGGTCCTCGTTGTTACTAAAGATGTACCTGGTTTGCTCCTATTCCAGGAAGGAACTAAACTAAAACAGTTTGGGTTTTTTTTTCTGACTGATCATGGAATTGGATACTTACTTAAGTAGTGCATTCCAGTAGAGAAAAGGCATCATATCAGCTTTCATGTGGTACATGGTTACTCTCTCCTTACTCTGGTCAATGGGAAAGGTCTCCAGAGGCTGAGCATTGTAGTCAAACTCTGCTAAAATCACCTTGTTGTAGCTTGTTACGAGCGGGCAGGAAGTATATCCATCATACTGCAATGAAAAATACCCACTTTTCATTCATCTGACCAAAGCCTAAATACTGAGGTTTTACAAGCCCTATGGTGAACATTCACATTTCAAAATAAGTTACTATAAGGTTTCTGCATTTACAGTGTTAATCTCGCTGATGTTGGAAGGCTGCTAAGCCATTTATGGTTTAATAACCATAATACTAAGCCACCATTTCAAATGTAGAACTGCTTGACAACAGTGCTTAAATTAGAACTAACCTAGAACAATAGGTTATGGTAACCAGCAGAACAGGTGACACTAGATCAGGATGAGAGCTGGTGTTTGCTTTAACAGGCACAAACAGGGTCTTGAATCCAGATGCAAGAATTTCCAGAGGATCACAGGACATTCAGGTTAGTGCCCCAAGAAATATTGAGAAGGTATATGTAAAATGCAAGTAAAGGCTCAAAGAGAAATTTGAACATCGTTGTAGGCTTAACAGCTGTAGTACAAGACTTTCAATTTAACTCCTTAGAAGAAGATCATGTCCTACACACTGGAAGCAAGTTTACAAGAATTCCCGGAGTAAGGATTAGTCAACAGTTAAATAAGTCACCTGCATTGGTGGAGAACCCACACTAATCAGCCTTTAAGCTTCTTTCAACTCACAAGTCAGGGAATCCAACAGATCATGTTTTTAACAGCAGTATCAAGAACATCAATTGTGCAATTACTATTCTGAGGTGCAGTGTGGAGCCATTTAGCACCAACTGCTGCTGCAAAACCATCCCTCCCTTCCTGTTCTCACGGTTCGGCTCCTTGCAAGACTTCCTGCATAAGAAGGGAGAAAACATTCAAGATACTTTCTCACTAAGACAAGAGCTGTAAGTACCTTTTTAACCGGCAACTGGTTCTTCATTACCAGAGAAATAGTTTTATCAAGGACTCCAGACTGGGCAGCTACACAAGAAAGAAAAAAAAATTGTACTTAAAGCTTTGTTTCAGGCAGTGATTATTGTCATTACTAAAGCAAACTAGTAGCCAGGCATTTTGTTGGATAATTCAGCTGCAACTGAACTTTACAGTCCCAGATTAAACAAAGAATGGACAAATGTTTGGGCCTCACTGCTGGGAACATGCTAAAGCTTAAGGAAACTTGAGCTGGTATTTTTAGGCTATACCCATCCTATGATAAATTATACTTGCTTGGTCTTCCCAAACAGAGATTCTGGCACACTGAATTTCTGTTTCATTTTGAGTGTTGTCAGGGAAGTATTGTAGACTTGCTTGCTCGAATAGTTAACTTCCCCTTCCTTAAGCTGCAACAATAATACACTGTATACCCTTTCTTTCCCACCCCACCCCCCACTTTTATTTGCCTCTTTTTTCAGTTATGAGACCATACACCTAAAGTGGTTTTTTCTATAGTGGAACAAGGACAGAACATGTGACTTTTTGATAGAGACTTATCAATTAGCTGACACATATGCATGAGGTGCTAAGATAAAGCACAAAGTTTTGTTACTGAATGATGACAGAATACAAGAATAATACACTCATGATGTTCTGTGAACACAGAAAATAGAATTAGTGAGGTGTCTGGAAGAATAGAACTAACTGTGAGGGTTAGTGGCATCAGCATGGTCTGTAGTTAATTAGTTGGCCTAGGAGACTTTGGTCTTTTGAAAGCTCAAAATTGAAGTCGGGAGCAGCAAACTAAACAAAAAGCTTATGTGACAAACACACACACATGCAACTTTACCTACAGCTGCAGCAGTTTTTGATGTGGGAAGGTTGGTGCAGTCTCCAATACCAAAGACATTAGGATACTTTTTATGTTGTAGAGTTTCCTTATCTACATCCAGCCAGCCAGCTTCATCTGAGACAGGACTGTTGATGAGTACAGCAGGTGGCCCCATTGGGGGGGTGACATGAAGCATTCCATACTGAACAGAAGGAAAAGGCACTTGATGTCTAGTTCATAAGAGCAAACCCTATCTGTGTTTATACAAGGCAATAAGCACAGTGTGGAGAGAGAGAGTTTCTTGGGTTTCGGTTTGTTTTGGTTTTTTAAACACAAGTACAGAGAAGGAAAATTAGCGCTCATATTTCAAGCACATCAGTTAATTAACATGAACCTTATCAAGCAATTCCATTTGGACTTGCATAACAGCAATTTGCCTGCCTCCATTCACACCTAAAACATTCCTACAGCATAAAGGATTCCAGGGATAGTTTATGAAATATTTTTTTCTACTCCACCTTAGTTTCAAACTTTTTAATATTCTACTAAAGGTAGAGATTGTACTCTCAGAAGGGAACAGCAGTACCCAACAGAGCAGACATTATTGTAGTGTAGAAGTTATGTTACAGTACAGAAGGGAAAGAAACAGAACCAAACTAGAGGTCTGAAAGCTCCTGACCTGATGAACTTCAGTCTCTCCAGGTTTGTCCAAGTTTTCAAACACAGCCTCTTGCTTGTCTGCTCGAACTTCTACAAGGTTACGCTTATAGTTAACAGCAATATTCCTCTCCTTTATTACTTCAAGCAATGCATCAGCATACTTCTTAACACCAAAAATTACACCAAGTGAAGTGTTGAACATGATGTTTGCTTTGGAACGTTTTCCTGTCTGCAGAAAGAGATGAAATTAGCCTTTTCTCCTAAGAAGCTCTGACAAGCTAGCAGAGACAAAATAATCATACTGCACTAGTAAAGAACTACTCATGCAGTTCAGTCATTAAGGAAGCATTAACAACAGAAGTAAATACTTACTTTCCTCCAGTATGCATCTGATAAATACATGATCTTCTGAGGAGCCCCTGCGCACTTCACTGGAGTATTTGGAAAAGTGAAGATAGCATTTCCTTCCTTAAAGTCTTGTATAGCTTTCCATGTTTTCTCTACTGTATGAACTGAATAATTGGAACCTATTTTAGGGTGATTAAAACCCTCAGGCAAGCCTTTGATCTAGGAAAAAGAAATTAAGGTTTAAAGTACAGATGGCAAAAATTTTGTCATCATCGACAAGTATTAAATACAGACTGAGAAATAGTTATACAAGAAGATTCTAGCAAAAAGAAACCCCATACTTACTGCTAGTTGGTATTTTTAAAAATAAGCCTAGCAATCAAACTGGTATTTCCCTTGAATTTAGCAGGTATTTAGTAGATATAACATTTAGTAGGTATAACATTTGTAAAAGTAGAGATAGGAAATTACTTTAGTCTGCAACATCTGAGCATAAATCTTCAGTGCAGACCCAGACCCAAGTTTTTGTAGACTAGTGCAGGACATTCAGAGTAAGAATATATAAAGTCACTGTCACATCATTGTAAGTAAAAATCATGTTAAAAAAAAAAAGATGTTATGAAAATTTGTAAGCTGAATGAAACTTTTCAGTAGTCAGTTGCAGATACCTGTGTTTGCCTATGGTTATTTTAACTAAACTGTGTTCAGTAAATATTTCCCTACTTCTCCTACTATGGCCTGAGCATCTGCTTGTGAGAAAGGGAGTTGTGCACATTTCAAAATAATGGATTGCAGAAATTTTGTGAGAAAATGGACTTCTGTTACATGCACTGCAATGTGTTTGAGGCATTCCAGTGTGCACCAGAAAGTATGCTGTTGGTGAAGAGAAACCATCCCTCTTTTTACAGTGTGACTTGTTTTACAGCCACATAGGTCTGTTTCTATGACTTTTCACTACAGAGTAATAGTGATTCACTGTATTACATGGCTTCTGCTAATGAACATTGAACTTCCTTTTACCAGGTTGTACTGAAGACTGAGGGTCACTGCACACATTGTAACTCCTCATTCCACAGACCTAATCACCAGAATTCATCTGTGTGACTGTAGGTAACTGAGACTAGCCCTTGTTTTACATGTATCTTGGGAGCTTTGCAGAGAGATACTCAAATATATTATCATATTCAGGTCAGGGTAAAAACATGAGAGTCAAATCACTCAGACATCTTGCTTCTGTATTCTCCTCTTCCTATACATTGTTGTTGTCATTCTTGTGCCAACATTTCCCTGTGAGTGCCACTGTATGAAGTGTACAGGAAACTTAATACAAGGGAAGGGACTCAGGGCCTATTTAAATATGTGTGGTAACTCACCTGGTTCCTTTTGAAGTGCATCCTTTAAGAAATGACAAATTAATTCTGCAGAACAGATTTTACTGACTGCTGTGTGTTCCTCATTTTGTTACATTAGAGATGCTTTGGACTAGAGTCAACATGCCTTATCTCATTGTTACAGGCTGCCTTTAAGTTCTAGATTTAACTTGCTGCCCCATCTGCTGGTATTGCCATAGACATGCAATGAAGTTGTCTTAAAAGACCTTCCCACAGTTAATTTGGGTTATTACAGAGATCTGTGGAAGGAGTAGTCATTAGCCTGTCTTCTGGCTCTTTAATTCATAGTGTGTTCAATATCTTGCAGTAAAAAAAGTACTGAAAAGCCATTTACTTTAATGAATGTACGTGATGCTATTAAAACTACTAAAAAAATGATTACTGTAAAACAAATACCTTTTCATAATGCAGACTAATTCCAAGGGCAATTATCAGATACTTGTAAGATACCTGTTGTGTAAGGGAAAAAAAAAGAAGTATTTTAGACAAAGAAACCAAAGCATTATCTGACAGCAACAGAGTCATAAGGGAAGAAGATCTAAGGAGCATTAGTAACATAAGTTAAGCTCCAAGAATTCTAGTTAAAATGCAAACTGCATCACGAGTTACACACACAGCCTTTGCTATACACAAACCCAGGTCTCTGGAGCAAAACATCTGAACATCTTTTCTGTTCAGTTCACCATAAACAGGGCAAAGAGTTATGATATTTTAAGTTGCTGTTATTCTAATCTAGTCCTCTACCACAATTTTTATTACAAAAAGATTTTAGGATCAAATATTTCTCATAAGACTAAGTGGAATTTCCCAGCTTCCTAGAGGTCTTGTTCAATAGGCAGTTCCAAGGGGATCTGCAGGAAGTGGATAGACAACTCATGACATAGAATAAAAAACCTTTTTCTTTTTCCTTTTCTTTTTACATTATTACCTTGATATCATTCTCCAGCCAGACGCAGTTCTTATCTGGATCCAGTGCTGTAACCCGCGATTTGATCCATTCCACACTCTCGGGCATTACACTTCCCATTGGCCTCGCGGAGGCCGCCAGCTGCTTTGCACCTCCACCAACCAGGGTCCACAGGGGCTGGTAGTAATGAGTCTGAAACAAAAGTGCAAATGGACATCTAGGAACTGTTTATGGGGACTTTAAGATGAAGGCACATCATTCCACATGGGAAGCAATGTGCCCTTAACATTGTATTATTTTTAGCGAAAGAAGTTGTATAAACAACCAAGAGTTTTGCATGACAAAGCTAGAGGGATGCAGACATCTCACGGAGTAACAAATTTTACACAAAGCCTTTTAAAAGATGGTTAGTTGGCTTCCTCTCCACAGTTAAAAACATGTGGGGCTGAAGAGGGATGAGAATCAGACCAGCCTGGTCACATACATAAAGTGCTTTTTCTTTTCAATGCTTTACAGCCAAGGAAGACTTACCTTACTTGGCTCAACAACAGCCACATTTCCTGCCCCCACTTTCCTCTTCATCCGAGCACTCATGGCAATTCCACCAGCGCCTCCACCCAACACCAGTACTTCATAATAATCCTTGGCAGCACACCTGGCTGCTGTATGCAAGCCAAAGGAGCTCATCTTCTGCAGCCCTGGTTTCAGCAGCCACACACCAGGACGGAGACAGGAACAGGAGGACACTACTCCAACTGCTGACATCTCTCAGTAAGTGGGAAGCTACAAGATAAGGAAAGACACCAGTGAAAATTACAGAAGGTAGAATGTATTTATATGCCTGGATGAGCCTTCAAGGCAAAAATTATAATAGTAAACCTTTTGTTGCAGTTAAACCACCAATTTGAAAATGAACTGTAATCAATTTGGGAAAGGAGAAAAAAAGGTCCATCATGGCCTCTGCCATGAAATTGAAATTTCTACAGGCAAAGGAACATTTTTTGGTTATTGCAGCAAGAAATTGTATCTGATCCTATAGCACAGGCAGTGCACATGCTGTAACCCCAGATGTAATAATACAGTCCTGAAGAGATGAGGGCTGCAAAAAGAAACAAGGATTTGCCAGGTGTTATAGCTCACCGAAATACTGAACAAGGAAGTTGTGTGAACATACTGTGTACCATCCCACTACTTGTAATGTGTCAGCCAAATACATCTTTACATTTGTATTTTGAAGTTAGGATGTACCAGCGCATGTTCCTTCTTGCTGCCTCTGAGGGGTGCAAGCCTTTAGGGTGAGCATGCCAAGTCCTGTGCTGCTCTGAGCAAAGGCATAGTGAGCCCTAAGCTTGAGAGGAAAACAAAGTTCAGTGAAACAAGAGAACTGAGGTTTTTGAGTGTAACCAAAATACTTAGTTCTCTATCCATGGTCACCTCTTTGCTTTTACATCAGCAAAGTAGCTGGAAATTAAGATTAGACACCCATATTTGCCTTCCTAAAGCTGCCACCTGGCAAGTGAGAGCCAGGACCCTAAAGTATCCTGGCCATTGCAGCCCTGGATATGCAACTGCATTTTCTGGAAGACAGTCAAGGTTAACCTGTACTTCTGCTAGAGGGAGCAAGAGCTTTTCCTGTTCTAAATCCATAGTTTGCACACACTGAATATCAGATTTTAATCATTTTGTTTTACAGAAGGTTTCCAAGATGCAGACATTTTCTTCCCATCCCCTCCCCGTTCAGAACAAAACACCCAACTCCAGGATAAGTTAGTTTCACTTTAGAAGGCTGATTATCATTGATCTGGTGCAGGCAGCCATTTAAAAATGTGGCCACATTGCTCACACAAGAGGAAGAATTTGTTCTAGGCCTAGAAATAAAAGTTGTCTCATGAGGATGTGTCCTGTTCTCTGCAAATCAGAGAGATGAACTGTGAAGAGAAGGTTTTGAAACTTCTGTTTGTGAGACAGTTTTAAGAGCGACATCCTGTTTGTGGAAGCTCATGAACACAGAATTTTGCTTGGGTTTATTAAACACATAGAGAACAGGCCCAGTGGCCTGCTGGCTGACAACACACTCTGGACCAAGAGAACAACTCCGTTTTTGTAATGCTAACTAAGGAATAATCATCCTCTCTGACCAAATGGATTTTCATGTAAGCAAGCTAATAAGCACACACAAGATGACAGCAGTGTGACTGATGGGAACGCTGCATTATGTTCCTTCTCAGTGGTTTCAAAGTATACAGAAACAATCTGAAGGATCATTTGTAGACAGCTGTTTTAAAAAGAGCAGCAAACCCCTTCCTATTAAATTCCCAAGTCAGACAGCAGCCGGACGATCGATTCAGTCAACAACAACATCAACCCTCTACTTTGGACTCAGGAGACAGAGGAACAGGGGAATTACAGAACAAAAATTAAGGCAAAGGAGAAAATTCACAGCTAGCCTACTGAACTGAGCTGAAATATTAAGCTTTTACAAGACCACTTTAACAGAGAGCACACTTATCCGTCATTCTTTAAACTATGCACAAAATATTACAGTTGACAGTGGCCTTATATAGCATGAAATCCCATTCCTAATGAAAATCCATACTCAAGTCTCAGAGTACTGCCTAGAAAAGCAAACCCTGCAGAACACTTCTGCACCTCAGCGGGGGCTCTGCTTAGCCTGGGAAAGTTCTGTTGTTTAAAACTTGTTCTGTCACCAGGAGAGTTCTGTCTGTTCTACATAGGCTTTCAGGACGCTGTGGTTTGTTACAGTGTTGGCAGCTTGTGTAACGCTGCTGCAGCAGAACTCACGTACCACCACATAAAAATCAGGGCAATGTGACTCACAGTAAGTCCACAAGTGTAATTTCTACCAGGAGAGTCAGCATTTCAAAGGTTTTTTCCTCCTTCCATTTTCAAAAACAGACTTACTTTTTAAATAGACTTAGCTTGAAGATAGTCAATGGCTGTCACACCTCCACTCATAAATCTCTTTTCCCTTTTACTCTAAAGCTACTTGTTTGCATGCTTTTAAAATAAATCTCTTTAATATTGAAGAAAATGCACTTTAAAAAAAAATCACAGTTAAGACTGAGCAGGAGGGCTCAGTACCTCACTATCTCACCTAGTGCCCAGGACAAACACTTTACTTAAGCACAGCAGTTCACGCAGAGACACTCAGGACAACTACAGCTCCTTCCTCTCCGGAGTGCCTGCCATATGCTCAGCTCCCAGGACTCCACTGACCCACTTTATGAACAATCTATCGCAGGGAGTTGGAACCAAGAAAGTTAGAAAAGCCTTACTAGCAAGAGTACAGAACATTGCAACCATTCTTTAAACAGCCGGCCAGAGATAAACAGTTTAAACATCCCACCGAAGCCCGTGTGTGCAGCACGGCGGGCAGTCCCGCACCCCGCACAGCAGAGCTGGGCACCCAGTCCACAGACAGCCGGTCCTGCAGGGCTGCCCCGAGCAGGGGCTCAGCCCTGGGCAGGGGGACAGCCCTGGGCAGGGGGACAGCCCTGGGGCAGGGGGGACAGCCCTGGGGCAGGGGGGACAATTCCGGGGTACGGGGGACAATCCTGGTGCAGGGGGGACAGCCCCGGGGCAGGGCCGGTGCCTCCCGCGGCCCGCAGCGCAGCCCGTCCCGCCGGGGCCAGCCCGGCCCTCCGGCCCTCCGGCCCCGCACCCAGCCCAGCCCAGCCCAGCCCAGCCCCTCACCGCGGGGCCAGCCCGGCTCCTGCCGCCCCCCCGGGCCGGGCCGACCCCGGCCCCGCTCCCGGCCCCGCACTCACCCGCTCGCCACGCCGGGCAGGGCGGGGCAGGACGCGATAAGCGGCGGGGCCCCCGGACGGGGCGGGGTCGGCGCTGTCCGGCCGCGGGCAAAGGCCGCGCTCCGGCCGGGGGCCGAGCAGGGCAGGGCTGGGCTGGGCTGCCCCGTCCTGCCCCTTTCATTCCCGTCCCGTCCCGTCCCGTCCCGTCCCGTCCCGTCCCGGTGTTGGCAGCCCCGCGGAGCCCCCCCCGAGATGCTGAGCCGGGCCAAGCACCGACCGCACCAAACCCCGTGCTTCTCTTTAAGTTTTGAAACTCCAGTCCTAAGCCTGGAATCTTGCCAGTCCCCGGTGGAGATATTGGGCTGGCACCAGCCTAGGAGCGCCACCTGCACCCACACAGCACGGGTACTCCCGTCGGGCTGACCTGGGCCGAGGTCACGGCCGCGACAGGAGCTGTGACGGAGACACCGCTGATACTGCGCTACCTGAACTTGATCGGGGCACCTGCAAGCAGCTACTCTGAGCCTCAAACAAGTGGTCCTTTTCTATAGACAGAAAAATAGCTGATTAATAAAATAACACCAAAACACTTACTAGATCAATAATTAATAATAAACGAGCTCTGATGACACCTTTGATTTGAAAATGAAGAATAAATAAACCATCTTTGTTACCTGAACAGCCAGTAGTGTTGCAAAACAAGCAGTGTTGGCAGAAAGTGTCTACTGAAGCATAATTCAGAATAAATCTGCCAGAGAATTCTCTCAGCTGCTAGAATTCCAACAGAACAGCTACAGAAATAGCTTTTATGTTATTATTTACGCTATTATCATTTAGGTCATGGCATAGAGAGTAAAACCAGCTGAAATGTTCTGTAGCCACTTTCCAAGAGGAAACAAGTGTTCATCTTATGACTATCCCTATTAGTGACAAAGGTAGATTTCACTGGATCAAAAATTTTCTCATGTAAAGCTGCTTGGTTATAGGTATGAAAACCCAAATGACAACAGCAGTGATAAAAACATGGGAAACCAAGATTTCCCAGTGAGCTGTGATAACTCCTAAACTTGTAGAACCTTACAAAATAAATATTCAAATAGTTACTGCACAGTTCCATGACTTACTTCTGCTGCTATGACTTGATAGTTTAAAAACAAGTGAGTACACGGAGTATGAAATAGTACAAAAACCCCCAAACCTGATTCAAAGCTGTCATTTAATCTGTTTCTAAAACAAGATGCAGCTAACTGCACCTCCTCATGTGGATGCAATAAAAAGCCAGTAAGAAATGTCTAATGTTACCACATTTATCTACCTGACAAGTAATTTTGTATAAAATCAAGCAAGACTAAATGTATACAGCAATAGAATTGCTCACTGTAGCTGTGCATATTAATGCAGGCACACAATTTTAAATGCCAATATCTTAAATTCATTCAATGCAATATTTCCTTTTATGCACTAAGACACAAGAATATTTGGGAGAACAACATCCTACAGAAATAATGAATTGCAGTTTTGACTGAAATAGTTTAAGAGCTCATTAATAAAAGTTATGTAAACAGAACAAACTCTCCCCTATATATTTTTATTCATTTCTTCCCCTTTATTACAGAAAGGTCATTTAGTAAAATTAGTTTCTTATTCATAGAAAAAACAGATTTTACTATACTTTAATAGGAAAAGTTAATCCATTACATTTTTACAAATGTGTATATGATTCCTCAGGCAGGCACTGTCAGCTTTTCTTCATTTGATCAGAAGTTATTCCAAAGAAATGCTGAAATGTGCAATTGCAAAAGCATCAATTTCTATACTTAGAATTCTCTAGTTTCAGTAAAAGTAGCCATGATTTTTGAAACAAAACAAAAAAAAACCCCAAAAGTTCCTCACAGAGAGAGACTAGACAGAGTAAACTGGATTCTAGATGGGAGAACACAAATCAAAAAATACCAAAGGAATTCAATCCTGATTTTGATACTGAGGCATCTAGTTTTATGTTACACTTTAATGAGAACAGTTTAAATTTCCAGAATCTGATTTTGAAATTACATTACAAAATAAAATATTTAAACAACATTTACTTATGTACATTCTGCTCCAAAAAATGGACTGTGGAAATTCTTTACATTTCTCTTAGAAATACATATAAACCACAGCACAGGCCAACAATCCACTGGCAATTAATAGACACAAGTCAACTTAAGGGAAAAATACCTGTGGAAAGTTTTAATCTAATACTGCTTCAGTAACAGCACATCAGTGTCTCTTCAGACTGCTTTAAGGAGTTTGTTCTCTTTGTCCCAAAGTATCAGCTTACCTTGCATGTTGAATTGTTACTTGTTAGAAAAAGATGACAAATATTAAGAACAGGAAATTAGGAGAAAATTATAATACAGAAGAGTCCAGGCAGGTGTACACTCTGTAAATCATCTAAACCAGAAGTAAAATTGACTATGCCCCTCTGATACCTTCCCATACATATTTTATGGAAAACTTTACATAGCTTACCTTTTATCTTACTTCAAAAAACACACCTCTTACATTATTACTTTAAAAATAACACAGATATAAAATAACTAGCTTGTTAGACTGTAGGAACAAATAGTTTAAAGCTCTTTTACCGGTCTAGACAACACGTACATTCATTGGAATGGGAGTTCACACCAAGTACTGCAAGATAAGAATTACATTCAGAGAAATGGATATCAACCTCCATTCCAAATTTATCATCAGTACACCCTAATCATCATCAGTTTGGGTGAGGACAGCATAACAAAAATTCTCTTACATTGCTCTGAAGTGCAAATGATTCATTTGTTAAGGAAAAAACATTAAATGCAGTAGTCTTCCTACAGGTAACTGAATGTCACATGAAAGGGAAATTGGTTAGTTTTGGTTATGTTTTATTTTGTCACACGAGATGAGAAAACTACAACTTATAATCCCACAAAAATATGCTTAGACAACACAGGCCTTCCTCTTAAAACACTACAGAAGCAACAGTTCCCTGGTTTGGCTCAAAAGTTTGTGGAAGCACAAATTCATTAATCTCTAGATTGTTCACACATAAATTTTGACAATCTTTAGTGTTCTGTTTCCCCACTGCCAATCCATTCAGCTGGGAACTTATTCAGAAGTTACTTTAAAGGTGTTCTTAAATTACGTGATAGCAAAGAAATAAAAGATTGCTGCAATGAAGTGAGCTTTCAGGCAAATACATGGGAAGTTTCTTGAGTTTGTTAGAGATGACTCAAACTAAGGCTGCACAAGAACTCAGTATTATGATCAAAGGCAGATCCCAACTGCCTGAAACAAAGAAGTTTCAGTGAGACAGGCAGCCACTGCAGTCCAGTGAGGAGAACTGAACTTTAACCAGTATTTTGTCTGAAAAACATGTGTGCCAGTCATCAAGTATCTCAGAATTTTAAACACGAGAAGAACAGATGAAAAAGGAATTGCTAGGTATTTGAAACTATGATGCCCAAGTTCTCCTATATACATATATATAAAAAAATCAACTTACATTATAATAATATCAAACTGCATAGCATTACAAAAAAAGGCAACTTGAATGGCTGAACTGAAAAAATGTGAATGTTACCAACTCTCTCATTCCCATTCTGGAATTTATAATACCATAGAGTAGACTGTTGCTAGTAACAGCTATAGGCCAGTTTAAGCAAAGTCTGCTTTAATTCCAGAGAATGCAGAAATCATTAATTCAGACAAGTTACTGCACGCTTTGCTTTCATGTCCTCTTTGCAGGTTTTGCTGTTAACTGTTTCTCTCTTTCAAGTTCCTTCTCACGCTGCTGCTCTCGTTCTAGTTCTTCCTTCTGCCTCTTTTGTTGCAGCTTAAGTGCTCTTTTCTAAACAGAAAGGATGAGAAAATAATCATAAGTTAAATACATTTAAGTTGGAGCTACATTGCCTTCTCCAATCCACCCTCTCTATGACTGAATGTTCCCTGCACTGTTCATTTTTGCTCCGTCCCTCTCACTTCCAGACCACTATTCAGAAATGGCAAGTCTGATCTACACTGGGAAAATACAAACCGAATTTCCTTTAGTCTCACTAAAAGTTATCCTTTGAGTAAACCAGACCCGGTGATTACCATGCAATTTATTGCTCCCAAGAAAAAACCCTCTTGTTGAACATACTGAAGCACTAATCTTGCCAAAATGTAACCTGAGACTGTCTATAAAGCATGAAGTCAGTGAACTTACACTATTGTTAATGATACATTAAATAGAATGAGAAATTCTTACACTTATGACAATCTAGTTTTCATTAGAAAGAAACTGAAACAAGAACTAGTTAGAATGGAGTGGATTAAACATGATCCTTATACCACCTCAACATGAGAACAAAACTGAGATTTACTAGCAGTTCAGATGTGTAAGTTGCTTGAGCACCATTAGGAGTAAGTGAAAGTTTAAAAACACACAAAGCTGGATGCTACTGGAAACATCCTTTAAAACAAAATTCTGTTCTAATCAGAACTTTCAGCATGCATCCAAAATAAGAGTAGAAAGACAATAATACCTATATTAGAAAGTAAATATATTTATCCCACTCACTTTTAACTTTGATGTCTTCTCATGGATCATCATCATTTCATTTCTAATATTCACCAACTTGTTGTGATAGTGTTTAGCTTCTGAAAACTTAAAAAACATAACTGTTAAAGCAGTGACTGTCTATTGGAATAGTTGTTTTATAAAGCTACACAACAAAATGGCAATCAAAAAGTGATTACCAGAACAGTTTGCTAATACATCAAATATGATCAAGTTTCTATATAAATTTACTTATTAGATGTATTAATATATACTATATCTCCACAGTGACACCAAGTAATCTACCAATTAATATTTATTAAACAGAATAAAAATATCACCACTTCATGCCCCATACATGAATGTTTCAGGCACCCTTCCTGCTGCTTTTGGGAGGTGCACAGAGCTCCAGCCCATGGGAAAAAGGTGTACATTTGCTTTGGCTCCTGGCTTTGAACAAGCAGTCTTACCACCACTGGCTGACTCTCCTCCCAGGGCCCTGCCTATTTAAGGGAAATATGCTGGTTCCCAGCCTCTCTGGCAAAAATTTGTCCCAAATATCTGAACTGCTTGGTTTCCTTCCTGTAAACCATTGAGAACAAGGAGAATACACAAGCTGCTACTTATGCTTCAGCAAGAAAAATATACACTAACAGAGATTTAAAAAGGCATCACTGGTACTTACCAAAGCATTGATTTCAAGAATGGAGTTACACTCTTTGAATTTTGAAATTTCTTGTTCTAATGTTTCCAGTAATACCACCTGGTTCTGTCTAAAACAAAAAAAAAGATGCATAAACCCAAAGTAAAGCAGCACACATGATTTTCAACCAGCCCTTTAAATAAATAGGACTTTTAATCATAACAATATAAATATACACTCCCCAATATCAGATTCTTCTTATGCATTACTAGGTGACTTCAATAAAGACATGAATAAATGGTTTCAGAAAAATCCCAGGGGGGTACATGAATTCAGCTGGCATAATACAGCATGGACGAATCCCCAAAAACCCTGAAGAGGCACTCTCCACATTGCAGTGGTTGAATGAAAGGAAAAACAATTAACTCTAGACTTTCCACTTGGGTGCCTCTGTGTAATGCTGCAGGGCCAAGTTATTTCTGTATAGAACTTGTGTGGATCCTTGGTGCTGTTTAAGGATCCTCCATCCTGCACAAATCAGCTCGAGGCTCTCCAGACACAGGCTATCCTTGCAGCAGGATAAACACACATGCATAGTGAAACCCAAACCAATGTACCCTGCAAAAACTGAGATGGACCCGTGTAAAGCCCTTTTTACTATCTCTGTACCCCTGGCAGACCCAGTCTGCAGTTGAAATTAACTACTCTCAGTTATCAATGAGCTATCAATGTGTAAAAAATTTTCATCTTACTTATATTTTTCAAGTGTATTTTTTGCAATACAGATTAGATGCTGGACAAAAAACCAATATACCACACTACAAGCTGCCCTGAATACAAACTGCATCTCTGCAAGCAAAATAAATCCAGCTTTCAGCAGACTTTCCACTAAGAAGCAAACAAGTATTTAAGAAATCTACATGTCTTCTGCTATATCCAGCTTAGGGGATTTTAGTGCTCTAGTGTTACACATTCTTCAGTCAAAGTGCTCACAGGCTCCATTGCAGCTCATACACCACCAGTACTCCTGCAGATCACTTCACTGTTCATGCTGCTCCAGACAGGACACAGAAATGTCGTGATAAACTATATTCCAGTTAAGGGGAGCTGGCACATTCTATGGAAAAAAAAGCCAAACAAAGTGGGCACGTATATGAAGTTGTTTTTAAAAATCTGCTTACGTAAGTTCCTGCAGTGCTGATTTTGATCGCTGAAGATCAGGCAGATAATGGGAAATCAATCCTTCTGTCAGCTGGTCCACAGCTTTCTCATCTATTAAAGGCAGATCTTCTACTACCCCTTCATCTGGAGATGCATCACTGGGACCTAAACCAAAGAACATCAAGGTTGAATGTGACAGGTCAGCACACACTGTATCACCTACAGCAACTGTATTTTCCTGTTTAAAAATCAAAAACAATTCAACACTGAAGGTAAAATTCTCTGCACTTTATCAACTAAATTGTGCTTCCTTTTTCCTCTCCCTCTTTATCCTTCCCTTATTCCAGTCCAGTATCACAAGCTTCCTGGTAAACCCTTTTGTCTGAAAACCAGCAGAACAGAAAGAAGGAAATAAGAGTATTCCCAAGGAAATGAGAGTATTCCCAAGGAAATGAGAGTCTTCCAAAGGAAATAAGAGTCTTCCAAAGACTTCTTACAAAAAAATAAATAAATCCCAAGTGCTCCAGTCTACTGAGGAACAAAAGGGGCAACATCGGTTGTCCTGGCTGTGCACCAAGAATATCTAAACATGAACGCCCCCACGCCTTTGCTTTCAGAGTCAGAGCACAAACCAGGCCTTTGAGAGGTCTTCACCTATCGCCCAAAACACACGAAGAGCTCCTCACAAGGCGAACTGCAGGAGTCCGCAGGAGCTGGTTAGCAGCTTCTGTGACCATTCACAGGTAAAACCTTCCAACCCGCAGGCCCCAGCGCCCGGGAGGGCACGATGGCAGCGGCACGGCCTTGGCCCCGACGGGGGGGGCGGCCGCAGGA
>JAWWTY010000016.1:10666889-10706560 GCA_035222235.1 Margarornis squamiger
TGCGCGGCGCGGCGCGGCCGGGCCCGGCGCTCCGGCGGGGACGGTGCCCGCGGTGCCCGCAGTGCCCGAGCCCTGAGGGTGGCCGGGCGGCCTGCGCAGGGCCCCGCGGGGCGAGGCGAGGCGGGGGACATGCCCTGACGGGACGGGCCGGGCCGCTGCCAGGGCACGGGGAGCGCCCCCGGCGCGGGAGCCGCGATGGCCGGGGCCGGGCTCTGGACCAGCATCAAGTCCCTGCTGCGGAGGGGCGAGGACCCCCTGTTCCTGAACGACTCCAGTGCCTTTGACTTCTCGGACGAGGTGGGGGACGAGGAGTTCCCCCGGTTCAACAAGCTGCGCGTGGTGGTGGCGGACGACGGGTCGGAGGCGGCCCCGGGTGCGAACGGGGCGGCGGCGGGGCTGCCGTCCGACGACGAGTCGCTGCTGGAGCGGGACACGGCCCGGGCCGGGCCCTGCAGCGGCTGCAGCAGCCGGCGGGAGCGCTCCAAGCTGAGCAGGGTGAAGAAGCGGCTGGCGCTCGCTGCCATCCTCTACCTCCTCTTCATGACGGGGGAGCTCATAGGTGAGTCGGGGGCCTGTCGTGCCATCCCCTGCGCACGGTGCCTCGCAGCCTCCTGACGCTGCCCCGGCCTTGGCTTTAAGTATTTACTGAGAGAAACCATCAGTCCTCCAAAATCGGAGAGATTAGCAGCACCTTCGGAGAGTGAGAGGGAGTAAAGTCCAGCCTGTGTTCTCAGTGAAAAAATTTGCAACTTCTCTTACCTGAATCTCTCATCCAGTATGTTAAATATGCATAAAATATGCATTCTTTTGTATGTTTAATGGCTTTTTATTTCTCCTTTTAAGTTTCTCCTGTAAGTTTGTAAGGTGTTTTCAGCAAAGAAGTGGCATGAACAATTTCATTTTCAGTACTGTTTAGTTACTTCCATAAAATCTTGTTGTGTTTGCAACAAGAGGGAAATACAGTTTCTAATGTGACATTTGCTGTAATAGCAAAATAATACTGGAGGCTATTTGTCCTTATTCACCAGGTACAGCAATACACATTGTTATTTAGAACTGAAAAGACATGTCCTGAGTTATCCATGGCAATCCAGTGAAGAAGACACTCCCTTGAGAACCTCTTGATGTCCTGCCGTGCTCTGGACTAGCATATGCTCCATCCAGACATAAATCATGTGGGCACAGTCAATTAAAGTAATGGGCATTTTAACACTTCCCATTACAACGTATAAGAATCCCAAGTAGTTGGATTAAATTATTTGTGGGTTTTGTTTGTTAGTACTTGCAGAAGTATGGTGGGTTTTTACCTGAAAATGGGTTCCTGTATAAGTATATGATTGTCCTTGGTCGGAACCTTGTGCTCGAGTTCAGCTTTTATTGCTCCCTCCTAACGACTCACAGCCAGGTGCTGTGCAGGTGGAGGAGAACCTGTGAATTATACAGCAGTCTGTACCCAGCGACTGTGCTTTATCCAGCAGGCTATAGCAGCACAGGCTTGGAATAAAATTAAATGTGAAGGCCCCTGGGATGCATAGATTAGCTGTTAAATGATATGCCTTTGTCATTGTCTAATAATTTTTACAAAGTTTAGTATATATCTTTTAATCTCTATTCACTTACCAATATCCATGTTCTGTTACTCTCTGTCTTTTGGGTACATCCATGCCATTCAGTGCAAGTGTGTGCTCAGTGGAACCCAGACTCCTGGAGAATGCCTAAATGCTCATATCCACTGTCCCCTGGTTTGCAGTTGCAGCAAACATTACACAGTGCCAGTACAGTGATGTGTATGTTGAGCCAGGTCTCTCTGTAGCAATTAATTGCTTTTAAATTGCTTTAATTTCAACATTCAAGTCTAAATCAGAGGTAATCAGATGAATCATTTGCCATAATTCACGAAAAGAAAAAGAAAGAATCAAATCATAAAAACTTTCTGGAAGTGAAGAACAGAGATGCCTCAGGTACAGTAACACGGGACCTACATCTTCCTCCTTCTTACCTGTGCAGGTTTGGTCAGTTGTTTGCTCATCCTCTTGGATGCTTGTCCTAGGACAGCTGTAAATTGTGTCTTTAGGACAAAGATGGATGTATAAGATGGATAGGAAGCAAAATCATTGCTAGAGGATGAATAATGCAGTTGGTCCTACAGATGTAGGAAAAAAAATCCTTAGGAGAAATGTTCTGTTTTTCAGAGAGACCGGAATACTGACTTTGTCTGCACCAGTTTTATTTGGGGCCTTATTTCAGGAATGTGGGTTAATGGAAAAAGAGTGGTTTTGTCCTTCAGCATATCTCAGTGTGTGGTTAGTCATTGATAACACTGCCACAATACATCAGCTTATCATGGATATGGCACTTTGCGCCAAACCTGTTGTGGGGATTTGGCTGGATGCCTCCACCTGCCCCCTGGCTCCGTGCTTTTTCTCTGTCTGAGACTTTGGTTCAGCATGAACTCAGGGTAATTTGATAAGTACCAGTGTTGTATCTTAGACATAGACACCCTTTAACATGGGAGTGATGTTATTTGATTGTCTTCATATCAGAGTTCTGATGTGCACTGTACTTAGTTCATCTGAAGGGCCTCTTACTGAATGGTATGTCTGCGCCATTGGCAGGTTGGTGTTGAAGTCACTAAGAGTGTATCTGTTTGGGGCTTTGGATCTGATTCACACTGTTGTAGAATTCTCCATAGCTAGTGCAGGGAGAGCTCTGGCAATAATAGGTGTTAGGAGTAATAATAGTCTCTCATGACCGTCACATCTCCCGTACAGTCAGGGTGGTGGATTTGCCTGTACAGAGCGATAGTGCTGTAGTGAAGGCTCGTCCTCCTCAGCTTTGTGTGTGCTGTTGTCACCCCTATTTCATTATTTGGGCACAGAATCAGAGAGTACTGAGCCAGACCCATAAAATATTCAGGCATCCATATGCCACAGAGAATAAATAGAGGGCCTGAGTATCTCTGTGCTTTTCTGGATCTTGACCTGAATCACCTGTAATAGGGCAAGTAATCAGCAGCAGAAGAGTAACAAAAGCCCTCAAGTCCTGGGTCAGTGCCCTATCTTTTTAAGTTCTTTCACTCCAGCCCTGTAATGTGTTCTCTCTGGTTGGTTTCAAATTTTGGAACTTTATGAATTGATCTGAAGCTCAGGTGTTTGGGAAACTGTTTGATCATATGGGATGTTTTAACTGACTTCTTTCTTTCTATGATCTTTGACAGATTTTAGTTTCTGAGAAAAAGGCAGAAGACCCTCTCAGACAATTAATTTGTTCAGTAAAAATCTTTCTGCTGTCTCTTACCAAGACAAGATGAAGGAAATCTTATTTCAGCAGCTTTTTTTGTGAAATCAAGATTGGCATATTTTTTCCAAAGAGTAGCCAAGCTCATTACCCTAGCCCATCTCAGTGTTGTTTAATTTGATGAACAGTCAGGTAACAAGTTACACTTTGTGGAAAACATTTTGCATCAAGAAAACAAAAACATATCACAAGTCCTAGTTAGCTTTTCTGACAGGGTTTTGATGTTTTCAGCTATGTTTAGAGATTTCTAATTGATTGTCCATGAGGAGAACTGCTGTCCTTCACAGGTCACTGAAAACAGTGGTGAGCCATCAATCTGTCTGTTTGTAAAGGTTATAGATGTCTTTTTTCCTAAGTTGCTCATTATGTTTAAACAGCCCCTAGGCAGTACCTTTAACCAAGAGATGAACTTTTGGGAACAGAGAACCTTTGATTTCAGAATTTCATAAATGTCAATTATGTTTTCTTAATCCACATGTTGCACTACAGTTAGCTTCAGTACCTGAATTCCTTCTTTATCATTTTATTTTGAAAGGCTTTAAAAGTGAGAGGCTGGTTGAAATAGAATTGACTTACCTTGGACTGGAGTGATTCTCAATACATATGAATTAACATACATACTGTGAATAATGATACATGTAACTTGCTGAACTGAATGTCCTTAGAAATAAATTATTGCTTCTTCTCTGTTGACTACAAAAGAGGCTGAGTTGCACTTTTCTAAGTAATTTTTTTTTTAAAATTATGTGAGAACACAAATTAATTCAGAAAGGAAAGGCATAACTCATTTTACTCAAGAAGCCGCTGAATTGCTGAATCTTAGAAACTCACTGTTTTTGAGCTGTGATGGCCTTTTGGAGATTTCAGCCTCAGAAGAATTTGATTTAGGCTGGGGGGTGGGAGCTGGTTGAAATGCAGTGCATTTGGTAGTTACACGCAGTACAAGCAACTCGTGTGTGTTTGGCTGGGGAGGAAAGTGCAGCTCTGTCTGCAGGTGTGTGCATACAAACACCCACAGCCACACACACAGGTTTTATGACTAAAGTTGTGAATTCCTCTTTGCCGTTTTCTCATGGTCAGCCTCTTCACTAAGACAATTGTATATGAAGATTCTTTTATTGGAAATGTTAGTTGGAGCCTCCAGCCTGCCAAATGGCACACCAGCTGCATGCTTTGCTCAGTACAAATTTTCAGGCTGAATGACAATCTCAAGGTAAAAGAAGAAACCAAATCGTAGCTGAGCTGACACTAAAGATGTGATCTTTTCTGAGAAAATGGGCTTACCTTCAAGCATATGGAAGACAGCACAGCCCGTCCTTGATTCCCCTGTAGATAAGGGATACTTGAGAGTGAGGTGCATTGTTTAAATCTCTCACCCATCCAGTAGTAGCATTAGCAATTGAATTGGAACAAAGATATTAACCTTTAATCTCAGGTTATTTGTCTCAATGCAGCTCATAATTACAAGAAAAAAATTATGGTAATAAATAACAAAGAAGAAAGCCGTGCAAGTGAGAATCATTGTCTGTAATGGCTATTGGCAGAACTTACACAATCCTGCCAGGACAGGGAATAATGAAGGTTAAAAGGTAATGTAATAAAAATTAAAAGGGGACAGGATAAATTTCCTTTTCATTGAGTCTTTGGACTTCTGTCCCTGGTTTGTAATGCCACAATGTTTAACAGAGGTAGTTTAATAGAAGGATCAGTTGATTAAACACATGTGCAGTAATAGAGAGAGAAAAGATACAAAACTATTTTTGGCCTTATCTTGCAAATGTTATGATGCAAGCAGTCTTTCTGAGAATAACAGGAATGAATTTCTATGTTACTCTTAATAGAAAGCACACTTGACTGCACTTTTAACCACCGTAGCTTTAAATTACAGCACGGCATTTTGCTTGTAATGGCAACCTCCTCCCCCCCAACATTTAGTGATTATAAGATGGGCTCTCATGTACTTAATGCACTGTTCTGAGAATAAATAACTGTCAGCTGTGCCAAGAGGGTGTTTATGTCCTGTGTCCTGACTTTTCCAATTTTGTTTTCAGGTGGATATGTTGCTAACAGTCTAGCAATTATGACAGATGCACTTCACATGTTAACTGACCTTAGTGGTATTATTTTGACCCTGCTTGCTCTCTGGCTGTCTGCAAAATCTCCAACAAAGAGGTTCACTTTTGGATTTCATCGCTTAGGTATGTAGAGATTGGATTTTACTATTAAAGAGTATTTTAAGCAACAATTGTAAAGATCCCCTAATTCGAGAAGAATTAGTAACTGGAAAGAAAGTAGCAACAAACCCAAGAGTTGTTTTAACACCCTGATTCTTAATGGCCTTTCAGTGGCCATTGTGGGTATGCTACATAAGTTGTATTGCCACAAAGGAATAGATGAAAAAAAAACCTTGGCCAAAAGTTTGATGGCAGAGTTTCATTCATTGGAAGCAGGACGAGTCTCTTCATCTCTGTGGAACTGGGACTTAGCAGAATCAGAGTTAAATTCTGACTGCTTGATTCATCTTCCGTCTTAAAGAGGAAGGTTGGGGAATTGGATACATGATGACATTGTAAGTGTGACTTCCTACAAATGAACCATGGCCTAAAGTGTTTAAAAAGAGTTCAGGGGAAGGAAGGGTTCCAGATCAAGGTGACTGCAGAGCTGTGTTTCACAGCCCATCCATAGTTAATGGCTCTTGCATCAGCTGGGGCCCCTGTGCACCTTTGTGCTGTGGAACTGAGGCTGCTGAGCAAAAGGGGGGCACATTGTTTGTACTCACTGCTGTACCACTCTCACTGCTCGTGTGACACACTGAGGAGCTTGTTGGTGCAGGAGCTGTGCATGCCAGTCCAGTGTTGTTCACAACAGATTGTTGCCATGCCCAGGATTTACGAAGTCTAGTTGAGTTCAGCAGAATTGTGAGACTGGAAAAAGGTCCTATTCAATGTGAAAAAGGACATTTTAATCTGGAACTAAAAAGTTTTGTAGAACATATTATTAGAGAGCTCTGCCCTGCCAGAAGTTGCATACCTCAGTATTCCTCTTGCCTTCCCCAAACCACACAAAGCTGAGGTCAAAATGTTCCATGGTTTGCAATACAGGCAATTATTTAGCCTCTGCCTGGTTTAAGTGTCTGTAAAAAGAAGTATAAACAGAATTACGGACTTGGAAGGGTATTTTCAGGATTCATTACTTCATGTTTGGAAATGTAATGATGATAAAGGCTGTTTTCACATGGTTGCAAATTGGATATAATAATTCATAATATACACCTGCAGTCTTGTAGACATTTTATCAAAATCTTCAAAGCTTTATTTTTCATGAAATAGATAATTTCTAGTGTCACATTTTCTACCTGTCCTCTATACATTCTATAGCATACATTTTTCAAGGATTTTCAGTCTTGTGTAGTCATTATTTGCAATTCTTATTTTGGCTGCTAGAACAGCAGCAGAATTCAACAACTCCATCACTCCTTGTCATTTGTCATCAGTTAGTCACTAATGCATGAATGCATAACTCTGTACACTAGCGAAGCTCTTTGGGGCTTTAGCAAGAAAGCATTAGCAATGCCAGCATTTCCCATTACAAACTTTTCTTTCATGAAGTTTTAATTTTGCGATAGGAGCTCCCCTAATACTGAAACCTGACCTTGCAAGTAGGCCCCTGGCATTTGCTCATACTCTCCAGAAGGATGTTTGTTAGCATTTATACATACTTTAACCCTATTTCAAAATCATTTGAGTAGTTTATATGTCTTTGTAAGTTTTCTAAAATCAAATAGCACATAAATTGATCATGCCATGGCCTAGCTTAAAACAGAAGTTTATCTAAAGAAAAATGAAAGGAACTTACTTAACCATTAAAATCTTATTCAGCTCTGTAAATTTTTACTGACAATTAATTTCCAAGCACAAATCCCTGAGGATTCCTGCAATCTCATTTTCTATATCTTTTTTTCTTTCCATTTTACTGCCAGGAAAAATACTGGCCAGACTGATCCAGTGGTGGTCCGTGGGCTGGATCTGGCCCATAAAATGAGTTAGTATTGCCCACCACCTTCTCTCTAGGAGAAGCTACAGGGAGCAGTTCTGCAGCAATTGCTCCTTCTTGTCTGCTGCCCAGTGCCAGCAGGTGGGCAAAGACTAGAACAGGTTGTGGAGTGTCCCCAGCTGGAAATACACAAAACCAAACTGGAAGCAGCCCTGAGAACCTGCTGTAGTTGACCCTCCTTTGAGCAGGACTACACAGTTTCCAGGGGTTCCTTCCTACCTCAGCCATTCTGCTGAGTAGCAGTGGTGCAGCTCTCTCTGGAGGAGGAGGACTAGAGCCTGGGGCTGTGGGGCAGAGTTTGCAGCTGCAGGAAGGAAGAGGAATTGGGTAAAAGCCCTGCCAGGGACCCCTAAAGTACAGCAGATGGGATGGTTCAAAGTTGCTACACACAGGTTTGGGGTTTTTGAAAAAAAAAATCACATTTGTGAAATTTATATGCCTGATTTTAGGCACCCAGTCTGAGTGCTGTGGCCTGAGGCCCCAGTTTCACACATCAGTGAATGCTGGCAGTAGAACAAAGCAGTTTCTAGGGTATATCCTTGCTGTAACACGTTTTTCCAAATAACTATATGTAAGAAGCTTGTCAGCAAATAATATCAGTTCAACAATAGCTTAAATTTCAAGAGAGAGATGTTAAAACGTGACAGAATGTTAAAAATAGGGTGCAGATTGGGCATCTGTCACAGAAAAAGATGTGGAGCATTTGTTTAAAGCTGGGAATATGTGCAAGAACTGTCTCATCACTGACCTGCTTTGCATTAAGTTTTAAGATAATCCATATGTACAGCAGGCATGAAAATGTTCTAATGAACAGTGTTTCTGGTACTCATTATCATTTTTGTTTGTAGAATGATGAATTTTCAAACTCATTCCTGTAAACATTGCTTCGTAGAGACAACAGACCTATTAGCTGTCTAGTCAGATTCTAGAAAGAAGTTAGCACTAGTTTTCATTTATTTGAATTCTCTTTGGATTATGTGTGCTCCATCTGCAGTTTTATTCCATTTTCAGTGGTGAAAAGGAAGCTGACAGATTCAGGAACGGGTTAGAAAAGTGAAGACAAAATAATGGAAATTGCAGTCATGTCTAAAGAGGATTATATTCTTTAAGGCAAAAATAGTTCTGTTTCACCACCAAGTGTAGATACCTCCTTTTCAGCAAGACATTGAGCAGATTTAAGCATAGATATGGAACCTGGCACTTTTCCATTGCTGCAGAGACAATGTTAGTAATGACAGAATCAGCCAGTCCACTGAGACAGTGCACAGTTCATTTCACAAGAAGTGACAGATCTCAGCACAAATCTACAATGCTGACATGAGAGTGACTGTGGAAGAAACTGCAAGGAAAACACTGGTTTCCATTTGCAGAAAACAGGGGTATAGATTGTAAAAACACTCTGTGTTATTTCTCTGGTAAATGCTAATGTGCTATGGCTTCACAAGTTTTTTAAAAAGCATTCTGGAAAACCTTCTAAGCAATGTATTGTTTATTTTTAAGGCTCTTGCCCTAAGTAATCCACCGACTTTGTAAGGGACACTACCACTTGCATAGATATTTGCAGGATTTTCAAGTGGCTCTGTAATGATCCAAGATTATGACAGTTGCCTTTCAGAGCCTTCTTACTGCCTGGCAATGCTGGTACTTGCCCAGCATTGACACACCACCCAACAGCTGAATGCATTGGTGTGAGTTTCTCTTCCCATATGATGTTAAAAATTCAGTGTATGGATCAAGTGATTTTGGTGATATTAAAATGATATCGCTGCATGGTTTTTTTCTGTAATATTCAACAAATAAAACACTTGTGTGTTAGAAATGACATCTGCAGTAACCAAAATTGTACTACACGCTGACAGATACAAAGTGGAGGGAGAAGTGAGGCAATTCTCAGATGAGTATTCTCAGAGCTATGGTATAGCCAAGAGCAAAATTTTGTCCTTACTGAGGAATAAATCAGGGCAACGTGTGTGGAACTAGGGGGAAGAAAAACCATTAAAATTTCAAGTAAATTAATTCCAACTCTGATCTTTGAGTTCACACAGGAAGGCTAAGGTCCCAGCGATCCATCTGGCAAGTGACAGTAATGAGCATTACGCATAATGATTACAGATTACTCAGGCATGGCTGCAGATTTCCATGCAGTACAATGGAGTGAGCATTAAGGCTTTCCCAGTGCTTTTTGTAAAGCCCTGTATTAACTTGCTTATAACTGAGACAGTCATTACTGGGCCAGTGTTTTCTTTGTCAGCTATGTTGCCTTTTTCTTTTTTTCTTAAATTTCAGCTTCATCAGGGCAATAATTTTCAGAATACGAAGCTGGAGGGTAAAAGTATGGTTTTTATAAAAGGAATCTAGTGACCCATAGGGAAGTAGCTGTATTCTTTGTAGTAAGACCTTAAAACTGTAGTGTGGACTCATCCTCCTCAGGTTTATGTATGCTGTTACCAGCCCAGTTTCATGACTTGGGTGCTGAGGCAGACAGCACAAAGGTCCTGACCTATAGAATATTCAGACCTGTTTACCTCGCATTCAAACAGCAGGAACCTTGCAGAGAGCTGTAACCACTTGAAACAGATGTAAAGGCAGTGGAAGGTGCAGGAGAGTGAGATATTAGGAGTTTTTATTAACTTTCTCGTTTGTCTTTATTTAGATGTATGTTTCCTTTTGAAAGTTCTTGCTGATCAGATAAAATTCCTACATCAAAATGTTGGTTCTAATGCTCTTACTTTTGTGAAATGTGAATATTTGGTAAATGTTAAATAATGTTCAAACATATTACACCAATACAGATACTAGCACTAAGCCATCCTTTGTAGCTGAAATCTGCAATAGATAATGTGTGTGTGTGCAAAGCTTAGGAGTATCATGTCTGACAAGTTTGTACTGTTTGGTTTCTTTATCTTTTTATAATTATTCTCCATCCTAAACACAAAAGGATATAGAAAAGTAATTTCTAAATCCAGCTTAGTACTGTGGACGCTTGAAATCAGACTTGCTCTTATTTATAGGTATGTTGGTGATGTTTGAGGTCACCTGTCCTTCTCTCCCCTGGG
This sequence comes from Margarornis squamiger, assembly GCA_035222235.1. Lineage (NCBI taxonomy): Eukaryota > Metazoa > Chordata > Aves > Passeriformes > Furnariidae > Margarornis > Margarornis squamiger. The sequence goes on from JAWWTY010000016.1 coordinate 10,677,296, forward strand.
AGGGCCTTTTCCTGTAACTTCTCAGGCAAGTGTTCTGGGTTGTCTAAAGAAGTCAGTGTCATCACCTCTGCAGGAGTTTTCAGAGGAAACATAATTTGAGGGGTATGCTGATAACAGGGAAATGTGAAGGAATTGATTAGAACAAACTCCATTTGTTAGTCCTGTTTCACAAGTTTTATTTACTGCATGATGTGCTAGTTTGTATTAGGTATAACATGCATAAAATAGGTAAAACAATTAAGGCTCTGTCCACGTTCGAATTTGGAAATAGAAATATGTTTGTAATGTTTTTTCCTTTCTTTTTGCAGAAGTACTGTCAGCCATAATTAGTGTATTGCTGGTCTATATCCTTATGGCATTCCTCTTGTATGAGGCTGTTCAAAGAACCATCCATATGGACTATGAAATAAATGGTGACATCATGCTGATCACAGCGGCTGTCGGTGTTGCAGTTAACTTAATGTAAGATCTCCCCTTCTTTCCATTAACAGTCATAAATGTATTTCTGAATAAGCTGCTAATTCATTCATGGCCTCTAACTTTCTCATGGGATTTAATTTTGACAAGAAATTATACTGAACATTACTTTTTCAACTATTTGGTTTAAAATGAAAGGAAAAAAGCAGCAAAATATTAACCTAATAAAGAGCGTCCAAAGGATGCAACAGGGATGGTGAAGGGCCTTGAGAGGAAGTGTGTGAGGAGCGACTGAGGGCACTTGGTGTGTTCAGCTGGAGAAGAGGAGGATGAGGAGATACTCACTGCAGTTACAACTTTCTCATGAGGGAAGAGGAGGGGCAGGCACTGATCTCTGCTCTGTGGGGACCAGTGACAGGACCCGAGGGAATGGCCTGAAGTTGTGTCAGGGGAGGTTTGGGTTGGATATTAGAAAGAGGTTCTTCCCCAGAGGGTGGTCGGGCACTGAAGAGGCTCCCCAGGGCAGTGGTCACAGCACCAGGGCTGGCAGAGCTCCAGGAGCATTTGGACAGTGCTCTCAGGGACATGGTGTGACTCTGGGGATGGGCCTGTGTAGGGGCAGGAGCTGGACTCAATGATCCTTGTGGGTCCCTTCCAACTCTGCATATTCTGTGATTCTGTGCCACCCACACACCCAGCTCTAAGGCCTGTTTCTTGGAGTGTTTTTCTTCTTTGGCTTTCAGAATGGGATTTTTGCTGAATCAGTCCGGCCACCTCCACTCTCACTCCCATTCCCACCCTCACTCTCACGTACCTCAGTCGCACTCCCCGAGCACGGCCCACGGGCACGGCAGCAGCCATGGCCACAGCAGCCTTGCCGTGAGAGCAGCGTTTGTGCATGCCCTGGGGGACCTGGTCCAAAGTATCGGAGTGCTCGTGGCTGCCTACATCATACGCTTTAAGGTAAGGAATGGCTGCTCTTTGGGGGGCGGTGGAATTATTTTAACTTCAACTCTGGTGATTAAATTAAAAAGGGACCTGTTCTTATTTATAAGTATTAAAAATACCTGTGATCTTTTATTATAGGTTTTGTACGTTGATACAAAATAAGCAAAACTTTCTCTATTTTGTATTTTGCAACTATTCGAACAAAAAACAATATTCATGAAGGTTGGGACTAGAACTAACTGCATTTTCTGAGTTACATTTTGGTGTTTGAGCTTATTTTCATACATCCTTTTAACACTGTGGAGTTTCCCTTGCAGCCAGAGTACAAGATTGCTGATCCTATATGTACATTTGTATTTTCCATACTGGTGGTTTTGACAACAGTTCGAATTGTGTGTGACACGGGAGTTATTATTCTGGAAGGTAAGATCTATGCACAGTCTGCAGTACTTTACCTGTCAAATACCAGAGAGCACTGGCACTTTTTTGACATCACAATCACCATCTCTAAGTGGGTTATGCCCTGGAGACCTATTTCTCTTGCTGCTGCTTTAGTCTGTTGGTTCCTTATGGCTCATCTGAACTGCAGCAGTGTTCAGGTATCTTTGCCCTCTGCTAGGACAGCACAAGTCCTACATCTGCTCACACTTTACCATCAGGAGATGGTGAAGTGAAATGTACAGCACTCTCCTGTGTGTCTGCAGTGGCTCTCAGCTAAACCCAGTGAACCCTTGCCCAGACTCAGTTCTGCATCTTCCCCTTAGTTACTTGTGAAGTTAAAGTGGATGTGGATGCATGCGAAGGGAGAAAGCAAGCTTAGGGCAAATGGCTGGACAGATGGTTCACCCCTGTCCTGTCTTCCCCTTTTCCACAATACAAAGTGTCTTTGTATTACTTGTTACCACAGGGGAAATCACAAGTAAAGAGTGGTGTAAAAAGAATAAATTAAAAAAGGGAAGCAAAAGCAGAACATAGTCTAAAGAATATTATCTCATGTCACATTCTCACATTTCTCTGTAAAGAGAAAGATGCCAGCAACATTCTTTGCTTTATCAGAGCTTACATGCCAACTCCTACTGCTTGATCTCGTGCTAATACTTTATAAAAGTGAAGATGTTAGGGAGGGAGAAAAATTCTGGGTTTTAGCTGCACCTTTCTAGCTGTCTCAGGTGGATTACTACTGACTTTACTTTTATTATGTTACGAGGTTAAATCAGAAAACTCAGAATCTTCAGTCAAGTGCTTTTGCTGTCACTTAGGATTTAAAAAACAAAAAAAAATCCAACAAAATGGAAGTTCACTGAGAAGGCAAAAATGATGAAATTTGCCTAAGAACCCTCAATTAGCTCCAAGGCAGTAGTTCCTTTTTAACTGAAGAAAACAGATAAGACAACTAATGATGTATCATATTTCAGATGTTGTGAGTTGTTGCCGTTTGCTGATTTGTCATGATGTTTGAAAGGCCACTGAGAGTTTGCAGAAGACAGAATTAATTTTATCTCATGTTTGGAATCACAGGAGTTCCAAGGCATTTAAACGTGGACCGCATTAAGGAAGACTTGATGAAAATTGAAGATGTTTATTCTATAGAAGATTTAAATGTTTGGTCTCTCACTGCAGGAAAAACAACTGCCATAGTCCACTTGCAACTAGGTAAGCTGCTGTATGACATAATTCTAAATTAAATGTAAGTGTAGGAAAACCCCCACCACTTCCTCTTCATATTTTTAATTTAAGTGGAACCAAGAAATACCATTCTGAGGTTTCCTCATTTCTCCCAGTGAGGAATAGAACCTCTTTGTCCAGAAAGACATGGTGTAAATGAAAACTGTACAAATAAAATATATTCATATCCAAACATCCAATACAGATGCTTTGGGTAGAGGGACATCACATTTTTTCCTCAGAAGTTCCCTCACTTGTCTAGAGAAAGAAAGGATGAAGTTCATATGTGGAACAATCTGACATAGGAAAAATAAATGTTTTGCCAAAACATGCTGATGTAGACATCTAACTATATAATGAATATTAATTCTTAGTAAGAAAGCTCAGGTTTCTTGGGGGATGGTGTCTAGCACACACACAGTTTTATCAAGAGGTGAATCTAGTTAGAGAATACAGACCTAGAGGTGTAAAATAATGTAGAGAGAGTACATAGTGCCACACAACAACATTAATAAATGAGTGTGAACAAAGATTATTGTAGTTGGTAACACTGTGATACATTTGAGAATAGACGGATTGTCCCAGGTTTCCTAGATGGTGAGTTTATTAATTATTTTCTTAATTTTCCAGTTCCTGGTAGTTCATCTAAATGGGAGGACGTTCAGGCCAAGGCCCGACACCTGCTGCTGAACACGTTTGGAATGTACAAGTGCTCTGTCCAGCTCCAGAGTTACAAACAGGAAATCAGCAAAACCTGCGCAAGTTGTCAGAGTTCCAGTGCCTAATTTCATATGTTTTGGGAACTGCTGCCTTATTCTTTACCTTGTAGTCAAAGACTGAGAGCAATAAATGCAAAATGAAAATTCTCACACAGTATGTGGATCTGTACCATGTGGATGCAGCAGGGAGAGCTGGTGCTGCAAAAAGAGCAGTGGTTGCCCTACGGAACATGTATTTTACCCTCTCCCCCCTTGTACTGATTTATTCAATTTATTATGATTTTGAGACAAAGCTATTTTCAGATTATTGTTTACAAACTGCATTGTGGCTCTGCAGATACCTCACAAATTACAGTCCAATATTGTCCTTTAATCGTTATGTACCACAAAGTACTTGCACTCCAGATGGAGCATCAAGCATTCAGTATTTCAGTCAGAAGTCCCTAATGCTGACCATGCCAGGGTTGCACGATATGTCATGATCCCCAAGTTCATTATTCAGTATTTTTGCAATAGTAATTTTCATACAGTATCTTAAACTGTAGTGCATACAGTGCTAGTTGAATTCTTTTGGAAACTGTCTCTTTGGACACACTGCAAAATAAAGAATTTACTGGACCCACACCAGAAAGATAGCTTTAATCTGGGCATTTAGAGATCCAGACAGGAAGATCCTTGCCCAGACCTGTGATATTTAACTGGAAACCCAACACTGGACCCAAAGTGTTTTAAGTGATTGGTTATCTTAATGTATTTTAGAATAAGGTTTATACATTAGAAACAGGTTATTTATTTTACAAAGTTTTGACTTGTAAGATGAGTTTATTATTAATAGTCTTGAATGTCTAAACCATCATTTGATTCACATGAAAAGGCCAGTTGATTAGCATGCATTCTAATTGTAATTAATAAATGTCCTGTAATTGATCATTTTTCCATGATTGTTTTGTTTCAAAAGAAAAGTCAAATGATAGAAACGATGCTTGCTGTGGAAATGCTCTCAAATGCAATCTGCAGACGTGCCAGATGTGTGCATCCAGCAGGAGTGGGAGCAGTTGTAGAGGTGCACTGTCCCATCAGCCATGGATCTCTGACCTTTCCATCTTTGCTTTGAGCACAGCATGGCAGTGTCCCGACAGGAATGCCACTGCAATACCATTCCCACTACTTAGCTTATGTATAAAGCAACAGTAACCTGATGGTGTTGGACAGCAATGCCATAACAACCTACAGTGGTGGAAAGGCCTTTTTGTATTTATAAAGATGAGGCATCTGAAAGGACTTTTCATTCATCTGGACACCTCAGAGTGCCCAAAACTGAGTTGTTTGGCCTCATGGTGGAAACCCTGTGCTTTGAATGTATACAAGATATAAATCTTGACACTAAGCTGTCATACACCTCCAAGCTCCAAGCTGCCTCCTTGTGAAGGCATTGGCATTGAAGAAATTAAGGCAGCAAGAACGTGACCTGCAAAGTTTAGAAGATGGGAAGAACTCGGCTTCAAATATTTTTTGCTTATTCTATCCTTTGACCTTTATGCAGAACTTTCACTCATCAAAAGTAGTTCTCTCTGTGGATCAGAAAGGAAAAGTTTTGCCCAGTTATGGATATTGTGATACTCAGCTGTGAATACTTAAGCTGTTGTCTGTTCTGAAACTTGCTAAAGTTTCACATATTCATCAGGCTGATTTGTACCTGCAATTGGTGGTAACAATCCTGGCTTCTTCTCTTTTTGGAGGTAGGGGGTCACATGATGGATTTTTATTGATGAAAACTGACAGCACATTGTGAATTTGGACAAAGTGCACATAACACTGGATTGTGTTTGTATCTGTTGTGGCAAGAAATGGGAACACTGGAGTCCAGCACGGAAGGACAGGCAGCTCAGAGGCAAAGCAGCACTGTGCTCAGCAGGGTGATGCTGCAATACAAACATTTCATTAATTAAGCCATATCACAGTTCATGAAAAATGTGCGTCCCATCCTTACAAACTAACTGGGAAAAAAACCCAAACTGCAAACAGGTATTTTGCACATACTAATACTCAAATGGGTTTTAATTAAGTTGGGGTTTACAGTTGATGTAATTAGATGTTGAAGTACAGTAGACATGTATTGTATTTGCAGTTTTTTAATAATTTACTACACATTTGTTTAATTGAAGAAAAAAGCAGAAGTGTGTTGCTTTGTTGTGGGTTTTATTAAATCAATTATTAAACTTCACATTGTCTTATAAAATATTTATTTGTATTTCTTTCTCTTGTCATCTTTGAATTCTTACAGCAGCTGTTTTTTGAAATGTCTGAACACTCACCCCTAGCTCAGTGTGGAGATGCTATATATAGAATGAATTAAGTCTCCCTCTGTAGTCAGAACAGTTTAAATCTTCTTATTTCTCATGCAGTAATTTCACTTTAGAAAATATAAGCTGACAAAGGATGGTGAAGGATCACCATAGAGCAACTGGCAAAACATTCTTGAAATCCTACATTTGCCCTTGAGGGGCCCTTGTTATCAAGGTCTATAGACTGGAAGTTCAGAGGAAAGGCAACAGAAGATGAAATAAGAATAAAGAACAAAGTAATCAGTAACTTTTTATAGATACTGCAAGATTGTTTTAGGTATCAGTTTAGAGGAAGTTAATATAAATAAGTTCTAATGTCTTTCCAAGCAGCTATCCAGCTCTTCCAGATTATTTCATATGGCTAAGATAACTGACACACTCTTATGCTGTTCTCCTTCTACCAAATCCTCTGCTTGAAGTGAAAATGCATGTACGTGACAGGACTTGTCTCTAACCAAAAGACTTGAGCAGGTTTCCACAAGGAGTATCCCTGTTTTCCAGAGCTGTGCTGCAATGCTCCTGCTGACTAAACAGATGAAATACAGTGAAAATTCTATCACCTCTCACTACATTGGGAGGTTTTTCCTTCTTAAATCTGTGATTGTTACCCATCCTTTTCTGAAGCACAGATACAGTTTTGATGACAACCTACTCATATGAGTCAATACAGCATTTTCATATGGAGTAGACTGCAAACCCTCACATCCCACTCTTCTGCTCTCAAGTGTCTTGTCCTAAGAAGAAAATTAACAGAAACCTATTTTGTTTCTGAATGTTTTCCTTGCTTAATGCTGTGGGGTTTTTTGTTTGTTTGTTTCGTTGGTTTTTTTGTTTTTTTTTTTGTTTGTTTGTTAATTGTGTTGACATTTAGCCTTTTCAGTACCATCAGCATTTCTCTCTACACCAGCAGAATTACCATTTAAAATGTCATACCTCAATCTGGCCTTCAATTATTTTACTACTGTACATGTCTGCTATTTCTTGCAGAATCACTCCCAACTGGGAGAATGACTAAGAAAAGCAGTAGGCTGGCATTTAAAAGTCATTTTTCTGACATAAAGCCTAAAAACCCAAAAGACACCCATCAACTCATGAGTGGCAAGTCTTTTGTTCACGTATTTTGGCAGAATCTCATGAGGACACTGCACTGATGCTGCACAGAGCAGAGCTGTTAAGTATTATTTATCTCTACAGATACTACAAGAGCATAATAAATGGAGGTTGTTGGGCAGTTAGACATGATACATACTGCAACAACTTCCTAGATCCCAATAAACTAGTCCATTGCCAGAGAAGTTCCCTTGAGATTTTAAGGGAAGGGGACAATCCACTCTAAATACCCAGCTCATTTCCCTCTTTCCACCCAAAATGGCTTCACCAAGGACTTTTTTCTTGCTGGTTGCTCCAAACACATCCCCTTATTCCAGGGGTTGACATACCTAGCTCAAATGCACTTATCGTTGTGCCACCTCACTCTGTTTTCTTGCAATGTTCTGCCCTGTCCTGTTTCACTAACATTGTCCAGCTCTCGCCCTGTGCACCTGCTGCTTTCGTGGTCACCAGGAGCTTCTCACACAGCACCAGGTGTGAAACACACCCCAACAGCTTCCAAGGCCCCTGCTGTCCAAATGCAGGCTTGCCCTTGCCCAAAGTCCATTTCCTCTTTGATCAATAGATACAAAACCCCCTTCTAGCCAGTAAGTAGCAAATTCACATGAAAGATCTAATCTGAAAGTCTCTACATTCCCTTTCTAATGTAAAAAAAAAAAAAAAAGACAAAAAACTTGTGAGGAACATGCAAATCTTCCTACCTGAAAGGAAAGGTAGGGGAGGATCACAACCATAAAGGGTAAACAAGGGTGGAGATAACCATGTAAGGAAAGGCTCTGCTGTGGCAAACCTGACCAATCAGGGAGCGGGGACAGGATGAGGGGGAAAACCAAACTCCATTTTGTAGAGCATGCAATAATGGTATTTAACTTCACAACTGGGAATTCATAGACTAAGAAACCCATAACAACCTGATATACAGCAATAAACTTTCTCTTGTAGGAAACAGCTCTTGCTCGTAGCTCTCCTTCTTGATTCCTCAGTCTTGTCAAGTCGCTTCGTGGTCTCTCTTCCATTTAGTTTAATTTCGTGTTACAAGTGTCCTCCATTTTGCCCACCCTTAATCCCCTTTCCAGCTTCATCCATTCCTCCCCTCTATAACAAATCATGCTGGGCACTAACTGAGGGTCTCTGTGCTCTAGAGCTGGCAAATCCCCTTCTGTTCTACCCTCCTTGTTCCATTTTCCACAGCCGAATGTCCTAGGAAGGACTAAATATGCTCTTTTGTTCCGTGAAATACCTGACAAACATTGGAAGTCACTGGAATAAATACGGATCCTTCCCATTTATTGCTATCCAGCTACTACAGCAATCTGTTCTTGCACACCACACGTACCTGCCTTCTGCGTGTACATTGTACAGCGTATCAATATTTTTTCTCTTTCATCTCTATTTTCCTTTTCTGTGTTCTGCTTTTTTTTCCCTCTCAGTATCACACAGTTTGAAAGCCACCAGTGCTAAACATACAGCACAAAATAACTGCTTTTATTACAGCTATGAAGCATTTACACACTTAATGGCACCAACTTATGTAGGAAAAAAGCCTCTTCATAAGAAAAGGCATAATTTCATCCTAGAGATGACTGCTTTATTATTGTTCATGGTGAAAAGGCAAGTTATTTTTCCAGGACTGTGACTAGCAGTACATGAGAGTACATGAAACTAGTTAATTGTGACAGTCCACAGCAAACTAAGTGCTGTTATATACAGGGATTTTTAGTTCAGCCGATGAATAACTAAAAGGACCCAGATGGCAAATAGACAGAAAATTTGCTTTTGCCACGGGTGCATTACGAGTACTCGAGTTCCTGCAATCTTCCTATTTCTTTTTCCCAAAATGCACACGAAGAAATTATCTAATAAATCGCTAAATAAACTGATGAAATGTAAACTTATAAACCCAGTTATTTAAGTGTAAAAGGCCTTTTAAATTCAAAGAATTGTTGAGAAGAACAGCGTTAACACACATTTTCATAGTTAAGATGCTGCTGCATATCTGAGCGCAGCCTGCAATTACTGTTGATTTTTTATGGATTTCACGTGTTCCCTTTCCCAAGCCCGCTGTGAGAACAAATCTGACACACCTGGGCAGACAAAGGCTCCCCTTTCCTGGCAGCCCTCCCGGCCATTCCCGAATTTACCAGGCGATGGCGCGCTGGTCCCAGCGTTAATAGATAAAGAGTTGTGTACTGAGAACTTTTTTATGCCAAGGGAATATTTTGTCACACATTTTAGAAATGTCTAAAGAAAAAAAAAAAAAGAAAGAAGGAAAGTCGTGGTTTTTTCCTTCCCCCCTTTCCCCCCCTTTTTTCCTAAGGATAACAGAGGGGATTTAACTTTATCATGGATGCAATAAGGAAAAGCACAAAACTAGCACAGATTGGCTAATCAGTTACTGGGAGAGAGTTTATGATCCTTCTTCAAGGCACATACAGGTGAATATCACGGAGCACACGCTCAAATGCTTCCCTCTCGTTCCAAACATGTAATTAAAAAACTGTATGAGGGGAAGTCAGTTGTGGCTGCGGGTATATGAAATGCAATTAGAACAAATTATATTAATTAATGTCAACAACCTAAGTTATCATGCAAGCCCTTTATTTCTCTGACAATAAGCATTGCTTCTTTGGAGTGCTGAATTCATATTTGCAGGACACCATATGCTTCCATCTGAAACATCCTTGCCTGTGCTTTTGTGCCAGGAATTGGATGACACTTTCTCTCAAAAACATAGAGTGAAGGAAACAGTTTTACTTCAAAATAGGCAGGCACAGCTGTAAACGTGGAATATTGTTCTATTTACATGCTGCAATTGCTGGTACAATGTTGTCTTTTGATCTAGTTGAACAGGCTTCAGAGAGAGAAAAGAGCAGTGACAGAGGCTGATGAACTCAGAACCACAACTTCCTTCCAGTAAAGTCTTCTTTCATTTCTTCAAGCTATTACGCAATTCTGTATTTTCTAAGCTTTTGCAGAAGACACACACCTTAAACTGGAAGCAGAAATTGCCCAACCAGTTACACACTGGTTTCTTGCTGCTTAGATACTTGCTTTAAACAGAACTTAGATGGAACAAGTGAGGACGATTCTCAGGTAGCCTGGACGTCTCAGCTTGCCACAGAGCAAAGTTCAAGTCATATAATAGAAAATTCAAAGTAACTCTCTGCTTATCAAAAGTTAAAGGTCCAAGGGCAGTGAGCTGTACATGGAGATATGTTTTATATATGCTCACTTGTGGATATCTCATTATGTTAGATCCATTACCTGTCTCTGTAAAGCAGCAACCTTCTTCCACATTCAGGATATTCTTCTTCCACACTCAGACTTAGTACATTTAGGGTTGCTCTGGAGGGAGGATCAAGGCAAGAAGATGTCCCTAATTTTAGATGTCAGAGCTAGAAAGAAGCAGCTCACATTGAATCCTACTAAAAGGCCAGCACCTGCTGTGGCTAAGTAGGGGTATTCATTCTGCAGGGTTGTTTGCTTGGCTGCTTTATTTCTTCTTTTAGGAGTTCATACTTTGTTGATGATACAAGGTGTGTTTGTGTACAAAAGAGGAAGGAGGGAAGAAAACAGATAAAGCCAGATCATGTGGGTGCTGCAGATAGCAACTGGAAAACATTAGACTCCATTACATTGCCATGCAACCAACTGTGGAACACACTACTATTGCTGCACCAAATTGTGGTGGTCAGAAATGAAGTCAATACCTATTTCCTTTGCAGACTGTAGCATTAACTGATCTGTTGTGCAGTTCAACTCAGATGTCTGATGGTTTTACAGTCATTTTTCTCTTAAACTAGGTATGTTTTACCTGTCTAGCCTACACCACACACATTCCTTACTGATGCTAAGGATGAAAAACAAAAGGATTGGAACACTGACCCCATGTCCCTTCTTTGTTAGGTTGCCATGCTTTCTTTTACCTCTTAAGAAGAAAAAAGTCTAACAGGTAAAGAAGTTCTCTAGGCTATTGGTTTTCAAAACTGATTGCACATTGCTTCAACAAATGCTCATCTGTGTTAATTCCATGCCTCCCTGAAATCAGTACAAAAACATCCTCATAACTTCAAACTAACTTTCTTTTTCTATCTACTTTGTACAACATGCTATTGTAGCACTGAAATTATAGCTAACAGTTTGGCAATGAGGCAATGACCAGAACTGCAAGTCACTATGACTAGGATTGTGCTGTGGGTTTCTGCTTTGGGAATAAGGTGGATACTGCAGTACTAAAGCCAAATTCATTTTTCTGACCATAGCATGTTTCATTCAAAGCATTTCACAAGAGGTAAAATAAACACAGTAGTGGCAGCACAGTGCTAACACATCATTTAATAATGCTAACAGTAATTAAAAAAAGTATTTAGCCTTTACTGGATTATAAAAGAAGTCACACCAGGAGGGAGAGATACGTCATTAAATGAAACATTCTTAACAGCTTTAATAAAAAAACACCTTTCCCTTTGTTTTAATGTAGTGAATCAGTAATTTATTAGCAGTAGATGACTTTGCTTTTCTTTGTCAAACTGATAAGATTTTTCTGTTACTACCAGGGATTACAACTACTCAGGATTTTCTGCCTTTAATTCCTTGTTTGTGCCACAGTAGCAAGTAAAGGATGGTGTTTATTAGTTACTTGCCTACTGGAAATACATTTAATTCAATTAAAGAAGTGACACAAAACAGGAAATCAAGAATGTGAAAGTTTTTCTAAAGCTGAAAGCTTAAGCACGTTTATTTACACATAAGCTTTTCAAATTCAGCTAATACAGCACTTTGCAATTAAATATTCATATGCTGTAAAATATTGAAAAAGGAAGAGAAAGAGATTTTCACAAACATTGTGCTGTTAACAACCTGTGTAACAATATAGTGGGTAGATGAGGTGAATGTTCCTCACTTACACCTCACACCACACAGCACTGCTTTCTGAGGATGAAACACAGTTCTTTGCAAAAGGCCCTTGACCCACAGTCTGTCTCTCATGTTCCAGGACAGACCGGTCTCATGCCAGATACCACACAAATGAGTAAAATGATAGAGTGGCTCGAAAGCCAAAGAGTTCTAGAGAAGAGCTGTAGCCGTGCAGTGGGATGCAGGCAGCTCTGCCTTGTGACTGCGTGATTCAATGTGTGCTCCTCCAGGCAATGCTGGTGGGTTTGCGACAACACTCTGGTCCCCCCAGTCTATTTTTGGTGCTGTATCCTAATGATTTATCCCCCAGAGTGTGTAGCTCCTCAGTTTACCATCAGCAGCAATGTCTGTGCAGAATTCCCACTCACTTCAGCAGGGAATTCTGCTTTAAAAATACATTGCTGTGATAAAAGTCCCAAGTTCAAGACCTATTATCTCCTGCTCCTGCTTCAGCAATGCTTGGGGTCACACTTCACACAGTGAGAACATCAAGTCCAGCTGAGGGAGGGCAAAGGGAGTTTGAACTTAAAAGAAATTCCATTTTCTAATTACTCAGAAAACACATGAATAAAAAAAAGCTGTTTCGCAGCTGTTGCCTGGGCTGGCACTATCACAGTCTGCAGGGCTACAGGAATCACAGTGATTTATAGTGCTCAGGATTAAGACCTGCCAGACCCTTTCAAGTTTGGAGCTACAGACCATGAAAAAGTTATTTTGCCATTTCTTTGCAAAGGAGCAACCAGATGAACTGAATTTCTCTTACAGAACAGCCCTTATGCAAAATGAGAGATATTTTGATACAAGTGGGTAAGATAGTGTCTCCCACAATATTATTATCAGATACGGCCTTTATTTTTCTGCAGCAGCATGATTAAGAGAGAGCTTTCAGTAGCATGGACCTTACCTACCCACATACTGTTAATGTGCTAACAAATTCAAAGAAAAACTGCAAAGGTTTTTATGTGAGTCTTTATGCATGCTTAGGTATACAACCCAAATTTCTGCTTCATTTTTTTAAAAATGGAGAGACAGTTTTTAAGTATTTCTGTTACTTATGCACATACTGAAAATATACACACTTTTTGAAAAGTTTACAGTCTATGCATCCTTACTTTTCTAGTAAGAATCCTCTCCCCCCCCGCCCTGCCATTGTGCATTTATTACAATCCCATCAGCCTAAATAAAGCAAAGCAGAAGAGAGGAAAGGGAGAAGGAAGGCAAACATTACAGCAGGGCCTCTTCTGCTTATTTTCTGAGTTTAAACCATCAGCCTAACTATATTCTAATCTACTAATTTGATATGTGTAACTTTCTAGAACACAGTGCAGATGTACCAATAAATAGTAGTAACAGTAGAAATGAATTAGGCCAAGAACACTTTAACTTTTTCTGATGTGTTTGTTTTGATGGGTGAGACAGAAAGAGATTTGGCAAGAAGAAAATATGTGTCAGCAAGGGAAAAAAGGAAGAAGTCTCAGTAGAAAAGAGGGAGGAGGGTGTGAGAGACAGTAAGCAAGTAATACCAGAGTCTAGTAATATTCTAGATCAAATGTTTCACGTTGAAGAGTCTGATTTTTTACTGCTTGACAGCTGGGAAAACTGAAAGAACATTTATCTGAATTTTCACAGACATTCACATTTGTAAACCTTATGGAAACGAGGTCACAAAAGTGACTTGCTTTACCTTAGAAATGTTGCATCACAAAGTCCAAGTTATTGGTGCAGGACACTTTTTAGGGAATGTTACACATGGCCCAGTCTTGGCCAGGAGCAGCAGGAATGGTGTTGCCAGCTGGGACAGGGGCTCACCTGCATGCCCAGCACCCAGGCAGTGCTGCAGGGGAAAGCCCAGCCTGGCCCCTCATGCACTGGGCCAGACCTTGGAAGTGCTGAAAACCAAAACCAAACCAAACCCTTTGTCATGCTAATAGGTGTAGGTTTATTTAAATTGCTTTTCTAGCGTGGCAGTGCTGGCTGGTACATGGTCTATACCCTGAAGCCCAGGCAAACTCTCTCTCAGGCTCTCACTTGCCAGCACAGCTCCCAGCAAAGGCTCCAGCACCTGCACTGGGCAGCCCTCACACCTCCCTCAGCCCCCACACTGGGGCAGTGGGGAACGTGGCAGGACAGCCTGTCCCTCGGGAGGGTGACATTGTCCCCAGCCCTGGGCGCTGTGTCGGGGTGAGCCCTGAGGAAGGGCAGCACCTCCCCTGTGACAGCTCTGGCCAAAACACACTCACACACCACAGCATTATCTCAAAGTAAAAGCTCATTAAAGCAAAAAGGTCAAGGTGCAGCACGAACGGTGCTGGTGCAGCCCAGGTGAGGGTGTGATCCTTGGCCAGGGCGAGGCGCAGGGAAGGGAGGCACTGGAAGGGCTCTCAGCTCGCCCCAGCCGGTGGCTCTGTGGGTGTCAGGGGCGAGAATGCTCCTTTAGGATGGACAGAGCTGCTGGAAATGAGCTCCATGAAGGTCAACACTCACCTCGTGCAGCTGCAGTGCCCCAGGCCAGGTCATGGCTAATGCTCTTATTTCCATTCCAGTTACACTTCCAGGCGATCCCGTTCCCCGTGTGCTCCATATGGCTGGGATGTGCCATACAGCAGAGACCTCAGACAGCAAACTAAAGCTGTGCTGGGTAGCCTGGCCATGTTTGTTTAATCTGAAAGCTTTTCTGAGAAGTGTCCAACACCAAATACTGGCCAGATCCACTGAATCATTGCCATTACTCATTTGGTTTCCACAGCTAGTCCTGGGGACAGCCACCCAGGGGACAACTGCAGGATGAACCATTTCCTTCACCAATTGCATCAGGCCCCTCTGGAAGTTCCTATTTCCTAAAGGAGTGCCAATGAAGTAACCAGACAGTACAGCACTATATCAATGGCACTCTGTGGTAGAGAAATACAGGGGACAGCAGAAGGAGAAATGCTGACACCAGGGCTATCAGATGGAAAAAAAACCCAATTAAAGCTCAATACAGCTCTCTGGCAACCACACCACCACCAGATCTGCAGTTTTGAGGCCTTCAAGTACTACTATAATAACAAATTTTAGTAATTCATTGCATGGATACTGCGAAAAGCAACCTTCTATTCTGCTGTTCTTCCAGAAAGGTATTTACAAGTAGACTACTTAGAAAAAGTTAGAAAACATGACCACAGATTCTAATTATGCATTTCTAGTAGTGACTAGAACTACTAAAAAAACCCAAAAACATTTCTAATGGTTTCTAATCTATATTTGAAACTCTAACAAGTCAGTGAGCATTTTAATTAACGTTTGCAATTAAAATGAAAGTTGGAAGTGATACAGATCTTTGGAAAAGTATTAGAATTGGTGAGCAAAGTCAGTGATTGTTTAAAAAAAACAACCAAAACCCCCAAACCAAAACAAAGAACAGAATGGAGTAGGAGACAAAATGGAGTGAAGGAAGAAAGAGGAAATTATTTTAATAACCTCTAAATTGTCCATGGAATAAAAAGTCAAAGATTTGCATAACACAGGACAGGGAAGTCTTACTTTTCTCCTACGCATCAGCTCATAAAATTTAGCGAATTGAATCTTTACTGTTTGTAGAACAAGGAAATAATTTGTATACTGCTGTATGGATTTATGTTAAGCAGTTGAGCTGGGGAGGTACGGTAATTGCTCTTGGTGTGCTCTGCTTACGAGAAAAAACCCACACCTATGCAAGAGACAGATTTTTAGGGACAGTCACAGAAGATATAAAATCCCAGAAACTTTAAAAACATTCATAATCTTTTTGAAGTGCAGCAAAATATTTTGATTTCTCACATTATGTGAAAACACTCCCAACAAATCTGTATTAAAAACTAAAAAAATAGAGCATCTAGCAAAGCAAAACAGTTTATTACCACAGCTTCAAGACAGGATGAGAGAAGCAACAACCTGAGACCAATAGCAGTCACACTGCTTAATGCACTACTGGAAATATCACTGAAAAGTAGGTAAATACAAAAATTATGTAAAGATGAGTTACATTTATTTCCCCAACATTGACAGATATTTAGGTCATAGTATTTACAGACCATACAAGTGATTTATTGAAGAACAAACTCATTTAATTAATGCATCAACTCAGAGCACAGCACTTTGTTCTGTTTGGTACAGCCTAGCAAAAATATGGAAATACAGAATAACTTAGAGAAATATTTAAGAATATCTTCTGTATTAAAATACTTAAAACTTGTATTCCTCAGAGCACTGTATCTTTGTGGTTCTATGCAATCCAATCTTGTAATGTCATTCCTTGAAATGAAAGCTAAAAACATATTCTGAAGACTCCTTCCTCTCCTTCTAAAACATAAAAGCTGCTGAGTCATCCTTACTTGATAAATATTTACGCTGCATCTGATAAAATAACATTTTAACTTTTTTTTTTCCTCAGCTGAAGAAAACATAAAGCTTCTGAAGCCAAGCTACTTTGAAATTTGGGAGACTGGTTTCCTAACTGAAGTTTGTCTTTGCCACAGCAGAGTAACCTAAAGCACTTGACTATTACTCACTTAAGGGGACTTTTTCCAGATAGCAGTTGTTTCACTTTTGCTTTCTTCCTCACAGAAACTAATCTGGCTTCTGAACATCCACTGTAAAAGAAACTGAGCAATAGGTTGTGAAACTGCTTAGAAGGTGACACATACAGAAAATAGCTACAAAAGGACTGTTCTACCACTGGATGCATTTCTTTTCCTCATTAATTTCCGGGGATTTGCCCAGTACGTTCTTTCCCTGGCCAAACCATAAGAAAAGACACAGATGCTTAGAGAGGAACTGTCTCTTCATTCCTAACTTCAATCTGTTAGTTTCTCTTTGATAAAGTAGATGTTCCTAATAGCACATAGAAATGTTTAAAAATATTGTTAACTGTGCAGTACATTTGAGCTTTCACTTGAATGGCCTTGCACAGAAAGAAGAAATTAACATTATATAGTTAGTTTTGGATAATGCAAGTAACTTCTTCTAAATTTAAACATGAACAATATTTAAATACCACAGAAATTATCTCATTTTCATTTCTGTTTTAGCCATGTCAAACTCCTATGTCCTAATCCTGCAGTCTCAAATACACTCTTAAATAACCTGCTGGACTCCTCAGCAGGTTAAGGTGAGCACACACAGAAGAATTTGCAGCAGAACATTAGTTTTGACTTAAATTGCCATCACATCTAATGTAAACAAGGAATAAAAGTATACTTTATGACCACATATGTTTCCACACAAAGACATCCTGTGGCTATGACTTTGGTCTATATACAGCACTGAAATATAGTATAGAGAGGAAGCAGACCAGGAATTCCAGTTTAGAAGGGCTTTTGGGCAATCTCCATTTATAGAATTTACAGGAAATGTTGTAAAAATTTAGGATTTTATTAAAAATTTATAAATTGACAAAAATAATGAATTTTGAAAAAAACCCCAAATTCTACAAAAAGTGTGAAGGCTTTTTCCATCTATAATTACCATCTGAATATTCAACATTTGACATCTAATGCCTACTGAAAATGAATGTTTGAGTCAGATTTTTGGACTATGTGGATGCTGTATGCCAGCTTCTAAAGCAACATGAAACTCCTCATCCAGAGTCCAAAAAAATGGAGGGAGACCCTAAAAACGTAGCAGAAGCATTTCCGCACACTGATTCCAGTAGTCAAGTTTGTGCAGAAGTGATTCCACTAGATTCATAGGGTACCTTTTTGAGGCAACAGCAACTTCTCACTTCGTAAGCTTTTTGACATTTTCCAGCTCTTCTATAGGTTTCCATTTCTGTTGGACTGTTACTAGCTGTAAGAAACAGAAAATGTGAAAGTTAGCAAAATCCTCTCCCACAGCCCCCATATCACACATCAACTTATTGGTGAAGAATTTTTAATAGCTTTACATTTTCCTTTCAGAAGTATGCAAAGAGAGCAACTGATGACATATATAACATTTTGTTGAGCAAAATCATTTGGCCATTACATAGGTAATAATGCAAAAAATTTTATTTTTTCTTATTCTAGATGCTCTGCTAAATGAAGCTATTTCTCCTTCAGGGTGCAGTACTCAAATATTCTTAGTCAGCTTTGTAATTCAGGAACAAGGTAAGGGGCAACAGCCTTCCTCTCTACTCCAAATTTCCACTGTTATCAATGGAATTGAGTAAATGGATGCTGAGGTGGGAACTGACACAGAACAGCAACAAGGATATGCCATAAATTCAGGATCAGACATAGAATGTAATAGCTGGATCCCTATCATTAGGTAATACAGGGAAGATGTAATGAATTAAGAATTGGTTTCCACTACTAACTAGATATACATCAGCTTTACATGTGTTTCCTCATTAATATTTTACTAGGTCTTACACATTTAAAAGAAGTTACTCACTGTGTTGGAAATACATGCTACTTATACTGACTGTATTAAATGTACAAATTACCTTCTGAGGCTTGGTAGGATCAATACTTTCCCATGGTTCTGGATTGCCACTCTTGTTAATGCTTTAAAAGAAGGTAAAACAAAACAGGTACCATGTTTTAAGGTGTGTTCTTGCATACATTTTTCTTATATGAGCAGCCTATCATCAGCAGAGCTATTCAGTTAAGTAAGGAGTTCCCCAAAACACAAGTTTACAGGTTTGGGTGTTCTCTTTCAAATTCTGTGTAGGAATCAACAATGGCTTGCTTTATTTGCAGCTTCCAAAGCACCAAGCAAGCCACCACTGTTCATGTACCACGTGTCATTGTGAGGGAAGCAAGCTGAAAAATCCCAACTGACTAAGGACACAAAGAAAGGGGACTCTGACAGCTAAAATGCTTATTCCAATCACCTTAAAGTAAATAAATAAACTCCCCAAAGCTTGAAGTGTGTAGGACTTAATTCCAATTTGGCCAAGCCATTAGAATATTAATATAATCAAATGCTGTTCCTTATATACAAGTCACTAGCCTGGTTGCAACATATCTGCATCTCATCTACCTATCCAATTATTTGAAATTTTTGGTAAGAACATTTAAAACCTGTTGCACCTACAGCAAAGAAAAAATATAATTATTAAATCAAAAGTTAGGAAATAATTTGACTGTCCTCCAAATGAATTAATTTCTTCACTATTTACAATCTGCAGATATTTTGGTTATTACCAGTAGTCTGGAACATGCAATTTTTTTTTTTTTTTTTTTTGTGTAAAAAGTGATGGTCAAACACCTCTGTTGAACACAAAAAGGTTAGGGTGAGCAGCAAACAAGAAGTATTTTGCTTACATCACATCAGATTTGCCGAGTAGGGAATAGACACTAAAAGAGAACGCCCCAACTGCTGCCAGGGACAATATTCCAGCCAGGGGAATGAGCTGAAAGATAAAAGGGAGAAAGGGCTGAACTGGTGCCCAGGCTGAGGGCCAGGAGCAGGGGTGAAGGGCACTGCGGTGGGAGTCGCTGTCGGGGGGCATCGCCCCTCTGTGCTGCTCCTCGCACCTCCCTTCTCACACGGGAGTCCCGCCCGGCTCGGGTCCCTCCCGCAGCACCTGCCGCATCCTCCCGGCAGGACTTACTTCTCTCTTGGTTTTCAGCGTCCGGAGGATGCTCCTGCTCATGGTGGCGGCGGCGGCGGCGCTGGCTCCGGCGGTTCGCGTGGCCGCACCGGGGCAGCGGGGCGGGCTCCCCGCGCTGCGGCCGCACCGCGCTATATGCGGACCCGGCGGCGGAGGCGGGACGGGACGGGACGGGCCGGGATGGGATGGGATGGGATGGGACGGGCAGCAGTGCCACCCCCCGCCCCGGCGGCAGCCGCAGGGAGCGCCCCGAGCTGCCCCAGACCCCAAAATGAGCTGCCGGAGAGCGGGAGCGGCGTGTGCGGGGTGCGGCGTGTGCTCTTCCCGCCCTCCTTCAGCAACTCCTGCTCTCTCCAGTACTCAAACTGCTTCTCCGTTTCTCCGTCTTCTTGTCTGTCCCCGTCCCCAGGCAGCTGCCCGAAGAACAGCACATGCAGGCAAACGCCCAGGAGAGGCCATGCCCTGCCTCTTGCAGAGCTCAGAGAGGTGCCTACAGTGCCCCAAGGAGCAGCCCACTGTCACCGTGTCCCATTTTGCTGCAGCAAAAGCTTAACCCAGGCCCGGGTTCCCCTCACTCTGCTGGGTTACGCAGCTCCCATCTCTTCCCAGCATCCCTGAGAACAACTACCAGGGGCAGGCTGGAGATGAACGGTGCCAGCCAGCGCCTTCTGTCCGTCTTTCTCCCCTTCTCTTGCCCACTGGAAAGCAGCGAGAGGACGAGGCTGCCTTTACTGCACGCTCTGCTGGCTCCCTGAGGCAAGAACAGACAGGACAGGGCACAAATGGCTCTCTTGGTCCCTCTAGGGAGCAAATCTGGAAGTTTAGCAGCAGCGTCTTTGAGGCGAAGGACCTGGCAGCATTTTGCTGTTACAGCTTTCAGACCTGGCAATTCTAATGCAAACTCTCAAACACTGGGAAGCAAAACAGACTTACCGAGAAGGTTTTCATAATTTTTCTCAGCGCTCCTGCTGAGAAACCTTCAGCTGTTCGGGAAGTTCACTAGCACTGCTAGTTTGTTGCCAGAAATAAAGCAACAGAAAGGTCCTTTCTATAAAATGGTGATCAAAGCCACCGAGCTCTAGGATGCTCATTTATATCTGAACCCTGTCCTAGGTTAAAATGGCTTCTACTACTGCCTCTTGCCCTCCACTGTCACCAACTGCCTTGGAACTTCCTTTTGTGATCCATCTCACTATAAACCACACTCAGTGCAGTCCCTAATGCCCTTGTTATGAGCAAGAAATATTTGTTACTGGGTTTATAACTCATGAACCTCAGCTGAAATAAGAAACTATCTTTGACAGTGGTGTATTCCATTCAAATATTTTCACTGGGAAAAGATAATAAGAAATAATAAAAACCTTCCTACCCTAGAAAGTTAAAATGCACACTTACATGTGATACCAATTTCCTTGGATATAACTGTGTATTTTAGAAGGTGACCTACAAAAATGTATTGACAAAGAATGGTTGCGTGGGGAAAAGAATTCTGCACACATTGTTATACAGCAAACTTCCTTCTCTAAAGAAATGATTATAGTTTGAGTTCATTACATACTTTTTATCTGCTTACCCAATCCAAATGTTTGTACAGAGTAAGCAGTAACTGATCTAAAATTATTCCTAAAACTCCAGACTTCCAAATCTACAACAAGGTATTAAGCACTGACAACCTTTTCACTGTAATTTTGGAATCCTCTTGTAAGAAAGTACTACTGTAAACAGGCACATATAAAACACCTTACATTTCATACAAAATGGGACATACTTCTTCCTATTTAACAATCTGAAAGCTTTTCTACTTTTTAAATATTCACTGTCCTTTGGAGACTTCACTACACATTTTAAATTAAATACTCTTGTTATGCCAGTGTTTATACTGAAAACTAGGAAATCTACAGTAACACTAAGCTGTTCCACAGTGCTTTATCTAAGTATCTCGATTACTTGGTTCATCAGGTGTAAACCTATCTAAAGCAAACAAGATTTTAATTTATTATTCACTATTGAAATTACAGACCTTTGACAAGTGAAACTTTACTGTATTTCATACACCCTGAAAACTACAGTAAGTATAGAATTAAAAAGCAGAAAAGATGGAACGCTTTTCAAAATCTTTGCAATATATTTAAAAATACCTATACCACTCCTTTTTGATTCAAGAGGCTAATTCTTGATTATGGAATTTTTCATAAAATTCCAAGTCTTTTATGTTTAAGGATGGTTTTACAGTCTTCAATGATTTCACAAAATGCTCATGTTTCACGGCAGTTGCTTCAAGTCCATTCTCTTGCAAAGCCAACAAAGCAGCCTTTAAAAGAAAAAAAAAACAACTTGAAGTGCTTATCGTATTCTAAATTGTAAAGAATTTACTGTAAGTATTCTAAAATATTTTACAAATAACAGTGTTAGGTAAAGCACTTGAAAACACACTATAAAGTTCACGGTTATTTAACAATAAAATAAACAATAAAAAATAAAAAATAATAGCAATAAACATCAAATAAAGTTACTATAACATTTTCATTCACTTTTTCTGTCTGCATTAGACAATGTATCTTTGATCACATATGTATTTGGATGTTCTTCCTAGTCATCTCCCTTTTGTATACAACTCATCTCAAATTCTGGATTTCTCTCCTCAAATTTTTCTCTTTAGCCTTGACAGTACATGCCAATTTCAGTTAAAAGTGCTGCAGGTGCCTCCAGTACACAGAACACAATTCACCTAGATGTGAGCGTGGATTAGAGAGGGCTACATGAAACAAAGGGTGGTACAGTTCCTTAACTGTTAGTAAATCATCACAGAAAGACTTCATTCTTATTTGGCTTCTTTATTTAACGAATTAACCCTTGTTCTGTTCTCCTGTTTTACTCATTCTCTTTATATCTTCAATACAAACTGTGAAAGAATCTGTACTACTGATGGTTTGGTAACATCTGTGCGTTAGCTGTCTTTCTTCATTGAAAGTTTTCACTTATAGTTTATTTCACAGATGAATCAGAAGTATTTCTTACCTCCTTGCACAGATTTTCAATGTCAGCTCCAGAGAAGAGGTCTGTTAGGACTGCCACATCTTGTAATGACACATCAGGATCTAATGGAATTTTTTCAGTGCAGATTTTCAAAATGGAAAGTCTTCCCTGTAAATTGGTGCGTATGGTATAAGAAAACAAAACCAAACAACCCCAAAATTAATCCTTCTCCAAAGCAGTTACAAATTGAAATTAGAAGGAAGGAAAATACAGAAGAGTACCAAAACTACCTGGTTTTGGTGGAAGAATAATATTCTATTAATGGAGACAATACTTTTATGGTTATATATTAAGGTCTGTTATTCACAGTTACTCATTCCTTCACAAAAACACAGTATTTTAGACTGAAGAGTCCATATTTGGTCTGCTTTGGATCAATTTTTTTTGTGAAGTTCAGGACAGACAACTTGTTACTGGTATTTCCTAAATTGTAGCTTGATTTTGTAAACACAGCAATTCTCTAATCTCTGTTATGCAATACTATAACTATATGCATCAGTTAAAATGTTACAGGTGTTAAAAATACAAATGTCTTTATTCGTTCTTAAGTTTCTTCATTGTACCTTGAGTTTGGTGACTGATCTTCCGTGAATCATCCCTCAATTGTTAAATATGTTACAGGAATATGGCCCATTTGCTCTTAAAGTAAAGTATACTGGCAATTCATCTCTCTCCCTTTAAAGTAACATATGGATGTGTAATACATCACCTTCAGATCTGGAGGTGGAACATAGATCATCTTGTCCAGCCTTCCAGGACGCAACAAGGCATCATCCAACATATCTGGTCTATTTGTTGCAGCAACTACCATGAAATCTTTGTTCAAAGTTTCCTGAAACTCCAGCTGAGTAACAGATCATATAACAAATCAGTGCAACATGGTTAAGATAGATAGTACCAAAAGATTTTAGTTAAAAACTAATGAGAAGAAGGGAAGGGCAAAAAGATGATGGACCTTTACATGTAGTTATTTTCATTTCAATACTAATATTTAATTTTTCTTGAGGTAAAAAAATGCCTTGCTGGAGGCCAGATTATATGATAAAGAAGAAATATGGTTAGCATCTGCCTTGACAATAAGGACAGACTTTTCCTTGGCCAAGTTGTAACAAAAAACTTTTACATGTAATTCTACAATTACAAAATGTATTCTACAATTCTGGAACTGTTTTCTCTAATATTCCCCCAGAAAGTATCATAAGAAGAACAACTTTAAACCCAGAAAACCTAAATATTAAATATTGTGAACCATTCGCTGAAAAGTGAAGGAACAACTTTTTGTTTAAATAAGGAACTGACCATAACTGTGCTTCTTTTGTATGTAGTATGTGTGAGAAGGATCTGCAAATGAAGTAGAGGGAATGCTTATAAAAAGTAAGTTCAGGAACAAACTTGAACAATAGTAAAAATGACACAAAGTCAAAAAAAATTACTTTTGTGTCAAGAAGAGGATTTTTGTGACAGAAGATGAACACCAACTAGTAATGGTCTTTAGCCTGTGTGGGTGTTTTGTTCCAACAAAGTCTCATTGAGGAATAGTGTACGTAAAAACATTCAGCAGCTTATATATGGTATTTTCTAAAAACTAGAAATTATGACAAAGAGCATCTTGTATATTTTTAAGCTTGAGGATTTTAAGTTGTGAATGCCAACAACTAAAATTTTTAGAACAACTGGACAGCATTTATCATTCTTCTTACACAGAAAAGGGAGCATAAATACCTTCCTTTCCTCATTGCTTTGCTCCTGGCACTGAGCCTCAAGCTGTAGCTTGCCTCCTCTTCTTTCTGTAACTTTGAGCCCAACACCATCCAGCTCATTGAGAAGAACAGAAAGCACCCGCTCCGAGACCCCATGGCCAGTTCTGCTGTGTGACCGAGACCCCAAGATAGAGTCGATCTCATCTAGGAATATTATTGCTGGAGTATTTGCTCTTGCTTGGCGAAAAACCTTTTTCAAAAATATTAATAAAATGTAAATGCATGCATTTTATCAGGTAAGGTGAAAAAATCCCATTTACATACACTCTGTATTTTACTTACTTAACTTTAAAGGTACATTTGTAATGATTCACAAGAGCTGTTCTGGCTTATGTTTACTACAGGCAAATTCTGCTTCTTATTTATACTCTTAAATTAACTGAAAACACAAGAATAGAAATACTTAAAAAGTTTAAAAATTTATAATTTTAGGGATAGACTGTCACTTTATATAAATGTGAATTTCTAAGCCATTTCTATTTAATAATCAGGTGAGAGCTCTATGATCTTTCCAATAACAAAATTTAGGTCTAATTAATACTTTACAAAAAACAAGCAAAAATAAACCATAGACCTTACACAAATTAAAAACTGTACCTGAGACAAAATCTTCTCTGAGTCTCCAACGTAAGGTGAGAACAGGTCAGCACCACTTACAGAGAGGAAGGAACAGTGACAACTCGTGGCCACAGCCTTCACCAGCGTGGTTTTGGCACAGCCAGATGGCCCATAAAGCAGGATACCCTTGGGATGGGACAGGCCCATCCTAGCAAATGCCTGAGGAAACTTCAGAGGCCACTCAATACTCTGCCATAAAAAAGGGATGAAATTCTTAGTGACAAGACTAGAGCTCACAGGCAATCAGTAAAACTGCCAAGCACATCACTTCCTCTCCTTGATACAAACATTAATTTGAAATCAGAGAATACCAATTTAGTTTTTCTTCATATAATTCCCCTTCTTAAAGTCTCCATCTGAAATACAACTAAAGGCAATCCTGGATAGATGACACACAAGAGCCATCTCTGGCTAAATATTCAGGAGTGGACAAATTATCTGGCTGCAAGTTAAGTATTTTTCAGCTACTCAAAATCATACATATTTTCCCATGATATCACTGTGCTTGGTGGTGATATCTTGTGACTGGAAGACTTCTAGGTCGAACACTGTAATAACTTAATGTGGTATCAAAAATGTTTAAAATACAGTTTATAATCAGGTGATTTTCAAGAGAATATTTTAATAATTAGCATACAGAAAACCTTGGAGCATATGCTTATGAGAAATTAGCTCTTTATCTAAATTTGTTCCATATGTTACCTGTTTTAACTTTAACTTGACATCTTCAAGGCCACCAATTTGCTCCCAAGTCACAGGTTTACACTCTGTTAGTCCAACTGCACTTCGAAAAGAGGATGGCTGAATTTTTTTAAAAGCTTCTTGGAAATTTCCCATATTAATCACAGTTTCAGTTGAATCCTGAAAAAAGCCAAAAAGAGAAAGAATATTAACAATATTTTAATGTAATTCTTAAATGTTGCATTAGTATGCAAAACACTTCACAAAAGGCCAAATGCAACCAATAAAGAAGCCAGTTCCTGCCACAATGAGCTTAAGAACTGCAGATACAAAAATGTAACACAA
The DNA here is from genome assembly GCA_035222235.1 of Margarornis squamiger. Taxonomy (NCBI): domain Eukaryota; kingdom Metazoa; phylum Chordata; class Aves; order Passeriformes; family Furnariidae; genus Margarornis; species Margarornis squamiger. The sequence goes on from JAWWTY010000016.1 coordinate 10,703,412, forward strand.
AATAAAATATATTCTCTTTAATGGCAAGAAAAAACTATTTTAACAGAAATTAATGTTTTAGAGAAAACTACTATTCCCTAAATTATAGCTCCATTAGAGCTAAATCAAATGGTTGAAAATTTCAGATACCACACACCAAATCCTACATAAACCTCTAAATAGAAATAAAAAGGCTGCAACATCCATTTTCACCCCAATGAAGAATGCAATGCATTTGATCTCAAACCTGCTATAAAATACCATTATTAAACTACAGATGCAGTAACAGAACTAAAATGTATTTTAGAAAGGTGGTTGCAGCTTTCAAGACAAATAAATGGGCCATCTACGTATTCATTATTTTCATCTGTCCATCTATTCTGAGATACCAGGCTCAAATTATTTTATTATTTTCAGTACTTTTAAGGTCTCTGGAGGAGATGAAAGTTTTAAAAATACAATACTCTCTTTTTTTCTACCCAAGTGAAGATACAGGGTTCTACCACTCTCTGTAGATCCTGCTGACTCTGGAAATTTTGCAAATATAGCTTTAAATTTCTGCTCAGCCATTCCAGATGAAGAACTACACCAAACAGGTATCTCACCATTTTTGTAAAAGTCAGAATATAGACAGGAATATTAAGAAGCAGATATTATAGAAATGGAATTAGAGAATTGGTAAGAGGTTAAATTTCTGCACACTGGGCAGTTGTCTGCTTTGTGTCTACAACAATGTTACATCCAGTCATATAACCCAGATGATAATCTTTATTTTCACTAGCTATTATATACTTGTGTATCAACCTAACTTTAATTTGCAGTTATTAGAAAGCAGAATTCTAAATGAAATAAATGAAATTAAATAGCTTCAAAAGAGAGTTTTGGTGGACACAGTTTACTTTGCCAAAAAAGACTAAAATCTCTGCTTTGCACAATCCTAAAAAGGATGAGGATAAAAACTTTAAGCAAAACTTTTCACTCAGAAAGAAGAAAAAGGTCTTTTCGGGTGAGAACTGAAAGGACTAGCAAAAATGGCGGATCTACTTTTGTAACACACGGTGTTTTTCAGTATTTTAATTTGTGAGTCTTCAACTTCTTGAGCTTCTCGAGTAAAGCTGATTATGAATGAGGAAAGGGTGGTCAGTATGTTAATGACATTGCCCTTGACTGATGTGCAACCATACCAAAGCGTTGTGGGACAGAGCCTGCAGAGCAGCTTCTCTGCAGAGTGCTGTGAGGTCAGCTCCAACATACCCAGGCGTCAGTTCTGCCAGCTGGACCAGATCAACGTCTGGAGAAATGGGCATACTGGATGTAAGCAACTGCAGGATGGATCTTCTCTGAGTGACTGTTGGGGTCCCAATAATAACCTAAACCAAATATAATAAACAAAAATTGTAAGTAGATATTGTGCTATGTTCACTTTATTTTATTCACCTGGGCAAGCAATTTTGTCTCTGCTTTATATCGCTTACTAGATTTATATATACTTATCTTGCAACTAAAGAGTTTTACAAGAAACCTATTAGCAGCACTATACAAATGACAAAATACCCCTTACTTTTCAAGCAAACAGTGTTTGTATAAACAGTTGTTCTTAAGACACTGTCAGCTAGTGTCTACCAAGTCCCATTTTCAGGTAATTTCAACATAAGACATAACACTCAAATAACAATTTCATTGCATTGCAAGGACTAAATTAGATTAATATGATAGGAAAAAAGTCAGTAAGATAGCCATTCACACATTATTAAAGCACAGGTGAAACAGTCATAAATATATATCTCAAGACTCTGTAAATCCTGGAAAATAATGAAAGCATTAAAGATCTTGACTAAACTGCATGATCCAGGAGTGTGTTTAGCCAGAAAAATAATACAAGCAAAAGAACTGTGAGCTGCACAACTGTGTGTGTTTTTCTTCTTTTGACTACTAGGCTAACAGAAGCTTTCCAGACAGACTCCAAACCAAAATCTGAACAGAATTTCTGTCACAACAGGTTACTAGTTCTCTGTCACAATAAACCTTTAAGGAGACATGTATAAATCTTCAATCTAGAATTTAAATGAAAGAAACCTAAGCCTATAAAGCTAAGCATCTGTAAGCAAACAGCTCCCCTCAAGAACAGGTCCATGTCTTTATGATATTTTATTAAATAGCTCCCCCTCCACATCCATATGGAAAGAATGAAGTGTGTATAAATAACAGGCTTTATTTACCTCTCTGTCAAATCTGCCAGGTCTTCTCAGTGCAGGGTCTAATGCATCTGGCCTGTTTGTTGCTGCCACAATGACCATCTTACCCTCCCTCCTTACACCATCCAGGAGCGTCAGCAGCTGAGCAACAAGGCGATCTTCAGGAGCACTGTTGGACCTTCCTCGCTTGGGGCACAAAGAATCAATTTCATCAAAGAAGAGCACGGTTGGGCCTTCGCATGACATTTCTCTACCCTTTTCAAAGACTCTTCGCAAATTCTCTTCAGCTTCTCCCGGCCTCGAACCGTGGAGGGCAGGCCCACTGACACCAACCAGAAATGCACCCAGCTCTTCTGCCACTGCCTTCACCAGCAGAGTTTTCCCTACGCCCGGGGGCCCAATTAACAGCACTCCATTGGGGACAGAAAGCCCCAGCCTCCTAAAAGTTTTTGGGAAGCGCAAAGGCAGATCAATCATTTCCTTCAAAGGCCTTCCCACATCATCCAGTCCCGCAACTGAAGCTCTGGCAGTGCCTTTCGACAGATGCCTGTACCGCTCTAAACTGATCACCTCCTTAATCCTTATGCTCGTCTGGGGGGTTATCAGCCCGGCTTCCTCCGCCGAAGAGTCCGCAGACAGTATTTCAATGCACACCACGGGGTTCTCGGGGCTCGGCGCCACCGTCACGAGGTACCCGGGCGCGATGTAGACACTGCTGAGCAGCTCCCTGACGCTGTCCTGCAGGGCGGCCCCGGGCGCGCCGCCGGGGCCCAGCACGGCCCTGAGGGCCGCGGTGCGGAGCGGCCGCCGGGGCAGCACCCGCAGGTGGCGCAGCCCGAGCCGCAGCCCGCGGAGCCGCGCCGGGGCCAGCCCGGCCGTGCCGCAGCTGAGGTCGGCCTGCAGCAGCCCCTCCGCCCGGTCGTGCCTGGGCCAGGCCGCGCACAGGCAGCTCCCCCCGGGCAGCGCGATGCGCAG
>JAWWTY010000016.1:10706660-10833987 GCA_035222235.1 Margarornis squamiger
TGCGCAGCGGGGCGCCCAGCGCGGCGCCGAGCGAGGACAGCGCGGCGGGGCCCAGGCGGCACCGCTGGGTGCCCTCATCGGCCGCGTCCGCCGGCAGCAGCCGCAGCGCCGCACCCTCCATCCACCCCGCCCCGCCGGGCTCCCGCTGCGGCTGCGGCTGCGGCGGGATGGGGCGGCCGGGAAGGGAGCGGAGCAGGGATGGGACGGCCGGGAAGAGACAGCCGGGAAGGGAGCGGAGCCGGGCTGGGACGGCCGGGAATGCAGAGGAGCAGGGACGGGACGGCCGGGAAGAGACAGCCGGGAAGGGAGCGGAGCCGGGCTGGGACGGCCGGGAATGCAGAGGAGCCGGGCTGGGACGGCCGGGAATGCAGAGGAGCAGGGACGGGACGGCCGGGAACGCAGAGGAGCCCGGAACGGAGGCAGCAGCTCCCACGCGGCCCGGCCGCCCCCGCACTGCGCAGGCGCCCAGCGGAGCGCGCGCTGTCCCCGCCCCTGCCCCTGAGGGCGCCGCCCGTGCCGGGCGGGGCGGCGGGAATGGCGACGGTGCGAGGGCCGTGTGAGGGCACGGCGGGCGGGGTGCGGCCGGGCAGCATCGTGACAGCCAGAACACGGCACCGACGGCCTCGTCCAGTGTCTCCTTAAACACCTGCACCACCTCCTTGGGCAGCCCATTCCAATATCGTCTCTTTTTTTTTTTGTGGAGAAATTCCTCCTAATAGCCAACCTAAACCTCCCCTGACGCAGCTTAAGACTGTGTTCTCTTGTCCTGTTACTTGTTGCCTGAGAGAAGAGCCCCACCTGGCTACAACCTCCTTTCAGGTAGTTGTAGAGAGTGATAAAACCTCCCCTGAGCGTCCCTTTCTCCAGGATAAGCACCCCCAGCTCCCTCAGCCGCTCCTCATGGCACTTGTGCTGTGGGCCCTTCCCCGGCTCTGCTGCCCTCCCTGAGCTGAGGGGCCCAGCACTGGACACAGCACTGGGTGCCCAGAATGGAGGCAGCACTCACTGCCCAGAATGGGACACAGCACTGGGTGCCCAGAACGGGACACAGCACTGGGTGCTCGCTGCCTCCCTCAGTCCCCTCAGTCGCTGTCTTGGGAAGGGCTGTCAAAGGTGAGGTGAATGCTGTGTCCCAAGACTTCTTATACCCTCACCCCGCAGATGAAATGGACTGACCCCCTTCCTCATTGCTACTCGCCTTGTTCTCCACAGAGCTGGTTCACAGCAGGGATCGCTTGCTGCCCTCATTTCATCTCCTCAGCACCTCCTGCCTGTAGGTTTGGCGCTTCTTAAACATGTTCCCAAAAGTTGTTCTTCCCCTTTCCCATGGGCCTGCCAGTGCTTCCCTTGGCCCAGGGCAGCACCTTTTTGTCGCCAGCAGTCAGGGCTGAGTCAGCTGTGGGTGCTGGTTGAAGAAACACCTGGGGAGCCACACGGCTTGAGAAACTGCTGAAAGAAATATTGGTTATTTATTCAGCAATTGGTAAAACTGTTGTAGTATGTTGCTCTGACAAATAATCAGCATTTAAGAGAAATTAATTGTATAACGTTTTGGTCCACCACCTTCTTAAACTGCTATGAATTGTGCAGTACTTTGATAGAAACCTTCCAGGACGTCTGTCAGCATTGTGGGATACAAGAAAAAATTGTGACCTACAAAATTTAGTATGTGCACAATTTTATTCTTGCAAGTAGCTTCATTTTAAGTAAAGTCACATATGTGCCAAATACATACAGACTTTATTTGAGACCACATGTGTACAAAAACTGGGATCTCAAATGCAGGAGGCCAGTCAGACATGGTTATATTCACAGAAAACCCAGAGAAGGTGGTTTACAGAACAACTACAGTCTTTCCTGCATGTATTCTGAAGGCCTCAGTGCGGGAAACATAATAAAATATTTTTGATGGTGTCCTGCTCAATCAAATTCCCTACTGAACCAAGGGTTGTACACAAAATATTTCAGTAAGCCATATGAATAAAAACAGACAGTTAACAGAGCCAGTTCAGATGATTTGAAATGCTGAATAGAACTCGGAAGAACAGCCTAGGGCTGAGCAATGTGAAAACCACCAAGCTTTCTCTTTAAGCCTAATTATGTGCAAAAGGGCCTATGAGATATTTCCTTTTAATTCATGACCACTTTTCTCCTTTCAGTGTTTATTTTCTATTCCTTTACTCTTGGATATCTACTTAATGTTTCTTTTCATAGCACAGTTTTATACTGCACATGTATGCAAATGTTTATGTGGAATATGCCTATATGGAATATGTAGACTTATTAGGTATTTAGTGTGGGACATGGTAATGTCTGTCCAGAGAATGTACAGACAAAAGATTATAAGGGGCTTTCATTCCAAGAAGGCAAATGTATTTTCAAGCCAATGTCTTATAAACACATTCTCTTGTTTTATTTCTTTCCGTCAAAGGTTCTCATAAACACGAGTGCCCTCAAGTACTTACTCGATTAAACAAAAAACATACTCTGTTTAAAATGGCAGATTTGTGTTTCAAAGTTTTGAACTGTAAGTGGTAGACACTCCGCTTGGTTTAAAAAAGTTGTGTTTAGGAAAGAAAAGTATGGAAAAGTGCATATTTGCAATGAGCTCAGTGGTTTATATTCATATATAGTTGTTCTTTGTAACAGACTTATTGTAACAGCTGGAAAATCTGATTTTTTATGAGAAGGAAAACACCTGCAAATCTAATCTTGAGTAACAAAGAATTTCAAATAATAGTAGTTAGAATTATTGATTTGAGTCTCCCTTGACTTCAGTGAGGAGAAGTTTAGGTCTTTTTGCTGGGTTTTTGATGACAAATATATGGGAGAGGTGCTTTGCAGTAATCCATCTATTTTTCCAATTTAAAATTTACTTTGATACAGATTTGCATAGATATAATTGGATAAGCAACAATCTTTTTTCTTCCTGCCTTCTGTTTGTTATAGTTTCATGATCAGTTTACACAGTAAAAGGAGTTCCACTCTTTATCAACTTCATTATATAACTCTTCTACTTCTTTTTAATAAGAAAAGCATCAATATAGCAAAGATGATGAGCTTGTTTGATGTAGGACTATTTTTTCTTGCAGAGTTGGTTAACTGGAACTAAATTATGGGGTTTTTTTGCATTACATTGCCATGCAAATGCTTATGTTGGTGCAAGGAATGCCTTGAAATAGGCATTGAATGGGAAGCGGAGGGAGGGCTGTGACCTCTTGTGATGGCAGTTCCAGTTTGTGTCATCACATTGGTTGTAGAAAATACAGGCAGTGGTTTAGGTGAAACAAGAGAAAGCCACCAGCCTGCTGGGCAGGTGTTTACCGGTAATAATGTCTGAAATATGAAGGAAATACTTCTTGTTTCATGAAAACGTTAAGCTGAAATGAAGCACTAACTGATGAAGCACAATAGTCTTATCTTACATAGGAGATTTGACTGTGTTAATGCACACTGCTAGCTAATATTTTTGAATTTATTCTAGTTATCTATAAATTAGTAACAATAACATGCTTGGGGTCCAACGTAAAAGCTATTACACTGTTGCTTGATGAGCACATTTCAGTGAATTTTAATTTAAACTTCTTTGATTTTTTGCTGTAGTTTATTCTTGTAATACCAATTATTTTACTTTAATACACTGTTAATTCAGTTCTTTTTCGTATAATGAAGTGGAGCCCGTGAAACACTAATATGTCCTATTGAAAGTGCACAGGATTAACTTTTTTTGATCAAACAGTGGGATAAAGACCTTATTTATGTAATTTAATAAAAAACTTTGCTGAGTGACATGGCTCTGCTTTGCAATGTATACCTTTTAATAACCATGGTCCTGAAAAATTTACAGACCACAAAATTAACAGTGACAAAGTAGCAAAGAGGTATTCCACCAGGAATTTAGCTTAAAATGACAAAAAAACCCCAAAACCCAACAAAAGTAATGTTTTAAACAGTTCTCTCACCCTTCACTAGATGGCAGCTGATCTTCAAAAATGGCTCTATTTCAGATCTGATCATCTGGAGGGAGTAGTCATCAGTTCTAGGAGAATTCAAGTATTGTCCAGCATTGTCTTCACTCCATTTCTAATATGAAACTGAAAAACCAGAACAGTGAGTGTTCAGATAATTTTCAGCTTCATTACTATTCCAGCTTTTTTCTTGTTGGGCTTGTTGCAGTTTATTTCTGGGGGAGAATGTTCCATTTTTTGCTTTCATATTTAGTGTGCCAGATTAACTTCTCTTAAAGCAAAACATACAATACTCTGATAATATTCTAAAAATAAAGAATACTATTTCGAGGGGTTTTTATAAGTGTATTGCGTTTTGATAGAATAATATTCAAAATTCCCAGTTATTATAACTCACAAAGTAAAAATAACTGTGTCTTGTTACAATAATTCCCTGCACACAAAGTAAAGAAGATATTAAGCTGGTTATATTTTCGGTAAGTTTGACTATATCTAGTATCAGAACTGAAATTTTTATTTAAAATACTCTAATTAACAGTGTCTTTAACATAGTATTTTTTCATGGTAGATGGATTTGAAAATGTGGTGTGATTGTCTATTAAATAGAGTTCAAAGTGAGTAGGTGGCATGTATATATTTTAGGGCAAGATTTTAATATTTGTGGAGGTTCTTTGACTAAGTATAAATGCTCTATTATACTTAGGCTAGATGTTGCATATTTGAAACACCAGGCTTTGTTATAACAAAACTTCATAAAGAAATTGTAAAGACATGCTTAGAAAAGGAGTGGAAAGAGCTTTTGTGTGTCTGCATGTCTTTATGGGAGGGCCACCCTCCATGTGTTTACTTAATTTTCTAGTGAGCATCCAGTCTTGTATCTTCACATGGAAAAAGTTCCCACTGCAGCTCGTAGGAATTTTGGATGGGAAGGCATATGAGGTCAGGCCCGCTCCTTAGAGTGTGGCAAATCCCTGCCAGCTGACACAAGGCTATGGTGAAGTTCCTGCACCTTTCATAGATACCACTGATGCTGCATCTCTGCTGGATGTCACTGCCACCTCAGCACATGCATCAGAAGGAGTGTGTGCCTGCACCTGAAATCTTCCAGAGGAAACTCAGCTGTCTTACTTAAGTTACCAAGGGAAGATTTTATGCTAAGACACTACATTTTTTGGGGGAGTGACTGGAACCTCAACTGCACGTTCCATTCTCTTCACACTTTGGGGCAGAAGCCTTTCCAAGAGGTGAAAACAGGCAGCAGCAGATAGTTAAACAAGACACATTTTTCAATTTTTCAATATTTGTCTTTAGCACCTTTTGACTATTGCTTAGGGGTGCTTGGTTATCCATCTCAACATAACATATAATACAGTGGTTTACTCTGTTCAAAACTAATTAAAAGAGGTGGGTAGTAGATCTGTAGAACTTTGTGGAAGGATGCTGTGGGTGCAAAATCATATGTAGGTGCAGAGGGAGACTGGAAAGTACTCAGAAAAGGATGCTGTTCATGAGAGTTCTGAGGATGGGTGGGAACAGGATGTCATTGTGAGAAAGGAACTTGGGCTTGCTGAAGAACCAGACTCCCGCTGGTGACAGAAACTTCTGTGAGCTGAAATCCTTGGAAACTAGGAGTGTATGAGAGTGAAAGTGTCACACACGCTTATTCTTACTATTTCTTACCACTGTTCTCAGATTTCTCTTTTTTTGAAGGCATATGCTTAAAGCACCACATACTTTTTTCTTAAATTTTGCAAAGAACTCTCTACAACGATTGGTTTCAGGAACACAAGATGTTAGGTATGTGTTTTGTATTCACATTTTCCCTCTTAGAAAATCCCACACAGCAGTTATACAGATTAGTGTCTGCTACTTCCTCAGTACTTGGGTATGTTGCTTAAAATTAGTTCCCTGTTACTTTAGCTAGTGTTAGAGAAGCAAATGGTTAGGCTTGTAAACCAACACTATCACTGGAAAAAAAAATATTTAAAGCATTGGGAATGATGTGAAGCCTGGCCTTTGAGAGAGCAAAGCTGAACTTGGAGAGAGGTGTTTTCAAGAATAAAGGAGCCACTGCCTGCATGAATAATTTAGAGGTATTGATGACAGTAAGGGTTGAAACATGCAATTACTTTGAATTTACATCAGTTTTCAGGTGTTACCAAGGCAACTCCTGTTCTTTTGTAAGAACTGTAGCAGTGTAGTTTGAAAAATTGCTGCCAAGATCTCTTTTTCCTGAGAAGTGTTCTTTCACTTTAACTTTTCCTGATACAAGAATTACAAATTCATCCTGTTTATAATGAGATCAACTTAGTGCTATGGTGCAGATGTCATAATTAGACTTTGATCTTAAGTAGCGTTTTTCATTCAAGTAACTAAGCAACATTCTACTGATAGTGTCTGTTTTGGGACCTTGCCTTGTGCTTTAGGGAGTTGGCTAACTAAACCTGTACAGAAGATAGCTTGATTCAGATACCTACATTGTTGTTTTCAAATTTCAACCTGACTATGTATTGATATAGAAAGAGTTGGCAGACCTGAAAAAGGGAGGGGCGAGAAGTATTTGCAAAAGAAATACCCTTTTCTTCAAAGGTTTAGGCCTCCCTAACCTGTGCCATGAATAGTCCCATTGAATAAGAAAGTCTGAATTTTCTGAATTCGTGTTACATAGATCCATATTATAGCAGTTATTCTCAGTGAAAATAGGTACTACTCATGAGAACAGAAGTAGCAGAGAAAGGTTGAAACACAAAAATTAAGCTAACAATATGACCTTAGGCATAGTTTATTTTATCACCCAAACTGATGTGGCAACTTGAAAAGCACCATCAACATCAGTAGCCTGAAGGAAAAGTTGTTTTCCCAGAATCTTTCCCAAAGGAGGTTCTTGTCAAGTATAATTTCATTGTAATTGAAAATGATGGTTAAAATTTGTGAAAGATTAAAGTGAATAATTAAAAAGTAATAAAGCCACTTGTCAAACCAAATCTTGCTAATGGTAAACAGCTGGTTGTTATTGTGGTAAACTGTGGTCTCTGAAGCAGTATCAGTGAAATAATTAACCTGTTGAGGTTGGTGGAGCTGCATCCAGTCACAGCAGATTCAATTATGACTTCAAATGTCCCTGTTGTATTTGATGGTTAGCAGACTATGAATATTTTCCTTTCTAAAATGCAGTTGGTTAAAACTTAGCTTTTTATTTCATAAAGGTGTAGCGTGAAAAGCAGTACTATTGCAATTGTCAGTGCATGAATAAAACCATCTTTGCTATGCATCTGAATTCTGCTCAATAAGAGATTCTTCAGTTAGGAAATTCTTGGTGGTCTCTGCCTTTTGTAGAAAGAAACTAGACAATACCTAAATTCATCTCTGAGGATAACTTTTTTCACCTTTGGGAATTCTACAAAGTCAGGACTTCTGAGATAAATAACTTAGAAATTAAAGTTGCCTTTCACAGGAACCACAGTCCAGAGTAGCAATCTGATGGAGCAAGTTGATATAATCATGTGTGGGTGAGTACACTGTTAGTAATTTTTAGTGAAAATGTACATAAATAATCCTTAAAGCATACTCACTCATGTCAATCGTGATTGGGGAGTTTGTGATTGTTCAAAGCATATTTGTGTGAAGCTTGTGGAGCCCTACTGTGGAAGAACCTGTGTAAAAAAATCACAATATGCATTTAATTTTTAAATTAATGTCTGCTGATTAAATTGGTTTTCACTCTAAAAATGCATTTTTAATAATTTATCTTGCTGAAGGCTGTGTTTTAGTCTGAGATTTGAAAGCTAGAATGCTTCCAGCTTGTGATCACAATTTTGCTTTTTAATTTCTAGAAATGTGTGTTGTTCTCCTTTGATTAATTTTTATCTGAAATATTGTCTTTGCATTTACAAAAGGAGAAAATAATCTTGAAAAAAATTAGAGCAGGGAGATTGAAGAGGAGTTGAGGATCCGCTCAATTAATCAGGTGATACCTACCTATTAAAATGACACTGACTATAAGAAAGGTGGGAGGTAAATAGGTAGTTGGTACAAAGCTATTGCAAGTTTGCCTACCTTGAGCACATCCCTAAGTTTCCACTACATCCCAGGTTTGCTAAAGTGAGTTGATACAAAGTCTCCAGGTTTAGATTCCCCTGGAATACTTGAAAGGACACTTTAAAAATATAATTACAATAGTGAGGATAATACATAGTAGAATACTAAAATAAATCAAATGTACATTGTAAGAGGAAACAGTTGAAAATAAAACTCCTGTCTCACCTTTCCTTTAAAATTAGAAGTTGTAGCTGTTGTAGAAGTTAACGTGAAGTTATCTTGTAGCAAGTGGTACGGAATCCAAATGATCCACGAAGTGCCTTTTTGTATGGGCGGGGGAACTGCAGCCTGTGCCGCGCTCTGCAGTTCTTTCAACACGCGCCTTCTGTGCACCTGCCTTGCAGTGACATCTGCTGGGAGAAGCAGGAAGCCTCTATTGCAATTACAACACTTGGGAAAGAAAGAGTTCATCTAAATACAAAGTACAGTTTCTCCAAGCATGTGTATGTTTCCCTGTGCTGCAAAAGTCTGGTGCAATGACAAGATATAGACAGTATGGAGCATTCCAATACTAATTTTTTTAATAAGACTCAAATCGGTTATAATGGCAGTTGTTTGTTTCTTTACTACACCCTTGTATATTGTTGACGTATTGAGGAATAAATATAAAATAGCCATAATGCTAATCTTATGACTTAAAATATTTTAACTGCCATACTGACGTAATTTCAAAGAAATTCTTATTTCTCCCCTCCTCGCCCCCGAATTTTATAGGTAATATAACTCAATTTTTTCTGCAATATGTATTGATAATTTTTTATGAACAATTTTTTATTGGTTTTTCATAGCTGTGTAGGTTAACACAGTAACTTTAAAGAAATTTTCTGTGTTCAGGGATATGCAATAATTCAAAGGTAGTTTATAGATGACTGAACATACAGTGAGTCTTTCTGGTATGTGGTGGTAATCCTGCCAAGTTAGCACAAAAAAGAAGTAGGAGAAAATAAAAGTGATGTAGAGGAGAAACTGGACTTGTGGTTGGTTATTTCTTTTTGTTTGTTTGTTTGTTTTTGGGGGTTTTTTTTGTTTGTTTTTGTTTTTTTTGTTTGTTTGTTTGGTTGGTTTTTTTTGGTGGTGGTGCTGGTGGTAGGGTTTTTTTTAAGGAAGAATTTCAGAAGTGAAAAATACCATGTTTGGTAGTCAGGCAATGTGTTTAGATAAACACAGGACAAGATTTAAGAGTGGTCTCTGTTCTTGTGAAATGTAAGTGGTATTAATATTGAAAAAGAACACTTTAAAGGGGGAAATAGTGCAGAAGATGATAAAGTTATTAATGTAATGAGGTAACATTATGCAAATACTTTGAATGTGCATACTTTTATCTGAGGATATTGGAGCTTTGCAGGTATTTTTCTGCCTCCTGAGAGAGATGAGCAGTGTATTCATGGATGACACCTAAGAACTGTAGGCTGGGACTGTTCAGTAGCTCAGGGTAGCCATGCGTTTGTCCCATGTTTTAGCTCCCTTAGAGCTTCACTCAAAGTGCTTGAAGGTTGCATGTGGCTCAGGAACCACAAATTGGCCATATCTGCAGTATGTGATCATAGTGGAGCTTTCTGGATTTTATATAAACAGATAGCTCTACCTTGCTCCAATTTTTAAAAATGCTTGAGTTTAACAACTGAGATTGATTTTTCCCATATTTCCCCTTGAATGCCTCTGAAAACCAATAAAATACATAACAAAAACCAGGAAGATGTAAGAAAAATCAAACACTTAAGATACTAGGAGGAAGGAAAAAAGTCTTCATTCTTCCCTGTTTATGGAGAATTTGTGCTTTCTCTTCAGTGTCGGCAAATCTATTATGCCCACAGTGAGAGACAAGTAATTGCTCTTGGCAGCAATAAAAGTAGGTAGGAGTTGGGGTCTCAAAGGTGTGGTGTGAACAAGCTCAAATTAGTTTTAGTCTTAGGCAAAATATGTAAAAGTAGCAGGTTCGCAAGGGCATGCAGTTTCATGCCCAGTAGTGCATGAAATGGAACTCAGTAACAGTTCTGTGCTCTCAAGTACAGGCAATGTAGATGTGCATGAAGTTCATGACAAACCATCTAGCCTCCAGAGCCACAGCTTGTTTTAAAAAGGTTAGTGTTTGCTTCAGAAATCCAGCTCCTGTAGCTACATGAACAGAGCTCTATGCTAACAATGCTTACTAAATAGAATTATAGTGGCTTAGAACACACTAATGCAACTTACTTGGCAGGGAGCTCAAGTAAGCTCCCATTCTTACAGCTGCAGTTGCTGTGGTATCAGTGCTGCATAGTTATTAGTGTACTTATCTCACATTGTGTAGCTCATCACCATAGAGCTTAATGTATCTGGCATGATTATTTCAGTGCAAAACAAATACTGAATTAAATTTATAATATAGGCTTCCCTTAGGACCTTTCAGTGTCCCTGGGGTGCCATGGGTAGATGGAAGTAGCAGCATTGACATAATGACGTTGTTATGCCTCCAATATCTAGGGACATGCTGTGTAAGTGTTGAAAAGCAACTGCAAATGACAAACATCACATCAGAGGAAGCACATTCTTCTGAGCTGACACCATAAGGCTGAGTTCTGAAAGAAGTCCTGCACCAAGAAGTCCTGTGTTGCTGATCTCACTGCTGCTGTCAAGTTTCCAGTCACCAGTCAAGTGTTATCATTCCAATAACTGTAAACAAAAACTTTTTTAAGAATCATGTCAAAAACAAGTTTTCTGATGCATCACATTTGAAGTGTTTGTGGGCAATTTGAGCCATTGATTTTGAAGAGTGACATTTAATTGGAAAAAACCCCAATAAATGAGAGGAAGCCATTTTCTTTGTATGATTTATTTAAAGGAAGACAACTGATTGGAAAAGCTGGATTGCTTTCCATTTTGTTAATGTGTAACAGTCATGTAGAGAGATTGACAGTAATAGATGACTTTTGGGAGCAAAAACTTGTTTTAGCAAATGGTTTCTCAAAAATAAGTTATTTTATGTGTACCAGCTTCAAAGAAAGTAATAAAAATGTAATGGTTATTGGATGTTGGGCTGAGAATTATTGTTTTTCAATAAAGTAAGTATTGACAATGTGTGTCAGAAATGGAAAAAGCTTGCTGTAGCCAAGGAGTTCAAACTCAAGAATGCTGGACAAGGTTTTTCAAACTTAGATGGAGCAGTGTATTTATTCAGAAAATAGGCTTATAGTCTGAATAATGAGCGGATTTAGCCCTTTAACCTGTGGCTGGGCTGCATGGTGAGTGGAAAACTGCTTCTGAGAAATGTCAATGGTTTTTTAAATAATAGTGCTAAACTAGTTTGGAAAATATGTGATATTTGTTATGCTTTTTGTAGCAAACTTAAGTTGTGTTCCAAACACTTCCAGAAGAAAGTATAGACAAGTGACTTATACAGGTAATTAACACTTTTTAGCTGGAAACTAGATAAAGGACTGCAGGCAATTTATTAACCCTAACTGGATGTGCATTGTCTTGGTGGAAGCTCCAGCAGCATTTCTGAGACTGGTGGCGGATTCACGTGCCTTGAATGTTGGCTTGGATGTGGTTGGTTGTTAATGAAAATGAGATGCCTTTTGATGATCTGGAAAATGCTAAGTAATTTTTTAGAATATTTAATGTCATTAGGTTTACAGTCAGAATGAATTATTTTCATCTCAAAGGATGGGATTTTGTGGAAAGACAGTTTCTTTAATGAAAGCACTATGTATTCCTTATTTTTCTTTTCTTCTGATGCTGCTGGTCACTTATTGTCATGTTCAGTGCTGCAGTTCTGCCATAAATTGATAACCAGGGGAACAACTGACCATCTGAAAGAATATCTGGTGATAATATTATAGTTAATGCCTTAATTTCTAACTGTGAGGTTATTGTACCAGTCTAATTTAAACTGTTTTTTTGAATTTTAAACTGCTGGATTATACATTTGAAATACCAACTGTTGTTTTCTCAGTTTTAATTTTGAACTAGTTTTAAAAAAAAGTGCATTGAACTAGCTTTATGTAATAAAAATCTGACATTTTTTAGTTTAGTCAGTTGTTACTGTATGACAGGACTCCTCTTGGACAGAGTGGTTAAGGCAACTCTCCATATCATTGTGTACTGATTTGGCTCTGTGGACCAACTGTGGTTTTTTGTGCTGTATGTATTACCCTACCTTATTCTCTTCTAAAAGATAAAACCATCCAGATTTTGTTCAATATATACAGCAATGTAGCTCTTAGTGCTTGGCTTTCCAAGTTTAATGCTCCTTGAATAAAAATTTATAAGTCAGTTAATGAATTCCTACAAAAATGAGTCACAAAAAATGATGTATGTCACATGTGTGATACAATGTCCACCATAGCAAGTGTAATGTAGTGATAAAATAGAAAAGAGATGGTGTTTTGGGAGATGTGAATTCTTATCCTGCTGATTATGTGATGGTCCTCATCTAACATTTTATATGTGTATCTGGGAAATTTATTTTTAGCTAAACTTGGATGTTTCAGTGTGCTTTAAAGGAGGGGAACTAGTAAAAGCTGCACAGCAAACTTCTTGAGAGAGGTCATACCACCAGTCCTTTTTCAGCTGTCCTTGATTTTTACTGGCTTACATGTGTAGTATTGAATCATATTTTTGTGTTATATATATGCATTCTTAAACAGTGGAGATTAAAGCTCACAGGCTTACAGTCCTAATTGCACAGTATTAAATTCATAGTCACTGAAGAATTTATTTTTATTCCTTATCTCAGATGTAAAAATAAAACACACTCCACTAAAGTGGTAATTAAGAAGCATGAATTTAAACATAAACTAAAATTCTTGCCTTTGTCTGGCTGTGATTTATGTGGAACAATGGATCCACAGAGAAGTCATAGGAGTCTGAAATGCGTATTAGTGAATAGAATTTGAAACTGCTTTTTAGATGGCGCAGCTTCTGAAGGAGACTAAAATTGGACCTCTTAGTCACTTGATAGCAACTGTTGTATGGCCAAAGCAGATGGACTGCTTGATGCTCAGCACTTTTTTCCTGTCTTCTCTGATGCCTTGCCCTTAATCTTTCACCACTTGTACAGCACATGCAGTAGACTAAGCATCCATCAATGCAGTTAGTCATAACCAGATAAGTAACATGAAAATTCCTGACTTCAGCCCAACTTTATTTGCAAAAGTTTTGCTTATAAACAGATGCTGGCAGTTTTTTTTCAGATCTTTTCTTAAAATATTGTTGCCTAGCACACACCACATTAAAATCATGCTGCTGTTGTTATTGACACATGCAAGACACACACAGAGCAGTAATGAAAAGCAGTCCAATCACTTTTGCATTTTGTATGTTGTCATAATTACAATTATATTCTTTGCATCATACAAGTGAAATTTGAATAAATAGGATCCTTACTGGGAAGAATATTAGAGACAGTTTCTATTCTTGTCCTTTTCTTTCTGAGTGTTCTTCAAACACTTCTTCTAACAGATTTGACAGAAATGGCAACACGTTCACTTTTTCATTAACAACAGATTCTCTTATTAGTTTGAAAATTGAGCAATACAGAGCTTAGATCCACTGTCCTTTTATAGTAAATGTTACGGGTAGTTTTTAGTCTTCAAAAGCAGCTCTATTGTGAAGATTTCTGAACATAAATGCATGTGGATTTATGGTGTAAGTGCATCTGCCCAGTTGAAACAGAATTTTCCTTATTAATTCTCCTCTCATTCAGTGAACAAAGATAATGGTACTATCTTGTTAACTCTTCTCATCAGTTTGGTATCTATGTCAGGATTATGATAGATGTGTGATAATCTAAGACTGTGGCTCTCGTTCTGGTCAGTCTTTCTTCTGTGGTGGGGAATGAGCTGGGTTATCAGGTCATCTTTTGTTTTTAATCAAGGTATCCTAGAAATTGTAATTTTACAATGGCCTAGAAACATTGCCAAACTTTCCTTGGAAAACTAAAATACTTTATTCAGTTTGTTTGGACATGAGATTTCACATAAAACATTTAGTGTTCCTGTAGGACAGTCCTTCTGCTGAAGGGCCATGTACCTACAATACTGTTTCATTCAATGATTGAATCAGTCTTTCATAGTGAGAGCCTCTGCAACTGAGTAAATAAATTTTCATCACTGACAACACCAAAGGAAATATGTGCTTTTTTTGCTGGAGGTCATGCTCATTCTTACTAGACATTGTAATGTCAGAGATGCACAGGAACAGTTTTGTATTTGGAAAAGTGGTTCAGCAGTTTCTTCACCAAGAGGACTCAATACCACCTAAAATAACTTTGACACAGTCCATATGTACAACCACTTGGAGATAAAAATTAAACTCACTAGTTGCAGGAATCCTACAATATCTTGTATGTGCATACATTCTGCTTGAGAGTATTTCAGGATCCTCCTCAGGTCTTTTTGTTTCCAAAATTTGCTTTGGAGAGTGACCTGAGCTGGTGCCTGGTTCACTTCACCCTAATATGCTCAACATGGGGAAAGAATTCACTCAAGTAACTGGACATGGCTTCCTTTGGGTTTGCCTGACAGTCTTCGTACTGAGGGCATGTGTTGAGTGAAGGGTTATTCATATTGGTTTCCTCAAATGTTTGGGTTTTTTAAACTTAATTAAACTACAAGTATTTTTTTTTTTTAAATAATGTAAAGATTTTTAAGGTTTCATTTTTGGTTTGGGTTCGGTTGGTTTTTTTTTTTTTTTTTTGTGTCATGGCTTTCTCTTAAACTGTTTAAGAACCCTAAAATATAAAAGGGTTTGATTATGTTGCAAGTTGTGAATACATTTCTTAGCATTAAACTTTTTTTTTTAAAAACCTAGGCTTTTTACAACAGCACCATAACTGAAAGTTGCTGCCCTTGATAACTTTGTATATTAGTCAAAAACTTTTCTTCAAAAGGTAAGTAATGTTGACAATTTGGAGTATATTTTGTAGTTATCTCCCATAGCTCTTCTGATACTTTACAAGTAAATTTAATTATTTTTTCTTAAAACACAAATATTCAAAATATGTACCTCACTTTTCTCACTATAAAAAAGGAAAGTTGAAGTACTGTCCTCTTGATATGCTGCAAAGCCAGAAACTTTGTACAAAGCCTGTTAAAGGGCATCTGACATCAAAGAGAAAGGAGGAAAGGTGAGAGGATTCAGTCTGGAATTGGTTACTGAACTGGAAAAACTTTAAATTGTGTTTAAAACTGAAGTATTTTATTCCACTGCTATTTTGTAATTCCTCTAGATTTCTTCATGTCTCAAATGACTGGTTGCAGACCTACTGAGTGCTGGACTCTTTGGGACTTCGTGTGCCCAGAATAGGTTCTCTTGTACTAATACCAGATGCCAAGATGCTTTTCTGACTTGTTCTATTTCATACCAAAAGGTTTAAATTGTTCAGCTGCCTTTAAGTATTCCCATTCTGCAAAAAGCATTAAATTCCATGCTCTTGTATTAGTAGGACCAGGCTGCCTGATAGCCCCAGTCGTTTTTGTCTGGCACTTATATAGAAAGGCATTTAATGTGACATAAGTTTGGTTGGTTTTGCCTAGGTTGCTTTATTGCCTTTTCCCCCCTCTCTCACTGTAAGGAAGACAGTGGTTTTGGGAGAGACGGAATCATTGTCCAAATCTGCTTGGTACACAGGATGAAGTGTAGGGGGCAGATCTCCAGCTGAGGATTTGCTCATAGGAATCTTGATGATATACAGACAACTTCGCTGATACTTTTGGGTTCTCTTTGATCCAAATTCTTAGCTCATGAGACATCAACACTTATTTTTCATTTTCACATCAACTGTTATGTTTTCACTCCAACTCCCTGACAGCTATAGACTGTCTGGTTATGCTATAGGAGGAATGAAAATAACAGCTTTATCATGGACAGAATATCACTAGTACTGTCTCCTACTGCTTTTCCTGTTTCTTTTGGAATGGAGGACCTATTTCAATGGTTTGTAGGAGGCTGATGGGCCCCAGATATCCCTGGGGAATTAATAATAAAACACAGAAAATACAGCCTATCTTGGAAACTTAGGAGAAAGCTGCTGTGTCCTATGAAAGCAATGCCTTCTCTTGTAAATTAGAATCCTGCTCTCTCGCTGTATTAAAGTAGGTTTGTTCGGAGCAATAGGAGGAATTTGTATTTGTAATGTAAATTAAAAGAGACTGATTTAAAGTGCAAGAAGACTTTTTATAACCTTTTTATATTTTTTACTAGAAAATAATTGAAAGATGTTTCTGCATACTTTTAATTTTCTTTTATGTGCTGGAACATTGTAAGTTCATAAGCATTCATGAAGCTGTATTTTGCTTATTGCTATTTTTTAGTAGAATTTTGGCTGGAATAAATAGTAGTGTTGTTTGAGCTATCAATAGATAAAAGAACTGGTCTGCTGTATATATTTAGCAGGTATATAATTAAAAGATATAAAACTTTTGGAATGCATCAGGTGTTACAGAATTTTAGTTTATTTGAACATATTCTGTAAGCCCTGTGGGTGAGGAGGTGCTTTTAGTCAGTTGTGAGTCCATCCCCGTTAGGAATGGAGCACAGTGACAAAAAGTCTCTTGGATATAGTTAGTGCTCCAGGAGCGTAAGTACAAAGCAGTCAAAGTATTATGTGATGCCAAAGGTTATCATTAAGTTTGCCAAACTAACCAAGGAAAAACTAGAAGTTTTACTATGAATAAAAGACTTTACCTAAACACTGGGACCTCTGATTGTTAGATTTCTAAAGGCTTGTTAAGAATTCCTGTCTCTGGATGTTCAGCATATATAAAATCCTTCTTAATGATTTAAAGGAACATGGTCTAAAACAATGCTTACTGAAAACCAACTTGCTTAGAAAGAATTTTCGGGGGGGGCAGTGTAAAGCAGCTTTTGAAGCTTTGAAAATCGTACCAGATGAGGGGAAATGGAACTTCAGATGCTGTGATGAGAGGTATCTATTCACAGCATTAGGGATGGGCTGAGCAGCCTGTGAGGGTGTTCCCACTAATTAAACTTCACTGCTTCTAAACATGGATCAGTACATTAGCAGTTAATTAAGATATCTCTACTTGGCACTGTGTTCTGTCCCTCACAAAAAGGAGTGGATGGCTTGTGTTGATCTGTGAATGTCTTATTCAGGAGCCTATTAATTTCCTGTGTGGAAACCTCAAAATATTCAGTATTTCATGTGCAGGGATACTGATTTTCTGCTTTCTTGAGCTTCTGTGTCTAGCTCTGTTCTCAGTCAATATGGATGCTGTAGTGATGCTGTGCTTACAGGCAGAATCTTCTGTGGAATTTTATTTTTAAAAGGGTAAATAAGATGTTATGAAATCGTTTTCATAGTGAACTTCAGACTTGGACCTTTTTATGTTGGAGCCACAGAAAATAATTGCTCGTATAAAGACATGTTTGTTTTATGGAAGTGAGTTTTACATTTTGAAACTTGTGGGTGCAAAGGGAATCACTTCCACACCACGAGAGGAGTTTACTCTCTTCTTGTGTGAGCATGAATGTTGTTGTTTACAGTTGTTGCAATGAATTTGTGTGTGTAAAGGTTTTATATTGGTTCCTTCCACTGTTGTTTGTTTAAAAGGCCTTGAAGGAGAAAGATCTTTCATATAGAAAGTCACAGAAAAAGGTTTCAGCATTATATTTATTTTCAGAAGAGTCAGACTGGTCTGCTAGTACATTTTTTTTTTTTTAAATCTTCCTCAAGCTAGATTGTTTAGAAGCTAAATGCAGGCTTTGTGAATAACAAGGGTATGTTAGTGTTTGCAAATCATACTCTTCATGAAGCCAGGCACTGTTTCTCTGCTCAAGAGCTGACTCTGCTTTTCCATCTGTACGAAAACAGTTTCAGTACCAAATACGGACCCATGACTTTGAGTCATCAATTCTGTTTCACAGGATCTCATAGATACCTGTTGCTAGCAAGTAGCTGGGGGTTGTAATTGTGCTTATTGTTTGTTTTTTGAATGTTGTCTGTCAGGTTTTGTGGCGAAATTTCTTTCAAGGAAGGCAGCGCACAGTTCAGTTGTCTCCAGATGGATTAATTGCAACAGGATTGTGCTTAATTTTTGTATTGAGCACAGCTTGGTAGCCAAGGGCTTGCTGGGATTGGTCCTCTTTAATTGTTGATTTCCTACTTAAGAGATGAACAGGAGATTGTCTAGGCCGTTGTCTAAGTGTCACTTAGATATGAGTGAGCTATGACACATAGCATTTGTTTGGGATATAAAACTGAAGACTGTGGATCTAAGATCCCATTTAGATTGCTAGTAAAGATTAAAACTTCCATCTTGATCAACTTCTCCCTTGACCTAAGCTTTGTTGTACAAATTATCTGGAGAAATAATACTGAAGATAATTACATTTCCTACAGCTGTTTTCTTTAAAGATTATCCAAATGCATTAGTGCACCTGTAAAACTAAATAAAATTAAGTTAAATATGCTGCACTAATATACATATCCCCACTTAAGATAAAGTGCAGGAGACAATGGAAATGGAAAACTAGTGCATTCTGGCTCTAGATGAAAATGCTGCTATTGAACTCTTTCCAGAACAACATGTACTTGGATCAGTATTAAAGGGAAGTGTTGTGCATGTCTAAGCCAAATGACCCAGTGCATTGATGGTGCAGAGCATATTTCACAGTTATTCAAATACCTAAGCTGTTTTTTTCAGTCTATAAACCAAGTAAATTAGAATTTAAGCTAAAAGGAAAGGAAACCTGTCTGCCTTAAGTATTTTTGTTCTGGATTTGACTGCGGTAGCTCAGTGCTGTTCTCTTGCTGCTGGAGAGAATGCAACTAACTCAGAATGACTCCAGGAAACAAGAGAGGGACCTGCTTCTCTATTTGCTGTTACAGAACCCCTCAAAGCTCCATTGTTACATTCACTATGCCTTTAGGTAAAAATGTCACTAGGCTTCCACTTTATTTTGGTTCTAAAAGTTAAATTAATATTTGGCAAAGAATAGGTCTTTCCTCCATTATAACAGATGCCAATAAAAAGATCATTGCAAATGTTGGCAACAGGAAATATTTTTCAAGGAAGTGAAAAAGAGCCTGTTGTCTCCTTTCTGCTTTAATTTCATTTATCTACATCTTTCACATTGCTTTGCTTGTTTTCATTTCCTTTCTCTGTCAACCACTATTTTTGCTCTGTACTCATGCATGCAGTGGTTTGTCAAAGATTGTTTTAGTCCATGGGAATCACTGAGGAATTTTGTGGAAGAAGTTAAACACTTGTGTCACCAATAAAAGAACACATGAAACTTCATACCTTCTTTTACAGAAGGTTTGTTAATAAATGAGCACACTGTCAATATCAGTAGATGATCTTAAGCACCTGTTTTGTACTTTAGTGCTAGATTTCTATACCACTGTAAGTTTAAATAATTAACTGTAGCTTATTACAGAGCGAAAAATGGAGCAAAGTAAGAGTTAGTGACATTAAACATCAAAATACATACATTGTAGTGCTTGTGACAAAAAAAGATTGATCAAACACCAACATGATCTGGATCAGCTTTAAGGTCTTAGAGTTTTAAGTATTACATGGATGTACAGACAACTTGCTATTCTGTGCAGCTCTACCTTAAACAGCTTAGGAAGATTGCAGGTGTGCCCACAAACACAGCAGTCATACTTGTCACCACATCAGGGGGTGTTAGGAAATTGGTATCACCGATGCCACTTTCTGGCCACATCTTTAGGCAAGTATTTGTTACCAGAATTTTCACCTTATTTTTCTTGTCTTTCCTTTTGGTTTTCCTTCTGCGTTGTTTTCATTTTATAACTTGGAGAGAAGGGATAAAAGATGTGAAGTATTAAAAGCCCCTTTCAATTTTTCTTATTGTGAAGCTTAACCAGTATTTGCAAGCAATAATTCTTAAGAACTTAGATCCTAGGGTACTGTATTTGGTTTTAGTTTGATAGGTTAATGTGAAATATTTACAAAATAATATTTCTAAAATGTAATAAGCTTTTGGAAATGACAATCTCATCAGTTAGGTTGACCCAATTAAGGGATTTTTTTTTCAACACCAACACTGGAGGATAATAAAAATGAGTTTTCACACATTTTATTCCTTCCCATTGTCTTCAGCCTTAATCCCCCCATTTGTTTTCTATTAATGATCTGAAGCAACCTTCCCTGACTCAAAACCATCTTGAGCTTTCACTCTCTGGCTGCGACAAGAAATAGGAAACAAACTACTCAGCTTTCACTGTTCTGAAGAGTCCTCAAAATGCAGTGCAAGTGCATTTTGAAATCTGACTTACTGCTCTGTCAACACATCAGATTTTGTTATTATCATTTCAGATATTAAAGCAATTTTTTTGTTAATCCTTTGTCCTCTTTCTCATCTTCTCTCCCTCATATTATCTCATAATATTTTGTAGAGAAACGGTACAAACAAGAAATATTTAATATATGGTGGAATTTATACTTTAGGAATGTCTCAAAAGTCTAAGTTATAGTGTTATATTTGTGATATGTCTTCTTGAAACTGCTTTCTGGAATGCTTGGTGACCTTTCACTATAACAATATTTAATACAAGTAATATTTATTACTCAAATTTGGAATGTGTTTAACTATAAAGGGAACCAATTGTTTGGGTGTGAGTGGTAGCCGTCAGTTTTACGACTGAGCCAACTTACACTGTCATTTTTTTTTCCACGGAAATGACATAGTATTTTCCAGACAATACAGTACTAATTTTAAATTATCACTAAGTTTGTATATGTTATACTGGTGTATAGTTATACCTCACTCCTCTGCAATATAAATGCAAAATTATAGCTCTTGTCTTCTGCAATAAATATTTTATATATCTTATCTGTAAAAAAATACGTGGTTTTTTTCATGTAGGGTCAAAGTTCTTGGCCAGAATATTATATTTTGATTGAAAGAATTGTTAGCTCCTCCAGCTGGTTTGTTACACAAACTTGTGTTGCCATGAATGGATATATTATACATATGCCATGAACATGTACCTCAGTGAACCTGTGACATGTTAAGACCCATCCAGCCATGCTGGTACAGCATTTTACCTCCTGTGCTTGGTTGTAGTGAAAAGCAAGGTTGCAATACTTGAACAGAGCATGGCTCGTTTAATACTCAGACTTATTTACAAAGTTCCACAATGCATTGCTCTGTGGGGTATTGATGCCTTCTAAACTTGAATATTTCGAAATTTCATTCTCTGAGGCCAA
This sequence comes from Margarornis squamiger, assembly GCA_035222235.1. Lineage (NCBI taxonomy): Eukaryota > Metazoa > Chordata > Aves > Passeriformes > Furnariidae > Margarornis > Margarornis squamiger. Next base: position 10,727,908 of record JAWWTY010000016.1, read on the forward strand.
AAAAGATACGACTCCTCTTTGATTTTGAACTTTAATATGTGCCCAGTTCCTTTTATAGCTTTTACCCCACTACTCTGACCATGGAAATTATTTGCTAAGCCCTCCTGCAATCATTCTCAAGGACATTTCTGCTTTTAACTGCGAATGCAAAAGGTAGACTTTAGTGATAGTTTTTATTGGCTGGTAGTTTCCTTTGAGACCCTTTCTAATACTCCTGTTACCCTTTGGCTACATTGAAAATTTCTTATCTTATGAAATACTTTTCAAACAGATGAAGATTGGGATCATACTGCAACAGTTTATTATAGAATTCACTAGGAAATGTCACTTTTTGAAGGTCTGACACCCTCTTGAATACTGCTTCTCATTAGTTACTGGCAAATGTAAAGTTATCCTGGAAGTTCTTAAGGAAAGAGGCAGGAAGAGGCAAGTGTGTTTTTTGGCTAGGTAGGTATGGATGCCAGTGGAATAAGTGCTTGACTTTTGGATTGACTCTCAGTTGGTCCCAAAGATCATTGTGAACATTGATGGAGAGATTAAGGTACCTGGTGTGTAGGGGTCAAACTATCAGCAATTTAGTTCCAGATGTGGAGTCCTGGCTGGAAAACCACTCTGAAGGAATGGGGGAAGTCAACCTACCCATTGGGGAATATGATAGACGGTTGATTTCCTTGCAGGAGATTTCTACAGAGCTTGGAATTAGAAATTTATTGGCACCTTGTATTTATGCATTGTAAAGCTCTCTTTACAAGTCTTACTCATTTTAATCAGGCTTCACTAATTGCACCAGGACTTGTATTTTTGTGGGTTTTTTCCCCAGTTTCATGTGGACAGAAGGGTTGTGCTGTCAGCATAAACAACTTACTACCTGATGCAGGTAATAAAGGTATGTGATCTTTCTAGAACAGAAACTGAGTTAAGTCTTTCTCTGACAGCAGTTGTACCAGTGGGAGAAGATACTGTAGGTCAGAAGTGTTTGGTACCCTGCTTCCTTTAGGAGAGAAGGAGGATTTCTATCAAGTCCATTCAAGTGAATGATTGGAATCTGTTTAGGGTTCAAACAGTCTATTTGGAGTTATAGCATATGCTGGAGAAGCCAGTTACATTTAAATGTAATAAAACTCTGGCATGCTGTGTATTCTGTGTTATTTCCATTCACTTGTGTATTTTGATAAACAGGGAGATTGCTACAGTCATTTAATTAGCAGTTGAGGATGTAGTGGGAGAACAATGTGGCATAACTGAGTTCTAAATTTCACTTGAAGAATTATGGTACTTTGTTATATGTTCATTGTAAATATAAGGACTTAATTTGATTCATCTGGATGAGTTAAAAACTTTTGTAATTATAAATACAAGATAGCAAATATGGATTTCCCAATTGCATCTGTCTCATTGTGTCAGAGATACTTGTATCTTGAATGAAGCACTCTTTTTTTCCCCAGTGTTTTAGTCAAAGTTGTTTGATATTAACTGGGATAAATTTCAGGGAATATTATTTCCCTGAATGGGAATGTAGGAAAGAGTTTCTCAAGGTTCTGTTTATATATTACATGGCACTTATTTACAAACTCATGCATGACTTCACAAACAAGTTTTGTGGGAAGAATATTAAATTATTAGTCCTCAAAACTTCAAGCTTTGTTTTCAGGACTTACTAAACACAGAGGCTATGCTGGCCAGTACAAAGGGTCTGGTAATGGTATATTTGCAAACTTTTAAAAGCAATGGAAATACGAGATTGATATCTTGAATAAATTTCAATTGTTGATCTAGAAAACAAAAAAGGGGAGTTTTGCTGAAATAATTTATACAGTTGTTAAGCTTGTACAAATACTGTAACACTGGAATAAATATTTATGCTGAACTGTGCTTCATTCCTTTAGTCTCGTATTAGAATTTTATAGGCATTACAATTTACCAAGTAAGGTTAATCTAAAAATATCAGAAGCTGCACATACTTGGGTCTTTTTTCTGGATGAAAGTACAGTATATGCCATGGTGCATTTAATACAGTCCTGTCTAGCAGTCTGATTTGACTGTTGTTGTGATCTGTTTTATGTAACTTATGGCAAGTTTACATATTTTCATGACTGTTAATACTAAATTCTATACTAGCAAAAGGTTTAGAAGTCCTTTGCAAGGAAACATCCAACACCATGTGGTCATTTTGACAACTTAGGAAATGGAAAAGGAGAAAAATAAAATATCTGTTTAATGAAATATCCATGATTTAGGACTTAACTCTCCTGATACTGTACGTGACTGGAAGTGTATTTGTTTTGGTTCATTTTGTGAACTGCTTTAGTCTAAGACTGGAATTAAAGACTTCAGACTCAAATCCTTATTTTTAAAAATTAAACCATAGGGGAGACAAACTCAATCAAGTAGACTAATGAGTTAAAATTAAAAATATACAATCATGCTCATATTTATTAAACAGTTATGTGAATTATACATTTATTAATCTCAGTATCAGCTTTAAAACATTGGCAATAGTAATAAGGAAAATAAGTAACCAGTGATGTACCAGTAACACAAAACACATAGCTCACGATAGGGGATTTTTTTCTGTGAAGAATGCGAAAAGTTAAAATCTGCCAGCAATTGTTAATAGGAAAGGGTGTGTAAAACCAAATGCGCTTCAGGTTGCATAACAGGCAGTTATTGCACGTGGCATTGAGCTGCACAGTTTAGCAATCTGGTGTTAACCGTATAGTTGAGTTTTGACATTCTATATTGCCCTTCACTGTTAAAATTTAGGGCATGTGAATTAAGGACAAATGTTTTGTTAATTTGGAACCAGTGACCAAACTTGAGGTACTTAATTTATAGCATCTCTATAGATGTGGGTGGCCTGCGATTTCACACTCAGTTTTCTGTTCTTGCAAGCCATGTCTGTTGTCACCCTGAGAATTGATTCCAGTTGGCTGCTAAGAGTGGTTGCTTTTGTCTTATATCAAATGATGTCCACTACTGCTAATAACCACTACCACAAATTAACACAACCACATATTACCCCTACCCCTAACACTAACCATAAACCTAACCCTAACCCTAATAACCACTACCCCTAATTACCACTACCCCAATAACCACTACCCATAATTACCACTACCACTAATAACCACTACCACTAATTAACACAATCAGATATTACCCCTACCCTAACACTAACCATAAGCATGCCATTAATGTGTAAACACATGGAAAGTTAATCAGTGTTGCTGTTTTACCAGCTCTTCCACTAGTAAGGTTGTGTTTGATTGTGATGCTGAATTCTTACGCTATTCTCTTTATCTTTTTGTGGTACTTGTTCCCTGTGTCTTGAAAAATTACCCAAGAAACATGTATTACCAAAAATACAAAAACAGAATTCAATTTGACAACTTTAGTTTTGCAGCTGAAATACATGACAGCCTTGGCTAGAAAATGGAAATGAATGAAGTATTAAGTGACATTTAGAAATGACAAAGTGGTATTAAAGCATAATCATCATTAAAGAAACATTTAATATTAAAAATTGGCTAATAGATAATTTTGTAACTCAATTTTCTGAGCTTTCAAGTTTAACTTACAATAAGATTACTCTAGAGTAGTAAATAAAGTATTAGCTATTTTCTGTGAACATGTTTCCTGGGGCAGCTATTGCAGTGAACTCTTATTGGATATAAATATAAACTCTTACATCTCTTATAACTCCACTGTTTTTTTTTTTTTATGCTCTTGCCAGTGATGTTGCATGCTAATCTCATAGCACAGTCTGAACATTACTATTTCTGATAATGTATGTACTCATTACTTTTTTTAAACTGTTTTTTAAAAAAATGGGGAAAACATTAATAAGACAAAACTTACAGATATGAGTGCCTTGTACTGTGTTGATGCTTATCTTTGAATCAGTTCAGAGTACTTTTTGTTTCTGCTCCAAAAAGAACAGGTGCATAAGGTTCTAACTCTTTACTGGAAATTTCTCTGAGCAAAAGGGTATTGTAAAAAATTCTATCATTAATCTGTTATGGGGAAATAAGTGTAAGAACAATATTTGCTTAATATTCATCAACATGTAAATATTTGTATCCATTTGCTTCTTCAGTCTGTCTTTTTAAAACTCTTGCTCTCCCTTTTTTCCCCTCTGATTTTTCAGCTTTAGAGCAAGACTATTGCAAGGGAACAAATGACTGAGTGAAGCAAAACTATCAGTAGGAAAGAGCACAGAAAGAGGAATATGGGGAAGTCAGAGAGGAAATAACCAAGAAAGGAAATAAAAAAGATTCTTGAAGGCAAGGTTTGTAGTGAAACTAAGCTGGTCTGGGCCTTGTTATTTTATTTGAAAGTGAAGTTGATTTAAATTAAAGTGAAATTCTTAGACTGGAGATTTCAAAAGGCCCAGGGTCCTATAAAGATGAGCCATTATTTGTAACTTGTGAATTTATAAACCCAAGATATTGCTAACCTTGTGAGACTTCATACTTTTCATAAAAACTTTGAAAGAAATAAGATGGACTGAGAACTGGATTGGTAAGAGAAACTGGACTGGAAGCTTTATTCCATGTTACACATTCTTTCTTATACTGAAATAATATTGGTTTTCAAAATTATATATTTTCCTTTAAAAAATACACTTGCGCCATTTCTGTGTAACAGCTAATTTTTAACTGGTATGTACAGTAAAACTGTAATTAGCTCTGGGAGATCAAACAACCTTTAAAAAAACAAAAACATCACGACAACAATGACCAAATTTTTGTTTTAAATTCTTGTTGTCTTTTTCAGTTAGAAATCCTGATGATCAGATAAAGCTTTATTGTAAAGGGACTGATGTTGCTGTATTTGAACAGCTTCATCCAAGTGATGGAGTATTGATGTCTTTGGCATCCGATAGTCTTGGTGCAAGTGCTTCTACTGGAGGGACTAATTCAGAAGCCCCCTTAACCAGTCAACATACCGAACTTAAAATACAGGCTTAAAAATCACATGATTTGAATATGCTTTGTAGTGTAAAGATATACTTAAATGTAGCAGGACTTCCTGAATCAGGACTAGAATGGTTTGCTGTCGAGTTAGCCAAATCTAAGTGCTGGTTAGACACAAATCTACTTAAATAATATGGGTTCTGAGGTTTTATGCTAATATTTGAAACACTTAGAATATTTATATTGTACAAGAAATCCACATCTTATAATTCCTAGCTTGAAATCGGTGCAAGTCTATGAATGTGAATACAAATAATCCAGTTTCATGTTACTTAAGTCAAGTATGCTCTCTGCTTGTTTTCAGGGCTCTCCCCTAATGTGAACCTGAGAATTTTATCAGGTTTTCCTTTCAAGAATTCCTGTTCTCTGTAAGTGTCCATGCTTAATGCAAACCATTCCATGATTTTTAAAATATGTCTGACATAACAGAACCATCGTAACATATACTTAATATGGGTTACAAACATAACTATTGTTTTCCTCTCTGTAACAGAGCTTTTTTGGCTTGCTTTTAATCTCTTCCAGAAGGCCAACATGTTTTATATGAGAGTGAAGTTGGAATCATAAGCATGTGATTTTTTTTTAAAAACATTTCCTTAGATGCTAAAACCTTGAAATTTTGGGGGTTTTTTTGCCGTACTTAGTCTGTCAGGTTAAGTTTGTGTGTGTGGCCAGGGTGCAGCTGCCAGCTGGGTAAGGGAACAAGGCAGTGGTGTGGCTGAAACCACAGTGCATTGTACAGCAGGCACACACGGAATTAGATGAGAATGGCTGGCAAGGCTTGTTCCTTTAACCTCTTTTGTGAGATTCCACCTGTGTCTTCAGAGTCTTTCTCCTTTCCTTTTCCTTTCTTCCCCTCTCTCTTCTGCTCTCTCCCCCACACTCCTGCAAATCTTTTCCCCAGACAAGTACAGTTTTCCCTTAACACTTAATTTATATAGTTAAATGAATTCTGTCTTTGGGTCTTCCATTCCTTTCCCCACCTCATTCACAGTGAAGCTTTTAATGTCTGTGTACCCCTGCCGTGATTTCCCCTGTTCGAGTTGCCGTGAAGATGGCTCTACTCACTGCCCGGTGCCCCCACGCTCGGTGTTCGTGGATATCCCTCTGTACACGGGGGATGGTTCTCCAGACTGACAGATCCCCCCACGCTCGGTGTCGGTGCCTGCCCGGGCTGGGTCGGGGCCGTGCCCGTGCCCTGCAGTGCCCGGCTCGGCCAGCAGGAGGCGCGCGAGAGCAGCTGCCGGGGGAGCGGAGCCCTTGCCAGCCCAAACCCGGGCGGGGCGGGGCGAGCCAACACCTCTGCTTGCCACCGTCCCTTCTGGGCTTCCCTGGCCACGCTGCCAGCACCGGTACTGCCGGCAGCGTCATTACTGCTGGCCGCACAGCCGCTGGTGCCTGCTTTTGTGCGAGCCTATTCTTTGAATTGGTAGCTAAACAGCCTTTTGAAACATCTATGGAGTTTTGGAACGAAGCATCAAGACGTGCTCTGTGAGGAAGGAATCTGCCTTGTGTTGTGGCCATTTTAGAAGCTGGCTATGTGGGGACTAGTTTTCTTTAAGTCTATATTAAGATTTAAGAAAGCAAGCTGAGTAATTTATAAAATAAAAATAACTAAAATTAAATAATGTACTGGTAACATATTATTCCAGTACTAAAGTTACTAAAAGTGCAGAAAGGGGGGGAAAAGATATCAGTTTAATTTAATGAAGATCTCCCTTGATGAGATATGAGCACACTCAGTTGTGCACTACTGCTATAATCTACCAGCTAATTGCCTAGAGGGTGGGTCAGCAAAGGTGTTAGGCCAAAACATTCTTACACTAGTGTTATGCCATGGAAACAAGACACTTAGAAATTTTGCTCCCTTTGAAGAAAGAAAAAGTACCTATTTAGACAAAATTAAGAACTTTGGTTCTCAGCCACTGTGTGGAAAAAATGCAAAAGTCAAACCAGGGCTCGGTTTGTGACAAGTCTGTCCTTGGTAGTTGGCTGACCCCTTAGCAGTTAATGCTTATGGTTGGTAAGTAGGTTTATCCTGTCTTGTACTTTCATTCTCGCTGCCATTTTATGTGTTCTGTTCCACAAAAATCAAGGTTGGTGTTTTTAGATTTTTTGAAAAACAAAAAAATTTTATTCTGTATAGCTTTTAAAAATAAATTTTATTTAAGAGGGTCTTCTAGTAAAAGGTGTTTCACACAGTCCAAAGCATTCCTAATTAAAATATGCCATAGCTGCTATTTAGGGCTTGTGTGGCAGTAGTCTCACAGGACCAATGCCAATGAACTGAAATTGAAGTGGGCAGATGTAGGACAACTATTTTTCCTTGTTTTGCTTAAGAACAGATTTTGAGCTTAAAATCATTACTATGTCAAATTAATGTCATTGTTACCTCCAGTGGATTTTCTAAATATCAGCATTTCATGAGAAGATCAAAGTAATTTGCTTTGATTAGAAAATGTTGTTCCTGTCATAAGAACAAGTTTGTGTTCCTTTTATGTATTTGGGGTTTCAACTCTTGAATAAAAACTAGAACTTTTTTTTTTTTTTTTTACTAGCAGTGCTTCAGGCTTTATTCATGAGAATGTGGCTGCATTAGAAGACACAAGTTAGCACTTCTAGTCTCCACCTCTTGTGACTCTTTTTGGCTCTGCAGTGCATGCTCTCCTCATTTCTGTGCATTTTTCTTCATACTTCACTGCCCTATCCTGTGATTTCCAGCACTCCAAAACTTCTGAAAGGAAAATGTAGAAATATCAGAAAGATTTGCTCTTTATATTTTAATGCAATAACTTTCACAATAAACTGAATCCTATGATATATATGCAGGTGCCACAGAACTTGTGTTCCTGACCGCATTCCCTCTGTGATTAGCTGTGGTACTGGATATAAATCCTGAAGAAAACTGGTGGGGGTTATGTAATGATAACTGCAAAAGTTAACAATGGGATGTTCTTCCAAGAACTGAATCAGAGAAACACACATTCCTGTACTAAATGCCTGTTGACTTGATAGTTCAATTTAGTAAGTCTGTTTACTCTTTAATCCTCACAGTGTCAGCTGGAAAACCTGAATGTTTTTCTTAAGTAGCCAAGTTTAGCGAGTTGTTTTCTTTTTAGCATTTAGTAGGTAAAAGTGAAGTCAGTTTTGCAAGACGATGTTTTGTAATCTTTTGTGTGTTGAGATTGTATATGCTGTCTATGTGTCTATATACACACACAAGAGGATGATTTATGGCGAACAGGAATGGTATTTTCTGAGAACGATTCAGTTGCTTAAGATTTCTTTGACTGTCTTACAAAAGAAGATACCCTATCATTAAATTCAAGGAATGACCAACATCACGTTGTTTTATAATAGTTATGAAACCAACTGATTTACCAGAAGTTTTAAGGCTCTTGCTATTGAGGCTGATTTGGAGAAAATTCTTGGAACCTGAGTGTATATGTAAAACTGTGACTGGCTGTTGAGTCACTCCTTTACAAAAATGCCTGAGTCTCACAGCTGATGAGGAAACAGGAAAGCAATTACATTGGCAGTAGGAGATAGAGCTAATGACACCAATATGATCAAAAGTAAGGACAAGTTTAGAATTTAAAATGTTAATACAAATTATGATTTGTTAATGAATTTGTATTTATAGCAGGACTATTACTTTAAAGCTTTTTCTTTTGAAGAATTACTTTTCCTTTTATGGAAAAAGTAAAAGGAATTGAGTAAAACCAATTGAGATCAGTCTTTATATTTGGCACTTGAAAGGAGCAATGATAAAGAAATAAATTAGTTCGTGTGGGGTGAACTTACACTGAGTCAAACCAGGGTCTACTCCAGGGTCCTATCTTTAGCAGTGGCCAAGAGCAGGTGCTTAGGAAAGAACAAAGGAACAGGACAACCATTTAAAGTCCCTTGTGCATCTTTGCCCACTCTCTGGGTCTCAGAAAGATGTGTGTTTTCTTTTTGTTTACTAGCTCTAGATTTTTTTTTTTTGTCCTGTAGTTTTGGTCATATTTCAAATATGTAGTAAAGTATAGCTTCCACAATATCCTCCAAATGGTTATTTTTCTGGAATGCAAGGTTACTGGTGGTTACAGAAGTTTGCATTAAATGTAAATGATGGAGTCTGACTGAAGGACTTGAACAAGTTGGCTGCATCTGTCATACAGGCAAGTGATAGCTGTTACTGTTGTCCACTTTTTATCATGAGCCGTTGTTTAAGTGCTGGATACAGCCCAGGTAGCAAAGGAGAGTAGGAATAGAGTTCTTATTCTCTGCCTGCTATCCTGGACATCCTTTTCATTCAAGACATTTACTAAATACTGCATTGACTCCTCTCAACTGCCATCCTAAAAGTTTACCTTTTCTTTAGGGAGGTTTTTCCTGGATAAAAAATGGAGCTTTTTGCTGTTAGCTGAAATTTCTTTCATGGCTTTGTTTTGCTTATGGTTGAGTCTTTGGAATAAAAAATGATCCAAGCCTGTTGCACAAAAATACAGTTATTTTACCCATTGTGAGCTGAACTATCAAAAGTTGGACCTGATAGAACTCCTACTATTCAGAATGTAGCACAGAATATCTGCATTTGGGCTCATTTAATTGCATGCAAGCATCTCAGAATTAATGCTTCAGGAAAGTAGAGAACTATTGTATTAGTTACTGTGTTTTGATATCCTGTAAACTATCCCAGCTGACTGATGTTCCTGTTAAGAACACAGTGTGGTGGGATCAGAATATCAGACACTAAGCATAAAAAATGCTTGACACTTAAGTTGATATAACTGCTCTGTTTATTTTACTCTCTGGAAGATCCCTTTTTATAGAACAATGTCTATGGAAGACTATACAGTAAAATGTAGCTTTCCAATTAATTGATTGGTATTCTTAAAATTATATAAGATGACTTCATGATGAATAAGGGCTTAAGTTGTTTGCTTACATTGTTTCATCTTGCTTCTACAAGCCTTGCACTCTAAGTTTGTCAGAACCTCAAATTCCAGGGGCATATTGTTGAAGCAAGATTAAAAATAAAATAGGCCTGCAGAAAATGTTCAAGAAATGGATTGTGCTGTAACAGTTTTAAGTTTTCCTGTGGCCATCTAGGTCTTGAAAGGGTTATAATTAGTATAAAGTTAGTTATAAATTTTCTTATCTGTTTTGGTGGGAAGAATTGGGAAATAGTCTTCCAGAAGGAACAATGGAAAGGAGTTTTAAAGGGGATATAAACATAATGTGGAAGGAAAAAAAAGAGAAACTGGGGTTTTTTTTAAATAACAATTATTTGCACAGGTTTCTTCTTAAGCATCCTTCCTGGGATGAGAGGAACCGTATAAGCTGAGTCATGAAAGCAAGTGCTGGTGTGAGACCATTCCTCCTTTGATGAACACTTCAGGCACTTTTTTCAAATGTCTTGTAATCTAGGATAATGTCTTCCATTGTCAGTAATTATCTCTATTGTCTGACACTGTCTATGTGGTAGCTTAATATGCTGACATCTGGTTTTCAGCTGTTCACTGGAAGTTTCCTCTCTCTTGGCTTGCAGGTGCACAATAGGAGTTGGCACCAGTGGCCAGAAAGGAATGGAAGCAGCCTTGGCAGGGACTGACAGTCCAGTTCAAATACCTTCAGAGACTCTTACAAGTTCACGACAGGCATTCCTGGTTGAGAATGTGCAAGTCCTTATGTTTTCTTTTAGAAAAAGTTTGCTTTCACGCTGATGTGCTTCTGCTTTGTCATCTGTGACTTCTCTACTCACGTTTGTTTCTGGTTGTTAAGTTTATAAACGAACAAAACAGTGACTTGTACTTTTTAGATACCTAGAAGTACTGGAAGTCAGAAGAATGAGTTATGCAATCTAAATGTTTGAGTACAATTGTTTTGGAATGTAAAGAAAATAATTACTGTTTCTTTTTCTGTTTTGAAAACACAAATGTATCTGAGTGCAGTTACTACACTTAATGATCCCCTTCATTTTCCCAGTTTGTTAAGACATACTGTTTTCGTATGTTATACAGTTCTGCCTTATACTTAGAAGGAAAAGAGAACCATATGTTGTGCTTTACTGGTAAATCCCAGGGATTGTCTGTGTGGTTGTAAGGACTGTGTAGATAAGCCATGACGAAATGACTGCCTCTAACTAAACTACATCTACTACAAAAGACCTCCAGTAAGTAATTATATTAAGGTAAAGAGCTGTCTTGAAATCCCAGGCTTTTTTAGATGCAATCTAGACTTATGTCTTCTTTTTTTTTTTTTTTCTCCCTCATGCTTGCTCTGTGAGCATTTTACTTCAGAAAACATTTATTGAAGGAGTCCAAGAGTGGAGTCCTTGCAAGCTAAACATCATGTTTTAAAAATTATGAATATGTTAGACTGGGAGAGTTTTACGGGAGACTATATTTGGAGATGTTTAATCAGAGTCCTAAACTTTGTCTCTTGAGCATTTAAAATGTGTTTTATGAGAATGAAGACCTAACCTCCCCATTTTTAAATTTCTTCACTTGGTGATATTATAAATCAAAAAGAAAAAAATGTTTTAGTATTTAATTAATAAATCCCCTAATTTTTAAATTTGTATGCAAGATTCCCTAGACTCTAAGCAATCAGGTGTTTTGATCTGTCCCTCATAAATAGTTCACTGCTCAAAATCTTTCACCTGTGTTTAGGAGCGTGCAGTAGACCTTAATGGCCATACAAGTCAGTCCAATGATGTTCTTGTATTGTCAGAAAGCTTTCAGCTATCTAAAGATGAGAAAACTAGGGTAAATGTGTAATGCTGCTTTCTCATGTTACTTTTCTATTTCCAACAGCCTGTATCTAAAGGGCTCACTGACCCACAAGCAATGCTTTATCTAGTAAGTGTCAAAGGTGTTGTCTCCAAACATTTACTACATATCGCAGTAAGTTCTACAGCTTAAGATTAATATCTCTGTTGTACCTGCTGTCTACTACTTTCATTTATTGCCCCTTAGTCCTTGCCACCGAATTCATCATGATTTGACAGATGACTCTCTTCCTCCTGAAAAATCTGTTTGTTTATTCAGTGTCTGATTAATTAAAGGGTGATTGGAACATCTGCTTGTGAGATACCAAAAAACAATTAGGATATGACTTAGGTAACTTCACGTATTAAGGTGGGTTGATCTAGCAGGGTGAAAGAATGAAAAAAGAAGTCAGTCTTCACTGAATACCTTGAGTGTAGTTTGTGGTGTTTTTTCTGTCCATGTGACTCCTGAAACCAGACAGGCCAACTGGGGAAAAGTTCTGAACTGCTGTTGCAATGCATGTTCCAAGAGTTACACAGAGGTAAATTTAGAAGAGGAAACCCCTCCTAATGCTGCTGGCATGGTTCCAGAAAAGAGAGAATCACTGATTGTGTGTAAGCATGAATAATTGTGAAAATATGTTAGTGTTCTGAGCCTTGGGAAATAGCCTTTCTATGTCTGTAGAGGGCTTTTTTTCAACAACTGCAGCAATTAAACATTCAATTCCAATTTCTAAAATTACAGTGTTGCAAAGCTTTTAGTGAACACTAGAGGAACAAACATGCTTCATATTTTTTTCTGCTTTGACTCACCTTAGTAAATGTAGAAATTTTTATTTTTTGGGGTGGTTTTGTTTTTTCTCTTAGATACAACATTTGAGTGTGGTGTTGCCTTTTTTTTATCCTTTCTGTTTCATTTTTTGCTAGAGCTTCTTCCAGAGTTTTGGTTTGATTTGATTCAAATTTGAAAAAAGGTTTCAGGCTTGTTTTGACTACCTGCCTTTCTTATTCATTTTCCATATTCTTATCATTGAACTGTTCTTAGTGTGATATAAAAAAAGACAGTTTGTTGAAAGTAAAAGTGAAAATGTAATCTACTGGTGATGATGCACATCTGAAAGCTCTTCTGTGTGGCTGTGGATGCTGAATCCTGATAGCAGGACTACTGAGGCTGATAGTGCAGCAGTGTCAGCTGGCATTTATAGAACGATCCTTTTGCTTTCTTTGCCTGTTCTAATTTCTAGTGTGATTATTTTAAGAGTGCATAGTGTAGATTCTCCTATATAAGTATAACTTATTCTTACAGGTTATCCTTAATAAGTATAGTATAGTAAATATAAAATCTCCTTGTACCACTTGCATTTGGAAGGGTGCAGTGCAACAGTCTTTGCTCTACTCTGACCTTCCTGTTTTGAAGAACAAGCTTGACCACAACCTGTATAAAGCAGCACCCTGGAAAGTATGTTGGACTCGCAAAACTTTTCGCCTTAGTTTGTGACCAAATCTGAATCTGCTTTCATGGCTTATGTGAACACAAACTAGAATAAGTTACCAGAATTCCTACAAAGTGTAGACTTGACTTTTGAGAAACTGTTGCATATTAAAATGTTCCTGGACTTTGAACCCATGACAAACTGCAACTTCTGTTTGTATATTGTGGGTATTTGAGGCCAGCAGATATGCTGCTGCATCAGCTTTGTGCACTTGGGGGATCAGTTTGACATCTTTGGTTCAGACTGTTTCACATCACACAGTTAGCCTGGGCTAGGGCTTACTTTGGAGACTTTCAGCTAATTGTTGTGGACAAGACTGCTCGGTATCCCGCGGAGTAGAGAGCGCCCCATGAATGACCAGTTAAATGGGGTCACTGAACACACCCAGCACTTTGTAAGCTGTATTTGTAGGACATCACTGTAGCTCCACATTGCTCTGATGGTCTGAGCAAGAGACGAAATTGCTGCTTGTGTAGGATACTCTGACTCTTAATTCAGTTGTGGCCAATTTTTCCCAAAGTTTTTTGATGACAATATAGCTTTATTGCCTGGATTTCTCCTGAGGCTGCAATGAGTGAATACAGTACAGATATTGCTGGAGACATTTTTAACAGAATGAGATGGAGAGGGTGAAAACCATCTCATCTGCTGGTGTTAAACACAGTCAGCCACAAAGCAGAGTTAAAGACTCTTTCTTTGCTCTTATCTTAAGACATGGGCTCATAATATCAAACTCAGTAAGATCTGCTTATACTTCTTATCAAGAGTGCTATGGGAAACATAGCATCTGGAAGGAATATATATGTCAGTAACTCACATTTGTTCTCAGGGTTATTGAGGACCATGCATAACACCACCAGTGGACTAATAATTTGCTTAATGGGGCAACAGAGATAGTAAGTTGTTCTAATAGTGATAGAATTCTGAAATGGTGAGTCTGACAGGAAGTTTCAGCTATTTATTTTCTGAAGTTATTCCTGTATTTTTACATTTGAGAAATGAAGTCAAATAAATAATTTGGTCCTCTCAGCAGATTAAATTTTCATCAAAATTAATGTGACTATATAAGGAAAGAATTCAAGCATTTGGTAAAGTTTTTCTTAAATTATACATTTGGTTATTAATTGGCTACTTGCACTTTTAAAATAGCTCTCCATAACAAATTCCTTTCCTTGTATAAAGCAGCTGCTCAGGATTAATGTCACGTCAACATCTCAGGCTGCAGGAAGAGGATGAATGAGTAAAGCTAAACCTCAAATGTCAGTGAGCTCTTTATTTTTACAACAGAAAACTTTTGCAAGTGATCAAAACAGCTCTGTCATGTTAGGTGAAGAAGAAAACCAATTACTTGAATACTATATTTCTTTGCCAGTGGCTTCTTTTTTAAAAAAAAAGAATTAATGACACATTAACTGATTAGGACTACTTGTAATTGATTGCAATAGCAAGGATTGATCATTATCTGCATTGTATCCTGAGCACCTTTTTCTGACACTTAATCTGTCTCACTGGGACTCAGTTTTCTTCCTCTAGGCTGCCACATGCAAGAGACATGTGAGCAGTTCATTTCATAGCAAAAGATACAAATAATGTATCTATATTGAGGTTTGTTATTACTGCCTGTTTATGAAATATTCAGGAATTCCACAGTACCCATTGGAATTTTTTTGGAGGGCTGGTTAAGACATGAAAGAATGGAAGAAGGGAAAATCAGTGCCTGTCTTTGAGAAGGGAAAGAAAGATGGAGTATTATAGACAAGTCAACTTCAGTTCCCATAAAAAGAAATGTTATCACAAATGACAGAAGTATTTGTAAAAATACCTGAAAATCAAGATGATTAACAGTCAGAACAAATTTGTCACAGGGAAATTGTACGAAACTAGTTTAATTTCTGTCTTCCAAGACATTAGCAGGCCCTGTGAGAAGAGACTGACATATATCTCAACTTTGAAGTTCCTGTAAACAGGCTGATAAAACTTAATCTTGATGCATCTACTGTAAGGTGGGTACTGGTGTATTTTGTAGAAATATTTGGAGTTAGGTATCACTGCTTTTCTCTCAAAATGGGAAGCTCATTATTGAGTAGGGATTGGCAGGAATTGGTCCTGGGTCAGGTGCTTAATATTTTCATTAATGATCTGGATGATGGAATAAAAACTTAGTCATTGAATTTGCATTTGAGATGAAGCTGGAGAGCACACAGGTTTTATTCTATGACCAGACTTAAACTGAAAATTATCTTTGCAAGTTCAGAGGTATTTCAAGTGGAGGGGGGAAAAAGTAGAACACAAGTAACAAGGATGATGGCAAGATCCCACATGTAGAATTTAGGAGATATCTGCTGCCTAAATCCCCTGATGGCAACAACTGGTTAAGTAACAGTTCTGTAGAAAAGGACCCTGCTGTTCCACTGAGATTCAGTGTGACTTGGCAAGGCTGCAAACTTATAGGAAAGGGAGCACCTTGACAGGGTGCATAATGAGGGTGAGGGCCTCCATGGCTTGGGAAGGGATCACTCTGACGTGTTTAGGGTTGTTGTGGCCTTGATATGACCAGGCTTGGTTGTCACATTTAAGGGAAGATATGGACCAGCTGAAGAGAATTATTCACCAAGGAGAATGATCAGAACTGTTTAGGAAACATGACTTACAAGGAAAGACAAGTGGAATAGGGCTTTCTTCACTGAAACTTTTATGTCAGTCCTTTCATTAGGCTGTTCCAGAACCAAATAGATTTGTCTTGTGAATAAGATGTATAATGGCAGCTAAATTAAACTAGCTACTTGGTAAATTAAGATACAGGGAAATGGATTACATTTCCTGGGATGGTGGAATATCCATAATTCTTGACGTTTCCAGCAATTTCTTATCTAGACTTGATACTATCTTGGCACAAAAAGTGGTCTAGATGATGTCTTGAGTCCTTTCAAGTCCTAAGATTCAGTGAAAGCAGTTTTATTTACTTACTGATTTTATTGGTTAACATTTGGTTTCAATCTTGAGTGTGATCTTTGTCAGAAAAGCTGTTTCATATGAAATATTTGATTCCTACCTATCTTGGGGCAAGAAACACCTGTAGTAATGATGATTTATAAGCAAGTTAGCTCACTGGGTCAGTAAAAGTACATTTAGATTGGAGTGGTGTACATGTATAGCTGCATGATGTATTGTACACCTGGGTAAGGTCTGGGGTCCCTGCTAACATGAAATAAAGATGAACTGTCATGTTGGTCACTACTTCCAGAAAGTAAAATATTTACATTAAAAGATGGAAGTAGTGCAAATAAATTGAAAATGAAGGAAAAACATTGTTACTTATAGCAATATGGAGAGGAAGTAGAGCTTCTTGATGTTTTATGGTTCATAATCCTGTGATCTGGCTATATCTCAAGCTGCTTCTGGGTGTCAAGATAACTCCTTTGGCCAAAAGGTGTTTATAACAGGGTAAATTACTTTAAAAATAACTATGTAATCTCTGTTATTTGCAGACTGAATAAAATAAGGCATTGGAAGTTAATTAATCCTGTGCACTATTTTGTCATTTTGATATGTTAAAATTTTCCATTGAATCTGTAATAAAAAAGAAAGCAAATTAATATTTTTTGGTTTAGCATTGTTTCATTCCAATACCAGCGGGAAAGGTGACAAACTTTACCATTTGCTATGAAATCTTTTGTCTTTGTACCCATTATCCCTAGACTTAGGAAAAAAAATTGATTTTCTATACTTATTAAATACATCAATGACAACTCAGAAGCTAGATTTTACAATAACATACAGGATGTGGTGATGTTGTAAGAAGGTATTATTCATTTGTCTTGGGAAAATCTGAGAACAAGTCTTGCCTAATATAAAAATTATTTTAAAACCCCGCTCAAAAAACCCCAACCCCCAAACATATCTCTACCATTTACTTCATAGGTCAAGAGTTCCAATTTTTGCTGTGAAACAGAAGGATTGCAGTAGATTTAAGTGGCTGAGTAATCTTCTGTAAAGGTGAATGCTTAAGAATTTCCCCTCAGAATCCTTTGTGTTTTGGACAGTCCTTATGAACAGAGAGTATCTTCTAAAGAAGCTGCTTTCACAATACTGATGATGTGCTTATCTTTTTTTTTTTTTCTTTTTGGCAGGGGGAGGAAGCAAATGTTAACATTTCAAAAAGTTATGACTTATTTAGTGTCAGAACATTTGTATTGTAACAGTTTTGTATTTGCATATTGCTTGTTCTTTCACATGAAAAGTGCTCACAGAATGCTCTTTTTATCCTATAATGTTCAGTATACATGTGCCTTTTTTGCAGAAAGATATTCCTGACTGTCCCTCCAGAAGATAATTAATCTCTTCCTAAAAAAAACCTGAGATGGGGCAGCTGAAACACCTTGTGAAAACATTTCTTCTGATTCAGAAGGAAGTAAGTGAATGTAGTTCAGCAAATAGTAGCAGCAATGCAGAAAAGTTCTTTTTCTTTGCTTCTCTATAACATTCATGTAACTTCCAATAATAGTGCACAAATGCACTATTCCAGTATAAGGACCCAGCCAAGTCTTGGGGTAAGTTGTTCATCATACTGGCTGAAGCTTTTTGGCCTAGATTGTTGTCTACAATTTGAGTGCTTTACACTGAAGGAAGAAGGCAGTCTTACAGGTTTTGTAATCAGCCTGCAAAGGCCTTTGGTTTATATCTTTATTTGAAGGATGCTGCCTAAAGAAAAATGTGGTAGTTTGGCTGTGTTATAAAGCAAATTCACAAGTGTGCTGAAAGAACTCAAGCTATTTGTGCATGTCTTCAGAAGAAAAATGTGGGTAGGGTTTAGATGAAAGCTCCTAACTAGACCAGTTAGGAGAGAACTTGGCTGCTAATACATAATTTTTTAAGCAAATAAAAAGGGTTGTGTAAGCTTATTTAAAAATGCAATAGAACTGTGCATTCAGAGAATGAGTTCAAGCTTTTAGAATTAGGGAGCTCAATCCAAAGAAATAGAAAACTACCAGCTGTATTTTTGACAGAAACTACTCTTGTGATTTCTGTAAGCCATCAGCCCTGAAGCTCATTCAGATGGCATGGTGTGCAATGGAACACAGGAAATAAATGGCAGAAGTGATGTAAAAGGAAAAATTATAAAGACTGTAGGAAACTTGTGCTCATTTTTTTCCATTATCAGGTACTATAGTGGTGGTGGTTAAGGAAGAAACTACCGTGCCAGAGGATTGTTCCATGGTGTTACTGGGCACTGACAAGAGGCTCACTGGCTGATGGTTCCCATAGTCCTCCTTATTATCCTCTTTAAAAATGGGTGAGGTATTCCTATTTTTCCAGTTACTGGGGACTTTGCCTGACTACTGTGACTTTTCAAATATGATGGAGAAATTCTTCACAGCTACACCAGCCAATTCTTTAAGGGCCCTGGGATGCATCTCATCAGGTCCAATAGACTTGTTTGTGTAATTAGTCTGTGGATGGAATGAATTGAGACGTGTGGTCATTCATGCAGTCGTAGATAGAACAAAAGTTTTAGAGGATATTCCTTCTCAGTCTGTCTTCAGTCCCATCTTCTTGCCTGCCTTTTGGTTACACATTGAGTCTTTCAGTATAATTCAGGAATGCTAATAAATGTATTGTACTGAAAATTTTGTAAGTAAACAACCTCCCCACAATCTCTTTATGAATCTACCTCAAGTCTGTGAAATTTATTTTGTGATACTGAACAATTTATAGCAACTGGAATGTATTTTTCCCAATATGAAACTGCTTTATTTGTCTAATTCTATGAACACAGGGGCCTGAGTTCCAAAGTGCCTACTCTGTACACTAAGAGTGATGCAGGCTGCCTTCGAGACTTGTCTGTAGCTCCAGAAGATCATCTTGAGGTGTGTTGGGCTGAAATAATGATTCTGTTTTATCACTGTCATGACATTAAGAGGAGGATAAGAGTATGTCTGTTTGTCTTTGCCAAGTGTTACTCCTCAGGAAGGAGCGTATCTGGTATAAGTTAAAACACACATTTGACCACTGTAATAGTTTTATCTGGGTCACAATCTTGTGGCTAATAAGACCACGATGAGTTGTCCTCTACAGTGACGTTATAGCACCGATTTACGTTCCTTTTTCAATTGTGTTATTTAGTCCTCAGTGAAAGCTTTTTTTCTGCATCCCTTGTTTATCACTGTGATATTACAATAGTCATCCCTGCATTGTGAACTGAATTAATTGGTATTTCTCAACCACAAATGCATTGCTACAAAGTTCCAAGCAATGATTTTTGTAATTAAACTCAGTTGTCAGTTTACTTTACTTTGCTTACATTATCTGGTTAGGCAATCATTGTCTGGAACATAATAAAATAATCTAAATTACTGTTCTTGTAAGAATAAACCAAACAATAATTAATATGATAGTGCTTCCTTAGGGACATTCTTTGAGCACTTCAGTGGAAAAAAGAAAACAGAAATCGATAGAATATGGGAATTGTGTTGCCAGATAGCAGCATTTGAACATGTTATTTCATTCAAAATGCTTAGATAATGTTAAAGAAATAAATAACATGTAAAACCTAAAATATTTCCTATGTCAGGAAGCCTTTAAGGCAGAAGCATAATGAATCATGTGAGTAATATTGCTCAAGTGCAGTTCCTGTTCTTAGAATTGAATGAGCTGGACCTCTACAAAATTGTGGTATTGTGTGTGCTTTTGTGTACACGTGTGTGTGCCACTCTTTTTCATTTGGTCTGCTGTAGGCATGGTTAAACTAGATTAGTCTAACAAATGTACTGCAAGGAGTGTACCAGCAC
This sequence comes from Margarornis squamiger, assembly GCA_035222235.1. Classification (NCBI taxonomy): domain Eukaryota; kingdom Metazoa; phylum Chordata; class Aves; order Passeriformes; family Furnariidae; genus Margarornis; species Margarornis squamiger. Next base: position 10,747,922 of record JAWWTY010000016.1, read on the forward strand.
CATTCTTTGCTGAAACCCATGGACTTCTGACAGGCAGAGTAAATACACAAACAATGGGCCCACAGCAAAGCTTGCTGCCTTGGACTGATTGCCACTGACTGCTGGCTGATTCTGAGATACTCCTTTAAAGCTAATTCTGTGAGTAGTTATAAGTCTAAACATTTTTCATAACGTCTATCACATTAATTTCTGCTCCTAAATGAGGCCTTCAAATCCTTCACTATGCATGTAGTGGTACCCCTGCAGCCAAATTAAAATAAAACCCAAAACAGCTAACCCTTGTCTGTAGCAGAGTGCAAAAGCATTTCATATTATTAATGCTTCTATGTTTAGAATAGACTTCATAGATTGTCAGGATTGAAAAGTTGGTGCTCTCTCTTGCTGAGTACTCTAGCTGTACATAAATGAGTTGTAAATGTTCCGTGCCTCTCTATGTACCTCATATATACTTGCCTTCCCCCCGAGAGCAGTGGCAAAACCCTGAAGACTAGCTTCATAAACTGTTGGATGTCAATTTTCAGTTAGAATAAAAATATGCCTTAAAAATGCTCCTTTTCCCCCTCTTGACAAATATTTTTTTGTTTTTCTAATTTATTTCTTTCTATTAACTTCTCAATGAAGTTAGTATTTTTTCATGAATTCCTGGAAAACAGTGTATTCTTTGAACAGCTATGGAAAATAACACAATAAATGGCTATTCACTGTTAGCCACTACTTTTTAAAAGGTTGCAAAATGTATGTTCATTGCAAAATCCACTGAAATTTGGTCTGAAGTGGGGTATGTGTATATTTTATAAATATTTTTTGTCCTAAGCTAAGCTGCTGGTGCTCCTTTAGAATATAAAAAGACATAAGGATGTGGTTTAAGTTGCTGCCAACTATACTGAGACTGAGAAGAGCTGTGGAAAATCTAATTTTTCTGGAGTAGGTTAGACTTGGATGCACCAAATACTTGTTGCAAAGGGATTTTAAATGTTTAAGTATCTGACAGACACATTATGTCAGAAGGGAAGAACTATAAATGATCAGAATGAATTCATGATCTATGATCTGTGTGGAATGAAACAATAAAACTAGTGATGTTATTACTAGGAGAATGAATGCAGATATAGAAAGCAAAATCTACTAAACCCAATTGTTCAAGTTCAGCAGTATGTTCAATTATATGGGAGGCCTACTACATGTGAGACAGCTGAGGATGACTTTAAAACAAAAGAATTGTACAAATGATTTTCAGTAAGTTATCTGTCTTGTCTTTTTTAATGGAAGGACATAACGCGTGTGTTCAGAAAATATATGTAATGATTTTGCAGAAAGCAGCATGATTTGAACTAATAACACTACCGTGTTCATTGGCTCATGTTCTTCATTAGGCTGTAAACTTGCTTTGGGACGCGAAGCATGATTATTCAACACTATTGACATTATAGGAGGTTCTAGGAGCATGAAATTCAGAAGTATTATTGTGGTTTTGCTTATGGCACCTAAAAATTGTAATTAATTAACCTATTTCACATGTATCCTGGTTGAATCTGTAAAATGAAGGAAGATATCTGAATTCTTAAAATGCAGTAGTAAAGTTGACTGTAATTATTCTTTCTGCTGTACAAATGGAGGACTTAAATTTACTCTGTGCTAATGTTAATTATCTCAGGCAAGATAATTGAGAGTTTGTTTTCTATCAGCTGCTTCATCTGATGTACTGTCTGTAGTCTGTTGTATTGTATCTAAGAACACCTGTATCTTGGGCCGTGTGGTAAAATGTGCTCAAAGGTGAGTCAGACCTGAAATGGTTTGCAAGTGAAGACATTCGTGGGAGCTTATGCAGCTCCAGATTTGACAGTGCTGTGCTTCATTAGCACAAATTTAAAATTAATCACCAACTTGGCAAATGAAATGAAGAGGTGTGTAAGAGAAGCAGGAATGTTCATCTTCAGATCCCAGTCTAGTCTGATTGTGGCTTGTCTTTAGGCTTACAGTACTTTTTTGGGATTTGTTTTTGGTTTCATGGTGCTGAAGAATAACTGCTTTTCCTTCTGTGGTACAGTTACAGTAGTGAGCTTTGAAATATGTACAGGTTTAGGCTGAGACTAAAGGTGTTCCACTGACCAGTTTACTAGAGGGGAAGAGATAAGACTCTGAACAAATCTTCTTCATGGGCTTGCTCTCAAGTTGAATTCTGCCAATTTTCAGAAAAGTCTTATTGAGATTTGGATCCTGTTGATTCTAGGCCTGCCAGAACTTTTACTGCTTTTGCATATATAGAGATAATATAAAAAATGACCTTTTATTTCCCCCAAAAGTGTCTATGGGAAAAATTATATTAACAGAAATAGTAGGTTGAAAATATTTTTTTGTCAATGTGGTCTATTCTGTACCCAGTTTTAGAATAATATTTCACCCTTTTTTTTCATTGTTTTTTGTATGACACTGAAGCAGTGATAGGTTACAGAAGAGATCCAAGGATTCAGCCTTTCCAAATTTGGTATATAAAAGAAAATACCATTTCCAACGTACAACCTGAATGTAAATCTCAAAGACCAGATGATGGTCTGTAGTGCTGTCTTAACATCACAGGATAGATGTTGATATAGATGAATTATAGAATTGACTACAGACTGAAGGTTAGTGTTGAAAACCAATTGTTCCCGCATAAATATTAGTGTTCCTATGGATTAATAAATACAATGAGAACAGTGTTTTTCTGTTTGACCTTAAAAAAGTGGCATACAAAAATTATTGTGGGTTAAGTCTTTTGTTTCTATACTTGAACAATTCCATTATCCTTAAGGGGTAGAACATGATATAGGTTAAGCACTTCCAGGACCTATTTTTGCTTCTCCTTTGAGTTCCTTACATCTTGCATCAGAGGTATTCTGTGCCTATTTCTTTCCTTCCTAGAATAAACGGGCAGGGATTAGAGGGAGATTTTGCTTTACTCTACCTGCTGCACATGAACCAAGCAGCTGAGATACTGCATGTACATTGTGTATAGTAACTGCTGATAGTGATGAATTACTGCCTTTGTCCCAAAGGACAGGGCAGGGCCGTCAGTTCGGGGAGGGTATCTGAAACATTTTATTTATTTTTTTTTTCTTGAACAGTCGTGTATCTTCTCAGAATTGTGACAAAAAGCTTCTGCTTTCTGTAGCACTTCACAAATAAATGTTTTCCTTTTTAGTTAAAAAAAAAAAGAAAAAGTTTTTTCTTCTAGTCTTTGCTGTCTTAATGGCCTGAAAATATCATGTGCACATGTGCAGGATAGAAGGGATTTTTTTCTAGTGAACTCGTTATGACACTTTTCTTTGTAGAATTACAAATACTGGCAGTTATTTCTTTAGTGTCAATTAAAGTTCTTATAGTTGTTCCCAGCTTTGCTCTAATGCCATGTGTATATCTTTCAAGCAAATTCTGCTCTGTACTAAATGGCTTTGTTTAGAGTGTTTCTAATAGAAATGTCCCTGCCACATGTATCTGCTTGGTCTGTGTAATCTCTTGTAGAATGTTTTCTGGCATTGAACTGACTGTGTATGCTTAAGCAAACATACTTTAGTTTTTTGCATCTCTGCTAGTAATGAATGTATAGCTTGGGGTATCCTCAGTTAATTATGAGCACAACCGAGTTTTAACGAGGTGTCTGCAATCAGGCATTTGGTTGTGCATAATATTGGGAAAAAACCCCAAACAAACATTTGCAGAAAAACTTCTGTGAACTTAAGTGGGAATGGTGAAACATTTGTTTCCCTTTTTTAATTGTTCTATTCTGGAGCTAAATGTCAGGTCCACTTGATGTTTGTGAGAACATTCCTGTTGAACTGGGCAGGAATAGTACTTGGATGAAACTGATTCATCTTCCAAGATATTTCTGTGGTTCTCGTTGTGTACTACTTTCGCAGTCAGCATTGGGTTTTGAGAATATTCTGGAGGATCAAGCCATGAAGGTAAATCTAAATAGTTCAGGGAAGTAGTATGTGGCCTTTCAATCACTTAAATCCTGTTTTGAAAGCACAGGCAAGGTTTTGGTATAATAATGTTGTCCTAGAACCAGTGCTCAGCACAGGGAGAGCGTAATGCTCGGAAGTCTGGTCTCCCTGTAGTCAGTGAAAATCTTCCTTTGCCTGCAAGGGATAGAGAGATAGGACAGTAATAATCTAGGACTTCTTCCTTCTGTGGAATGTCATGTCTGCTATGTGTGTGTGTGTACTGTCAGACATATATTTCTATATATTCCTTATGTACATATATGTAAAATGTTTATGTGTATGTGCTACGGGGAAGAGAGATGTTTATTAGTCTCACAAAATTACTTAATTTCTTTATTAACCAAATACAGTGTATTCACACACAAGCCAGGAGAAACAAAGTGTCCTTTCCTAATCCTGCAGTTTTGTTATTGGTTTTCTCACCTCATGTGTGAGTGGAATTGAGGTTGTCACCTCATTGTGGTCAGTTCCACACCTTTTTCAGGGTAAACAGCATGCAAACTTGTATAAGCAGCATCTGAGCCAAGGCCCTTTTATAAACCAAACTTTAATTTGTTATTGTTCTGGCATCTATGAATGTGTGTGAGACCATGTGGGCTGGCTGTGGAAGGCACTATAAAAACTAACAGTGGAATGTTCATCTGGAGATATTCTGTGTTATTTATGAAAACTTGGGGCCCAATCCTGCCACCTTCTCTCACGCTAACCATCCCACTAAGGTCAACCAGTGATTATACCTCTTTAAGGATGATTTCTGCACGTAAAACTTTATTGGGTTTCATATATGGATGGAATTTTCAAACTTCAGAAGAACTGTCTGCTGGCATCCATTGGATGTTGAAATTTGTGCCTTTGGAATTAAATAAAAACTAGCTCGATATGATTTTGAGGGGGGAAAAAAGTCTTGTATTTAGTTTTATCTTCCAGATTATATGTATTAGCTATAAAGACCTTATAGCCAACACCTGTAGTGTGGGATTTAACAAAGCAATGTCAAGGTGAGAAGTGGGTTGCCTGTCCTACTGGTGTCCAGTCCTTGGTAAAACATGAACTAGAAGTGGAACAAGAAACAGAGTTCTCTGCTGAGTAATACAGACAAGCCAGGGTAGTAATTAACATTTGAAAACTGTATATAATTCAGATGTTGTTTTAAAGGTAAGTTTGTAATTTGCATGTAATGTAATTATGTTTATTTTGAAGACTAATTTGTGTCAACTAAATGTGATCATCAATTTAGAAAGTAGAGCAGCTTGAGCTTTACGGATACTCCCCCATTTTCTGTATTCACCTTTACACAAGCAGTCCTAGAGAAATGGTTCTCACTGCTTTACCAAGAAGCTGAGCTGCTTTGTTTTTTTAGGGCTCTTGTGTCTTATGTTTGGGGTTTTTTCTTGCTGCTTAAACATCACTCTTTCTTATTGTGAAATACATTGTACATGGCCTAAGAACTATAGCAATTATAGGTATAAAACAAAACCAATTTTAGTAAATACGTTGAGACATATGGTTAAAAATTCCATTGACAGCATGATAAATGTTTCTTATATTTGGCATAGCTTTAACATACCACTTTTTATTATTTTTCCACTACAGTCTCTCACATAAGTAGAACTGTAATCTAAGACTGTTTGCAATGGAAAGTGTGAACTGATCACAACATGCGAAAGGATTGTCTGCAGCCTAGAGTGTAACCTGTAATACTGTCTTTGAAGCTGCTGTGTTTATTTTGAGGCCTGGGCCTGGGGACAGTATGAGCTGGGTAAAAGATTCTGTTACCTTTGACAGAACTGCAGCCTATGACAACTAAAGTTGCAAAAATCTCCCTGCTAGTTCTGAGTCCTGACTCCCCACGTAGTATCCCATTGCATTAGGGGCCAAACAACACTCAAGACCAGTTGTCAGTCAGTGTAAGACACATTTTGAAACAATTCAGATTTGGAGCTGATTTCAAAGCCATTTAGATTTCTATAAGGAATTCATTAAAAAAACCCACCAAACACAAACAACTAGTTTAAATGCTGAACCAATTATTTACGTACATAGACTGCATATTGAAGTGTTTTAAATTTGGACTAGTTCATCTCAAGCAGAATCAATTTGGTCAAGGTATCAAACACATCATTGCTTCATTGAACAAGGCATTTTCCCTGCCACTTGCTGCCTTGTCACTGTTTTATTCATAAATCATCTGAAAAGAGTTTTGCATATCACTGCTTATGATGCAGCATTCCACAGGGGAGGTACTAGTGAATGCAGCCCTCTGTGTTCCACATCATGCATAACAGGCTGTAGCAAAGTAATTTTATGCATTTCTCTTCTGTTCTCTGAATAAGAAAAAAATTTAGGCACCCTTTCATAGCAAGGAGGATATTTAGGCCCATCCCTGGCCACTCTTGCTTTACCAGTAAACAACCTATATGGAAGAGAACAGCAGCTTTTTCTTGGGATTTTTATTTCTGCAAAACTGTCCAAGACTTGGGTACCTTAAACATCATGAGAATCAGTAAACAATAAGCTTAACTTTTAGTGTTAATGTACAACATTGATGTTTTTATGCAGACCTTCCTTTAAATCTTGATGAATTTTAAGAATAAGGTTCAGTTGGTCTGATGTCAAGATTTCTTACATCATCCCAATGAGAAACTTCACTCAGGTCTGGATAGAACGAGTTCTTGCTAAATGGTGGCAGTGCCACCTTTGTGCATCTACCAACTCTGGCAAGCTCAGGGCAATGCTGCAAAGCCATCTTCTGTGACCCCGTCTGCTTGCAGATGCATTGGAAGGTGTTTGGCCCTCCACACTTTCAGCAAATCACAGGGAACCATCTACCAACCATCAGTGGTTAATTTTTCCCCTCTTGCAATGAGATTGTGTGTTGTTTGCAATGGAAGGAGCCTCATGACCTAGACTGGCCCCTCCAGTTGCATCTTCTTAGCTTATCAAAAGGGGGTATCCTTTTTTGTTGCAGAAGGAGATGAAGCAAAACAAATCACTTTTCATGTAGTCAGCCACAGTGAAGTTAAGAGGGGGAAAATTACAAGCCATGATAATGTCAGCAGTCAATATTGTTTGTCTTTACAGAACCATAAACAAAATCATGCAACTAGTCTCTGAAAAGTCTCGATGACAGCTCTGGTAAATTTAAGCAATCTGCTACGAAGATGAATGGTATTTTCCTGTTGCACATTCTCTCTCTGAAACTATTTAAATCTAATTAACCTAGTGTCAAACTCTCTGATTTGTCTCCAATGTTCTAACACAGGGCCCTAAACAATGTTGATTTTCTTTTTTAATACCAACTTCTCTAAAATATTTGTTTTTAGAATTTATCCTTTTATTTGCCTTTATACCAAAATAAATTACCTCAGTTATATGGCTATGACACTGAATCAGATGGTACCCACAGAAGCAAAACAGTTTTTTTGTCTAATACAGAAAGCATGTGTATGCAATGGCTGTCCTGCCCTGGCTCAGCTTGGCTATTAGCAACTCTTGTTTTTGCCAGTTTTTGATTCCCTTCCACTGCGTGGAATTCCACTTCAGTGAAGCCAGTAGGAATGTTATTAACTTCAGTAAGGAAAAGTTATCCCTCACCATTACCTACAAAATAGCAATTTTCTAGAGTTGTGTAGGAATTCTTGGAATGTCTGCCTATGTGATCCTGCAGTACTGACAGTGGAGTAACTTCCTTATCTGTATCCAAGGAATCAGGAGATTTGTACTGAATGTACCTTGCTTCAGCATTTAGATCACTAATATTAAATTGGTTTTGTATCTGTTACTCTTTTAGGAGTTGAGTTTTTTAAGGTTTGAAAGGAGAAAAAGGTTTAAAGTAAGAATAGTATAAAGATGGAAACTGAGGTTTCAAATTGTTCCATTTTGTTAAGCAAAACCTTGAAATTGTGTGGCCAAAAACTGTGAAGGACTTTGAAAGCCGTAGTTAACTGGCCTGAAAATCTTTCTTTAGCAGAACAAGCACAAAACAACTGCAGCTCTTGTTCACATTACTGCATACCTACATAACTCTCTTGAAGAAATCAGCAAGTCTTTTCTTAATTCCCCAATGAGAAAAAAACCCTAAACAAAACCCATGAACAAAACATCCCACAAGTATTAGATGTTGGTAACAAAAAAGTCTGTAGCAAAGATATATTCTAGTGGCATCCCTATAGCTACACAGTGTTGACACAAAACAGCATTATAGTGAATATTTTTGGGATACCTCCAGTTCTTTGAATGAAGAACAGTAAATTGAAAATCTTTTTGAGCAGTAGCTTATTATGAGAGAAAAATTGTACAGGAATGATTAAGTAGCATATAACTATGCAGACAGCCTCTGTGCTTCAAACATATTTCCTTTTCAAGGGAGCTGAAAGGTTGGCCCCATTTTCCAGTTCATGTAAAGTGTATATGCACATCTACTCAGTCCTGTACCAAGGGCATCTGTGCTGCAAATTCCTGGAATAGCTATGAGCAGCCCTCTGCATTACCCATATTCCATGTGAGTAGGTTGACAGTCTACAGGCATGTCAGCTGATCCACAGAATTAAAAAGAAATAGTTCAAATATTGCAATACTGCGAGAAGCACCTTATGCTGTGAGTCACCATCTTTGGTATGCATTCTTTTCCCAGCATTTGTACTCCATCAAACATTTAATTTTCAAGGCACTTGTGTAAACTGGAATGACTTTTGAATGTATTGTTTCAAAATTTATTACTTTAAGATGTTCATTTTGCAATTGTTATGAGGCTTCTGTTAATTATCTAATTGATTCGGTTTATGCATTTGGCTCAAGAGGGTTTGGCTCTGCTACTGGAAGTTGTGTCCTGATGTCTGAACCCCCGTGAGTGGCATCCATGGATGTTAATCCAACTGAGGGTGTCGCTATCTATCTCTAATGTTATTTGTTTAACTGTTGTGGGTACAAATCAGTAGTGCTGGCATCTAATCAGTTTGGCAGGGATTTTACTGGTCAGGTAACAGCAGCAGGACAAGTTTGTCCTGTGAAAGTACAGTTGCATTTAAAGTGCAAAATGTTGTACTGGGAAGATGGACCGCTGGTGTAACAAGGCAGTTCAGCTCTCCTATGTGACCTTTCTAAGAGATAATTAATAGGATTTGATTCCTTGTGATTTTATTTGGGACTCCTGGATTGTACTGTCATTAGGTATTTGAGCCATCCTATAAAAGTTATAACTGCATTTGATCTCTTCTGAATAGGGTATTTACTTGATCAAAACCTTTTAAGACTTCCCCTAGGGCTCAGAATTAGATTATTCCCGGGAGGGTCTCACAAAAGGTGTTGTAATAGATCTGCTTCTGCTCAGCAGGGCACAGCATAAAGGACTTCTCTTTGTTCTCCCCTACCTTAATATAGTGCAGCCAAAGGCAATTGAGACTTGTAGGTAAAGTGTTATGTACGTCTAAATTAAGCCTGGGATTTTTCATTTATTTTTGGCTAATGGTTATCAATTACATGTAAAAAATGCATTAAATCACCTCTCAGCTCAGGAGGACACCCTTTTTAGAGAACCTTAAAACAGTGTATTTCTCCATTCTGAGACAGAGCTCTGCCTTCTGATATCCCAGCATATCTGTCAGGATTCCTAGCTGAGAAAAGCAATAGTAAAGGGAAACATTTGCACAACTGGGCAAATAATGCCAGCATCCTTTGCTATCAAAGTCTGAGTTAAGGTCTATGTCCTGTGCAATAGAAAAGCCGCCTCTAGTCATGTTTTGTTTAACTTACTTTTTTTCTAACCTTTTTCTGTCTTATTTTTTACATCTGGCACCTTTTGTACAATGACCACCTGCTCTTATAGTCCAAACCAGCTGTTTCACTGCTGTATTGTTGAGATAAGATTTTATTTTTTTTTACTTCTCTGAAGTGCTTACAATTTTTAGCTCTGATGCTCTTTAAAGTTCAAGTGCTTTTGAAGATAAGGCATATTGTAGACACAGCATGTGATGGAATAAGTGAACATAGAATGCACTTCACTGTCTGTTTGATCTCTCTAGATGCTGATAATTGGTGGTGACGTTGCTGGGCTGACTGCAGCAGTAGCTGCCAAAGCAATGGGAGTTACTGTCAGGGGATTTGATACCAGGTAGAGTAAGAAAATTGGCTTAGAATCTAGAATACTGCTTAATGCTTGAGAAAATCTTTCGGTCAGAGTTCTGCTTTGCTTTGCACTGAAGCAAAGCAATCTGTCATTCAAAACCAATCTGCCAGGTTTCTCCGTGTCATGGGACTAGCAGAGTTTTTACTTAATTCATTGCTAATTAACACAAATTTCAAATGACTGAGTATTCAGAAAAAGAGAACATAATTTTTAAAAATCATTTAAATATGCTGCCTCCTTACTTCCCAGGCCCAATTTAAGTGAAACATCATCTTGCCTTTTCCTTCCTCATCTCAACTTTCCCTGTTTTCCCTGCATGTTACACCCAGTCCATCCCAATTCCTTTGAGTGTGGGGCTGTGTGCTTGCTCACACGTGAACTGATTAAGCACTCTTGTGCCTGGTATTATTTGCCAAACAGTGTGAAGAAGTGGTATTGACATTAGTACAAGTCTTATTCCAGGGAAGATTCTGCTTATAACTACTGGAAATCCCAAACGTGTTTCTGTTAGCATAAAATGCTTAGTGAAATATGCATTACTAAAAACTATTAATGAGTAAGGGCTTTATGATTAGGTTTTATTTAGGTTTTTTATTCAGAGATTTAGAGTATTTGCTTTTCTTTGCTAATGATTTCTTACGAATTCTGAGTTCAGGCTCAAAATAATTAATATGTTACATTTACTTCTGCAAGCACCCATGTGTATTACATATCTCCTTATTTACCATCTTTGCTTCTTCTAAGTCATTAAACTTGTTTGGTTTGCTTTCTTAAACACAAAATTGGGGAAGAAATCTTCAATTCTAATCACTGGGAGCATGATGGAGTCAATGAATGAATGATCAGTAATGATTTGGAGCTGAGGCTGGGAGTAAAGTAGAAATGCCTCACCCTGCAGAATTTGCCATTTGTCAGGTGTGTATTACACATCAGCATTTAGAAGAAACTGGTGTGCAGGGAAAATGCAAATAACTCTCTAACAAATGAAAAAGTAACCAGTGTTATAGTAATCAAGACTGTCTGTCCTTGAAGCCCCTGCAAATCTGTCATGGAGTTCTTACTAAAGTGTTGTGGGATAATAAACCAAAGTCTTTCATAATGAAACCACAAATTGGAATATTATTCAGTCACCGTTCCATTTTTGAATGGCTTTTGCATTGTGACTTTCATAAACATGGTAACATCATTTTTAACAATATCCAGAAATGCTTTAAAATGGATCCCTAGAGTTTTATTAACAAGGATTTTGAGTGTCTAATTCCAAATATAGGAAAAGAAAAATCTATGAACTGATTTGCTTCATTTCACTATTTTAAAACAGTGACACAGAGCACTTTTCAATATGAATGGTAGATTTTAATGGATTGCCATTAAAATTATTATAATTTTTAGATGAAGACTAAGTTCCAGTGTAATGTGGAAAATTCATGCAGTATATAATGGTAAGATGATAGGAGAGTGCAATTACAGTCTGTCACCAGAGCGAATTTTAAGAGTATTGTCTAACCATTTTAATTTTTACCAGTTAATTTTTTGGTTTTGATTTCTGAACTTTTTTGTCTGTCTTTTTTTCAGAACAATGCAGTCCTAAGTGGTGATATGCTTCAGAAGATGGGAGATCGTTTTCAAAATGCATGAAGTTGTAATCAGCCTTAAAAACTTTCTTTCATTACCTCTTCAGGGGTCATATTTCCAACTTACTTCATTAGTTATATTTTTCTTTTTGAATTGAATATTACAGTTTTTATGCAATGATCAGATTCTAGCAGTTAAGACTCAGTGACAGTACTAATAATGTTGCATTTTCCCCCTGCTTCTAGTACTGTGTCACTTGTTTTCCTTTGTAAAGACCCATTAGGTGAAGCAACTAAAAATGCTGTCACTTGTGTATTTGGGAATTTATCTGAGAAGGATAAGTCTCTTCAGGAACCAGCTTGGGCAGTGGGCTGTGAAGCAGAATACTTGCAGCCTTCTCTGTCCTCCAGGTAGCAGATAGATGCAATGGCCTGTTCTGGAAAGCAGGTGAAAAGAACAGTCCAGCTACAAGTATTTCAGTTTTCCTTTGTCTTGGCTCCTCTGGGCCTGCTGTGCTTGGCTGTCATGTTGTGACTTAGTCTATGATGTGTGTGGCAGCCAACATAGGGTGAACTGGCAAGTGTAATGTCCATGTGGCTGTTCTGGAAGGGTGCAATGAAAATAAACCCAGAAATTTAGGGTACAGTGGTCAAGAGCAGAATTCAATGTATGTTGTTTTCAGAGCATGGCATTAGCATTCTCTTGGGGGACTTTCATATTCCGCTTTCATAATAATACAAAGGGATATTAGAGACATAATATTAATCCAGATGTAAGAATTTAAGTTTTGAAGGTATCTCTGTCTTCTTCCTTGGGATTGACTGGAGTGCAATTAATCTGTGAAACACATTGTGCAATGTGATTCTTATCAGACAATCATGAGGTGTTTTCGAATTTGAAGAAGTACTTGATTTTTTTTATTCTCAAAAATAAGCACCATATGGTTTTGTAACCAGTTCCCTGACTGGCCTCCCAGCTCATTTAATCTCTGGCTTCCTGACAAAATTGCTGACTTTCTTTGGTCATGCATCAGAGTAAACTATTAGTTTTACACAGAATCCTCAACTTGTAAAAGAAAGCTTTAGTAACTCATGTCTGTAGTAATATGCAAATTTGATTTACTAGCATGTATAAAGCAGGCACCAGATCTGTGGAGAACATGTGAAAAGTTTCCAATACATGAAAGCTTTGACAACTATTTATTTTGCTTTCTCATCAGGGTGTGGTGAACACTGGTTACAAGGACTTGCCAAGCAGAATGGCTACTCAAGCCAGTAGCCTTTTTTCCAACCACATCTTGAAATTATTAAAGCTGTTTCTCCTGAGAAAGAATATTTTCACTTTGAACAAAAGGGTGATTTAGATTATGGGACTATTGATCATGTCAGTAGAGGAATTTTGGTAATAAAGGTGAGTTTCAACACTACTTAAACATTTTTGATAAAAATATACAAAATGCGTTGTATGAAAGCTGTGGCTTTCTTAGTGAGTTTAGTCATTCCGAGGAAGCGTTATCATTCCATGTGTACGTGATAATGTGGGGAAGGGAATTTCTTGCTTGTTTCAAGCAGTAAAATATGAGCAAAAAGATTTATAAAAATTTCAATACTCTAAAATTGCTGCCGTACTTTAAGCTCATGGTTTTAAAGAATGTGTTTTGAGAAACAGCCCATCTCCTGACCTACTGAGCTGTGCCTGAGGCAATACAATTCCAAGTGCTAGAGGGTTTTATGGACTGAAACGTATTGAACAAAGGTGCTGACAAGTGGGAATAGGTGAGCTGTGTGGGACACACAAGAGGTATTAACTCTGAGGCAAGGACTTTAAAGGCCAAGTGGTCTGATGACACTTAGTCCATCTTTGTGCCAAGGTCAGGAGAAGCAGAGCATTGCTGCTTACACACATACACTGGTGTTCTGTTGAAACAAGCAGGGGCTCAGCCTTGGAACATCAAATGTATTTCAGCCCTCAGATGACACCATTAGGCTCTGTCCTGTGTAATCTGTTGTGAGAACAGCAGCCCTCGTCTCTTCCTACATCCTTGAGCCCCTTATCTGAGAGGAGGAAAAGAACTCATGGATGGTTAAATCAGGAGGCAGCCTTAACATCTATTACTTGTTGCTGGCTGAAATTTTCTGTATGCAAGATGTTTCTTGAGATACACTGATTCTTTTTCAGTCAAGTTTATTTTGGATGTACTTAAGAAGAAAAATTAATGTCTATAGTCATGGTGAATTGCAGATTGACAGGAATCCATATTTGCCTGCAGGTAGCATTAAAACAAAGTACAGTCATGCTAAACACTTACATATTGCCAGACTTGAATTACTTTTTGGCTAAGGAAGTGTTTGTAAAGAGAAGCATATTCGTGTTCAAGTTTTAAGGAACGTAGCCTAGGATGTAGGTGGACTCTTGCTTAATGTTTGTTTTCTGTGCTTTTCTTTTGGTTTTTTTTTGGTGTTTGCTTTGGGTTTTTCTTAATTTTTTGTTTGATTGTTGTTCTCCCCCTTCAGTGTATTACAGCTAGAATGTATCAGGCCAAATTTGATTTAGTTAGAACACAAAGATGTATCTTACAGCTGACTGCATTTAGTGGTTGGTGCTATTTTGCTAGTGTTATTGTAATCAGTATAAGGTAAAGGCCAAATCTCTATTTATCTACCCATGTGAGTTATCCTACTAATTTCAGAAGGACAAATGAGTGCCCGTGACAGAATTTGGCTGAACCAGTCAGCCCATAATATAAAGAAAGGCAAGATGCAATAGGGATCCATTATAATGATTGTTTTGTCCTGCAACAGGAAGGTGTAAAGTATTATTTCAATAGCTTTTTCTGGGAACTTCACTTTTTCTATTAAAAAACCCAAACTAACAAACACAAGAACAGGAAGAGTCATATCCTTATAACATAGGAAAACTATGACTATAACTGGATTTTATATAAAAGGTACAAAATAATTTATTTGTCTATATTTCTTGTTGCCAGCTTGGCATTTAAATGATGAGCCATGCTGGGGATTACCCAAAAGTAAACTAAACTCCTGAAAATTAGTGTGGATTAACATTGAAAAGCAGCACACAGTGGTAAATCAGGGTTTCTAACACATCATGTTGCTCTTCAATTAAATGAAAGGCTGAAAATTCAACTTTTCAGGATCCTTGGTGAATCATCATATGCCTTTTGTTACCATGAAGGTTCTTCTGATGCTACTCCTGTGAAATAAAGAGCCAATATAGTACAGGGTAAGGACCCAGATGAGGGCCAATTCAAATCAATATAGGCTACTCTCAAAAGCTTTTGGATCGGGGCCTGTGGATACTGCATAACTCCGTATGTCATTATCTGTTTTGAAATATATGTATGAAATGGAAAAAATAATCAAAAGACAAGGTTTTGATATGTTGAATAATATTTTTCTCATAAACAAGGTTGTTTTGCTCCTTGCATTAAAAATAATTAGGGAATGAAAGAAGAATATTGCAAATGATAACAGATAGGGATATGTATAGAACAGCTTTTCAGGGGCTTACTAATTTCAAGGCCTCCTGTTCAAGGTGAATGAGTAGCAGGAGAAATATCTATTGGTTCAAGGAGAGCAAATTTTGGCAGTAGGGAAAGTTGATTTTAAAGGAACTAAGCAGAGAAGGAAATCTGCTTCACTCATTCCTTAACCAGGCTTTGTACAGCATCTGAAAAACCTCCCTTACTGTCTCCTCCCAGGGTCATGGACTTAGTGTTTTGTACAAAGTATCAACCTTGTTTGAACGTTTATTGTCCTTGATTACCAAGGCAATTTGCATACAAGTTTTAAAGGTTTTATTAAAAACTTCCTAAAATGGCAGTGCAACTGAAAATTAAACTCCTGTGATTTCTAAGAGTGAGATTGTAATATCTTGCTATTTGGGCTTTGTCTTGAAATGAATTCTGTACGTTGATTTGCTCAGAGCTTACTTGGGTCTATTTAACAAAATGTTGTGCAAGTGATGACAAAATATGTCTCCGAGTAGAATATCGTATTATCTTGGATTAATGAAATGATCTACTCTTTTCCTAAAGAGGGAAAAACATTTTCTTAAACCACTAACACATATGGTCAAAGAGACTAGTACTGGAAGCAATAATATTTTCTCCCAAGGAAGTATTGTTGAACTCTTTGTGTGGTCTGCATCTTTTAACAATGTTCAGATGCTACACTGTGGTCTGTATTTCTACTAATGCAGTAAAGGTTGTGAGAAGTCGCTGGGGAATTTATGACATATTTAATTTTGGCTTTTTTTGGTGAACCATTTCTCCATATTTGCCCAAGTGGATTATTCTTTATTTCAGAAATTGAGTTTGGCAGTCCCATGTGCATCTGCCGGATCCTGGGGTACCCGCTTCATTCTCAGGTTGACCAAGAGTCTATTATTCCACAATTAGCTTTCTGGCAAAAACATTGTATACAAGTTATGAATGCAAAAGCATGTGCAGGAAATGCCTTCTGCTGCCACGGGTGTCAGTGACACAACTTCAGTGCAAGTAGGGCTTGGGTTCTGTGCCTGTTTTTATTTTATGACTAATAAAGAAAAATGCTTTGTTACTCTTCTGAGTGCATAGTTTTTTTCTTTATAGATTTGGCAGGTATTTTAGGACTGATGCTTGTTTCTCTCACTCTTTTTTTTTTTTTTGTCAAATAGTGAGCAGATTTGGAACAGTAGTTATCACAGTGCCCAGGGTGTCACACCTCGCCCCCATTTGCCTCTCATATCAGAAATTGTATTTATTATTGCCAAGTGTTCTGTCTGCTGCCTTCTCTCCTATGCTTCCTTATGACAGATTTGAGTCCAATTTTATTAGGAGGGACCTATAGTAAACCTAAACGACCTTAATGACTTAGCCAAAGTGAATTACAAATGAGATTAGAATTTAAGAGTTTCTGCCTTAAAACTTTTACTCCAGGCACTAAACAATGCTGTTTTCATATTTACTTCAAGTTGATGGGGCATATTCATGCAACAAAACTTTACTGGCAGCCAAAGGATTGTATAATGATCATACAGGAATGCCAACATAAGCATCAACTTCATGTTTTAATACCCATTGTCTCTACAGTAAATATACATATTTTTGTGAGTGATGAGCAAAGAAGAAAATGTTTAACAGAATTAATGGGAATAGGGAGAAGGGATGAGAAATTTTGAGTCCAGTTCAGCTATATATGTTTATCCTTTGCTTTTTCCTCTGCACAGAACCAGCTTCCTTCTGCATGGCCAGCCCAGAAGGGAAGATCCCTTCAAAAAAAGGGGAATATTTCTTCAGCTGATGAAACTATGAGGTAAATGGTACATTTGGGGGTGGGTTTGTCGTGCTGATCAGGGCTCCACAGTTATTTAGCTGTCATTTGAGCAGATGTAGCAGATCTTATAAACCATGTAGCTGGTTTCTGAGTCAATCAGTGGTCAGCCAGTGATGTGGAAAAGAGACCCTGAATCACAATTTAATTTTTGCAGTGATTAAAGATAGGAGCCTTCAGGCTAGCATTTCTCTAAAGTACTCCCCAAAGCTGCATGTAGAGAAAAACTCTACATCAATGGAAAAGAAAGTTTTGGTGGTGTTTTTGTTTTTGTTTGTTTTGTTTGTCTGTTTTCTGTTTGGTTGGGTTTTTTGTTTGGTTGGGATTTTTTAGGAGCTGTGAAACCTATGGACTACATAGAGCTTACAACCAAAGGATGGGTGCTGTTTAATGGAAGGTGAAAGGCTCTTGGCACTTATTAAAAAGATTATAGAGTAGTTTTCAAAACACAAGACTGGGACAAGCAGATAGTTTAGATAGCCACATAATCCCGAATGAAGGTGTGTAGCTCTCAAGGAAAAAGAAAGGTAGAATTTGTTCAGTAGCCCAGTAACCCAAACCCAGAAGGGTGGTCTTGGGTAGCAAAGGGCCTGCTCCTGCCTCAGAAATTAGTGCTGCAAGGAACAAGGGCAATGTGCACAGTCAGGCCCTCTTGAAAAATGGTCCTCTAGGAAAGCCATTCACTTTTCTGGGCAAATATTTGTCATCCTTCTTCGTTACATCATGGAATCTGTTATCCCCAGGGCCAGGGAAACAATTTTATAGCCTTTTTGTTTTCTACTGTCCTTATTTGAGCATGTTCCTTTGACTGTGTTGTTTCATTCAAGAGAAAACAGCTCTGCATTTTCTGTTCAGTAAAGCTCAGTCAGTTACAAAAGCAGCAACCCATTCATCAAAGAATTTAATTCTTTTGCAGAGGTATCAATCTGTAGCTAGTTTAGAGCTCTCTAAGGAGAGAGAATATATTTACTTATGCTTTTTTAAAAAAATCTACCTTAAGATGCATTTATTTGCTGTTTTTAAATCCACATCCAGATGCATGTATTGGTCAAAACGTGTATTAATACTCAGATCTTTTTTATTAGAGGTAGAACCTTACTACAATTCATCTTTACTGTAGACAGAGAAAGTATTTTGGGAAGAAAACAGTCTGATAGTAACCAGTCCTGAACTGGTTCTTACCTGCCCTTAAAGCTTCCAGCATCCTAGAAAATTGTTCAGCACTTGCTCCAGAAGAAATAAGGTGTTGGATTTCATTAATTCTTTAAAGTTTTTCAAATGGTGCCATCACTGGGGAGAAATCTGATGGGTGTCCTGGAATTTCTCAGAAGGTTGCATGGCAGTCAAGATACATAGTGGCAAAACTTACTTTTTCTTGTTTCACAGTTAGTTTTGCAATGGAACCCCACTCACTGAAACTGTATTGTATTACCATAGTACTGGAGTAGCTTGTGCTTTCAAAAGAATAAAGTAGAAAATTCCCATGTGCACTATAATACATGGAAGGAATGGATCAATAAAATCTTTAAAGTAATAGATGTTTCAAAGACTGAGGAAGCTCAGACTGGACTGGAAACAGTAGCAGATATTTTAAGCTTATATTCTGCCTGCAAAATAAAGGAGACTAATTCTTAGACTTAGATTTTTGACCTCATTCATTTAGAGTCAGATTAATAATTAGATAAACAGTGGATCAAAATATGCATTGTTGATCCTTAAAGATAAGGTGTATAATCACTGAAGCTAATTTTTTCGAGTTGTCTTACAAATGAGTACTTGGGAGGTGTTCTGGGAAATTTATGTTGCATCTTTTGGACAGGCCGTGGTAAAAGCCCCCTCGATAGACTCATAGTTATTTCTGTTTAGCCCCAGAGCTCCTCAGGATACAATTTCTATAAACTTGCTCCACCTCAGGATTATGACTATCCTGATGTGACAGTTTCCCTTCTGTCAGACTGAAGCCTTTGGACTTAGACTCCCCAAAAGCCCATAAATATTTCTTGCAGCTACCAGCCCACAGATGGTCTTTGGCCTTTCCAAATGTTCCAAGAATGCTGTTGAACAGCAATATCTGTCTCTTATGATTTGAGCATCAGGGATTTTTTTCCAACTATATGGTTTTGGATCATACTTTCAACCCATTCAGTGATGTAGGTTAAAATACAGTTTATTATTTAAAATTAAATCACCATGTGCTCTTTAAATATCAGAATGATGACTGCATGTTTGCTAAATGAAGTCATGTAGGAATTTCAGAGCATTTTTTATATCAAAATATCTAAAATCAAAATCTGAGAGACTCAGGGCTTCATATTTACCTTGACAAAATATTCTTCATGGGTAAAAATATTACCTAATGACCAAACCATTTTTAAATGTGCACAGTACAGGGCAAATCTAGCAAAGGTAGATTTTCTTTTTTTTTTTTTGTCTTTCAGTTTGAACTGATGTACTAAGTATTTTTCTATTGGGATAGAGTATTAAGAAATACGCCTGAAAACAATGAAGACTAAGGCGGTAACTGAGGCATTGTAGACTAATATTAGAAAACAATACATCAGTGTTGATGATAATTGAAAACATGTACTCAAATATATGTCAATGGATCCTGGAACTGAGTTGCTGGTATGCTAATTAGTTTCATAGTTGCTTGGTGGGTTGGTGTTTAAAGAAATACAGAAACCAAAAAATGTGAAAAGAGGAATGTGCAGAAGTCTTATAATCAGAAACGGATATTCACTTGTGTTAATAAACAAAGAAGAAATCTTTCTCATCTTTAAAGATAAACTCTTTATTTTCAGTCCTCCTGGATATTTTAAAATAGACTGAAGTACAGCAATACTGTTTGATTTTTTTTTTCCTTTATTTTTTGGGGTTTTTTGCTTTATTCACCTCATGTATTTCAGCTCTTTTGTGTGCTGTGCAGAAATGCTGACTGAGAGCACTTCTGGATTTTGGAACAGCCCTGGTTTGATTGGGGTGTCCAAGCTTTAGGAGCAGAGAAATCCTCACCAGAATGCTCTGGGTGGCACAACAGGCATGTGCACTTCTTACATGGTGTTTGTGCTTAATCCACAGCATCCTTGTTATTGATTAAATTATTGTTCTTTCAGAGGATAGGAAAATATATTATGAAAATATAAATTCCTAAAGGTGGCACTCTTAACTAAGGGGGGAGTATAAGAGAGGGTGAAAGATTTTAATTGCTGATAAAAATCTTAAGTTTTGCTGAAATCAAATGTTCCGAAATGAAAAATTGGTGTTTCAAAAAGTACTGAACTAGTTAGATGTTTTTGGAACTTCCCACTTGTTTTCTCAACTGAAACAATTTTCTTGTTATGAGTATACTGACTGCCTCAGTTGATCTGAATTAGAATAAATTTGTGGGAAAAGAAATGTTTGAAAATTTTAATTTAGTTTTAATGCTGATTTGTTCAGAAGGATTTTGTATCCAATAGAAATTTTCAAAGGTTGAGGCTGAAACTTGGTAAGAGAAAAGAGGAGAAGGTACTGCTTCTTTGCCAGTTTGTCACTTAGATTGTGGCAGTCTTCGAATGCTTCCAGAGCTGTTTTGCCTGCCTTGATTCTCTGTAGGCAAAATGTGTTTGGAAACTCTGGCAAGGACATCCACACAGTTCTCTCCCATACATGAGAAACAGTGGCTTCAAAGGAGCTGTTCTGGCTCTGTTTCTTACAAGTTGTCATCCCAAAATGTTCTAGCAATGTATTTTTGGAAAAGACTTAAATTAGGTTAAAATTTCCTATAACTATTATATTTCTAATTCATTGTATGAGAAGGAAAACAACATAAGTAAACAGTCCTTTCTTGCTCAATGGTCTGTTTATGCTATGAGTATGAAACACAATGTAATATTTTATTTTGGATTGAAATAATTTAATTTTGCAGGCCTTACCATTGCAAAATGAATTGAAATCTCTGACCTTCCTCAGCTTGTAGCTGCATTTCACAGTCTGGTTGGTTTGGCAGCAGCAGCAGCTCTTCCATGAGTTGCCAAGTACGTGATTCAATATCCACACCTGGATGTTCCCCCTTCTGCCAAGGCTCTCAAAGGGGTGGCACATCTGGGCACTGCATTGGGGTGGAGCTTTCAGTGCTTCTTTAGTGACTTATGAAGAATTGCTGGGTACTCCTTACTGTAGTCTGTCGTATGAAATTTAGGATGCAGTTCACTAGAGGGAGGGAAGTAGCCTTATACAACTTAGCTTAAGAAATTTGGTAGAACTGGAACACAAGGAGTGAACACAAGGTTAGTCACTTTGGCTTTTGTGTTGCTTAGGAGAGATGCTGGGGTTGGGGTTGGTTTCAAGGACTTTTTTTTTTCCTGGATTTCCTAAAGAGTGTTCAACTGAGAATCTGACTTAGATTCCATAAGGCTTTATTCCTAAGAGACTCACGTGAACAACTATTGGCTAAAGGAAGAGATCTTTTAGGTCCCTAAGTAGCAATTATTTCCTGCTGTGAAGTTATACACTGTTGAAGCTTTGTGTTATGAATAATTACTGTCCTATTTGGTATTGCAAAGCAATTATATCAAACTGCTTTTGTTTTCTCATAATTAACAAGGCTGAAATAGGAGTCGTGAAGCATGACAGGAGCTGGAACACTGCCATTTCTGTGAATTCCTTAAAAAAACCCCATTGGTAAGTTTTTGCCTTTTATCTGAAACGGGTGGATCTTTCTTTCAGCTAAACTAATTACCAAGAAGACCAGTACCTTTGGCAATTTTATGCTGTATCTGTAGCCTGTCTTAATTTCTAGTGCTTTGGCATTAAAAATACTTGTAGTGCTACAGTCGCTACAGCACTAGAGCAGCCATGCTTGCTTCCAGCTTTGCCAAACTCAGTGCCATTTCTGCCTTGGGCACCACTAGTTGGCTTGCTGACAGCATCCATGGCTAGTATGACAAATTCTTGCATTGGATCCAAACTACACCCCTGGATTAGTATGCAGTCCTGGTGTTAAAGGACACTCCTCAATTATAGTAATAGTCTCAAGAGAGCAACCCTTGAACTGGTTCATTGCAAATAAATGTAAGTTTTTTGCACGCACATCCAGCACTCGCTGAATGCCAGCCACAGTGCAGTCTTGCATGTTAACTGAAAAAATTGGCATAAATTATAAGGAATCTACAAAGCTGTCTGCAGAATGTTTATCTAGCCCTACAGAAATTCCTTAACATGCCTGCGAGACCCTGTAGCATCCCACAAACCACACTGCAGAGATCCAAAACTTTTTAGCCAGCAGCAGTGCTGTAAAATAAGCCATGGATGTTTATCTAGTCAGATGTATATGTAATCCTAGCCATTGCTATAACTGTGGACTAGTTTTGGAAAGAAATAAGAGAGTAAGGGTTTTGTCCTGCAAAATAACAAATGATTTCAGCTCTTATTATGCCTGTATAATCTTTCAGCAAAAATTCTAAAGGCATATTTGCTTATATGACCAAACCCAATAATGATTATAGGTAACAATCTTCTGCTAACTGAGTGATTGAATGAACTTTTATTTGCTTTTGTTTCACTTAGGAGATATTCTTGGAATTATATCATTTCTTGAAATATGAATTTAATTTTAATTTCCCTTATGTGGCACATAATAGATTGCAGGGACTGACAGCTGTAGGTGGAGCAGATATGCCTGTTATTCAAATGCCAAACACTTGCTCTAGCCTTGTGTGCAGGTTTTCTTCTTGGCAACAGCCTTGACAATTGTGGGTGTCTTGAGTGGTTCCTCTGGATGGAGCTGTACTGTCATGCATTGTGTCTGTGGTAAGGAAATGCCACTAGTTTTTCCCCTTTTCTGTGTAAATAATAATAATAATAAAAAAAAGATTAAGGAATCTACTTTGGAAACTTTTACAAGTAAGATGTTACAGGAGATTGGATGACTGGACTGGCTCCCAGACAGAATTTTGCTCATAATGGTAGTAAGTATGAAAAGTTATGACAACTGGATAGATGTCTAGTGGGTGTTCTAGATTAGAATTTGGCAAACAAACTACTAAAATGCCAAGGAGAGCAAAGAAATCAAAATATGTCTGGATTGCATGATGCGTGACACTACAGAGACACCCAGCCAACTCAAGGATTGCAAGCAATATCTGTGTGCTAGGAGAGCCTTTCCTCATCTTCACCCTGCTTTTTAGGAGCTCCTTTACCTGTAGCTCAAGTGCTTCCCTGAACAGTGTGAATATTCTGTCAGTTCAGTTCTGGCTGGTCACAGACTGGGTATTGACTGGCACTCACATGTTGGCATAGGGTCTTTGGAACATTTGACTCCTTCCCACCAGTGATGATCTTATACCACAAAAGAACTTGCATAGTCTGGCCTGAGTTCTAGCCCTTCTGTATGTAAACAGTTCCTAGTACACTAAATCTGACAATTGAACTTAAAAAACAGCTAGGAAAAGCAACAACAGCAATGTGATTCACTTGTGAAACCAACCATGTAAGTTCATATTTTATAAAACTGAATGGCCTTCACTGAAAGATCTCACCCAGCAACTGGCTTTGAGGAAATGGGAAATGTGCTGTTGCATAACAGGCAAGATGGGGCACATTATTTAAACAAAGAACATCTTTGTTTTGCTGGAGAGAAATATTAAGGTAGTTCAGGGAGAAGAAGAGAAATTGTTTAAAAATGGCTGAAAAACAAGGTTTTCTCCAAAGCATATCTGAAAATCTGTTTGAAATGAGATTTTTATGCCAAGTGGGATCCTGAAACTTTCAAAAAAATAAAAAGCAATGCAATACTGAACTGTTGAACCATTTCTGTATCAGCTTCACAGCTTGTTAAAGTAAACTTTAATGAGCTGAAGAATAATGTAGTCTGACTTCCCAAACAAACTGCATGAGAACTTACAGCAAATGAACTATTTATTTTGGGATTCTTTTAGTGGATTTGGAACTGTTGTTTTGACCACTATGCTCATTTAAAATATTCACATTTAGGCCACAGTCAGATCTCTGCCAAATGTCACTTTTGGGTGGATATGGCACAGCATTTACCGCAGGAAGGAAACCTGTGGAAATTGTTGGAACTTGCACTGAAGCTGGATTAGACCAAGCTATGGAAATGATAAAGGAGTCTAGTTCCATCATTACCCTGGGTGAGAGTTCAGATATCTGCTCTTCAAAGTACTTGAGTGGACTTGCCAAGATACCTCAAGTCTTGCATAACACTGTGCATATTCCACCATTCACTGTCACTTTCATCATGTCAAAATCTTGTTCCCACTTCCTTTGAATCTATCCAATTCACACTTGTAATCCGAATCCTAAAACTGTTCAAGACCTCTTCTCTCTCATATGTCACCTGTCCCTCCTCTGATGTTAGCAGTCATTCCTTTCTGGGACTTTCAGCTTTACTCTGGCAAGTCTACTCTTCTGTCTTTGATGCTTTTATCCATGATTATAAGTGTTTCAGGGAACAAGTTTTGCTTTTTTGTCTGCTGCAGACTTGTGCTATTTTAGTGATATGCAAGAGATTGGAAAATTTGCATTATAGACAACACTACAACATAAGCTAAGAAGGGGATTTTAATAATGTTTGATGAACAAAATACGAGGCTGTGTTTCTTTTCTATGTTTGCAGTGAGAGCTTTTGTTCACATGTATTAAAAAAGCACAGTGTTTTTGGGACTTAGTTTACTGGTGAAAAGTGAGCACTCATTTAATAGTGTCCTGGATGTATGTGATATTACTGAGGGCTGAACACCTCCTAATGTAGTGAATTACAACCATAATTAGTGTGATGGTTCAAATGAAACATACTGATTAACTGGAAGTACCATAGCATATGTCTTGGCAGTACTATAGTGTTCATTCTTTTGTAATGATACAGCATAAGGCAAAAGGGTTCAACAAGGCCCTAAGACTACAATAATCTTAATTTCATCAGATTTACACCATTTGTCATATCCTGGAATTTTGAGGTTTTGCTATTGATGTATATTCCACCTCCAGCGTACGTCAGACCTGTTCTTTACGATTAGCCCTTAATGAACAATGACTCACTTGATATCTGTGAACTCTGCTGAGAGTTTTCCTCATCTTAAAAAATACTGAAGATCTCTATTGTGGAGCTGGGGATAGTGGAAATTCAAAGAATTGAGCACAGAACTGAAGTCTTTGTGTTTTTACCCTTTGAATAGTATTGGTTTATATCAAAGAAATATGAGATGAAGTCACTGAATTGACTTCACTGGGCCTCCCTCGTTGTGTTAATTCTCATTAAAGATAAAAAAAAGTCTTGCTTTTCCTAAAAATGGGTAACCCAGCACTGCCAAAATTATGCAGGGTAATCAGCTATTCAGTCTGAGATTGTTCTAATAATGGCAAGCTTTGGCCAACATTCATTTTCAATTTGCAGCAATAACAAAAATGTTTGTGTCATGATATTTCAGGACAGTTTAATTCCTGTAGGAAAGCTATACATGGAAAATGGTACCAGAAATCAGGAAACATTCAGTTTTCACACATCCCATCTCAAGGACACAGCAGAGCCACTGAATTTAAATGTGCCAGCTGATCATTCCTCTTTCAATAAATAAAATCACAAATGCCTATGAAGGCATGTGAACAAAAGACTGTGGTTCCAAGTATGTAGCAAAAAATCCTTAAATAAGGTAGTTTTTATGCACTGGATTGCCTGAAGCTACTGAGCACTCGCTATGTGCCAGCTGCTATGTTTTGCACCTCTGCTGAAAGCTGAGGTGAGGGCCAGGTCTTCTCTCCCCTGAGTTATGGGCATTGGAAGTGCTGTGTATCCCTAGTTCGAATTGAGCTGACTCTCCAGCTGACCCAAGAATACAGTTGGCTCCTTTCAGAGGCAGCTGCGTGCAGCCCCAAGCCAAACGGATGGGTCATCGTGATGAGGGGCCTCGGAAAGGAGAGGCATATGGAAAAAAGGGAGAGAAGAGCCAAAGTGCCTCCCCCAGCAAAGCAGGCTGCTGTAGAGAGTGATGTTAAGCACAGTTCCCTTTGTATAGTCACATTAAAAAAATCCAACAGGAAACACTCTAAGTCCTAGAAATTTGTTATTAGTCAATATGTTGATATACTCTTCCCCTGAAGATTAAAGAAATTATTTTTTAAGGGGGAGGCTTTATTTGTAAAAAAATCGTGAATTCCAAGTAGAATGATGCATTGTTAAAAATACACACAAAAATCAATTCTTAGGCTGATAATGATTTGTGGCTTTAATTTTCACTCAATTGTCTCTTCTGAATTTCTTTTTCTGTGTAAGGCCCAAGTTTGTGAGGATGGCAAACCTTTCCTAATATATTCCACACTGCATAAGTAAGGAAGGCTATGACAGCTGTGATAATTTCTCTGGAAATGCACACGAGCTGTAGCACCAGGAAGAAAGGCAAAGATGGCTCTATACTGCCTCTATGCCCTTCACCTCCTTCTGAGGCTGCCAGCTCTTAAACTAGAGACCATGTAGGTCACTGACAGATGGGGATGTGGCAATTTCAACAGCACCTTTTCAGATCTTTATATCACTGTGCACTGTGCATATTTCCTTCACACAAGAATTCTTCAGTGTTTTTCTGGTTTAGAGCTGCTTTGTATCACTGGACACAGCTTGATGGATGGGAGTAAAGCTAGATGATTTTGTTCCAAGCAACTATGCAGGTGATAGCTCATAAAGGAAGGTTTACAAGCTACGTTTAGTACCATAGGATCATGAATTTACTGCTTCTAGAAGACTCCATGTCAAATGTTTTCAGTTGACAATCTTAAAATCTTTCTGACTTGCTGTTTGTCCTATAAATGCAGAATGGAAGGACAAGATTATATAGCTGTGTTTCACAGACAACTGAAATAGGTGTAGCTTCATTGCTATCAGTGAGGATAATCTGCTTGCACTGATGTATGTGATGTTGTAAGTTTGTTGACATTACTTTTGTCTGCATTTTAGGAACTTGGGAGCAGCAGGGAAATCAGATATTTCTGTGTTAGATGGCTTTTATTCCCTTCTATGCCCAAAGCAGACCTGTGGTCATCTTAGACCTGGAGGCTGTTCTCCATGTAACAGGACACTAAATTCCTTTGGCTCCTGCACCTCAGCCACTTGGAGGGCTCTTTCAGAAGGTAATAAAATGATACAGCCAGAACATCTTTCTGTGCCAGGCTTAGCCAGCCCAGTGGGTAGAAAGGTTGAGAGAGATGGAAGCTGTAATGTGATGCTGATTTTAATATGGACTCCGGGAGACTGAACAGATGTACAGACTAATGAGCTTGACTTTACTGGGCAAACTCTGAACAACTTGAAAAAATAAAAAATTGGTAGGCATGTGGGTAAATATGTTTGGCAGAAGGATTAGAGCTGCTTGTGCAGATGCCCCATAGCACAAAACCATTAAGAGTTCCTTAAAGGATTCAGTGAGCATGAGGATAAGGGAGATCCAATGTGAT
The DNA here is from genome assembly GCA_035222235.1 of Margarornis squamiger. NCBI lineage: Eukaryota > Metazoa > Chordata > Aves > Passeriformes > Furnariidae > Margarornis > Margarornis squamiger. The sequence goes on from JAWWTY010000016.1 coordinate 10,775,380, forward strand.
ACTGCTGGTGCTAAAGCTCTAAACTTAAATGCTGTATTTTTATCAGTAGAGGTACTCTAGAAATATACCATTTTCTGTGGCTAGAGGTTTTAGGAATTATTACCAATGTGTAGAGCTGTGTTCTACCATCTTAACTGAAGCTGTGGAATTTTTTGAGCTACTGAAATGTGAATTCTGGGACCTACAATGGATTGTGTGTGAACAGAGTGGTTCTTGCATGCAGAGCCATGATGCTGAGGGGCTGAACAGAGCAGAGACTGTAGCTCTGGACTGTCAGTGAGCAGTGTTGAAACACACCATGCAGTATAACATGATAGACATCACCCTTAGAGCCCACATATGTGCTCCATTTACCAACCTCACCAGGGCCTTGCGTAAGGCTGCCTCTTAAATCTTAGGAGTACTTATTTTTATGATATCTTGCATAGGGAATGCACAAAATTTTTTTAATAGTTTTCATTAGCACATAGAACTGCCAAAATTGGATTCTAGGTTTGAACACCAACACATGGACTTAATTTTTTCATTCAGATGAAACAACAAACTGTCATCATTTATTGTTTGCTTGATTAATGTGCTTTGGTGTTGTCTTGATAACTTGAAGCAGTGGCTTTTCCTTTCATAATAACACATTTTGTAATATATTTCCTTTTTGTCTCAGATACAGACTTGGCTCTGGTCATTGGTGCAAATGACACAGTAAACTCAGCAGCACAGGAAGATCCCAATTCTGTTATCACTAGCATGCCAATAGTGGAACGCTGGAAAGCAAAACAAGGTACTAAAAAACAATGAAAGTGTTTAGTACAGTGTTAGTTATGATATATTAATTTCTCACAAGAAGAGTGCCAACATAAAGAGATAAAACCAAGAAATATCTTTTCTAAACTGATGCCTCACAAGGTGGATATACATAGGCGCTTGAACTGAAAAGGGCCACTGCCTACACATAGAGGGCAGAACTTTGCAGAGGCCTTCCCCTTCCAAAGCAAATCCTGGCCCTTTCCTTTGGACCATCCGTGTGTTAGAACAGCTCAAGCATTGCACATTGCCTTGCCTGCTTGAATCTACTTGAATCTAAGATTTTTTTGTATGTTCCTCCATTATTTTTTTAATGAATTTTCCTTTTAAAATGAGCAGAATCAGCCTACCTTAGAGAGCTTTCTGCATTCAAGAGTTGGGCAATATAGTTTTGTTGGCAAATTCCCTGGCTGCATCAGGCATTGATTTTTAAACCAGCTCCCCAGATAAAGTAAGCCATATTCAAGGAAAAGAGGAAGCTTTTGGCAATGTAAGGGTTTCTAAGTTATATTTTTTTGCCAAACAGTCCTGAGAGAACAGAATGCAAGCATTTTTGGTGTCTCAGCCAACGTAGGTATGCACATCAAAACCAATATTCTAAACACACTTCGACATGTGTGAGCTTTAAAGAGGAAGTAACGTGATCCAAGTGCTTTGAGTAAACTGAGGTGCTTTACCTGATGTTTCTGACAGTTGAAGCTGTATCAAGTTGCTTCCTTGTCTGCTGTAAATATGAAAAGGAAAAAAAAAAAGACTGTAGCATTGATCGGGCCCAAAGGAAGCCTGTGAACAGAGAGAGCTGTATGGAATGATTAGTCTATTGCAGCTGAAACGCTAGAAAATGCAGGTTTAGGTCTGTTGGAATCCATGCTGCATTTGGCAAACAATTTAGTTGTAAAACTGAAACCTCAAAACCAGTTTTTGAAAGAAATAAAATGTGATGATGGTCTTGAAATAATTAATTTTTTTTATTTAGCATTAGGAGCAACATTTCTGTTGTGAAGTGAAGGCTGCGTTTCAGCTTGAGCAAACTTCTTTTACTGGAACCCTAAATATTGTTCTTCTGTAGAAAAGACAATAAGGAGAGTTCTTTAGACCTACAAAGGGTTTGATTCTCTTCAATTCACTAGCATCCATCTCTAAAGCAAATAATTTCAGAAATTGTCCTAAAGCAGAGTAAAGGCCCAATCTTATCTCACTTTGGAAGGAGAGAATTTACAGTCACAGTAATAGATTCACATGCTGTTGTTTGTAATAAAATTACTTTGAAATATTGTAAATACTATCATAAACTGAGGAATTTATAAACTACTTGCATTTAAAAAACCTCAGAGAGACACTAACTCTGGCTTGATTGTTTTACTCTTCAGTAAGTAATCAAAAGGGAGCAAAGCAACCATCACACTGCATTGTGTATAATAGCAATTTTCCATTAAGGATCACATATGTGCACATCTGCTGTCGATGCTCATGCCCACTAATACTTGAGCAAATGCATTTTCCTGAGTACCATGGTGGGTGTGCTCTGGCTCCCTTCTCCTTCCCTCCTAAAGACTTGGCAGAGCATGATCCATGGCATTTCCTCTGTACAGGTATAGTTCAGCAGTCTCTACATTTTAGTTTGCAGTTTTATGCTTTTAATTGCTTTGGTGTGTCCTGTTCAGAGGTTGTTCTTGTTTTACAAATCTAATACTTCAGTGCCACTTGGAGCTGCAAAGACAGTGTGATACATTACACAAGAAGTGCAGGGAGCTACATTAGACTCAGCAGCAGCAACATTCAGAATAGTGAAAGAATATAAAACATTATTTGTTTTTTCCAGTGTATTGTTTGGAGGGGTAATACAGCACTTGTGCTTGGATAGTACATCCAAACTTATATGAATTCCTAGTCAAACTGCTCATCTATGTACATTAACAGGCTCAGCTGTATGTCTAGTTCATTAAACTATACATTTCCTCTATATATATAACAGTTTAATCTTTAATACTATAAACTCTGATATCACACCTTGATTTTCTTTATGTCCCCGAAGACGGAAACAGGAAATATTTGGCTTGCGTCCTAATGCATTTATCACTAGAGAGAGGTGTATATTTATTGACACTAACACGTGTACATGTACTTCTGTACGTGTACATATATGTACTTACTGATATATGTGTACATCTATCCCTGTTATTAAAAGATTTTGCCATCAGAACCTTTGAAGTAATAATTCTCAGCCTTTAGGTTTCATGCTGAGTTTAACTGGGTTAACTGGCTTATGGGCCCAGCTTTGTATGTAGAGACTTGTTATTCAGGGCAGAAATTAACTTTATGGGTAAGGGAAGTGCAGTGCACAGGATTGTAGGTGGGGTAGGACTCAGTGTGGGGAATGTTGGTGTGGAGCATTCTCTTCTGTGGTATGTTTCTAAACATCCTATTGCAACACCAGTGGTCTGAGAAGTCAGCAGTAAAATCATGTGGTAACCGCACCAGTATTGCTAAAGTTAGACAAAAATTTCCACTTTCCATGAGGTGAAAATACAAAGTCTGCTGTCTGCTTTGCATTAGAGCAGTAGTTCCCACCTCTTGCTGTGGAACTCAAAAACTATTTGAATTTATTTCTGGCAGATAGTGGTAAAGAAATCACACCACTATGAGTGTTTTTAGTTTAATGTGATACACTACTTCCAAAATTCTGCAGCATCTCATTTCTCTTTGGAATCCATAAAATCGCAGCAATGGGTTATCTTTTCAAATAAGTGAACAAGAAGAACGAGGTAAATTTTTCATAGAAAGACTTCCTTTGAATGTTGGTATTACGAAGTGTCACCAGTCAAAATTAACTTTCTTTATTAACGACAGCATTGGAATTTTACTAAAATGGTGTCCCTCAAGACAAGGGATAACAGTTCAGGAATTATGTTGAGTCCTTTAGTACCTTAATATGCGACCCCATATTCTGGTATCAGTGGGTCAGGGGTTTAACTGCCACATTGTATTTTAGTCTTAGTGAAAAAGCTTTCCTCGTTTAACTGTGCTGCAATCACCATTAACTTTTGTATCCCAGAATACTCTGAGACACAAGTTAATGGTACCTGGGAGTGTATTAACTGCATTATAGTAAATGATGGGAAACTAATAAAAGTTCCCCCTCCTTCTTTTGGCCCTTTCAAAGGTAGGGATGGCTAGAGTGGATTTTCTTACCACATTACATTTTATACAGTGAGCTAAAACCATCATTTATGTAGACTGATTTTTAAAGCATTCAGGTGAAATACTGAAACTCAGTGGAAGAGAAAAGCACGACAGATCACTGCAGTATTCTGCAGTTGGGCCTGAAGAAGTCTCTGGAAAACCAGATGGACTCCAACTGAAAAATAATTGCAAGAAGCAGCAGCAAAGGCTTTAAATAAGGTAAGATTACAAGTGCTTTGGAAGGTTCTGCTGTGGATTCCAAGTTGGCATCTCTTTTCAATCTCAATGTATCTTTACCCCATGCACTGACATGACCCTTTATTCAACCTCAGCTTGGATGACATTTGTGCTACCTTCCAGGAAAGGAATTGTTTTCTGCAGCTCCCTCTCTTATTCATTTTGAGAGAAGGATTAAATACCGCCTCTGACCAAGCATACAGGCATGCTAAAGTGAAGCCACTTCATGCTCCTGGCCAAAGGAAGAACAAAAATACCCACAATAAGCAAAAGCAGATGGCTCCAGTGGCAGGAAATGAATGAGCCAGACTGCAGGTAAAATGGTTCTCTGAACACATCGCGGAGGTTTGCAATGACAGGTTCTTTGTTATCTGGGGCCTCCCCACAGGAGGCCAGATGTCTTCTGTTGTGAAAGGAGATAGAGATGCTCTTCCTTTTCCTCCCCCTTTAACTTATGGCTGTTTAAGTTACTGCTAATGGAAGCAGAAGCCTGTTTTTCCCTCTTGGTCTCTGATATTTTTGGAAACAGAAGAGATAGTTAGTGAAGGGGTATTCTGATATGAAAGAAAAGGCCCAGAGCTGGCCTTTACCTCCCCCTGACCCTCATTTTAAAGAACAGGGAGGTCAGTGCTGCTAATTGCACTTGAAAGGATTAACCACTTGATTGCTTTCATTTAGCAGAACAAAACTTTTCTTTAGACTCAAAGCTGGAAAAATGAATCAGTGGTATTGAGATGCTTTCAGTGTGAGATGGATGACTTGGCTTGGCTTCTTACACCAACACTGGAATTAAATAGAGCATTTAAATATTTTTATATATGGGAGAGAAGGGGAAGCTACATCTGCTGCTGAGACAGGACAGATATACAGCAGAAGTGACAATAACCTTTTTCCTGCCCCCATAAAAGGTTATCAGAGGAATACCAACAGACCCTAATGAATTATAGATATTAGCTGTGCCTCTGTCCCTGGGTATAACAAATGACTCTTGCATTACACAGATGTTCCACTGGAAGAAAAAGAATCTGAACCCAATTTCTGGACAAAGTGTTCCAGATTTAAAATATTTTCTGTACATTAATTTCACCTGAGAATTACAATAATTTTCTTTTGGAATAGTTTCTTAATTCCCATTGTTCAAATAAAGTGAGGTACAGAAAACTTAAATTTGGAAACAATTTTTAACCTTATAAAACTATTTTCCAAAAGTAACAAAGAACAGCACTTATACAAGCTTTTATCTGACCTCTGCTTCTTAAATAAAAAACATGTTTTCAGGGAAATGTGTCTTGGAAGTAACTCCTCCTCTCTCCCCAGATTTTTCTCTCTGGTTCTTGTAAAACATTAGGTCAGTGGGTTCATTTTATTTTTGTTTGTTTAAAGTGGGTGAAAGTTTCCTTCTCAAACTATTATATTTGTGTGATTTTAAAAAAAAATTACAACAATCTTTGCTTAAGAAATGCAAGAACAGATGGAAAAGTCAAAAGACTATCAAAATTCATACCAAAGGAAATAGCATTAATCATTTTAGAAGGCAAAAATAACCTCTCAATAGCAATAAGAACCAAATGAATAAGTAGTGTTGTTTCAATAGCACTGAGACATGACTGCTGCTTTTTCTCATTGCCTGCCACATGAACTCAATATATAGGTAGCTATAAAAATTATCTTTCTCCTTCTGACTTCAGGCCTGTGTTTCCTGTTCATGTGCACTCAGGTAACATAACCAGCATTTCTGTTTGCAGATGGGGGAGGTTTGTTTTCACTATCCTCTGAAATGCGTTTCTATATGCACTCACTTGTGTAGATAAGCACACAAAGCTGAAGGATGACTTGGGAGAGTGTATTTGTATCTTGTTTTAAGCAATATGAAGTGATTTCAATACGTTGAAGCATTAAAACACAATACAAATCAGTTGATTGAGCCTGTATGGATCGCTGTGTAATTGTAAAAATATTTTCTTGAAGTATTTTTCAAGACACTATTTCTGTGTTCACCAGAACACAGAAATCACCTAGCCCTCCTAGCATGATAAAAATATATGCATAGAACTCTGTTTGTAAGGTGGCAGCTCGGGTCTATTCCCTCTGCCAGCACTGGCTGTACTGGCAGTACAGTAAAACGTGGCAAAGTTCCATTCCCACGCGATGACTGTGACAGCAGTGCTGCGCCGACCAGCAGAACTTTGATCAGCACAGAGAAATTCTTACTTATGCTGTTCACATTTGCACTGTTACTGCAAAGGAAAAAACATCAGATTCCTAGTCTGCCTAATTTAAGGGAGTCTGGTCAGAAATGTTGTGGTCAGAGCCACCATCTTTTCTGTTTTTTGTCGCTGCAAATTACTTTGTGTTGAGTCCTGCAAAAAGATGTACATTTTCAGACAACTCCTGCAGTGCAAAGAGCCTGTTCTGCTGCTTCAAATACAAGTATGTGGCATCTACAACATTCTACTGTCTACAATATGTCATAGTAACATATTTGAAGTTAGTGTCCTCACAAATAATATTATAAATAATATTATAAAACACTTAAGTAAATTTGTTTGAAGAAGTCTAAAATGACCCAAGAAGTTGAGAATAATCTTAATACAACAGTATGTGAATGGTACTACAGAAATCATACACTATAAAATGATGTTTAGAGAGTTCACTTTTTTATTACTAGAACAATTTCCAGATTTAATCTTGAAAGTACATAATTTGTACTCAATTAATGTGCTCTTTCATTTTGTATTGGTGCAACTCTCCCCCCCACTAAATACCGTCCTATTCATTTCAGTAAGCTTTTGATGTCATGAAACCATTACTGTGTAAAATACAAAGAAAACACCTGACATAAAATATTAGTAACAATAAAAAGCTAGCATGTTAATTCCTTTTTACAGTTAAGGAGATCACTCTTACGGCAAGAGGGATCAAGTCCTCCTATCCCCACCTTAGGAAGTGTGCCCATCACAGTGGGCACGTCAGGCCCATAGGATGAAATACAGCAGTATGTAGCAAGTGTAACTGTTTTCAAATAAGTAACACTAATCAGACTGCTCCTCTGAGTAGTTCTACAACCTGAAGTGTGCAGGAGGAGGTCTGCAGCTTCCTTTTGGACAAACACTGTAGCTGTTGTTGAGTACAATCCATTTCCAGATTTCAGTCAGAAAAAATAGTTTTGTGCAGTTTATCATTACAAAAAAAAGTAGTGTCATGCATGTACAGACAGGCATCTTACTCTTTTCCTGCACAACACTTGGCATTTTTAATCAATGTGTACATAAATGAAAAGAAAAAAAGCAGATTATCATATTGTCCTTTGTAGTTCTCTTTTAAAATCTCCTGATGATAGTCCACAAGGAAATAATAAATTGCTTCTATTGTGGAGAGGTATGTATCTGGCTTTCCCTTCTGATGACGCCAGAAACAAGTTTTCCTTGTCTTCAACTCAATCTGTAGCAACCCTGTCAAGAAAAAAAGATGACCTAGATTAGACAATGTGGATTGGTGGCTGGGATGCCAAACAAGACATTAGTTTTGTCTTCTGCCTTGGCTGCTGCCCTGCTGGATACCTGCATGCAAATACCTTCCCTTCCCATACCTCCATTTTTCATCTGTAAAACCGAGGCAATAATTTTGTCCTTCTGTGTGGACCAGTTTGAAATTTAATGAAAAGGTGCTCTAAGTACAAGGTTACAATCTTGATATTTACAATTAATTACAGATTATTCTTTCATTCAAACAGCCTCAGTAAATTGCAGGGTCTCTTCAGATAGCAAGGGTGAAACCCGCACCTACCAAGACTCATCAGTGTTCTTAAAATTATTACTTCATCTTTTGCAAAATTAGTAACTTTCAAATGTAAAGCATAATCCTTCAGACTGTTAGTGCTGCTGATTGAGGACTATTTGCAAGAGCCACAAACTTTTCATTTATGCTTGTTAAATAACTGAAATCTCACTGAGGTTACTCAGGAGTAAGTATGACAGAATCTGGTAATTAACTTTATTAGAAACTAAATTATTAGAAACTAAAAGCATTCCCACTTGAGATGTCTGTATGGCACATGAAAGTCTTTTACCTACCATAGTATCTACAACTATAAAGTAGGAAACTGTATTAAGCTTGTTTCCCTCATGAGAACTTGAATTCTCAGCCCTAACCAAAGTGAAATTTCCATCCAATTCAGCAAGACTTCCACCTTAACAGCAGTGAAGTGAATCCAGGGGGTGATTCCTCCAACATAAACTCCCACATAGTTGTGGTTTGAATACAAACCAAAGTTTATTGAAGGCAAGACCATGGACACTACTGAGCTCACCACAAATGCAGCATCAGTTAATCTGAAACAAAAAATTTTAGCAGGTTTTTTTATAAAAAATAAAAATAGAGGGGCTAAGGGTTAGAGTTTACTGAGCAAGTTTAATCTGTACCGTATCTCCATCCAGCTAAAGGCAATGTTTTATTACAAATGTGGATCATTCATCTGAAAGCTTACAATACTAATGTATAAGCTAATAATATAGTTGGCTAATACAAAGTTGATCAAATTTACAGGAAAAAATAACAAAGTAATCTGCTTCTTTAACAGCCATGTTGATGTTGCAAATAAGCTCCATCACTCATGTGAGAAAGTAATTATTAACATTAGATTCAACTGTTTCTTTTCTGATCTAGAGATCACTTTTAATGAACTAATCAATCCTAGACATTACCAACTTTCAAATATTTCCTGTCTTTAACACAACTGATTTAGTTTTGCTTTCTAAAGATATATTACTTTTCCAAGGAGATATAGAAGTAGTTTTTTGTCCAAGTTCTCAAGGCTCTTTTTTTTAAGATTGATGTACTCATTTGCTTTCTCCTGCAGTACAATTTGCTAGATTCACTCTCTATATAAATACAAGGTTTCAAAACACAAGGCTTTTCTTTAAATTTTCTTGGCTTCATTAATGTTTCCATCCAGAATTTCTTGTAACTTAATCTTTCTGAATAAGTATGGCAATTACTTATTTGGAATTATGAACAGTTCTTTTTGAACTTCAATATACGAGGAATATTTTGTTGGATTATGACTTCATTTGAGACTGAACTGAAAAATTACAACAGTTCTCTATTTTCCATGTGTGTGCAGCATAAAAATTTCATCAGTTTATGCCTAAGGATACTCTGCCCCATTCATCTTGGAAGTCAAACCTGTAACCTCTAAAAGGAGTGATAATGCAATTTATGTTCCAGAGGAGGGGCACTAAGGAAAGTAAGGTGTGCAGGGCCTCTGCAACTGTTACACCTCATGGGTAGGGGGTAAAATTCTCCCCATAAGACAAACTAGGTTTCATGGCACTATCAAACCTTACAGCAATCCTGAAAGGTGCTCAGGGAAACAGAGGACTGCACACCAGCTGGACAGGAAGGAAGAGCCCACCAGATCAGCATTGCCATGGGGTACCTGGAAACCATTCTTTGAGAGCCCCAAAGTAATACCAACTATGACTTTTTGACTGAAATACCGCATAAGCTTCTGTGGAAATCTTAGTTCCCCTGGCTGCCTTGCTTTTCTTGAATCCACCCTCTTAAAATAAATTGCAAATGCTTTACAGACACTTGCAACATGCAATTACTCTAATTGTTACAGTAATACTTCAGTGTAGTTGATAGAGTATGTTTTGTGTTAAACTAAATACTTATAACAGGATTTTAATTAGCCAATACATTATACTAACATGTGGGATTCTTTAATAAACTGACTAGACAGTAAGGCAACATTCATCTTCCATGGAAGAAAGTCTGTGAAATTCCTTGTAGGATCCAGTGCAAAGCAGGCACTAGTAGTTATATATACTGCCTAGAAACTTGAGAGCCTGTCTCTCAGCTACGTGCACCTTTTTCACTAATGAAAGTGTTTTCAAATTCCTATTCATCAAAAAGGAAATGGAATATCATTGCTAAATTGTTTTGTCTTTTGTGTTTTTAAACAGAATGCTTAAATATACCCTTCTTGTATTGAACCTAAGACAAAAAACTTTTGCCAAATTCCCAGTTTCTGCTTTTAGAGTTGGGAGGATATGGAGGGCAAGCAGACATTCTCTTTTTGTCTGGAAAGTAGTGAGATCATCGAAATGCCCACGTAAAAACTTCCCTAGAAAGAGAAACCAACCCTGACAACCCTGTGCTGTGTCTCCTAAACCCTTCGTTCACCTTTCAGTGGCCTGTCTGCCACCACCACTACAAAAATGCTTCCTGGTTCTCCCAAAAAAGCAGAGAGCCACCTGCAAAGGAAACCTTTCTGGCTTCCTTCAGAGGTCATTCAAGCTACTGTTCTATTGTCTACCATGACAGCTCCCATTCTGTGAGATGGGATTTCTTCCAATAGAGAAGTGAGACAATAAATGTAAATGCTTTCTTAATATGAGTATTGCAAAATCAATTATGTGACATGAAAAGTAATGGAGTCTTTAGCTCAGGAAGTATTTCCAGCACCAAAACAGGCTCTTGAGTCTTTCATGTATACTCAGACATAGGGTTAGATACACACTTATATCATGCTCAGGTCTGTTACAGACATATGTCCCTTAATCATTTCTGTAGCCGTAACATCTCAATAGCAACTAGTATTTTTTTACCTTGAAGTCGTTCATCAGTTATTATCTTGTTGGTTTGATTCCAGGTACTGTCAATAAATATTATTTTCTTCAGTCTAGTGTCTTCATTCCTGCTGTTTGAGATGCATTCATTTGGATTTCTTTCTTCTTTAGGCTCTATTTTTGCTTGTTTAAGAACTGGCTCTTTAGAACAGTCATCATCACTATTACAGGCACCTTTTTTAGTGTACTTTTGAAGATGGAAAGCAATATCTTTTACTGAAACTGAATTGGGGCCAGGAAATATAAGTGCTATCTGAATGAAAAAAAAAAAAAAAGAGAGATCTGAGTGTCAACAAAATCTAATAAAACACCAGGAATTGTTCCATAAAGAACAGAAATTTTCCATCCCTGCCTAAAAATATTCAAGTCAGGACAAGAAAAAAGAGTAGCTCTTAAAAATATTCTATTGCCTAAAACAATGTTAAATTCATGTTAAAAACATGTTAATTCATGTTAAAATAATGAAGGTACTTAACAGAGATGTTTAATTAATGTAATTTCTATGCTTCCACTACCAACTCTTAATACTTTTGTAAAAAATGTTTTTTTCAGTCAAGACAACAGTGTAAAAATTTTAAGGAAGTTTAAATAGTGCAGCTGCTGTCTATGATGAGCACAACACTTAAGATGTTTAATTTGCTGCAAGTTGAATACTTTCATATGTGGGCAAAATATTTCTTATGGTACACAATGAATCCAGTTATCAACTATGTAAGGTGGTGAACACAGAAGTTCAAGGTGGTTAGACAGTGCTACAGTTTTCTTACTTCATGTCTCTTTTCTTCATATTCTGGAATGCAAGGGTATTTATAAATGGTAACATCATCAGGTGCCAGGAGCTTTGCATGCACAGCAGTGCTCTTCCCATCTGTTTCATTGGGGTGTTTGATAATGTCAATCTTCAAAGGTAACTGCAGTTAAAAAAAAAAGAGGCAATATTTATGATAATATATACAGGTATAAACATTTGTACAAAAACTTGTGCAAAATTCAGCAGAAATCCCTATGGATGTGTAATTAAAACATATCTGACGATTTTGGAAAATGTTTTTGTTTTAATAGGCTTGGAACTAGTCTAGAGACAAGTGACAAGAGGCATCTTTTACACTCTCTGTTTATGGAAATACTTTAGCAGTAGCGTGGCAGAATCTCTAGAAATAGAATCAATAAGGTAAGTAAGAAGGGGTCTTAATTTGAGCAATATAATGGTTCTAAATATGAATACTTATCTCTATTAGATATTCGCCCAGTTGCAAAAATGGCCATTTTAATGAAAATACACCTAAATCCACTAGGTCAAAATTACAAAGTACTTCTAAAGTATTTTCATGATGCTTTCAAGCTCCAGTGTGTTCAAAATGCATCTTAGTTCTTAGGTGAGTTTGCAGAATATCTCAGTACTCTTTGATGGTTTCTCCAAGTATTTTAACTGAAAGGCACTACACTGTTCAATTATATTTTGAGAGTAGTTACCTGAATTATGCAACCATGACATTTAAGAATGCCTTTTAGCTCACATTTGATGTAAAATTCACTTTTGGTTATGGAAAAATCATATTTTTTGTTCACAGTATAATTGGTTCTGGTCAGTTATTAGAAACTGAAGAATGAGTAAGAGCACTACAAAGAAACTTCCAAGAACTAAGTGAAAACACAGTTGACTGAGGTGAGTGACTTCAGCTTATTCTCATCTAGTAGATGCATAAGTGTTTATGTGAGAACTGGAACATTTTTAGTGTTTGTACATGCAATTCCTTAAAAAAGAACAGCAATATTATCTAACTGTAGTTTATTCATAATTATAGCTGTGTTAAAGGTGAATGTCCACAGAATGACTTAGAAATGGTCGCAGACAGATGGTTCTCTGTCCACAGGAACTAAAAGGCACAAGAATATTATAAAAAACTCATAAGACATATTAACCTTCACAGTTGGAATTTCTTTGGTAGGGACTGTTTCAACAGGAACAAAGCATGTGTAACAATAAAACATCCTTGAACTGCTGCATCGGGGGCATTTTGATCTCCCACTCTTTTTTGCCTTTTCCAGCACTTCCTGGGATGCCAACTGTAACTGTTGAAGAGGGTTATCCTGAAATGATGATGGAGTCTGCAGGTCTAGGCTTTCCAAACACTCAGTGCTTCTTTTTGGTCCTTGTGTAGATGAACTCAAAGACATGGTTATCTGAAACAGACAATATGTTGTTACCTAAAAATCCAGTTACTACAAACTCATTTATTGAAATTATTCTGCATTATCCTACTTAACAAAAAATACTCATCAGAGAAGGTATTTCCTACAACAGAAAGAATAATAAAATCATCTGATTTGGTTGTTAGAGCTCCAAACTGATTTCAGGAGAGCATGAGACAAACAGCTGCAAATAACCTGAGATCTGCATCCTTAATGCACCTATATGCACGTTCATAATTTTACTAAGCTATCCCACTCACTTAACTCCTGCAGAATTATATTTTTTTCTGTTGTTAGGATCAGTGCCTTGAAGTTTCTAAATCACTGGTAAACAGTGTTTACCTGGATGAGCAATCCCATTAGTCTTCAGCACAACTACCAACAATGCCTACAGAATTAGAAATCCATAAGAAAAAAGTTAATTGTACAAATTTAGATCTCTATCCTGAAACTTAGTGTATGTGGGCCAACCAAACACCCTAAATGAAGACAGAGATAGAAAATATCTATCTTGTTGAGCCAGAAGATATCTTCCAAGAGCAAAGCTTGAGGCTGAAAAATGAGAAGAGCTAAGAACAGGGCTTTGGTGATCCGTAAATGCTGATCCAATCTACACTCGTTCTGCAAGTTTGTATTTATTTAGTACCACTGATGGATTTTTTCCAGGCTTTCTTTCACACAGTTGTTGTCTCACCCTCTGCAGCTGGTGCAGAATTTTCACCATGTACTCTGAGTGATGCATCAGGAAGAGGACTGTGTGCTCAGACCCAGCACAGGCAGAATTAGTGCTCTGTGTGCCCAGGCTTAGCCACACTCCCAGCTTTAGTAAAACCCTTCTGACAGATCACTCAGGGTCCTCTCTGATCTTCAAAGCAGCCCCCAGCCAGCAGCCTGCACAGCCTGCAGTAGTTACAAACTGCCTTTTGCACTTTGTGCTGCATCACTGGAAATGAAAAAAAGTCATTCTCGGTATTTACTTTCACCTAATTTAGGTTTACTTTTTCATGTCAGGGATCACACTTATGAAATGATGTAACAAAACTGTCATGTTTAACAAAAACAAACAAACAGTAATTCCTGAAATGTGATCCAAAATTAAGTGTTTAAATAAAAATCAAGTGTAACTTAATTGAAAAATAACAAAGCCAAAAAACTCAGCTAGCTTTCCAATAAAATTCTAAAATTAATGCCAGAAAAAAATTAATTGTTACTGTCTGGTAAAATTAGATACTCATGCATGTTGTCATATCTTCCCTTCCCCCTCTGACAAAGTCTAACTTCTGAAAGGTCAAGGATGTCCACTCAAATAAACACAAAATCTAATATGCATACAAACTTTATAGTGCAATTTGCTTTCAAATCTCTCTGAGATAACACAATTGTTTTGCACCTCCAGCTGACCCCTACTGTGATGAGTTTGCACCAGCAGCAGAGCGGGGAGAGGCCCCGGGCCTGGCCGTGCCTTCCCCGGGCACCCCGACCCCTTGGGGAGCTCCAGCCTGCGGGTGCCCGAGGGACCAGCATGGCCCGCACGGCCCGCACGGCCCGCAGCTCCCTCGGACACGCTCCTAACCCTGACAGTGACTGCACCTACTCCTGATCGCCAGACCCCAGAGAAATCGCCGCTGCTGGAGGGCTCGCTCCGCATTCCGACAGGGACCTCGGGGGTGTGTGCGGCCCTGGGGGCCTGTGGGGTGCCCTGAGCTCCCTCGGTGCTGCGAGGGCGGCGGGCACAGCACTGCGGGCCGGGGGCAGCGCGGCTCCATCTCCTGCCCGGCTCCATCCCCTCCTCGCCCCTGCCCAGCTCCAGCTCCATCTCCTACCCGGCTCCATCCCCTCCTCACCCCAGCCCAGCTCCATCCCCTGCCCGGCTCCATCCCCTCCTCACCCCAGCCCAGCTCCATCCCCTGCCCAGCTCCGTCCCCTCCTCACCCCTGCCCGGCTCCATCCCCTGCCCAGCTCCGTCCCCTCCTCACCCCAGCCCGCTCCGCAGCCCCGCGGCCCCCGCAGGCCCCGGAACCAAAGTGCTGCGCGCGGGCCCGGGGGGGGCGGAGCGGAAGCGGCCGGGGGTGAGCGCGGTGCGGCCGGGCCGGCCCCGTGGGGCCGTGGGTGTGTGTGGGGAGGTGTGTGTGTGTGTGCCGCCCGCCCGCCCACAGCCCACAGCGGGGTTTTCCCGGGCTCTGTCCCGAAAACCCGGCCGGGAAAGCAGGCGCGGTCCCCCGGGCAGCGGGGACGTGCCGGCCCTGTGACATGTGCCCAGCGCTGCGCGCTCCGTGAGGGGCCCGGCCCGTGGGTCTGTGGGCCGCGGGCCTGCCTCACCCCGGGAACGCCAGGAAAGCCGCGTCCCTCGGGTCTGGTGTGTCTTCACCTGCATTTCCCCCACACACACCTAGTCGCACACTTCCTGCACGCTTGCTGACACCCAGCCCGCGGGGATTGCGTTCCGCCCTCCTTGGTTTGCACCTCCCTCTCCAAGGGGGACTTGGCATCTTGTTGGGATTCCCGGGCCTGGTTGAGGAGGCTGCCCCGCAGCACCATTTACCCAATATTCAGGCTTTAGTAACTGCGTTTTTAGGTTGAAGTGACTAAACTAAACCAGCAATTTTGGTATAGAGCTTATTTCTCCCAATAATAATAAAGTCTGTGATATATTAGTTGCAATAGCTTTAGGGGGAAAGTTGGCATTATAGGCAGATTTTTTGCCAAACTTTGATCTCCATTACACCCCAGAAAGCTCCCTGAGTTCAGTGGTATTACATTCAGTGGCAGAGAATTCCTACCAGCATCCAGTTGTTTCTTGTCTTTTGGCTTGATCAGCTATCCGTGTTGGCAACCTGACATAAAAATGGAAACATCTTAATTTGGGATAATGTCAAAATATTAACTTGTTTACATTTTCTAATTGATTTTACTTACCTTTTTCCTTTTCACCCTGAAATCACAGAATGAATATATGTGTATTGCTTGACATTCAATAGCATTTCATTGATTTTTCTTTTAAAGAAATAATTTGTCATACTGCCCTCCTCTGAAGATGATACATATTGATGTCTTTCAGCTATACCAGGGGGCTTAAAAACACATTGATTACTCTGTATTAACACTTACTTCAGGAAAGTGATTGATTTGATGATTAACTTCAAACAGCTTCCTTTGGTTTCAACAATTTGCTCAAATATTTAAGCTGTTAGTTTGAATTCTTTACTAGATCAAGGAACAGTTTCCTCCTGTGCTTCCAAGCCTGTTCTCAACAGATGGAAGGCATTACTGGCCTTTCTGAGAACTTAAATTGCACATGATTTTATTTGTCTCTTTAGAAACATAATGACCCTTTTTTCTTGAGTTATCTCCTTGTCTAACTAAAACGTTATAGTCTTTTTAATTACTCTCTGTCTGCTGTAATGGGCCTCCCTGGCCTAGCTCAGCTTCTCTGTCCCTTGCAGATGATGTAATCACCTCTGAATGCAGCACATGGAACAGGAGGAAATGGCAGTCTGCCTTAACATGGTGCCAAAATTAGAGATTCTTAGATGTAAAATGCATTTACACTCATATTGCAATTCTTTACGCAAAATAAAGGCCACAGACTGCCTGTTAATCTTCACATTTGTATTATCTTCAGAAATAACTGTTTCTACAGTCACTGATTGCAGAAGGAATGGCTGAGTTGTATCTCTCTTGATGAGCCTTACAGTTTGGTGGGTAAGCTACAAAAAGCTTATTCCTTCAGTGTTTTTTGTAAATGTCTGTATGAACATGTCCCACTGAGCATCAGTCCACTCTCAGATTTGAAGCAGAGAATAAACCCATGTCACTGAACTAGAGAAATGTGCTGAAAAAGTATTTTCATTACAATGGCCCAGTTTAACTGGAGGAACATCCTTGAACAGCATACCCAAAAGACATTAGTGTTTACAGCTTTCCCTCCGTTTGGAAGTGGGAAGTGTCAAGTTTATAATTTAAAAAAGTCCAATAAGCAGAAGTCCCAGTTCTGCCTGGGTTTTAGGAATGTTTTGCTTTAGGCTTACACAAAGTGCAGGCAAAAGTCTTGCAAACATATTGTTCTGCACAGACCCTGGTGCTATAAAGGGAAGATAAGACATGTAGAAAGACCAAAATGGTGCCTCTTAAGCCTTCCAATCATTGCAGTGAGGCAGCAGGACTGCACAGTGTAACGAGTTTTGTATGCAGACACATTTAGACATAGCTCCAGATATATGTCAAGTCTTTGCTTGATTGGAGCTTTTAATCAATAAAATCATTAATCCAGCCTCTATTTCTAGCTATGCCTTGCTGATATTTTTAAGACGTTACTGAGCAAATTGCTGCAGAGGAAATTCTGACTCAGACAGCTGAGATGGGGAAAGCACAGGAGTGTTATATATGTTTAATTCTCTTTATGGATAAGACAAGAAAGGTAAAATTTTCACTTTTTTTTCCTTGGATCCAGAAATGGGATTGCACCTATATCTATATGTTTGTTGGGGGATAAAACCTCCAAAACCCCGAAACCAACAAAACAACAAAAAAAAAAACCTCCAAATCAAAAAACCTTGAAAAGGTTCTTTTTATTCTTTATATGTCCAAAGGATTTTGTAGTCACCTAAAGTATCAATTTTAGACCATTGCTTTTTAACTGAAGTGTATTCACAGTTCATAGTATGAATTATCATAGCTGAAGATATTGTTTGCATCATTTAGTGAAATAGCATTAATTATTGAGTATTCAAGTGTCAAATACGTTGTTGAGAAGTCAAATGGTAGAAATGTATAGGTGAATTTTTCTACCTTACAAGTAAAAATGTAAACATAAGCCTGTCTTATGAATATAGTTTGACTTGGAAGTCAAAGAAATACCTCTGACCCTAAACTAATTCAGTCAAATTTTCTAAGACTACGTGGCTTCAGATAGAATGGAAATTCCAAATACTGTGTAAATATGATGGCTGACAAAAATTGTAAATAAGAGTTTAGAGTATTATGGCAACCCTAACCTTTCTGGTTTGGTTTTTTACTCACTTCAGTGGGAATTAGCTGTGGTTTTAAATACTTTAGTTACTTCCCTAGCAGACAAAGGAGAACTCATAATCTTTTCTTGTGAATTTAGTATTTTAAGTAACAGCTGAAAAAAACAGGGCTGATTTAGAGCTGTGTCTCTCCTGACTTTGCGAGCTGCTTCAGGCACTGATCCCTATTCCAGTGGCTCCTTAATGACTGGTAGGGGTGGGCAGCTTTTCCTTTTGGAAGTCCCTTGGGGCAGAGTCAAAATTCATGGCACTGTGAAGGGCCAAGAGTCTGGATTGTTTTATAATTTCCACTTGAACTGGAAATGTACAAGCTTTCATTAATATTTATCTTCAAAAATGTAAATGGATAATAGAAACTAGATAAGTACACATACTTGGAATATAAATTAAACCATAATGCAGTGATTGATTTTGCAAACCAATTTGAATTCTCACTATAGAATGACCCTGGGAAAATTAAAAAAAATCATAAGTAGCTGCTAAAAAATACTTCTTTTATGCTGTAGAATCACTAGGATTGTATTGGTACAGAAATATATATAGACAAGAGGAAGTGATTCCTGATAGTCACCAGATCATTGTTATCACCAACATAAAACAATCACTAATTTGTTACTTGTATCAGACACTTTGAAATCCTGACTTTTGACCCATTTTGCATATTAAGTTCTAATTATTATTAATAAAATTAATTTTATTATTTTTTGCAAATTAACCTATAATTAAATAGTATTACATTGATTGAAGTTCACAATCTATGTTAAAATAGTTCCTCACTGCTAAGACTGAAGAATATTGTAAATATTCTGAGTGAATTTTGACTGCTTCCCATTTATAAATGAAGGAAAGCTAATTCCTGTCATTTGTCCAAGTCCAAATACTGTCAGTCTGATAAAAACAAGTTGTACAGAGTGAAGGATAGATTTCTAATTTAGATTCTTGAGCAGCCCTGATAAACTCTCTGTCTAAATAGTGACCTGTTGATAGCACTTGCTGCAAAATATGTGCACAAATGCAAGATTTTTGAGAAAGTTTCTTAAAAGCACACACAGAGAAGCATGTTGCTTGAAGTTCACAATGTACAGAATTAATCACTAGTCCTACAAAATATAAAATGTCCTTTTTTTTTTTTGTTGCATAAAACCTGATGTCTGGCACCCAACAAATGGCTGTAGACCTTACTGCTTGCACTGGATAAAAATTATATATGAGTTTTTAATTACAGCTATTTCTGTTAGAGGAGTTTGTAATACACTGCCAGAAGCTGATGTTGCTTTGTGAATGCCACACACTTTTGGAGGACTGATTAAAAATTTTTGTTTATTTTTGCTTAAATATGTCCAAATATACCCAGGAAAGCAAGATACAAGGAGTATGGAAATCCTATTAGCTCTTCTAGACAGAGTTTTGGCACAGCTTAGACTCAGTGTTTGCCTCCTAAAATAAAAGGAAATGTTGGTCTGGTGTCTTCCTCTGCTTTGTCCCTGTGGTTATTTACAGTAGTTTTGTTCTTACATATTTTTAAGTTATGTAGTAAATTTAATATAACAAGTGTGACTTGATGCCTTATTAATTTTGAATACCTTCATTTTTGTGTTTTAAACTTTAGGTGCTTAGACTTTTAGTCCTAGATTTACTGAAAATTAAAAAAAAACCCCAAACCAAAAATCCAACAGTAAAAGGTGGAGAGAGCTGCAGGTACCGGCAAATGCAGGTCAGTCCTTGTGTTTTGATGACCTAATGTTGAGATACCCAAAGAAGCTCTTTTGCAGTAAATCTGAGCATTTCCCCGCAACTTTTTTCCCTTTAGCATTTCTGCAAACTGAAAGAAGTTCCTCTCTGCATGTAGATTGTGTTTCAGATTAAAATCCTTGTACTTTTTACCTTTGTCTAGTTTTGATTTGTTTGCAGGTTTAGGATTTTTTAAATCCCTGCGTTGAGTGTATCAAATATTTTTTTATTGTTTTGACAGAAAATTGTTCTCGAAGTTTGGAGAAGTTTGTTTCTCTCAAAATAATCTGTTGGGGTGTTTAAAGATTCTTCTTGGTCGTGGTTTCTCCAGAGGTTTAATATATAAATTAATTTCTAGTATTCTTTGATCTGTTATTATCAAATAAGCTGCATATTGCCCAAGTACAAAACTGCAATGTGTTTTACTAATGTAGCTCAACTGCTTCAGCTGTCGGCACAAGATTAACTTCCCACGGAACTTTTAAGAGCTGTAGTTGAACATATGAAGAACTAGTCTAGTTAGCAGGTTTCTATAATGAAGCTTAAAATAAACTTTCAGATGAATTTGACTGTTTATTTTAGTTTGCTTACTTTCTGTAATGGTGCTAAAATTTATGAAAGGTTTGAGTTTGGACTATTTAGGTTAAGAGAATAAATCAAAAGTATATGGGTTCTCTTACCTCAGGTGATCACTGTGTTCTTTATTAAGAAGAGAAGGAAAATATTCCTGTGGCAGGAGACTGGGATTATGTCCACTGGCTTTGCTTCAGTACATCACTTAGATTCTGTCTTAATTTTTGGCTGATGAACTTAACATATGCTTCAAATAATGTGTGTTTTTAAGTGCTATTCTAAAGCAGGAACTCCTGCAATATACTCAAAAAAATTAAATATTTAGAAGAACAACATATTGGAGTAAGAGATGGAACTAATTTACAAATACGTGTTTCAGTGCTATTCCTTTGTGCGGTCAAAGCCTCTCCTCACAGGGGAGATGAACACGAGCTTTAGCAATGCTGTGCATCTCTGTATTTGCACTCAGCTCTGTCTGAATTTATGCTCAGACCGTTGTCCTGATTTTTTCCCCTTTGAAGCCTAACCAAGACCACTTGTTTGACAAAGTTGCAGATTTTTGTGGCACATTTTCTTCTTGTTCCCTGGGATGCTAATGATGCTCTTTGTCAGGTAAGAGTACAAGTAGCATTTTCAGTGATACATGGGTAAATGCTGCCTTTCAGCTCTTAAAAGTATCAATGTGACACACAAACCAATTTACACACCCCCAGACTGGCAGCTTTTGGCTCCAGAAGAGGGCTGGAAGCACGTGCATGTGAGCACCAGAGAGAGAGCAATCAGAACTGGTGAGGAACAGCTAGAAATTGTCATGGGCAGTCCGTAAAGGGAATTTTTTTTGGCTCATAAAATGTGTGAATAGTAAAATTAAATTGTAATATTAAATTAGGTTATTTAATTTTTTTTAATTAAATGTAATAATTAGTTAAATATTAATAAATATTACTTATTCTGCATGCTAATTTTAATCCTAAGGACTTGTTGAAACTATGTAATTTGTTGAAATCAGCATCTTTCAGTTCAGGCTTCTCTGGAAACTTTGACTTATACAATAAGCAAGTTTTCAAGAAGTGAGTTCCTATGTTGCTCATACAGTTGACTAATATTTCAGACAAATAACAGAAGGTTATACTTTTTTTCCTTAACGGAATGTCATTGCAACTTCTACAGTTCACTTCAATATTTTTATATTAAGTAAAAAAATTGTAATATGAAATCTCTTTTGTAGACTTTTTGTGTTATTCTTTTTTTGTCAGATGTATTCTGATTGTTTGTCACAAGTCACATTTATGTTGCTTTCTGTGAAGTATTTCCTGAATCTATTAAATGTTTTGATGATGATTATAAGGAGAGATTCATAGACTTAGTTTTTCAGTGGATAGCAGGTACTGGTAGGTTTTTTCCTTCTATCAGGTCTGCATTTCAGTGAGAATCTATTGCTTTTCCCTAGTAATTGCATACATTTATAGATACAGAGAAAATCCAATCCTAGCAATACTATTGTCAAAGCTGGCTTTTTCTGCTCAGTAATAACAAGTTCTTAATAATGGGTGTTGGTGTATAAATATGAATAAATAGTTTAAAACAGTACTCTGGGAAGGTATCTGAGCTGGCTATCTGTGGCATTATTTCTCTTTAAGGAAATTAAAACTGGATCAAACATCTTAAAACATTTTTGGCAAAAGCAGCTGTTTGTAGGTGGCCCTGAAGGTTTTTCTCTGTAAAAAGTGGCCACTTGTTATAAATATCCTTCCAGGATTCAGATTGTACCTGTCCTAGAAATTTCTGTTGGAAGTAGTATTATATTACCATTAAAGGAAGTAGTATTAGATTACCATTAACTATCTGCATGTTTTGACAGTAAAGGTTTATGATTTTTAGATTGCATATGTCATTTGATATCCATTCCAAAACTTAGATTTAGAGCAGATTTCTATCTTTAGTGCTCATTTATTTAGATTGCATGACAATGTGGATTTTATTATCTTGTATGTTGAAGCTGATTGACAAATGCAATAGAAATATGTTTTTGAAGTAGATATAAAATACAGAAAAATTTTTCTCAAAACCTTTCTCTCTGTCTGTCACTGTTTATTGGGCAGAATTTTCTTTTTAGTTACAGAGAGAGAAAATTGTATGTAGAAAAAGATCAGCCTGAAAATTTAATTTAGAGAAGGTTTACATACATCATGCTCCAAACTCCTAATGGGCCTTTAACTTGGAAGAGCTGGGTAAGCCCACAGTATTCTCTGCAATGTAACCACTATAAACAGATAATGGATAGATTTAACTGAAATTTAGTCAGACCAGGAAAAATCCCAAGACTCTGGGAGACCACTGCTGTGGCTTAGATTCTGTATCTGCATGAAAGCTCCAGTGTGGGAGCTGTGTAAAATTCTAGTGGAAGAAATACTGAAAACCATGGAATAAAGTAAATTAAGTATTGCTGTGAGAATAATTCACAACCTCAACAAAACATATGCAAACGTATTGAATTACCAGAATTGGAACAACCACAAAGTAAGGATATTCACCCATGTGCAAAACCAAGCAGAAGCAGAAGGGAGATAGCAAACTGTTCTGGTTAACTCCAAGTATATGAATATAATTATTTCAGTTAACAGGCTTGGATCCCATGCCTAAAGTTGGCTGCAGGCATAAAAATTTGCCCATTGGAGACAGGAAATAAAGCAATTTTAATTTCATTTGGGAATATTGACAGGGTGATTTTCAAAATTAATGTAAACATCTTTCTAAATTAAGTTTTTTATTTTCAGGTCTAGAACCAAGCAAATATGTGTGGAAGAAATGGAATCTCAAAAGCTTTAAGGCTGCCACAGTAAATCTTACTAGTAAAGATGCTACTGCTGACATACGAGCTGCTGCATCTGCCAGTTCTGCAGCAGCCAGTAAGTCTTGTAAACATTTTTAAATACGTAATGCACATGACTATACGTTTTGGAATAAAACTTACAGTACATTGCAAAATCTTAAGGAAAGCCTTATTTTTATTGCAGAATAATTTAGAGGAAAACATCTGAGTGAAAACTGATAAATTTGCATTCTCACTCCCCAGCCCCTGCCATTTTCAGTAATATCACTCAGATTTTCTCTATAGCTCTGTTAAATGCTTAGGAAAAGATAGAGGGTTGTCTCTTGTGTCTGTTAATGTTAAGTAGAGAAGCTGTGGAACATGCTGTACTCAGGACATCCTGAATTAATGAAGTACTGCAGACATGTCAGAGGAAGGGAAGTGTTCTGTCATGTGCCATGATTCCCACAAAGCTTTCTCTTATCATGTGGAAGTAAGAGAGCTGTGTGGGGTTCCCTTTGAGACCAGGCTGAAGGATTTAGTCTCTACAAATGGATACAGCTTTGTAGAGTTTTTGTGTGAATTGGCTGTGCACAGCAGTGGTTTAATGAAGTGAACTATCTTATTGTCATTATGTACTGCCTGTCAGCTTTCCAGAGTAATTTTACTTTTTTACTTTAGTGTTTCTTTACAAGTACAGCTAATGTGGTTTCTTTAAAATTGAAAGACAGTGTTGCTCTCATCAAGTTACAGTCTTGAAAGGAAATTCCTGTTTACAGAATCCGTTTTTTGTGTGCTGCTCAGTTTGCAGTACAGTTTTTTTATAAACAAATATATCTATGTTTTTGAACATTTAGGTATCTTTTTAAACTCAAAAACCTAAACCCAGTGGAAACATTTAGGTAATTCTGGTATAATCATACTTACATTTAGATCTTGATCATTGTATTACTTTAGTAGTATATGAAAACAAGAATATGAAACTGAGTAGGAAGTGATTATTCATGAAGCAGGTTCAATAAATCACCTCAGCTGTGGATTACAATAACACTTCTGACCTCAGGGAGTCTTTTTGAGGACAGTAATTTTGAAGTCACTGAAGCTGTTGTTATCTTCATGTTTCTCGCCAAGATATAAT
This sequence comes from Margarornis squamiger, assembly GCA_035222235.1. Taxonomy (NCBI): domain Eukaryota; kingdom Metazoa; phylum Chordata; class Aves; order Passeriformes; family Furnariidae; genus Margarornis; species Margarornis squamiger. The sequence goes on from JAWWTY010000016.1 coordinate 10,799,707, forward strand.
GACTTGTTTTTTTCCTGTGGCAATAAAATAAAAGGGAGAAGCCTCACTATTTTAGCCCTTCCTGTTAATATCCTGTTCTGTGATCTGCCTTATTGCTTTAGGCTTTCACAGCACTCACAGTTTTGTTCAAAAATCACTTGTTCCCTTTTATGACCACTGAGAAATTATATACTTGTCCAGATCCACTTTGATGTCTAGTTTTTTTGTGAAATCAATAGCAATAGGGTGCATAGGCATGTTGGCTGTCAAATTAATGTGTCTTACAAAAGAACTGAGTGTCCATGATTTTCAAATGTTCCCTTTCTTCTAAAGGGCTCATTCAGTTTTCCTGTGCTGTGCAATAATATCACAGCAGCTCATGTAGACATAAACAAGCTGCTAACCCTGTTTGCCAGCTTGAACAGAGTCAACGACCTCAGTCTGGTGTTCTGGGTAGCAGCAGAAGTCACTGTGAGTGTGGGTGGAAACAGCTACAGCTCCTCTGCTGCCCTGGTGTGATTAGTCAGGTAATTTAAAGCCAGTGAGGGTGTATGTTTGATGTTTTAACAGCATGTATCAGATTCAAATTTGTTTTTCTTCCTTATCAAATAGGACATTGAAAGTGACTTGTTTTAAAGTTATATAAGAAATCTGTAGCAGAGCCAGGTTTCGAAGGCCAGTAGATGAGCCCTGAAACCTCAGCAGTGAGTAGGCAATGACTGGATTCTTGTCCATCCAAACTGGTGCTGTCCAAGGTGACAGAGAATTGTTCTTATGCTTAGAGAGCCAGTTGTAATTGTAAAGAGAGTCAGTTCTGAATTATACAACATAACATTATAAAAAATGTTTCTAGTGGTGTTAAATATATTACTGGGTTAGCTGGAAGAATAGGGAAGTGATTCTTCTGCTGTGCTCAGTGCTGGTGACACCACACCTGCAGTACTGTGTTCTGGGCTCTGTAGTACAGGAGAGACATGGACACACTGCAGAGAGTCCAATGAAGGGCCAAAGATGATTAAGAGCCTGGTGCATCTTCCCCATGAGGAAAGTCTGGGAGTGCTGGGACTGTTTAGCCTGGTGAAAAAACAGCTCGGGGGGAAACTTACCAATGTAATAAATACCTGAAGGGAGGGTGCAAAAGAGAGCTGAGCCAGGCTCTTCCCAATGTTTCCCAGTGACAGGACAAGAGGGAATGGGCACCAGCTGAAAGACAGGCAGTTCCATCTGAATGTCTTTTTTCCTGTGAGGGTGACTGAGCACTGGCACAGGTTGTACAAAGAGGTTGTAGGGTCTCTTTCTTTGGATACATAGAAAAATGTCTGGACGTGGTCTTGGCTCCAGTTGGCCCTGCTTAAGCAGAGGGGTTGGACCAGGTGACCTCCAGAGGTCCCTTCCAACATCACCCATCTGTGATTCTGTGAATAAAGTAAGACAGAGATTCCTTCAGATAAAGGTGGGACAAAGAAACAGCTGTGGTTGGGGTTCTGCCCTTCAGGAAGAGGGTTACAGGCTGGAAGTAATGCTTTTGCTTCTATATAAAAATAACAATATGTAAATAAGACCTTACATAAGGACTTGCATGAGTTGTTCAGGTTCACACACAACTGTGCCAGTCCATTGATGGCACGTGGTCAGAGAACAGATGCAAACCAATGAAGACTGCTCTGTAGAATGAGCTGTTTTCAGTGTTTACTTTGCAAAGCTGGAAAAATGTATTTTTGTGTTTTAGTCTTAAAAAATTCTGGATATCAAAGTGACACAAATATTTCCTAATTTCACAGACTGTGTTAGCTCCATGAAGTGTAGTCTGCAGAGGACTGAGCCCTTAAAATGGACCAGCCTAATTCCTCAGAGATGGGGAAGCTGTTGTTATATGTAAAGTGAACTTGTAATGAGTTTCCCAAAGCTGTCTGGATACTAGGTAAGACAGATAATACTTTCTCCTATAGCTGAGTACATTAGATATTTATTTTCTATTGAAGTATGTTGAATTTTGGCAGCCTTCTTAGCCTGATACCTTCAGGTTCTCACTAGATACCAACAGCCAGCCCCTAGGTATCCCTGAGATCTGGACTACACTGAAGAATGTTCAGTGTTCAGGTATTTACCCATCTTCACTAAAACACTGTTTCAGAAAGGATCTTAAAAGTAAAGATTCTTATTTGATTTTGGACTTCAACTTGAATACACTGTAACCTTCATGTGACAAGTTTATGCATCTTCATTCTAATTCCTCTGCTTTTCTGCTTAGCACTGAAGGTAAATAGTTATTCTCATGAGGAAGTAATTTCATCTGAAGTGAGTGTTTTTTTTCCCCTCTGTGTTGAGTCAATCTTTTCAAATGCCAGGCCTCTAAATAAAAGAGTTTTCTTAATGAAACAACCAATCTTGGTAAGCTAGGATCTGCCTTCCAAACAGAATTGAAAGAAATCTCCCTTTTTAGGTCTGGAATGTAAGCAGTTATGGAATTTCAGTCTCTGGAATGCTTAAGATTTACAAGCTAGCTTTCCTCAGCCAGGTATTTATTGTGAAGTTATTTACAGAGCTTAGGACTTAACACTTGGTAACTTTAATACTGGGTTGATCCTCCTCCCCCCCAATATTTATAATTAAATCCTGCAGTTTTATTTTATGTAAGACTTTGAATTTCAATGTATGGTGTTAAAAAGCTTTTTTTAGTAATTTTGCTGTGGAAATTTTATTAAAGTTAATAGGTCATGTTAAAAACCTCATGTAACTCCTCCAATATTTTCCCATCTGAGTTTCTGCTTTAAATAAAATCCTAATCTTCAGAATTATTCTACTAATAGAAGAGAGAATTCAGCTTATTTTCTGCTAACAAATTCACCTTCTCCACTGTTTCAAGTAAACATATTATTTAAATAATTATTACCTTTTAAAACTCATCTGTTACCTTTTAAAAATCATTCAGTGATGTAAACAGTTGAATTTATTTTTTTTAAATGAAACATTAGTATTTAAAAAGTATATAATTATTTCTAAATATAGATCTCAACTCTGATGATGCCTGTTTTCCTAATTTGGGGAAAATCATCAAACCTGTCACTTTTTTTATTCTACATCTTGTATGTCATGAAATTATGGTGGTTTTTGAAAAGTTAGTAGTGATGATATAGGCTTATGAAGTATTTAGACTACTCAGATACTGGTCGTTGAGTGCAATAAAGTACTGTAGTTCTCATTACTTTATTGATTTAATGTTAACTTACATTTTGCTTGAGCTTATTCAAAGAGAATATACATGGTTTCTTCAAGAAGTGATTTAAAACACAGACAGGTGTATTTTAATAATTAATTGATCAGTCATGTAGAAATCTGATTATTACAGGTGCTATGCAGAGCAGTGTTTTAACGTACTTGCAACAGAGCTGAAAGTGAGACCATATTGTACCATATCAAGTGTTTTAAAAGTCATGGAAACTGTCCCATTGTCATTTTTTATTGTGTTACGGAATGTATTTACACCATTTTGCATACCTTTAATGACACACAAGTTGTGAGACAAATGTGTAATCATCCCCCTGACATGGCAAATGTGTTTTGTGTAGTTGTTCAAAAAGAACTTGTTTAAGAACAATAACTCTCCTATGCAGTCTAGACTCATCTGGGCAGGCAGAGTGCTGCAGGTCCCATCTCCTGCTCAGAGCAGGGCCCACACCGATTGTACAGGGCTTGGTCCAGGCAGGTCTTGAAAACCTCCAGGAATGGATATTCTGCAGTGTCCTGTGAGATTCCCCACATGAGATTTGCTCCTTTCTGTGTCCCAGAGTGTTTATCAGCACTAATACAAAAGATAAGAAATTAAGTAGAACCTTGCTAATTAAATGTAAAGAGTCTGTGTAATGGAGCAGTGTCTGTGAATGGCTAAGGTGGGTGCCACTTAACCCCCAGAGCTTGTATTTCACTTCTAAACCCCAGTCTGTGCACACTGTGTAGAGCTGGTGGTAAACAAGGAAAAAAGTTACATGATGAAAGCAAATGCCCCTGAAGGAAAAGCAAAGAAATTACCATTGAGATTGGCTTTTATAACCATTTTTTTTGGGTTTTCTTGAACCTATAGTATTATAAAGGTTAGTAATGAGCCATATCCAGACAGGTATATCTGTTTCTTTTCATACAAACACGCTTTCCTCCCACATGGTATATTATATGTTGGCATTGACTGGCATTGTTGGGATTGTGATGTAATTGATGTAAGAGGCTTTTATGAGGATTTCTGACATCTATTTCAATACCTGTTAAGTCCTAATAGATGCTTTTTATTATCCTTTTAATAGTTTGCTACTGTAGATCATCCCTTTAAATTTTCAGATTATTATTCTCTAGTTTTAGCACTAAACTGATTTTTTTGATTTAAAAAGAAATACTTCAGAAGAGATTTTCTACGATAAAGATACATTGAAAATTGTTTAATTGTAAGGCCATATGAGTGTGGTATTGAAGAATTGCAGCATTTGCAGTCAGGTGTCTTCCTGTGAACAATTCCCTCACAGAACACATTTCAGTTATGACAGCTGTGAAACATAAAGCAGCCTCGGCTTACCAGGTAATGACAGTGATTCATTATAGAAAGCACACAGCAGTAAGGGCTAATTACAGCTGGGGCTCAGGAATTGTATGACTGTATTTCTATATTCTTGAATTACATAATCAAAAGATCTTTTAAAAGAGCTTGTCTGCATCTGGTTTTGATTTTAACGGTTTTTTACATATATATTCATATATTAACAAGCATAATTCAAACTTCAGTAGAGCTTTTAAGCACAATCTTAATGAGATGCTATTTTCATTTTTATTTCAAAGCTTCAACTAACCTAGTTTAGGTATAGAAACTTCCACTGGTATGTTAGTGTTGATCACGAGTGTGACCTTGATTTCACTGTTTCTATTCACAGAAAGTAGTGCAGACAGGTACCAGCAAAAGAGCTTTTTTCCGGGTACAGTCTGTTGTGCTCATGGAACACGTAACAGATAAATGAGCAAGGGCACAGGGAAGGTTTACTGATACAGCTCTACTGACACATTTTCCTGCATGGATCTGTCTATATCTTCTTTGCTTTTTGACTTTCTGTTGATTTTCAAATTGCACTCTTTGTTAAGTATTTTTTTAGAAAAAGAAATATTTGTTAAAGAGAATTTTTGCCATTTTCCGTGAGTGCTCTTAAAAAGAAAGGGTTTCCTGTAAGAAAAACTGGTTGACTCGAGACACTTCTAATGCAGCATAGAGCATTTAAGACCATTGTTAATTAACTCGACTCTATCCCACTCATCTGGCAGCTGCTGTAGCTAATTTTTTGGTAATCTTTATCTAAGTGCAGTTATCACACTACCAAAAAAACATGTAGGGGAAACTGAACAGAATGAAATTATATAATGCATTAATCATGGAGGGCTTAGTTGAAAACTTTAATAGCTAGAAAATGAAGATGCCTTTTCTCCAGCAGGTCACATTGATTTTAGCTGAAGTTTCAAAGTAGCCATCCAGGCTCATACATATTTCTGTGCCTGGGAGCGTTGGTTCTACTATCTGAGAGTTATTTCCATTACCTGCTGGGACTGGAACCTTCTTTTACCTGGCATAACTCTGAGCATGCCAGTAATTCAATCAGCAAGAGTATGTGGCAAAGATTTTTAAGATTTTTGCATTGTTTCTTTTGAGATGGCTATTGTGTGATTTGCTGCAGGCTGTCATTTTTGTCTGCCATCCAATGTATGTTGGCAGGAGGGTTGTGTACTAGTCTTTGTGTCTGGTCACAGAAAAAAATTCATGCATCTCAGCCAGACCATTTTGTTATTCCTTTAGAATTAAAAGCATATGAAACAGATGCAGCTTAATAAGTATCTTTTTTTATAAATAACATTTAAATAACTTAAAACAATAAAGTTCAAATACAACTTAAAATAAAGTTTAATGCTGTAACAACAGAAAAAGCATGTATAAGGATGGAAAAATAATATTGAAAGCTGTATGCCCTAACAGGAATTATACAAAAGATAGGATATGTTACATAAAAAACCTTAATATGTCTGAATTTTTGCTTCATCGTTATATAAAATGTTAATTTGTGAAAAGTGAGATGAAGTACATTATTTATTCCTATTTTTATTTTACATACACTATTTGAAACATCTTTTAGAGCAGCATTAGGTATTTGTTTCATTAATAGATAGGAACATTTTGTGTTAGAGTAAACTTAATTTTTCCAAACTAACTCTTTTATCTGAATACAACAATAAACATTTACAAGATTATATTTTTTTTTTTTCTGATCATATAGTTTATGTATAGGATATCAGTTTCTTGGGGGAAGTATTTAAAATACTGCTCAGCCTCCACATTTTCTATTGACTTGATAATCTGACAACTCAGTCCAGCAGCCTTAAAGTCTGACATATTTTACACAACATTATCATCTGCTTATTATTATTATAGCAGCCATATTTAAGAAGCAGATAGGTTTTTTTAAATAAAATATTATCAGATAATCAAGTAATGACTTATTCTTCAGGGTAAATTAATTTAAGAAACTACCCAGTTACAAAGACTAAGATAATGATTGTACAACTCTTTAGAATTTTTTACAACTTTTAGTTACTAAATCTGGTTTTGTGTATAATTTCAAATCTTTTTCATGTAGTCTCTTAAAAATAAACATAAATGCGCAAGTCCAGCTTGTTCAGTTTCTCAGTAGTATTCCAGCCTCTCTTGATACCTTGTCAAATAGTCTTCTTAAAATTAGTCTTCCTGCTGGAACTAGTTCTTTATAGATCATTCGTGATTAGGATATTGCCAGAGGAAGAAAGTGGGATGCTCTGTGTTCTTTCTTTGTTTTTTTACCTTTCATTGGAACCCCTTTGTGGTTTAGTGTAACAAACATCTCCTTTCCTTTGTGTGTCCATTTTGCAGAAGCATATGTGTTATAGTGGTTCTCTTCAATCAGTTCTATGAAGTTGCAGTCCTCGTTGCAGACTTTCTGTTGGGAGTAAATAATAAAATAGAGTAAGAGAAGTACAAGTGTCTTTTTAAATACTTAGATTAGGGAAGGTGAGAGAAAAATATGCATTGTAAACCGTGCATATTATTAATATTTTAATAAATAAATTTGACTTTTGAAATCTGAATGTTGAATGTTTTGAAGAAGTATATAAGCTCTAATCATTAAATTTATTAAATGGACACAAAAGTCTAGTGTGGGCTAAGTACAGAATACATTTTACTTTGTTAGGACTCTCTCTTTCTAAAAAATAGCATAAGAGAAGTTTGCACCCATACCTTTCCATAGAGTCTTCCTGACTTGTTCATTGCCAGAAAGTATTCACTCTCCACTCCTTTGATTGCCACTATTCCAACTGCCACTGTTCGGATTTCTAGAATACCTGCAAAGGCACATAGTGAGGGCTGTAAAAGGGTTGGTTGTTCTCCAGTCAACTTAGAAGGTTTAGCTGAACTAACATTCTGTAATATTTCCATCTTTATTGAAAATCTGCAGCAATTGGTCTTGAAAAACAGAAAAATTATGTGTATTCATGTGAAATGCTAGACTTGAAATAATCCCTGTGTGTGATCGTGTCTGGACAAAACCACTTAAAATTTGTATGGTGATAATTTTTAAGTATATTCTGAAGTTGTGATGTCAGTATAAAGCTTTTCTGGTTTCAAAGAACCAGTGTGTCTTAGAATTTATCAGGCTCACGGTTTCATTTGGAATATATCCTCAGCCGTCAAGGTTCACAGAATTTGCGTAAAGCCTTTATTTTGAAGTCCTGTGGAGCAGCAGCATCTCCTTGAGAGAGTGTAAACCTTAGAACTTGTGAGTGATAGAAAACAGACCACAGTGCCTTAAATAAGATAAAGTATTTGCTTGACCTTTGTGTGCTTTTATCACTGATCGGAGCTGTAAAGATACGTGTATTTGAAAATCATTAAAGGCTGCTCTGAGAACTTATTTATTCAAAACCAGAAAACATTTAGTGTTGTTTTCTAGAAACTTCTTTATTTTCATCTTACCGATATATGCCTGCAATACTTTCTGTGGATTCTGTGATACATTTAAGTTGCCTGCAACATAAAAATATTCTTATGTGGGTAAAGAAGAACAAAATTAGCAAAGGCAGGAGGATGGTGCAAGTTTCTAAGGAACACCAGGTTGTTTTCAGGCTTAAATATTATTAATGTTGTCTTAAGCAATAGTTTAGAGTTATCCATCTGAGTCTGAGCTGTTTCCTGCCATACTGAGTCACTGACTACTGTGCTGTAGCAACTGTCCTGGGACTCATTCTCTCTCCAAAGTGGCTCTTCCACAGGCAGCCAACTCCAGGCAAACTCCACCAGCTCAGTGGGGCGGACGAGTGAGTGAGAGGGAGGCAGAGGCGTGTGTTAGATTGTCACCTGAAGGATGACTTTCCTCCTAAACAAAACATTCCATTTTTTCCCTTCAAAGTTTGCATTGACGTTTTGCAGCCACCATACATGATAATAATTTTCAATAATTAGGGGTTTTTTTGGAAGGAAGTATCTATGATATTTCTCCTTCCCTATACATTTTTATATCTTGATGTCCTGTGCTTTCTTTCCTGTCTGTTTTGCTTTCCTCCTGGATATTACTGATGTATCCAGTCCTAGTCTGTATTGTTTTTTCCTTCCTATTTTCCCTACCAGATCAGTTACCTCTTCTCAGGGTGTGTGCACTGCTGGGCATTCATCTTGGAACACTTACACTTCTGTTCCTCTCTGTAGGGCTAAGCCAGCTCTAAGTAAAGCTTTTAGAATTTTCTGACTAGCTCACTCTGCTGCAGGCCCAGTAACAGTTCTTACAAAGGGCAATTTGTAACTGAAACTAACAAAAATTATATTAACTTTCATTTACATTTCACTTTAGAAAAACCACAGTGAGGCTGAGAAACAGATGAACATCTGCATTTAGCCAAACAAAGAGCATAACAGTGGAAGGGATCTCTGGGTCATCAAGTCCAGTGTTCTGCTAGCCTGGGAATTGCATCAGATAATTCTCTTTTCATAAACTTTGCCAATACTAAATTGGAGTTGTTATTTCTTTGCCCCCAGTGTTTCTGCCGAAGGCTGTTCCAGAGTTTGATTTATTTTAATGGCTACAGACTTCATAGTAATTTGCAATCTGCATTTTTTCAGTGACAGCTTATATCCATTTGCTCTTTTGCCTGTGCTGGCCATTAACTTCAGGAGAGTTTTTTTAAAAATCTGTGTTTGAGATTTCTATTTATACAGAATTTTAAAAAATTAAAGATGCAAAATGACTTTTTAAAACAAATCGTGCTAATAGAATGGAGATTTCCTTGAGGAAGCTGATGTTGGCTGAAGTTACAGTAGTAAGAAATCCTACTACTTTTAAAAAGGAAATGCCAAAAGGTTTTGTCCAAGGCAATATTATTATTGTTGCAATTTTTGCATTATTTTTTTAATTTTTTTTTTCTGAAGTAGGTGGTGACATTCATACTGACTTGTTGGATTTATTTTGGTTTGGTTTGGGGTACTTGTTTTTCTACTTTCTTTTCATTTCTTCCTTTATGTATGTAAACTATGGAAAGAGACTGTTAAGGTTGACAAGTCATACACTGAAAGTTTATTAGTTTATCAGTGTCATCATTGCAGTTTTATCACATGCTTAAATTTATTATCCAATATCAGAAGTCTCTCAGAGACCAGGAAGAATGATTCTTTGTATGTTCTTGGTACTCAGTCCCTGTAAGAGAAATTACAGGATGGTAAATAGACCCGGGGATATGTGGTTGCAGGTAGGAACCTAATCCATCAGTAGGTGTCAAGGGGATAAAACTGTTCAACCACAGTTTTGGCCAAGTGCAGATATTTCCTGTTTCTTCTGCACTTTCTGTAATCATCTGCTACTGGTGGTTCTTGCCAGCAGGACGTTGGGCTAAATTAAATTTGGATCTGAGCAGATATCCTTATGCTCCTTGTGTATATGGATTGTTATACAGTCAGGCCTGTAAGATCCAGCCAAGTCTGTGAATGTGATCTCTTTAGTTAGTTTTATTTTATTTTTTTAAAAAAAACCGTCTTCTTTTTGCTCTTCTCTTTTGTTTTGAAATTCTGCATCACTGCAATGTCTTTGAGACTAGGCAGGAACAGCATTTGTACTGGAAACCAACCCAATAATGTCATTTTTCGTGCAGGGAAGAGCTTTGCTTCTGAGGAGTTTATGGTATTAAATTCAACAACATCACTGTGATATACTCTAAAGATGAGCTTTATAAGAATGATAACATGAGTTAAGCAAGGCTCACCAAAGCTAAAGATTGTCTGTTCTGGTATTGCATTTTTGGCTGCCTTTAACACATGAACTGAGTTAAAATGCCTCAGTTTCATTGCTGCTCTGCTGTGAGCCCACGTGTAGCTGACCTGCAGTGTTCATGCTGATTCTTATTAGGTGACTCATTGGAAGGAGGTAAATCTCTTTATCAGTACAAAAATGGTGATAGAAGTAAACCCTCTATGTTGTGTTATGTTTGTAGGCCGTTTTATACATAAACATTTTTACAAGAGAATTTTAAGATTTCAGCTAATTCAGTGGAGGCAGGATTTTATCCCTGAGACAGTCGCTTCAGAGCGGCAGGAGAGGTAGAGTAAGTTAAACTCTTTTCAGAAAAAACCCACACACAGAAATAGAGAAAAATGAACAGGCACACATGTGAGATTTGTCTGTGCCAATTTCTAAGTGTTATTTTATGGAGCACCAGATGCTTCAGAGAAATGATAAAGAACTAAAATCCGCAGTCAGAAATTTTACCAAGGAAAGCCTCTTCTCCTCAGTCTAATACTATACCATTCCTTGTCTTGTATTAGCAACTACATTCTTATGTGCTTCCTTTTGAAGTAAAGACTTTTAATCCTTCCAGTCTCTATTCATGAAAAGGAAAAACTCACCAAGCTAGGATGGGAAAGAGAAAATTCTTACACGTAGATTGTTTTGTTGAAATACTCTGCTTACTCTAATAACCAAAATTACTTTAAAGGCATGCTTAAGAAGGTGATGAGAAATTCAGAAGGCCAAACTTCAACAGTCTTAAATATCCCTGATTTAAAAATTAAAATGTAAACTATGTTTTTCAGTAACTTTATCTAAAGAATCCCCATAGAAGTTCAGAAGAGGTTTAAGAGAAGACTTGAATATGCCACAAAGTAACTGGGAAAGAAATCAGATTAAAGCCAGAAAGAAAAAAAAACAACCTAGAGATGGGCATACAAAATTGAAAACAACTGTAATTTCTATAAAATCAGCATGAAATTCCAAACAATTTTATATGGTTGCATGGTCAGTGTATCAAATGTAGCTTAAAATTCCTGTAGTGAATGAAGTTTCCTGCGGAGCTGAAATTCTGCCTGGTGCACGTAAAAGACACTCAGCTAGGATGGGCTATGGTCTGCCTTTAGAAAAGATGACTGTGGATGATGGCAGCATTCTTTTAACCACTTGTGCAAATGAAATAACAGACAATTGATACCCAGTAGGGAAAAAAAAAAAGACACAAACCAACCCTCTAGGCTGAGACAACAGTTTTAGTGGGTTTTGAAGACAATGTACATCCCAAATGAGGTGAGTTTCCTGCCGTTCTGGTCTAGAGTGGCAGTTGCTCAGGACTTTACAAGCAGCCACTTTTATGTTTGGACTTATTCCATAACCATGGCCTGAAAGACAGGGTAGTACCTCAGGCTGGTAATTTATGTGATACAAAGCTGAGCATTCTCATATGAGATAATTCTTTCCTGGTATTAGATAATTTTTTTTTAAAATCAGCTGGTATTGTGATTTTTTTCTGATTTAATTAATATGTTCACATTAACATTTTCATCTTCCTTTTATTTGTTAAACTTTTTTTGCTTTTGCAACACAGTGACATTTTATTTGTTGTAACAGATCTTTGCTTTTATTGGGACACAATCTATTTACAGATTATATTCATTTCTATCAGCCATAGCTGAATAGGCAGAGTCTCTTTGTGTTTACCCAAAATATCCTCAAATAACCATATCTTATCTATAACAAAGTAGCAAGAGCCTTGTGATTTAGCAAAATCGAGGCATTTTGTCTTTAATCATTTTGCAGCCAAGAGGCTGAGAGAACAATTGCAATTCTTGCTTCTGGGAGCTGTAAGGAAACCAGTCAGTGCTGCTTGTGCCTGAGGATGCAACAGGCAGCTCTGACTTGTCACAGGGGCTTTGGAAGAGAGGAGGGAGCAGAACCACCGAGCTGGGTATCTTTTCACCCCTTGGGGACCTGCCCCAGTAGGCCGGGTAGTGACATTGTTCAGGAAGATCTGGCCTAAGTTTTGAAGTGCACATTGTGCTCAGTCCCTCCTCAGATGGCTCTTTCTCCAGACATTTCATATGTTGCAGGTATCCCCTCAGTGTCTGTCACATGAGGTTTCTGGTCGCTGCTCCTCAACTTGTTAGAGTTTCTGTAGACTTTCATTTCAAGAGAAATTTTGACATAATTACATTTTCTAGCAAGGCTGACTGCAGTTCCACCCCAGTGTTTTTCTAATCTGTCAGGTACATGTTACGAGAAAATGTTTAAGGGTGAGATGGAAACTGCTAAGAAGACTTCTCCAGTCTTGTAAAAGCTGGAAAGAAGGAAAAAAGAAGAAAAGGAAACATATGGTTTTAAGGACAGAAAAGCAAAAGCTAGTCCAGAATCTAGTTATTATTTTAAATTCTTATTATTTCCTTTTTAAAAAATAGGTAATGTGATGTATCTACTGCTCATTTTTAGTATATTCTAAATGCTTTACAATACCAAGTTTTGTGTGATAGGTACAGCACTTTATTTCCCGTGGCTTCTCTCTGCCCTGAGGTTGAAAGAAACAGCCTTTTGCTGATTTTTAGGGGAAGGGGGCTGACAGTAGTTTTAGGGCACTGACAGTTCAGCACCTGTGAAGAATGTGCTTGTGAAACACCCTTTCCTAGGCAGAATTGTCTTAAGATAAAGCATGTGGAATCTCCAGTAGGGAAAGAGGGGGCAGAAGAGACTTGGATGGAGAATAAGTCAAAACAAAATGAAACTTCTAAATTTCACTGACTTGTGTTTCTAATTAATTGAATTTAGAGCACATATTTATGAATCCAAGTGACCTTTGCAGATGATCCAAGGCCAAGAAAAACGATCTCGTCATTGCTTACACCATTTAATGGTATTTAATGTAATTTGTTCTTTTGCTCTGGGATTTAATAAGTTAATATTTGTGCCTCTTAAAGCAAGAAAATGCAAATCATGATGGTCAGTCATAAAGTATCTTGGAAAACTTCCATGGTGGTGCTGTTTGTGTTGGGTGCATTTGGTGGCCCAGCACAGTAAATACATTCATTAGCTGGCTTATTACACCTCAGTGTTTTTCCAGAAGATTCTATCTGTGAAATGAATGTTTTCACTCGATAGTTTTGTAAGTCATTGTTTTCAGAAACATTACCCCTTTCTATCTCTTTTTTTTGTTTGTTTAATAGTGAAGTATTTCTATGTGTTTAAGTTGTTTTGATTCTTAATAATATTTTTAAATGGATGCATCTTAAAGTTTCATTTTTACGTACAACAGTTTGTGTGGTCATTCTCTCTCAAATATAAAATCTAATGGTAAAAAAGTTACTGCAGATAAAGGTATTCATTTAAGATATTTTGTAATATGATTAAATTTTTACCCTTCCCTATTATTAAATTGCAATTAATAGAAAGCAGATCTTGCATTTGTGTTGTGTACTTTCCTTGGCAAGAGAGTGAAGGAGTTTCCCAGATGGTACCTCATAGAACTTATGTTCACAGGCTTTATAAGTAGAAATAGATATAAAAGTATATGTTATAATGGTTTTCTAAGCAGAGATGAGATTTTCTCTACCCCAGGAATTTTCTGCCTGTGGATATGATTTTAATGAACTATTAATTATGGTCACAGGAAACAAGTTGGTACATACATTCACTATCACTTTCTTCTTTTAACTTCTTCTTGTGGTAATCAGAATTTTGATTTATGGCTCAAACACATATATGTTGTTATTTACAGCATGGACCAGTATGGGAGGCTACGAAAGCTTTTAGTTTGTGTCCATGTGTGCATTTGCTGTGCATGTGTAGCCGGTGTGAGGCACTGGAGATATGAATATGGCTGGGAAAATGATGTGCACATAAACAATGGATCTGTCAAGGATTTTCAGGAGAACTGAAGCTACTGCTTCAGTGAAGAGCCAGACATCTGGATAGCATGGACAAATATTCAAAGCACTCAAAACTCCTGGGTTTGTCCCGGGTGTAATTTCCAAGCAGAAAAAATTGTAGTTGTTTGAGGAAAGATGATTAACGATAGAGAGATATTCCTTGAGGACCCGGTGCAGCGTATTGTTCAACAGCCTCGAGCAGAGAATTTGCTTATAAGATTCAGTCCATGCGCAGAAAATGTTTGATTAAGCACAAGTAGCTGATGTTGAATTACCTTTTTGCAATTCACGGGGCACAAAAGCAGCGGTCATACTGTATTAAAAAGAAAATCAACTAATTGCTAAACAGAAATCTATCAAAGTATTTTTTTTACTTTGCTGGATTCTCATTTATGGATCATTTTAAACATTCCTTTTTTGACATTACATTATCCATAAATTTCTCCATTGTATTCCAGTGATTAATACATGCATTGCTAGATAGAACAACTTTATGATAAATCATTGTCCTGGTGATACCCAACAGCTGACAGATAACTTAGTTAGGGAATTTGAGCCTTGTCAAGATTTCTGAAAGAAATTGCTAACTTAATATCTCTGGGAAGGTAGTACAAAAAATGCAAGACAAGAACCAAACATAAGAGGGAAGATACAACAGGGAACTGAAATGACTGTTTAGAAATGCTGTTATTTTACTTACAAGATCTGTTCTTTGCATGTGTACTTGGACTTGTGGGTGTTTACCTTTATGACAGAAAAGGAAGGGGTAAGCCAGGTTCCACTCTTTAGTCTGCATTGTTCAAAGTATTTTACAGTTTCTCATGCATCATCAAATGTATAATCTGCCCTTCCAACCATGTATTGCTGCTACCACAGCGAGAAGGGAAGAGTCTGGTTTGAACGTCCAGGGTGATGTTTGGAAATACATCTTCCTTTTCACTTAAAACTTAATTTGATCTGCAGTGGGAAATATTAAGAGCCATTATACCTTTTTTTTTAGTTATTTTTCAAAGTGAATAAATGGAAAGCAGTGCTCATCAGGATTACCTCCCCTAATTACTGTAGTGAGGATTTCAGTGACCATATTGCAATTAATAATTGCTGAAAAGAATAGCTTAGAACTTCAGAGTACTTTGCCTTATTGGACAACCTGTTTGGCCTCAGTTTTCTATTAACTCTCTGCTAATGTTTGGGGGTTAGATGGGTTTATAAATCATTCTTCATTGGAAATGGTAGTATAGTAAGAATTGGTCTAGGACATTCTTACTCTAACTTGTGTTCTCCTGGCAATATGGGTATGTCTCATTCTAACACGAGCAGTTTAGACCAGTGTCTTTCCAATATTCTTCTTGGTTTAATCTTCAAAACCAAAGGCTGTGACATTTTTCACCAAAGTAAATTGCAAAACTAAGTACTTTTCAATTTAGAGGTGTTACTTGTGAATAGAGGTATACAGTAAGAACTGAATAACATGCTGCCCCAGGCAGTCATTCTCTCTCATTAAACTTATTAGAACCCTCCACTTTGCTGATCTCCACTGTGCTTTATATAAATATTTTCTTGATCAGCCTCTTATACAGCATGTAGTAATTTCTCATTTTTGCAGGAAACTACATTTCCCTCCAATAAAAATTGCCTTGAAGCTAAACATATGGTTATAATGAAGAATAATATTATTTTTTAGAATTAATACTGTCATGTAAAATCCAAGTCTTAATCCTCAGTCTGAAAGAGTGCTCTCTTATTACAGCATTAGTAATTTACTGATATGAAAAATGGGGAAAAAAAAGAGTTGAATGACTGTTTACAAAATGTAATTTCTTCCAAGCAGGAAGAAAATTAATGATTTAATAGTTTAGAGCTGAACTTTTAAAACAAATACTTTCCTGACATCTCAGATAAAGGATATTTCTAGTATTTAAATCTTTTGTGCCAATTTCTCTGGATTATATGATCTTTTCAAGCTTTGCAAACTTTCAGAATGTAGCTTCAAAATAGCAAAACTAAATGTAAAATGTTGCTTATTAACCTTTCCACAACCAAATACGATGCATCCATCTAGAGGTGCGAAACTTCCCAAATTCAGTTTCAGTGCCTACAGCTATTTTGATTATCTGAACTTGGAAAATTCCACGTAGGATCACAGCCTCCTGTCTCTTCCAATTCTTCCATAATGCAAAAGTTTTTAAACAGATTAATTTGTCTTTTTTGTTTTGGTTTGATTTTTTGTTGGTTTTGTTTTGTTTTGTTACTATACTATTTTGTGTTTTCATCTAGTAAAGAACTGGTGTTTTCATTCCCCCTTTCCTGGGCAGAATTAGTGATCATAGTTGACATAAAATTAGTCATGTCATTTCTATGGAAGACCTTTTCTAAGAAAAACAGAAGTGCATATTCACATACCTTTTCTGTGTGTAAGAAAGCAAGTTATTCATTATCTGAATTGTGTTCTGAAGAACTTTAATTCCAGATGCATTTCCCATGTTTTTATGGCTTATTATCACCTATATAAAGTGGCTGCAGCAGTCACAAAAGTGGGTGCTGGACTTACTTAAAGGGGGCAAAAATAAATCCAAGACAAAATCTCCTCTTTTTCATATGAAATATTCCCTGACCTCAAGGTCTAGCTGTTTTGCTCTGCATTTTGTGCTTTCCCCAGCCATTCCTGTGGCAGTTTTACTGGTTCCTGAAACAGGCTTGGCAGGAGGAATAGCAGAGCCGTATTCTGGGGACAAACTGAACCTGAAAACTGCCTTCCTGTGTTCTTTCAGCACAATTTAAAATTATACATTGTTTAGACAAACTACTAAAAGCAATTATTAAATGCTTGTAGAATGATCATAATGACATTCTACAATGTGTTATCAGTTTAAATATATAGTACAATGCATTTTTAGTGGTGAAAATGCTCCCAGCTGTAGCTAATAACAGAAATATTTAAAATAAGTAAAATTCAGAAAGTGGATGCTTAAGAAAGAAGGTGGCTGCAGTATTGCAGAGCCTGAACGTATACTTAGGGACCTGGGACATGGAAACAAATAGTTTGAAACGGCTTGAAATTTTAGACAGTACAATTTTGTTTCACATAGTTAAACAGCCATAAACGCTGCGATCCCTCTTGCAGGAGATGGCCATCTTGCCCCACTCTGAGCAGTTGTGAGAAATGCAGGGCAAGCCCTACCTCAGTGAGCACATTTTATTGCCATTCCCAAGTCGGGTGTGCTGCTCGGTGCAGGAACGGCCGCAGCCGGCCGTGCAAATACATCAGTGACAGTGTCTAGAAGAACACAGGCAGGCACCACGGAATTCCTGTCAAGGTACGAAATGCAAGAAACAGCGGAGCAAATCTCACCAACCCCTTTCTGCGTCCCAGAGTGGGGACTGATAGAAACCATCTGGCTCACTCCTGCCTTCTAAACACCACCGGACATATATTTATATGATACGGTCTCTCAAATTGTTCTGGTTTGCTGCTGACAAATAATTTAGATTTAGCTGAATTTCAAAATGTGTATTAGATCAGGGACTAAAATATAAACTGATAGAAGGGCAGAAATTAAAACTTCTCAAAATCAAACCCAATCTAATAATTTAATTCAATCCTGATAAATAAATTAGGGGTTTCGTAGCAGATGTTTTTCCTGTCTTGCTCAGTATATGGATCAAAATGTGTGTCAAATATCCAACAATTTTTTTTCAAATAGCTTTAGAATTCCTGGTCTTAATTTTGCCTAGTGTAATTAATTTCCTTCTAATTACGCACTGTTTTTAGCAGTCTAAAATTTTAAGCCTGACTGGAAGCCTAACTTTAGGGAAATCAGTAGAATATTTGCCATTACACACAGGCAGCACTTTGAAAATGCTCTTTGTTTACATGAACAGATATTTATAAATGTGTTACTGTCATCCAGTTGTTATCTTTAGTTGTTATCTAGATTTACAATCCCATATCAAAACAGAAAAACAGCAGCATCAACACCAGTGGAGACAATTGTTCCTGGCTACAGGACCAATTGCTCTTTCAAAGCGAATATACTATGGGAGCTGCAGCCAAATTGCTCTTTTATTCTGTATTTATTTGTGTGATTTTTAATCTGCATTTTTAAATTCAGCTGAACTGACTAGTTGGAAAATCTGGGTTTTTTTTCAGTTTTGACTGCAAATGCCAGGAGAGAGGAAATCAGGTGTTAACCATCTTGAGTGTTGTGATAGAAGTGTCCGTGCACACTCCTTGTTCTGTCCGTGAGGTCAGTGAGAAAACTATTGCAACTAGAGGAATGTAAATATTTTCTAGAGTCCACAGCCTTTCTGTGCTTTGCTTTTTGGGAGTGTTACATAGAAATAGTGGCCCAGTTTTTCTGTGAAAGTTACTTGTACCCGAAAAGTAGAAATCAGGGCTCTACATCTAAGGGCTGCACACATTCCAATGTGTTGTGATAGAATAGTATGATGTTATCTTATGAAAAGAAGTTATCAGCCATAGCTAAAATGTAAAAAAGTCAAAAGTAATCAGTACTGAACAGTTAATAGAGCACAGGATTAGCTGAATTATATGATGTTTCTTTAAACTTTTTTATTAACTTTAACACATTTTATTATGGGTTCGGTTGTACACAACCCAGTTTCCCATTGCCTTTGTTCTAATTTTTATATTCCCATATGTGAATTGGTGCAGTTACATTTATTTCAGTTTATATTAAACTATGTATTTCAATTTATATTAAAATTACTAGTTTATATCATCTAAAGATACATAAAGGGGACATCTAACAGGGCAACTATGAAGTTAGAATTGTGTTGTTACCCACTGTTCCTTTGCGTTATCATAAGAACCCCCCATAGCATTCTCTCAATTAACCAGAGGAAAGTACATAAAATGTGATAGGAACCACTTCACTTTCTTTGCCAGCTGCGGGAAGATTCCCAGGGCCCTGAAGTACCTCAGGAGTGCTGAGAGCTCTCCTGTGCCTGCAAACTGCAGTGCTTCCATTTCTCGGCTCTCAGAGCACGCAGGTGCTGCTGGATCACCGTGTGGTGACTGTTCCTAATACAGATATCTGTGACCAGTCTGTTAAAGGATCTAACATCTTAAATTCAGATCTATCCCAGCAGCCAGATTATTACATTGGTAGAGTTCCAGATTTCCATCTCTGACAATATCAAACAACCCGTTTGACAGATGACAGGGCAGTGCATTGGCATAAGCCTAAAGACATACTTTTCTCTTGATCTTGAGACAAATGGAAGATTTCATACCACTCAATCATTTGATAAAAGCTTTAGACTTTTAGCCTTTGGGAATGTTCCACTTTTCAATTTTTCTGCTACAGTTTTCTTTTATATGTATTGCTGTCATGAAATTTTGATGAGCTCCATAGAAGTAATACATAAGCAATCTGTAGCAGAGTATATGGACCCCTTTAAAATCTGGGAAACAGCTGCTCTGTGAATTGTAGATGTTTGAAAACATGCATTTTAGCTTAAACAAGGACCTTATTCTAGCAGGGGAGAGTAAAATGTTCTCTTTAAGGAAGCAGAGTAACGTGGTAGAGATTTCTTCAATAGGTTTATAGGACTAGAGGACTCAGGTGAGGGTTAGTGGGGTTTTAGCATTGGACTCTGGACTGGGTGGCAGAAGCTGCATGTGCAAGTAAAGGGTTTGCAGCTCTGCCATTTTTTTCTTTTTTGTGGATTTGCATGGTTTGTATAATTTTGTGATTGGCAGACTCAGACTGACAGCCTTTTTTGATTCTGGATTGTATTTATGATCATTTCTGCTCTTTATGGTGCTGTTCTTTCCTAGTGTTCGTAACACAAAAGTGACTGTGTAACACTGAACTTATCAGGAGATTTTTGACCCGCCTTGGGAGTTAAAGCAGCACAGGGCTTGGCTGTACCTGTATGGTGTGTTCTAAAATGTATACAGAAAACCTGGTCTTGGTAAAGGATTTGCTGTGCTTTTGGCTCTAACTGAAACAATTATGGCTATTCCGAGCACTTAAAGTGGTGAAGAAACCTTTTCTTTCTTTGTATAAAATGTCTGTGACTTCAGCTGTATTGCAGCAAGGAGCTGGAGAAACAGTACCAAAGCTGAGTGAGGATCATTGTTTTTTACCACACAAAATGAAACAGTGCTTCTGCTGCTGTTAACTTGGTTCCTTAATTTGGTTAACTTGGTTAACCTTAATTCTCCCATGACTATCGAGATATTCTTGATTCATATGTAAATGCAAATGTTATATTGTAGAAAAAAATTTATAAAATGAGATTATACTTTTACTATTAAATATATATTCACTATAAATGATGCTATCAGTTTTTAGTCAGTATAGAAATGTGCATCTGTGGTTTTAGTATAGGTCAGAAAAACTTAGAATAAACTTCCATTTATATATTTCATACAGAAATACAAATTTGTACATACATTTGAAATGTAATAACTAACTATTTTTCATGTTGAATATCCTAAATTTGATATATTCTGGTGTATTGCACTCTTAAGCCCATATTTTGAGTAGAATAAATAGGGATAGAAACATTGCTCCTACATAGATATTGTTAAGATAAGTAAGTCATTCTGACTTGCAAGTCAGGAAGAGATTAATGGTGGAACAGGAATTTCATTTTTCTTTATGTCCGGTATTTATTACCAGTGTTATGAAACTGTATCTAAGAGTAAAAGCACATGGATTTGTAGAAGCAGTAGTTATTATTTGACATTTTTTTAAATAAACTCCTCAAGCCATGGGTAGGCATCAGTAACAAAACTTTTACTGATTTCAGTAGGGCCAGACTTTCACAAATGGCATGTATTTGTTTCTTTCCTAATATGGGTCTTTCAACTCTTGAGCAAACTTTTCCTAATGAATCACAGGGTTAGATAGCTTTTCCACTAGTCAGTAACTTAACTCCTCCACAGCTGTGTGATATTTTTTACTTTCAGCAGCAACTATTTAGACTATTAATGATAGTTCTCTGCAGTTCACCCCTCAGTCAATATGAATAGAAAAGCCATATTTTGACTGTATGTTTTAAAGAGCTAATGCTATACTTCTCAACTTTACTTTCTCAGGCTGCTTACATCTCTGTGCTTTTGAGAATGTGTTGCAGTCAAATACCATGCACACAGAGAGGGAATTACTTTTTTCATGCAGAAATCTATGTAATGAAACAAATATGGCACAGTCTGACAGGGCTCAAATCAGACTTTTTTGCGCAATACCACCTGTAGATTGCAGCACATGTGATTACATTAGATGATGTATATATAATTCTTTAGGAATCCACTGACAGAGGCTGGTTTGGGGTGCAGCTGCCAGATAGCTCTTAAGAGGAAAACAGAGAAAGAAACCATCCGACTGTGGCAGGTCTGATGTCAGAAAAGAGTAAACTCATGAAATGTGTGCTATAACTGGCAATTCTTCTTGCTAAGCCCAGTTCAGCTGAAAACACCCATAGCTGCATGGTTGGACTATGGACACAAAGACAATAAAATATATTGTGATCCAAAATCTTCAATATTTACAGTGCTGTATACAGACAGAAATATTTTCCTGCATCACCTGAAAAGGGGTGATCACTTACATTCTAATTTTGGAATCCAGGTAGTTTATTGGGGAAATAATTTGTACAAAATGCATGTTTGTCAAATTTTGTCATATATGGATAAGGATGCCCCAAACAAAATTGTATCACAGGCAGAAAAAAGTGAACAGCTGATGAGAAGAGGAAAAAGGGGAAAAGTACTTTAGTAATGGCAGTCCTACATTTTAATTGAGCCCTAGCAAGACGAAAATATCTGTAGCTTATGCATACAAGACTATCACAAGTGATTAGGCCAAAGGCAGGAAACATGGGTTCTGTTATTTTTGTCTCACACAGTTGTCTGACAGTGGCTACTTGCACATTTTTGCATCACCTGAAGTTATGCAGAAATGTAAGTACCAAACATATGCTATGGGGCTTAGGCTGAAGTATTGCCCTTCTTTAAGGTCACTTGGAACATCCCTTGCGTACTCGTCAGCACTGTTAGAAAGTTCTCTCTGCGTTGTCTACAGAGCCTACCTGAAAAGGACAATGTACAGATACCTACTTGTGTTTATGAAATAGTTTGTTATGTAAGAAGAAAAGTCTTATTTTGGCAAAGATAAGTATTCATTACATTTCAGATGTTAAACAGTTCTGAATAATTTCCCCAATAACTTCTGGCAATAATTATGATAAATATATCTTCTATCACTGAATCATTTTCTGAATGCATAATGCAGCCATTGGAACTCATCACCTCTTAAATAATCTTGGATCAGAGCTAGTACTAAATTAGGGGGGTTTGCCTTATATATTATGAATTATCTGAAAAATTCTGCTTTTGGTCAAGTTTGGTCTAATGATAGCTTTATGATTTTGGTATACACCAGTTTTGCTCCAGCGTTCCTTCTGGACAAAAGTACCCTTTCGTAAGTTCTCATCAGTGTGTGTCCTTGAAGAATGTTATTAAAATAGAGGAATTCAAGTTCAAAACACTGGATTACTTAGCTAAAAAATCAACAGAGCATGATTTCCGTGAAATATGTGGTAATAGTTTCCTAGAAAGATGTGGTAATTTTTTTTTTGTGCTTTAATTTAGTTGCATGACAGTTATCTTCAGTAATATGGACTGACATTCCCAAGTCACATAAGGATCCCGTCAGAAAAGAGGGCTCACTAAGTAATTTTAGTTTGCTATTTATAATCAAGTAGCCTGAGCACCAGTTTGCTAATATGAACATTCTGATTGAAATTGGTGTATAATAATCTAAGAGCTTGATTTTATTAATAGCTGTATTATTTTCATTGCTCAACTTAAAAGCCATTTAAAGGGAGAAGTATAAGTGGCCTAGGACTCTTGCCATTTACTTTATAATTTGAGCAGACTCTCCTAAGGCTACTCTCAAAATCAGTGTAACATTTGGTTTCCTTTGAACTGGTAAATATTTACTACAAAGTTCAATACCAATTCCCCCAAATATATGGCTGTTACACTTAGTAAGGTAGGAAAACATGCCAGACTGTCTGTCTTTTACAGCCTCAATAAGAAAGTTTCCTCCCTGGCTGCTGAAACAGATGCTCAGAGAGAGTGCTCCGTGCTTTCAAACACAGTCCTGAAGGGGTGGCCAAACAGAGCAAGAAACTCAAAGCACCTGTGCACCTGATTACATAATTAACTGAGAGCGGGGAGGGCACAGCCAGTCCCTTGCAGCTGGTCAGCAGTGGCAAAGGAGGATACCTTACGTGGGAGAGCCTTTCCGTGAGCTTCCCATCGTGGCCTTCTCTGCAGCTCTTATGCTCTCCCTTACCTGATGAGGTAGGTGGTAGTACCTGTTTCCTGAGTGGGTGAATGGTCTTTTTGAAATCATAATTTGGATATAAGAAATTTTCTTTGTTTATTTCTGACTTGTATGCAGTGTTTTGGAGTGGTCTAGAGAGCTTGCTTGCTCTGGAAATTATGTACCTTTTTATTTGGTTTTGGTTCTGAGTCTTTGTTGCTGAAATACTGACCAGAATCTCCAAGCTCAGTAAAAGCTGTAAAAAGTTTGGTTAGAAGAGCAGAGCTTGCTTAAATTGGAAGAATGGCTTTTTGTCACCAGTTAGTTTGAAAGTACTTGTAGTTGTATACAATTTGTGTTTTGATTAGTAGCAATGTTTGTAGGCAGAGCACTGTTTGGCTTTGTCACGCTTGTGGTTCATGTGTGGTCAGAGATGTGCTCAGTAGTGGCAGAGGTTTCTCTTTGTGCTGTTGCAGCATGGTGTGGGTAGGATGGTGCTAAACTAATGCAGGCAGTAGTGCTGGCTGGGGAATTCACTTGGGGTGAAGCTCCCTCTGAGCTCAGGTGTTTGTCCCTGTTCTCATGGAAAGGCAGCATTACAGTGTTCTGTGGTGGATTGCAAAGTCGCTTGGCTGGGATCACCTCGAGGCCTCTCAGGTGCAGTTTCTCCATCCAAGCAAACGTAAAGGAATGCTTCTGAGGAAGATCTTCCACATCTTCCTTTCCCACAGTGTAAATCTGTCTCTCTTTGCAAGGCAGCCCTAACAAGCAAGTCTCATTGTTTGAATCATTATGTGCTGGATTTACATAGCTAGTTCCCTAAATCCTTGTAAAATTTCACCAATAAGCTCTCAAGGACTGCTTGGATTTCTGTGTATCATCTTGCACATTATGTGCAGTCCCCAAGCTGCCCGGGCTATTCCAAAGGAAATAAATTAGCATGGTGGAGTTGAAGCTGCTTTTGAAAGCTGGTGAAAGTTGCACTCTCCAGTTGTGTCAGTGCTGGCTGCACTCTCAGGATTCAGTTATCCTTTCTGTTTTACTTCAGAATTTCTGTCAGGGAGAACAACTCTTGTTTTCACAAGAAGCTACACAAGCACTGGATGAAATCACTCTTTTCTCCACTCTGTACTGCCTTATTCTCTTGACTAGATCTGCATTTTCTCTCAAATCCTTCTCTTTGGTGGCTGGCTAGAGAGCCTGAACATTGCCACCCTTTGAGGGGCAGAGCACTCAAAGAGCAAATCTATCATCACAATGCAGTGTTGTGCAGGTGTTCTACAAGAAACCAGAAAGCTCCTGTGATCCTTTCCACACACCTGCATGTAAACTCCCCTTTGCCACTACATTGCTGACAGCTGTGCACACAAACAGCCCCAGAAGGAGAGCACCAGTTCCCCTGAGCACCACAGGGTCACATACAACCTTTTGCAGGCTGCAACTTGATTGTGATTATTTTTCCCCACTAATATTTTTCAGCTCTAGATAATATACTTGTTCATCTATAATAATTTCTCAGTTTAACAGTCATAAAGTTCTCTATTTACTTTTTTGCTGTAAACCTTTACTTTTGATTGAAATATCAAGTCCCACATGACATTTAAAGGTAATCATAAAACATACAAAATTAGCACAGGTTATTAATGAAAATACACTTCCTGTTAACAGGTGGGGGTATTTTTTCTGTTTTGAAACACATTACCTTCTAGTAAGACAGATATCAAAATTCCAAGGTATCAAAATTGCCCAAAACAGGTCTGATCACCTTCTTTTTATAGTCTATAGCACCTCCCAGTGTCTATCAACAGGTTTAGAAGGAAGCAAGCCGCTTTACCAAAGATGGAAGCCCTAATGCTAGGAAACTCCTTCAAGAAAATCCCACAGATGATGGGGGGGTTCAGAAAGTCTTACTGTTGGAGTGATGGAGACAACTGGTGTTTATTGTTCCCTGTTGAAGTTACTGTGGTTAACAAGGCCATGAAATGGTCATTTTTGCTGTTTTCATGTGTGGTTTTGAGTTGATCTATCAGTGTCCCGACTGGGCTTGGTTTTGAAAGTCGATGCTGAAGGAAGATTTCAGTGTTTTTTAACAGAATATCTTTCCTTTTAACAGAAAAAACCTTTTAATAACTTCATCCTGATTTTGTTCTTTGTTTTAAAAGCTTAGTAATAGTCCAGAGAGCGTATTGATTGCATTGGTATTTTTGTTGCTTTTTTGGTGTGTTTTCACGAAGTTGTGGGCCACATCTGTGAATGTCCACGTCTAACTTTTCAACACCAGTTGTTCCAAAGCACTTTTTCCATTTGTATAAATGATGTCATGTGTTATGAAAGTTTTAAAGTGTGACAATTCAGTGCTACGATTGTTAACCTCTATTATGTTACTGCCATAAGAATTTTCACTATTAACTTTTTATTAATAATGTTTCTAAATTGCATACACCAGAAGGGTAACTTGACCTTTCTGTCAGCTCATATCCAGAATTAAAAATTAAAAATGAAGTCAAAGGTCAAACAAGACAATTGAAATACAGTTGCCAAATATAGTCATAGACGGTCAATTATGCAATGAAAGCAGCGTGCCACCCACGAAGAGTAACAGCCTTCATTTGCCTAAAGCTCTTCTGTTTTGATGAGAAAAGTGTTCCAAAATATACTACTAGTTGATAGATCTTGTAGTGTGGAGCAGTATAATTATATGCTTTAGGATGTCTTGGTCTTCCTGAGCTTTCAGGAAGATGGGGGAAAACCAGCCTTTTTCTGTACTCCAGGATCCTAGAGATCTAAACCAATCCCTTTTAGATACTCAAACAATGCAGAAAGCTGGGAGCTGTGAATGGGGATATCTGCAGTTAGGCTTTGTTTTGCAAGACTGACAGTATAAGGATTTAAATTTCCTACCAAGTTCTACTTGCCTTTATAGAAATGGCTTCTTTAAGATTCATCTGAGCACAGTGTTTTGCTGTCTAGTTACTGACTTCAGTTATTTTAGTTCATTTTCTATTAGTCAATTAGTATTCTATAATAAAATGTAGCATTTCTAACATTAACACACAATTCTTTTGAGGTTTGGAAGTTTTTTCACCAATACTTTTTAAAGCTCTTTACAGAGAGGTGAATAATTCTTTTCATAGAGGCACAGAGAGTTTGAAGAATTTTCCCAGTTTGTAAGCAAATTACTTAAAAGTTTGGATTAGCCTCAAGTCTCTTGAGTCTCAGGTCAGGGCCACTTCAGCACATTTTCTTCAGGATGGAGCAATAACATGCTTAATGATACAACACTGACGTTTTTGAGCATTCAGAAATCATGAACAATTTTGGGGAGGGAAGCTGTGGGGGAGAAGGGGCTGCAATTTATCTTTTAAAGGTATCCTATAACTGCTCCCACAGTTGGCTGCTACATTTGAGTGATGGTTTCATAAAAATGCACTATTCCACTGTTTCTCATTTCTGATAATCCCAATATCGAGACATTCAGAAAAACTTCCAAGCCATGTCTGAATTACGAGGGTTTATCAAGGTCAAACAAATCAGTTCAAGGACAATGTGTTTAGACTCAGCTTAGATGTTTTTCACTGCTCATAGTGATTTTTAGCCCAGTTTTGAAGCTCCCCAGGCAGACATAGCCCTGTTGGTGTATGTTAGCTTGGGAAGCTGCTGCCTGGGCCTGAGCCCAGGGGTTGGATTCTGCCCTCACAGAGTTTATGCAATCATTTTGTTTCAGAGGGAGAAGAAAGTGAGTATAAACTGCTACTGTCTGGCTTTCCACATACTTTTCAGCTGTTAAATGCCTCAATAGACAAGGTGATGAAGATTCAGGAGGTAAATTCAGAAGTAATAAAGGGTTTTAGTTGTATTTTGTGGCACCCCTGTCATCCTGTGTCAGGTGAGTGCTGATCTGGGCATGGATATGTGAGATCTGAGGAATCTTGCAGTGATGGTTCAAGATTTTATTCCCTGCTCTTTTCTCCTCACTTCCCCAAAGGGTACACTTACTGAAAAAGCCAATAGTATCCATATGACAGGCATAACTCAGCTGCCTCTGATACCTGCACCTTTGCTATAGCCCACTTTCATCCCCAGCTGTGGGGGAAACCTGGATTTGGGATAAGGTATAGGCTGAGATACAGAGTCTCTCTGCTGGAAACTTGAGGGGTGGTTTGTACCACCAGTGCTGGACAAAGAACTGGAGAGGGAGCAGGGAAATCTGGGATATTTAGGTGTGATTAATCACTGTAGGAGAGAAAGTCATCACTGGCACTGTAGGCTCGGTTTTGAGAGGGCACACATGTATTCTATTTGAATTAAATATCTCTCTGTTCTAATTGAAAAGATTAGCAGAGTACTAGTAGGAGGCAAAAGCATTTTCATGTTAGTGAACATTTGTCTTCTCCTGGCACCAAAGTATTGGTTGAACAAACAATTTCTTGAAAAATCAAGAATGCAGTTACAAGACAGACTTTGTTTGAACACGCATAACCCTTAACTGAGTCTGGTACATCAGTATCTGCACTGAAATACTTGTTTTTCAGAAACTGAATCTTCTTGGTTCTCTATGTAATATGTATCTAATCAACAGAAATAAAATTTTATACAGTGGCACAGAATACGTAGTCCAGCATTTGTGTTACACTAAGAAGTGTATGTGAAATGCTATTGGAAATAATTCTGTCTAAGCAACTTTGAGGATTTAACCACTAAGATGCATATAAAAGTGTATTTTGTCATCAGTTAGGGTTTAGGTTTGAAGCAAACTAGTTAGAGTTCATTTAATGTGGCTGAAAATGATGACTTGTTGGATTTTGGTAAAATAGAAGTAGTTCTCCAAGATAAGACTTTTAAACTAGATTTCAGCCATTTTGTGTCAAGATCTCACTAGATTACTTTTTTTGGCTTTTTTGTTGTTGTTGTTCCTGTTGGTTTTACCACTGAAAAGAAGAGGAAATTGGCACTTTCTGGGTTTAGAGCACACATGGAATATGATAGGATCAGACATCTTAGGATTCAGGTTCCGGGAAGGCTTTTCTAGTAACTAAGAGACCCTTTGAAGTCTTTAAAATGAGATTCCAAAGGCAACAGAGCGTGGAAAGACCTAAAGCATCATCCAGTCATAGTTGTAAATCCTCTTGGATAGAGTAAAAATAAACTCTGATTTTTTTGCTGCCTTTTTTTCTGAACAAAATCAACTAAAACATGGCAAAATTAATAAACACAAACTGCAATGAAGGAGGGAGTAAACAGTGATAAGGAGAGACTTATTTTTCTATCAAAGATGAAGAGTTAAAAATTGCCATGTTATCTCCAAGATTCGTTCAATCTCACATTTTACAATCAAGAAGTCAAAAACTCTGTTTTGTGTGCCCACTTTGATTCTTTTCCATTAACAAGATACAAAATTTATTTTTTAATAAAACCCATATTGTTTAGGCTTGGACAAGGTATAATAAGTGTTTGTCAGAGGGAAATTTTTTTATGAGTAATGACAGATTTTTCTGGGTGACCTAATCTCTTGGCTGCTTCCTAATTCTTGCGTTACTTTTTCAGTATGTGACTCTCAGTTCTCACTCTGCCTTTTAGTTTTCAGATTAAAAGCAAAGCTGTCAGGTGCAAAGTGATTTCCTCTGCTTAGTGGAGATCACTGTCCCCTGATGTGATTAGTTCACTCTTGAGTTATCACCTTTATGTCCACCAGAAGGCTCTGCAGCTTTCTGAAATGTGCACGGGACCGTGTTCCTTGGGTACCCCCCAAGGTCAGGGCTCGGCGATTCGCTGTCCCCGGGACAGCACACACAGTCTGAGCTGAGCAGTTCTCACTGCTCCTGGGCTTTGAAGCAAGTGAATGAGAAATGCAGATTAATTACAGTCCGTGAATGAAGATTTGGTTCAGTGTGTACTTATGTCATGAAATTTGAGTCCACATATATTTGATACAGTGGCTGTTAAATTAAAACCTTAGGAAATTTTAACACTTTTGTTGTTTTTGCTTTATAGTATGTTTGTATATATGTTTTTATTCTGTAACTGGAGAAGTTTGAAATGCAAAGACCCTAATTCTTCACCATCTTGGCATTCTGATATTTATAGTCTCGTCTGGAGGGAGAACCTCTGTGAATTTTGGCACTTGCCAAAGTGGCGATGAAGTTATCATTCTACCAACATTTCTCAATGAGAAGATGGTTCTTCTCAATTCTTCTGCTTCACAGTTCGTGGGCTGAAAACAAATAGTTGGTTCTGTCTGTAAAGCTGTCAGGGCAGCTTCCTTTATGAAGGAAGGATAAATTATGATAGGTAAAAATGTGATTTTTTTTTTTTCTTATTTTAGTAGCACATTAGTGAATTCAAAAGGGAAAATTGATCCTTTTGTTTATTATGTAAGTGGAAAATGAGGATCAAATAAGGTGAAATCTCTTGGAGCAACACTTTTCATGTCCATTAGTTGGTTTGACTGCAGCTGTTCTGGGATCACATCCTAAGAAACAGGTTGGATTTACCTTTTGCTAACTTTTAGAACTAGAAATCATGAAACAAGAATATCTGAATACACACATTAGTGCATCTTTGCCACGAGGATGAGATCAAAATTATGCTTTCCAGAGACCCTGGATAAAAACAGACTGCTCAGTCCTCTAATGTTAAAAGTTTTGCTTAGGAAAAGTGTATCAGTCCAGGTGAGGATTTTTTCCTTGTGTTTCTTTGTTTGGTTGGTTTTGTTTGTTTTCCCCCTCATATATTGTTATTTTCTCTCTAGGTATTTTAGTAGAGAGCCATAAGCACATCTCCAAAAAGGCTGCTTGCATCTTTTGTTGAACAGAGGGTATGACAAAAGAAGTGTTTCTATAGTAATGCTACAATACTAATTTCTTTTAGTTTCTCAGAAAATCCAAATTATCGCTGTTCACATTTTTCCAGTCCTCTTTTTATTTGCCTATTCTGCTTGTCCAACAGAAGCATTTGGATGTTATTCCTTAGGATACAAAAGATAAATTACAGCAAGAGACCTAAACTTAAGGTGGTGGGAGGCTTCCTAGATCCTTCAGTCTAATTTAGTGGAGACAGTTCATCAAAGCACACATCAGTTACCAGATAACCATTCAATTATTGATTGGGTGTTCTCCTGATACTCATTTCATTTACCAGAAAAGGGATTCAAATTTTTTTTTTTCACTGCAGTGTAGTGACTTGTTTGCCTTTCTGTAAAGTGCAATAGTTACCATCACTAAATAATAATAAAGTGTTCAGAAAACTGCAAGAGACTACATCATTAGCACAGCATGGACTGATATTCTCTAATGGTCTCACTACAGAATGTTTCAAGGTGTCATAATGTGCTTCAGCAGCATGGGATCCTGCAGAGAACTGAGACTTGAATTTGACGTAATGCTGAATTGCTCATAAAGTTTTTACTTTTACATGCAACTTAAAAAAAGCAAAGGTATATAATTATTCAGCTCTGTATGCTGTCATAATTTCCTTAAGGTGTTTGTAAATAATAACAGACAAAACTGGGGACTGTGGATATTTGCTTATCTACATTAATTTAGAAAATTCTGTTTCAATGCTCAGTAACATTTTTCCCAGTCATTTTTGGTGGGAACAACATTTCATTTCAAAACTAGCCCTACAGATCCCTATTGTAGCACTGTCCTCCTGGAACTCAAAGGGAGTCTTCTTGAATATGGACCAAATAACTTAACTGGCTGCTGGCCATGTGTTGTCGTTCAGAGCAATATGGTTATTCACTACGTAATAGTGTAGGAAGAAAGGAGACATATGGGAACAAATTCTAAAAGAAACAGTCACATTAGTCAATGCACTTTTAGCCACACAAGTTGCCAAGCGTTTAATGTAGTCGTGAAGGAAAGAAATAAATGATGCAGCCCGCTAGGCAGGCACTTAGCATGGAAAGTGCTGCTCCTCCAGAAAAGGAGCAGGCAGCCTCAGCTGAAAGCTGAATCACACCAGCAGTTCTGGAAAGCTGATTTATTGGTTTCTTTTGCTGCTGCTGTTATAAAGAACACAATAATACACACAACCTGCATTAAAACTGTATTTAACAGCATTCTTGAAAATATATTTGTCCTTTTATTTGTCTCTGGCCCCTTTCCCTTATAACTTTGTTTTGAAATATGCAGTATAATCCTGTGTGTTTTACTGTTGTATCTTAGTAATGTCTTTTCAAGTAGTTGTCATCTTTCTCTAAATAAACAATATATTTGTAACAACACAAAAGTCAAAGTGGCAAAAATAGTGACTGTAAAAATTTGATGCCTTCAAGTATCAATCAAAGATATGTAGGTATTTGTGTTAAAAACACAGATTAGTACAACAGTTCTTTTTCCAGTTCAGAAATTGTATTTGGTAGAGCTTTGCAAAATATTATATGTCCATTCTCTGCAGATGAGTCATGGTTTTGGAAGAAAGGGGGGAGAATATTTTTTCAGCATCATGATCATTGTAATAATGAACTGCAGAAACTATAATAGATTTTGTTCCTGACTTGGCAAGCTATCTAACAGATTTTGCAAGAGAGTTTACATAATTCTTTCCATTGAACTTTCTAGTATTGCATATGTTTTAATTGTTAACTCAAACACACCGAACTTTTAGGTAGTTGTGGACTATATAAATGTGGCTTAGTGTTTCAGACGTATTTTATGAGCGAAGTTGGTGGTTCTACATTTTCATACTTACAACCTTAGTTCACTTGTTAAAAAAGGCTCTCTGTTTGCTAATAGTTCCCAGCTGTAGCTAATACATTAGCAGATCTACAATGTAGTATTTAAAATGACGCATTTCAAAATCAATAACAAATGTCTTGCTGTACGATTAATTGGCAAACTGTTTTACACAAGGGTCAGTACACAAGTATACAAAATCCTTTTGAAATTATGATAAATCATGGAATAGGAGACAACAATGTGGAGACTTCTAAAAACTTAGAAATAGGAAAAGCTGAAATGTTACTTACTGTAGTTGTTGTTTGCTTCTCTTGTCCCTTTTACTTTGCCTCGCTTATCAATCCTCATATACCACTGAGTTCGACAGAAAAGTCTTCTCACTCTTACATCCCCCCCTTCCATATAATCATAGCTCCTGGTATGTCGCTCAGGGCTGGAACAGTTCACATTTGTAGCCATTTGCTCTGGAGTCATGTCATTGCAAGCTAAAGATATAGTGCCCATTAGAAAGATAATGTAAAAGTATGATCTGTAGAGCAAAATTGGCAGGATCCATGTCAGTATCCATTTGTGCATTATAGTGCAGTGTTCTGGGTGTTCATGAACAACATAATGAAAATTAAATCTCAAGTAGACTGTTGCTCTTAGGTCACCGACCTGCCTTCTGTCTTTATGAGTTACAGATTCATTTAAATGGGATTGCTCCCTCTTCTAGAATTCTGATCGTTATTCCTTTAGTTACTGGTGAAATAGAAGAGCTTCTTAAATATCTCTTCAGTCAGAATATCCTTTAAAGGCACAAGTTATAAAAACCTTTGTTGTCGTGACCTTCTTTACTACTTGAATTTGCTGCTTGCACTGAAAATAAAAGATCTGTGAGAAAAGGTGCATGTGTAAGTCTTTATGCTCAATTGTTACAAACGTGCAAGGTACAATATGCTACCAAAAAGTACTACACATAAACGTATGACATGCTGAGCTGATTTTTAAAAATATGCAAATGTATATACTACAGATATCTCTCATACTACTTTTTACACAGACATTTCCACTGGTTGTAAACAGAGTTCTGTCTGCAGTTTTAAGTCCTTCCAAAAATCTCCTATTGATTCAATTCAAATACTTTCTCATGCATGATAAAATTCTCCTTATTACTTCATACCTATATAGTCACTATTAGCACAGTCTATCATATAACTTTTCTCTAGTTCAGGTTTCAAAACAGACCTCGTAGCTTTAGCCCTGTGTTTTCATTCCTACCCTTTTAGGATTATTACGAGAAATAGTTTTAATTCTTTTTTTAGCATCTTGAATATACAAATGAAGATAAAAGTTAATAGCTTTTAGAAACTGTTGAATGTTCTCATAAAGGACAGATAACTTACTTGTTCCTGTTGATAAGATCTGGATGCCCAAGTACTCCATTTCTGTTGTCTGCTTTTTGCAACATGAGACACTCTACTGTAGCTACAAACTTTCTCAGCTCAGAAAGACTCCACCAGAATTATAATTGTTTCCATAAATCAATACGCTGGAGAGATGGTGTGTATGTGCTTATGCGTGCGCGTGCATGTGTGTGTTGAGCCTGTTGTTCAGTCCTTTTCGATAAATACCTTTGCTGACCTCACTTGGAAGCAATTAGAATTTAACCAGTCAGCTGTCAGTTGAGTGCACGAACAAAAGTAAAAGGAGACTTGCATTGTATCGTGTCCAATGGTCATCAGAGGGAGCTATGTACATAGTTTATGCTTTAAATCTCCAAGAATCCACTTTCTAAAAACATACATTTCGTGGTGCGTGGATAGAATTGCTTAGTGTGTAGCTGGTGTTTCTGTGCTTTGGTTTAGGTTGGTGCTTTTCTGCCCTTAAAAAATTCCTGCTCCTCTCTTTTGTACTCGTATGCTTATCTCAGTTTGCTTTCAAATATCTTCTGCAGCTTGGTGGGTTCATAGTCTGCTTAGTGCCTTTGTAAAGGGTGTATGAAATGTGGGTCTGTTATGTGCTGTGGAAGAGGGTGTGCTCTGACCATTATAGATCATACACTGAATTTTCATATAATGACTCTGAAAAGAGGGACTACTGCACTGAGACTTCTATTTCA
>JAWWTY010000016.1:10834087-10915747 GCA_035222235.1 Margarornis squamiger
ACCATTATAGATCATACACTGAATTTTCATATAATGACTCTGAAAAGAGGGACTACTGCACTGAGACTTCTATTTCATAGCCACTAGGTGAAAATGAGAATGTATATTTGGATGTTTTAAGGTCCGGCGTTCAAACACAGCTTCTATCATCATGAAGGAAAAATTGCTAGTAGGGAACAGACTTCCTTAGCAAATATAGTTGGTTCTTGAAACTCACATCACAGGAATGAAAAGTGGCAGCAAAGTTAAAAAGACCCTAATGCTGTGTACCAACCAACAGAGACCAGCAGGCTTAAAAGCTAGAGAATCAAAATAGTGGGTAGATGCACCTGGTTTTCTGCTCCTGTCTGGCACCAGTCTGTCCAAGTTCTGTTTCATCCATAAATTCTGTGGAGTTTCTGGTGAATGTATTTGTAAAACACACCGAAGTAAAGTTTTCAGTAGCTCCTTATCCTGTTTAGTTGCCGCACTGTTGATGTAAGTACACCTCAGTCTCTTTAGTAAATAACAGGAACATGGAAAATTTGGAACGAATCCACTTATTAAGAATAGTTTAGTTGCATTCAGTTGTTTGCACTTGATAATATAACGTGGTTTATCATTCCCTGCTTTTCCCCCACCCGCACTCCTTTCCTCTCTCTAGAACTGGATAGCAGGTACTTCGTAAAAATCGAGGGAACTGAAGAGGCAGTTAAAAATCCCAAGGAGTACATATGTGCCACCTTGTGGTGAGGGGGGCGTACGTAAATCAGGGTGTTTCCCTGGAGGGATCCACAAGGACCATGAAAAGGTGTGTGGCACTGGGCAGCCCCACAGGACTCAGCCTTTCCTGTGCACAAAGAGTGAGCCATTTCCTTCCTTGGCATTGTCAGCTTCCTTCTCAGCACTCACGAGGGTTAATCCCATTTGTCACTCGCTTTGCGTTCTTTTTTTTAACCATTTTCACCTGAAGTCCAATGTTGATCAATTTTTTTTGGTTGTTATTGCTATTTCAGCATATTGGGCTGTTTCTCACATTCTGTAGCTCAGCCTAATTTTCCTAGTTCAGCAAAGGACTCAATAGATGCACCTTTCTGCTATGAGAGGTTTGGTGCTGAGGGCTTTCAAAGGCTGGATGCTTGCAGCTGATACACAAAGACGTAGCTTTCATTAGGTTAACTCCTGTAAACTGTGATTACAGCTATTTCCAGTTTGACTTGTGTCTTGCCAACCCATGACCACCATTCTGACAAGAAATGGGGACTGAAGTGATTTATCCCAGTTGTGGTTTTTGCCAGTACATTTGCTGGATTTATATCAGTCTGTTCTCTGATCCATTCCACAGTCTGAATTCAGAATGATAGCAATGAAAAAAATTTGTGGTATTCAAAAGGCTTATCTGTTGTGTATTATAAAGAAAGCAGTCAAGGATAAAAGGTAATCTGTTATACTCAGCAAAATAGGATACAAGTAGAAACGTTTTTGTAAATATTCTGTGTCTTTTATGTGCAACAACAACTTGCACTTTCAGATCCATAGTGGTTTTAATTTTTCTTTGTCCTTGCTAACTCATTATTTCTGACAGTTAGTAACAGGAGAAAAAAATACATACCTGAGGTTTCAGTTCCAGAAAGCTGGAGCTATTCATGGTCCAGGCATAGACATGTATTTCTCTTGGCTCTGAAAAAATAAGTCACTTGCAGTAAGTGTGTTTTTTTAAGTGGTGCCTCAGTTCAGATCTCTGTAAAGTTTTGTATTGAAGAATAAGTGCAAAACAAATAAGGCACGAGCTCTAAGCTTAGGTGGTGAGCAATGCAGTTTTTCTTTAATTATTGTTGGTTACATTCATATCCTTGTGCTTTATAAATACAGAATAATGTCTTTCCACCATGGTTTAACTGGAGTTTTCCTTAATCACACAGGTTTACATCTTGCTATACAACTGCATATTTTCTAAGGAAGGATGTCAGCTTAGTTTGCATGTGCACAAATCTCTGATCTTTTGAATGACCCACTGTGCACCTGTTTAAACGAAGCATAACTAATATCTCTCTCAAATTGAACTGGTTTAGGTTTATAGAAGATTTACCTTGACTGGCACTTGGTCCTCTTCTTAAAGGTGTGACCAGGGCTTCGCAAATACCATCCCATTAAAATCCTTAATGATGTATAGAAATCATCCCCCTAAAATGCTTATGATTTTCTGTTTCTTTGGTGACATCATATTTGAAAAAATGTATTCAGGTATCAGAACCACAGGAAACACAGAAATGTGCAAAATGCATATGCTGGAAGCCATCCTTTAACACTTAAACCTACCCCTTTCCACGAGCTCATGCATTGGTTCCTGCTTCCTGCTTGATAAGACAGTTTTGCATAGCATTGCTACAGTGCACATGAAAAGAAAAGTGAAAATAAGTTGCAAGCAAAGTGCTTGCAATTATGAAGATTGTGCATGGGCCTCCCATTCAAATAGAAAGAGCTTAATATAGTTTATTCCCTTTATCCTTACATAGGAAATTACTTTTTGTCCTTTTAGATGAAAACATGACTAAGGATCCATGTGTTCCTCATCTCCAGGCTGGCCCGCTGCAATGTGTACTGCCCAGATTTGGCATTGGGTCATGAGTGTGACTTAGAAAAACCTCCCTTTGGTCCAGTTTGCCCTTGGGGCAACACATACCTGCTAAGAAACTATCACTCTGTTCCTCCTTGTTCACATTTACTTTAGAATATCTTCCAGAACTTCCAGAGTTTAAGACAGTAGGAAGATAAAAATCGCTGTATCAGACTTTAAATTCAACATTAAACTCAACTTTAATGCCCTGCAGCAAGAGCTAAAATGGGATTGGAAGGGCCTGTGGAAAAAATACTGTAGATGTGAAGGTGCTAAATCTTCTTGGGGTTAAATCCTTATCCATAGTTTCCAGATCTCAGAAATCAGGCTTAGTTCAAGGTTGCCTTTTGCTACCTGCAAAAGACACAAGAGACGTGCTACAGTTTGTGCAAACTTTTGTTCAGCATCGCAGTGTCTGAAAAACCCTGTGCTGTGTGGAGAGTAAGTGTATAACAAGGCAGTCAAAACAAGAGAGAGGAGGAATATCTCACCTGAGTTTGGATTTATATTTTTGCGTTGTAAACCTTAGATTAAAAACCATAGTTATGAAACATTTATCTCCCTGACTATAAGAATGTTGTTTTGGTAACTGGTATGGGTTATTAAAATCATATTGAAAAGACAACAGAATTTTTCCCTGGCAATTTTCAAACCAGATCTCTTCAACATCATTCATTTCTTTGTTTCCTCCTATTCATCCAGATCATATTGAGCTGATTTAGATCTACAGGAGAATTTGAATGGGATGCAGTAGATACTTTAAAAAAATGCCTAAAACTATTAAATAGTTGAGAACTGCATAACTACTTCCTTTTTTGTTAATTAACTACAGCAAGTGTGTTTTATGAAGCTTATTTTAGGGAAAACAAAGGCTGGGAATACCTTAGTTCAACGAGTAGTAAACTTAAAAGATAAATCCATCCAGGCTTCTTTCACTAGGACAATGGAGTATCATAATGCTGACTTTTGAAAGAAATAGAATAAAAAAAGAACACATTGGCCATCAGCTGAATCCTTTCTTTCTGAATGGAGTTTTCCCTGTATATGGTTATGGCAGATTTCCTTGTTATCAATAATATGTAGCTTGATAACCCTCAGCTTCAGGGGACACTACTGTGATGGCATCAGGATGCTCAGGCTGTGTTTATCATAACCTAAGATGTTGCAGAACTGTGACAGTACATTTTTGGGGTGGAGATGTGAAAAATGGAGAACTGATTTGAAAAAACACTTGAGAGCCATTTGATTTATCTCATTTGTTACCAGCTATGATGTTCAGAGGTCTCTCTGAAGTGATCCATACGTTTGTAGTCAAATTTTTATTTTACTAAAATATTTACCATGCAGTGATTTCTTCTGCCTGATTTTAAGCATGTTCTTTTTACAAAATAAAAAATGTGTAGCATCTTTTTATGTACACAGGTGGCTGGATAAGAATCAGCTTTAAGACCTGGATTTGTGGAATGTGTGTGCTACATCCAATTTTTACTGTCCCTATTGCATATTGTAGGTGTCAAAATGCTCCTGTGATTGAATTGTAAAACCCTAAGCTCACATATATACACACTACACATTGAAACATTATTAGTGCTGTAAAATAAAATACTCAAAAGGCACAAATTCTAGTTATCCATCTCGTGCATTCAGTCAGGGCGGGAAATTGTGGAGAAAACAATGATGATAAAACTTACACTCTGTATCGTAGTACAGACTCACCCAACCCAACGTTTGCCAGAGTAAGCTCTTGGCATCTCTATATAATTCAGCGAGTCCAGGATTTCATCCCAGGTTTGATGTAGATTCCTGGTTCTCTGTTATTTACAATCATCAAGTCTTGGGATTTAACTAAACATTTTTCTCAGTGGCTTTCTCTTTTCTGTACAAAGCAGGCAATAAAGCAGGTTGGTACACTGAGTGCAAACAAATGTGAAATAACAAAATGTGGGACTGTATCTGGCAGAATGCTACTGGATTACTACTGTGTATTTAATATTTGATTTTGGGAAACAGCTGGAGTAAGACCTTTCCTAACCTTCATCTAATTATATGGGCTATTGTTACATGTGTTATGAAAGCAAAATAATGTAGGGGAAAATTGGCCTGTTCCCCTGTAAAGCTGTACTCCTTGTAGAGTTCAGAACTTGCCAGTAGATTCAGAAAAGAGCAATTCTCTGTAATGATTGTGTTATTTATTACCCATCTGTCAGAGACAGGGACACCACTTAGTCACAAAAATGTAAGGTTTTCCAGCTGTTTGCCATTTGAATGGTAGATAAGCATTTGCTGAACTGAGGAAATCTAATAAAAGATTGTCGTTACTAGAGAATCTGTGTTAGCAACTGGCTTTCACAGTGAGCTCCACCACATTTCCTCACTTTTTCCATTCCCTCACTTGCTGATAATGAAGTCCATTATATCCTACTAAATCATATGTAAATTCAGGCCAGAATAGTCATTTGATAATCTAGGAAGGGTGTGAAAGAAGGATGTAAAGCGCTAGGGATCAGAGTGCAGTTCACCATATCAAGTGCAGGGTTAGAATGAACATGTCAACATCATTCCTGAGGCATCTGATGTGGGCATGGACTGGTGAGCCAGTTTCTAATTATAAAAAGAAGGAAAGAAAGTGTCAAAATACCTTTGCATTCAAAGTAGCAGGGCAAATTGAGACTATGTCCAAACTCCAGTTTCTTTCAGAGCTCCTGCAAGAGTTAGGCAAGATGGGACACTCTTCATTTCAAACTGGCTGCAATTTAAGGGTGCCTAGACTGAGGATTACCAGACTGTGCTGTTTATTTGCAATATAAACTCTCTCCTGCTGCTCTGTACGTATAGTTCTGTAGATTGAAGCAGTGATCCCTTCTCTCTGTGAACAGCTGTGCTTCCAAGAGTTTAAATGTCTCTCTGCAGCTGTTGCTCTGTTGGATGGTTATTTGCCTGGCTTGTGGCATCACCAAGGACTGAATTTTGTCAGCGACTGATGAGGGTCAGGCATTGAAACAGATTCTTGTCAGACTTGATGTTGTTCTGATCTTACTTACTCCTGCCTTACTTTGCTTATCAGACCTATCACATTACTCAAATAATTTCTACTCTTTTAATAGCAATTCCAGTTGCTAGTTTTTCACACCTTTGACAAACCCTGTCCATTGCAACTGAAGTATTCTGCACACAAACCTAAATACTACTATTCTGTGAAGCTGGAATGCAGAACATTTGGGAGGTGGTAGAGAGAAAGAGGAGAGGGGAAAGCTGGGCCTAAAGAATCTGTGTATTCCTTTCTCTCCCACAGAAGAGGAGGGAAAATTTGATTCCCTGATAGGAATTTATCTCATGTAGTGGTAAATTCTCCTTATCAGCCTTTTATGATACTGGGCTGAGTACATTGGTAGCATCTGTCCAGTTGGTGCACCTCTTACATCTCTGTTATCTCTGCGGTGCTTTGCAGTGTGTTACTGCAACAGACACCTTTTTCTGCTGGACAAAACTCTTCTTGATGTGACTTGTGAAAACTGTTTTTCACACTGAGTATGTGTGTTGGCTCCAGTGCCGAAGTTCCTGTGCTAAGCCGTGTCTTGCTGAGGTACAGAATGTGGCAGTCCCTTGACATGGCAGTCAACTGAGCAGCTTCTTGTGGGATTGTTTTATGCTGTTGACTGAAAGCCCCAGAATAAGAAGATATAAATATTTAGGGGAAGTTACTAAAAAGCTATTTTTTTAAAGAATTTTGACAGGCATTTTTTGCTAGTTAACCACATTTCAGTAAAATCCCTCTCTGAAGATCATGCCATTGTTTGTTTGTTTGTTTCATAGCATTGTTAGACAGGAACA
This sequence comes from Margarornis squamiger, assembly GCA_035222235.1. Taxonomy (NCBI): domain Eukaryota; kingdom Metazoa; phylum Chordata; class Aves; order Passeriformes; family Furnariidae; genus Margarornis; species Margarornis squamiger. The sequence continues at coordinate 10,840,515 of JAWWTY010000016.1, forward strand.
ATGCGTTGGCAGTGCCTGGTATGAATTCTTGGTCACAGAAAAGTCTCTGGTGAATAGTTTATCAAATTGAACATGTATTCTATAATCTTAAATTACAGATTAGGGATTTTTTTATCAAATTTTACTGCTGTGCCCTTCCTGACTGTTTCTGATGGTGAGTAAAAGTTTTTTATCTTTTCTTGATTGAGCAGCCTATGGGAGAAAAGACAGCTCTCTGAAAGTATCCTGAAATGTGGGGGCTTGTTAAAATTCCGAGACTCTCCTGTGAGATTTTGTCAGTAATCCCCCATACCAGTCATTACTTCAACAGCAATAAGAAAAAAATATTTTACAGCAGTCTCAAGTTGTACAGCTGTGCGTAAAAAAAAGTGATAATGCAAAGAAAGATGACCTGTGTGCACACACAAATTGAAGTAATGTTTCACAAACAGTGCTAATTCTAGTGTGTCCAAAATTTAGACTGCCTGACATCGTGGTCTTAATTTTCTGCTGATATTGGAGTAATTGATAGTAATACTTGTTCATTTATACAGTTGGCACCGGTATCTCAAATGTAGCAGAGGATGTCTCAAAGAATGGGACTTTGGTCCAATACCAGTCTCAACGCCCACAACTGCAGTTCCTGGGCAGGTCATTGTCCAACTATGCTCAGTAACTTTTGCGTGAAGGTAGTGATGTGTTTCCTGCAGTATCCCAAGGAGCCTGTTCATTTACAAGCAGGTGCTGGCAATGAAAGAGAATGGAGAACCAGCTATGGGAAGGGGAAAATTAGGAGCATTATAAACTGTGGGAGTGAAGAAATACTGGGAAAAAATTTGGCGAGCTCCCAGAAAGAGGGAGAGGGATATGAGACAGAACAGGGGAAAGTAATGAGGTTCCCAATGTAAGCAGGATGTCAGAAGAAATAGGAGCTAGAAAATAGGGGGCCCCTGGAAGTTATTTTAAGAAGTACAGGAAGAGATTGAGGAATTTTTCATATCAATCACCTCTTCTTCTGTCTGATGCATTTTCAAAACATATCTAAGAGAAATAGCATCAGCTGCCAAATGAAATGTGTATTGAGCTGTGTTGCATGAAGTAGCTGATTTCTAAGTTTGCATTTTGGCTTTGGTAGTCTGCGGTGAAGGACTTCTAAGGATGGAATGATCACTGTACCACATGGTGACAAAGCTTTGTTCACCCAGAAAATAAGATGCTGATATCTGAAAGTGTGAGTTTGTGAAAACTGGAAATAACTTATCTCTTCTGCCTTTATATGGTGTGCTGTTTCAAATTTTGCAGGCCTGATTTTGTGGCTTATGCCTTTCGCATTGTAAGTGACATGCAGCTGCAGCAAAGTGACTTGGTGCAACTGGGACAGCAGCCACTGGAGTTAGTGCTGAGCAGGGCCAACCCTGTCTCTCTTCCAGCTCTTCTGAAATTAAGGGAGATGTGAGACTTTTGTTTTCTCCCGGTTGTTAAAATTATTATTTTACCTATTTAATGAAGAAATCCATTCTTCTCCATGCCTGCCAAAGGAGGCTGTCACCCTCTCCAGTGGTCTCTGGTTCCTGGCCTACATGTAAAGGAGCAAGGGATAAAATATGGCTTCAGTAGGGCCACACTGATATCTGCAGTAGAAACTGTGGTGTTAAGGACTGGTCCTGTAATTTCCTTTGTGATTTGTGATCCCTGTTCCTCTGAGACTAGAAATTTTTCTCTTTTCTATCCCATGGGAAGAAACAGATGGTCTCCTCTGCAAAACAGTGCCACTCAGTCATACTTGGTCTTCAAGATTGCAGATACTGGCCTGCATTTAGCACAACAACAGCTCCCATCAGGATTGGCATAAAGATAAGACTTCCATTTAGTGACTATCTGGAGTTGAAGAGAGATAATTTTTTTGGAACTTCCATATCATACTTACAGGCCAGTAAACCGAAGTGATGTTCCTATAAAACACTGAGGTCTAAATGTAAGTTGGTCTTTTTCCGATCAGCTTTATTTCTTGTGGGTTTATGAGCAAAACTGAAAATACTGATTTTTCTTTGTTACAGTGTTGGCTGGTACACCCAATTTTAAGATAATGGTGCATTGGAATATAATCAAAGTAGGTGTCTGAAGAACTAGATTGTTTCGTGTTTCTTAGGGTTTTTTTTTTTGTGTGAAAAAGGAGATTTCTGGTTTTGAGTGTTTTTCAGTTCCTACCCCACCCTTCTAAAAGATACATACACTCTCCCTCTTCAGTTTCGAGAAACACCCCCAGGGCATCCTTTTTATTTGAATTGATTTTCTGGTTGTTTATCTTTTTCAATCTGGTCATGAAAAGCACATCTGGTTCCTATTTTAATCAGTATTCCAGTGGGAGCAACATCATATTATAGAAGGCTAACAATGCTAAAATAATAATCCATAATGATGCAACTTCTGGTAATTTAAAACTGTTTTATCCACTGTTTGTAGAAGTGTGTTAATGATGTCGGCCAACTGATCTCTTTGTAGATTAGACTCACCCTGGGTCCCCATAGCAGAAATATCTGACATCCACGCAGGCGAGCCCTTCGAGCTGTCGGGAATTCCTGGTTTTTCTGAAGTGTCTGAGCATTTCAGTGCTTGTACCAAGTGCAGCGCTGGCAGTTGTGCAAACTGAAGCAATCAGGAGACAGAGATGTGGGAAAACAACCCAGTGTGGGTTTACATGTTTACATGTAAGCTTGCTGTGCCTTTTACTTGGTGCAGTTCAGCGTGGGGAGGTGACAGGGCTGGAGGTCCTCCCCTTGCTTAGCTGTACCTTGGTAGTTCAGGATGTGGCCCATGTGGGGAGAGCGCCAGAAAGCGACAGTGGTTGTTTTATCAGAGCTCTGTGCGAGCAGCTGAGCTGAGAGGGGTTGCCAGACAGCCTGCAAGTGGTAGGACTTGTTTTCTATATTCCTTGTCTTGGTTTGAGCCAGCAACAAAGGAGAGCCTGCTATTGTTTCTGTAACTACTGCACATGGAGCGGTTCTGGAAAAGGGAATCTCGGCAGCTCCTGCAGGGGTTTGTAAAGGCCCAGCAAAGCAGCCTCCCATCCTTCCAGGAGGGCTTTGTTAGGTGAGGGCCCGTCTCAGTCACATTCATGTTTGCATTGCCACTTACTTTAACATACATCATTCTGATTCTATCTCCAGACTAGGCTTCCACACTACTGCAGAATAAACTGAAGAAGCTGTCCTTCAGAAATTACTTTTAGAGGTGAGGAGAGCATGCTCCTATTTATTGAGGCAGCTCTGATAGCAAAATACTCTATCTAAACTTTTTATTCAGCCTTTGAAATATTTCTTGGCACAGTCTCTAATATATACCTGCTTCTCCCTTGACTGGTTCAGCAAAGGTTCTCACTGAAGTAGGTTGTAGCCAATTATAAATTGGGTCAAATTTAATACTGGTGTGGTCAAATCTGAAGTGGCATTCTTGGCAGGATGACAGTGTTAATTAAAATTTTGCAAGGTCAATTTTTAGACAGGAATGGATGTGTTTTGAAGCACAGAAACTGCAGTCCCTGGTAGTGGAATTCTGAAAGTCTGTGTTCTTGGAGGAGAGCGTGGAGGAGGTGTACAAATTAACCTCAGAAGTAGGTTTCTCTAGTTGTCTAAGAAGCTCTGTCCTTAATTTGTTTTATCTGCTCACTTTCCTATCCTAAGACAACTGATTAATGGATTAATATCTTAACACTGCCATGATTTCATCCATTGGGATAAAATAAGCTATTTTTCTCACAGTTCTAAAAGAGTGGATTATATCAAACATCAGAGCAAAGCAATGCAAATTTCAGAAGAGTTAAGCTTTTGAAATGCTGTGTCTGACTTCTCTAAATAATCTGTGCTTAAGGTCAGAATATCGGGTCAGGGATATCCAATGACTACACATTAAAGCAGGAGAGTGCTAGTATCTCTCATCACTAGAGTTTTTGGTTTGCATTTTTAAATAAACCAGGAACAAGTGCAGGGTATATATAGTATCACAGCCTTGTGCTGGCAGAGGGAATGTCTTGAAGAACCTTATTCCAGAATCCTGAGACATCGAGTTAGGTAGGCTGGTGAAGTGGTATATTTTCAACTACCCATTTACATGAGAGACTCTCCATAGCATTGTCAGGTGCTTTTCCTTGCTCTCATTTGAACTGATGTCCCATTCCTGGTAGACGTGGACTCATTTCAGGGGTAGATAAATTGAAATATCACTATCCTCTTGGTGCAATAGTAATTTGGAACCCTTGGCATATTGTAGAGCTATCATAATTCTCTGCCAGATGTTATAAAAACATTTAGTGAGTACGTTGCTTATGGGTATATTATAGAATTGAAAAGAATTGAAAAATGGAAGATTCTCTTAAATGTTGCTTTTGTGAACTGGATTTTATTATTGGTTTTGCCTTTTTTTCCTCTTTTGACACTATATAATTTCTGAATTTCACTTGTGTTTTAGAAACCATTCTTATCTTTAGAATGTTTCATTTTGAAAGGACTTTCATGAGTCAAAAAATGTTTTTGTTTCTACTGAAGAAGGGGGTGGAGAATCACTGTACTGTGCCTTTGGCACTTGTGGTGCCAAACCCTGGTAGCTAGTTTCAGGCTGTGGGTACTGAAAAAAGTTTCCAATCTGGATTGCTCTTCACGTCATAGATGGTGTGCCCTGGCTAACGTTCTACTCTTGAAATTACATGCTGAACACAAACCGAATCTGACTTTACAGATCCTTGGTTCAGTTTCTGTATCCTTGTGGTCTAACTTCGAGTGCCTCCTCCAGTGTTTTTCTCTCATGTGTATCACAATTTAACTTCTACATAAATACTTTCATTTAGGGGTAACTGTGTAAGTAATGAAACAGAAACAAAGCTTTGCATGTGTAAATGTATGCCTTCTGAAACTGGACAGCAAAGAAGTTTGCTGACTCCATACCAAGAGGCACATGCAGGCAGCAATCATTCTGAAGAATTAACACAGAAAGTCCTTGTAACTTGATACCATAGCTGGGGAAGTGAGGTACAAAGAAGAGAGGCACATTTTCCATGGCTCTGAAATGATGGAGCCGTAGATCTTAGAGTTCAGTGCAGGTGGGGCCTCGCTGCAGGAGCTTTCACAAGGAGAGCAACTGCTGAGGCTCTGTCTTGGAGTGTGCATTTCACTTCCTAGTTTTCCCCTCTTATCATATTTTTCCCTTTTTTTTTTTTTTGGTACTGTTTACAAAAGAACATACCTGTCCAATTTTCTGTGTATATGTACTTAGCAACGGTATTTATGTTGTTAAATAAAACACAATCCTAGAATGGGATAAAGGCTCAGTAAATGATGAAGTCGGGGAACTATTTTCATGTCCCTCCTAGCCCCCAGTATTTTTCCCAGCTACTTGCAGCTCAAGGGTATATGTTTTCACAGATCTCTCCTTGACTTCAATATCAGAGCAGATGTTCTTTTTGCCAAATTTTATAAGAATACTTCCCCTCTCTTTCTTCCCAATAGAACTCATGGGCTCCATCTTCTACTTTGAAAGATGCTACTGTCTTGTTTATAGAAGCCAGTTCACTTTATAACTTGGTTCAAGAAATGTCTGGTTTCCTAAAGTTGTTCTTCCTGTGTGCATAATGCCAGTTTGTAATTTTGCTGAATAAATGAGTAAAGAAGTTGCACAGTGAGTAGGCGAGAGGCTAAAAGAAATACTTAGTGTGAACTCACTTTCTCCAAGTAGTTAGATACAATGGAAAATCAATTTAGGTATCATTTATAAAGTAAAATGTCTCATTTTCTCAGTGGGCAAACTGTTAATAAACCAGTGGCACAAAGCAGCCTTTTCTGTTCCATTGGGCTTCTCTCACTTTCTCACTACAAATAAGGCGATAGTGGGTCACCTCGTTCCTCTATTCTGGAACAGAAAACCCACCTGCCTTCAATGATTTTGCTTAAAAACTGATGCCATGATAAAGTCACTCTATTTAACATCCAGTATTATAAGATAAGAATATTAAGAGCAGCTTTATTGTGCAAAATGAAAGCAGATAAATTATCTCTGCTTTATCAAAGCTTTACACGTTCTAGAAACAGATGCCTTTTTAAACCAATACAAAATTCCTAGATATTAACTTTTCAAACAATAACAGCTGTCAGAAATCAATCCCTTTTGATTAACCAGCTTGGAGTAGGCCAGAGTTATTTTAAAATTAAAAACTATCACAGAATGAGTTTCTAAAATCAATGTATTGTTTTCTTACTCGGTGCAAGGAAATTCAACTTAATTCAGAATTCATTGTATATTTAGACCATATTTTATACCAAGGGAAATAATAAGTTAAAATGTTACTTTTGTCTTTGCTCACAATTTAAAGACTGTAATGTGCCTTCTCTATTTAAGTTTTTTTGGTTGTTTTAATCTATTTACAAGAATGACAAAGGAACTAGGGCTGGTATGGACTCAGTCACTTGTATTCCTTGACAGATTAAATTTTTCTGCATCTTCTTGAAGAGATGAGAAAGTTTAGGAATTTGACTTAATCTTTTTTAATGATTACTTTATTTGCAAGCAGATAAATTAACCATTTGGAGATAAAGTTTCAAACTGTAGGAGAGTGCCTGCTGCTGTAGACTGGACTGTGGCTGGGGCCTGTGCCACAAGCCTGTGCTCCCCTGCAGTGCCCTGGTGACTGCACCTGTTCCAGCTCTTGGCTATTCTGAGAATACAGCTGTGTGTGCAACGAGGCTGCTTCTTAATGGACACGCGTTTCTGTTGCCTCTGGGCAGCAGCAACCACTGTGTTCAGAGGATGGAATGGCATGGTGCTTTCCCAACCAGGATTAACTTTAAAAAACAAAGGCAATCATTCTTTCCTTCTCTGCTGTTAGTGCAATTTTAGACTAAAAGGTTTTGGGAATTTGGATGTTCTAATCTACCAATTGGTGGTACAGTTTACTGAGTGGTACCAGAGACAGGGAGTAAAGGTCAGATGATACTCCATCCAAGATAGTAATTTCTTTTAACCAAAAGCAGCTTTCTGTATTTCAGGTGATCAAAAACAAGATGCAGCTTTACATTAAAAAAGGGATATGTATTTTATTGTCTGTCTTTGGGACTATTGCAGTTCTAGCTTTCCACTCCACACAGAAGCAGCAATATCTGCATGACTGTGATGATAAAACTGCTCATTATCACTGCCAGGGATACTGTCATTGTGGGAATGTGAATCTTTGCTGATTAACTTTATTGCAATGCTTTCCCTTTATTTTGACACTGAAGACAAGTGTAGTCTATATTCTAATTGACGCCTAGTGCTGGATTCAAGCACAAGAGCCAGTGATATACACACAGAGGTACATGGTATCTCACATGTGGAGTCTGTGTTCAAAAAGTAATTGTGTGTGAACCAAAGTGTCAGACCCTCAAAATAATGTGACTAGATCTGTGTTCAACTTGGATGCACTCTGAGTGCACATTTTTAATAAACCCTTCCTCTGATAGTGATCTTCTAAAAGCATTCAGATTGCTGTATTAGTGGCAATCATTAATTAATGAAAGATTAGGAATTATAAACTATCTCCTGGCATTTAAGGAGATAAGGATTAAAAAAAAAAAAATGGCAGGCTTTCCATTATCATGAAAGAGGAAATTATATAAAGTCTGGAAAATCTGAACTTAGGTATCAACATTTTCTGGAAAGAAACAGTTTTAAATAGTTTTAGGTATTTGCACTGACTAAGAAAAATACACCTTAGAAAGATTTGACTTCCAGCTACTGCTCCAGTTCTTCTCTGCTTCCATCTTCAAAAATCAGAGAATGTATTAAAGTGCTACCAGGTTCTCATCACCTGATAGTTGTTCATTCAAAATTACTGTAATAATTAGAACCAGAACCTCAGCTCCTTCCTCTTTCTAAGCTTCAAATAGCCTCAGAGAATAGAAATGCCTGGGAGTGTTTCATCATTTATTGAAAAAATGGAAGCAGGCTGAATTCCTGAAGCCTCTTGGAAGTTGCTCTTTCACTCAAAAGCCTCTTGAGACTCGAGTGGCAGTAATGGGGAACAAGATTTCTGTACCTGTATTTAGGGGGTGAGGGTTGCCTTTATCCATACTGGAATGACTAAGACATTGCTCACCTTTTTCCAAGACTCCCATATTAAAAAGTTTGTCACCATGTCAAAAATGCCTTGGTATGTTCCTGCTGTTAGTCACAGGGTTACAGGCAGTATTTAATGAGGAATAAAGAATACACATAACTTCTACTCCTTTTATTCTTCCATTCTGAAAAACTATGCAAAGCACTTCCTGTAGATAACTTCAGAGCCAATTAAGAAAAAAGCTAATTTATTTTCCAAATTTACTTGGACTTGGTCCATTTCTGTACCCTAAAATCTGCTGCTCTAGATTGCTGAAATATTTTGTTAGTACATCCCTAGCTGAAAATGAAGAGAGACTTTTCTTCCAGTGCTGCTTGGGGAGGCTCTGGAAGTGTTTCATGCACTGTGTGCTCTCTGACAGTGCACTCACTGTGGCTGGAATTTCCTCGATGTGCCTCATCTCATCAAAGGGGTGGGGGGACTTGACCCGTCAAAATCATGTCATACTTTTTTGAGTAGGTAATTATAAATAAAGCCTCACTCTCAGTTGTTAGCAATTCTTCATTGCTTACTTTCATTTGCGGTTATTTCATGGCGTGCTACAATAAGTAATGACAGCCTAGGTACTCTGGGTTTTAAATCAAAAACATTTTTAAGAGTTAAATGCTTTCACTTAGGCTGGAAAAACCCCAGCAGAGTAAAAGCTTATACAGTGCAATTTGTGCATGATACCAGAGCAGGCTCAGAGTTCATTCTAAGTTTCTGCACACTAAGCATCTACTGAAATCAATGACAGCTGCACATGAGATGTTGCAGAGCCCATCCAAAGCTTAATGATTAATAAATTGTAAGTATGAGATAATCTCACTCTACCTCGTTTTAATTAGAAAACTCGGTTTCAGAGTTTGGGGTGAAATTGTCCCTAGACTTCCATGTGAGTTTCTAAGGTGTGAATTTACTTCTGGGTATGTCCTGTATAATGTGGTCAGGTAGTCACTTCAAGCAGTTTGCTCATGTGGCTTTCCCTCTACACACCTTCAATTTATAAGTCTATTTTTGAAACCAGCTCTTTGTAGATATGAGATATTTTCAACAAATTCCTCTGAAAATTTATTGTAGTAAAAGTGATATTGTTTCCAGCTGTTTCTATCCAGAACTGATATTAAATACTGGAAGATAACACAACCAGATCACTTTCTCTATCAGACTTTGACACTAGGTCATGGGAATTAATAATGTTCAAAATGTAGCTCAGATTGAAGCTGGAAAGGCCATCAGAGATCTCAACCAGCAGCAGATGTTAAAGCCAAACTCTGATCCAATTATTACCTTGCACCGCAAAAGAGGAAAACTATTCTGGAGGCCAGTCCTGATGTTTGGTCTGTCTGGGTGGCCTGCACATCTTCTGTGCAACTGATCTAGTCCAAGTATCACTCACAACACCTTCAGGTCACTCAGCTGGCAACAGATTTCATTCCTTCCCACCACACGTTAAGATAGTGGTGAGATAAGATGTGGGTAAGAGATCAGGAAAGACACTGAGTTAATGCAATCAGATGATCTTTAAGTTTTTACTCTCACTGCCATATTTTGTTAGTTGATAATAAAGCTGTTTGTCAGGTTTCCATACTCTTTCCTAATTGTGTGTGGGAGAGAACAGTAAGGGTGATGTAGAAGTATTACTGTTGAAAGCACATGAACTCCCAGCTGCTTGTTCATTGGAGGCAGCTGATTCAAAGTACTGGGTGCAACTACAAACTTCATATGTATCTCTAGTTGTTGCTGGTGTTTCTGGTGTGATGAAAATACTAACAGCCACTAATATGTGGCTACTTAGACATGGGTTCATGAGGCAAAGAGTATGTATTACTCCCATGATACCTTTTGCTCACATGCAGCATGTAATTCATGGTGGCCTCTGAAGAGCAGACTTAAAGAACCCTGTTCTTGGGCCTACCTGGGAAGGGGGACCAGGACAGCAACTGTGCCACTGAGATGTGGCATGTCTAAAGTGACCTGGTGGGAAAAGTTTCCCACACTTCCTGGGAGGCAGAGGGGTTTTTCCAAGTATCAAGGTGATCACCAAACTTCAGGTGTTTTTTTATTAATTCATTTTGTGTTGTACAGTAAAATTTGGCTTCTAAGAAACAAATCAATCAAGCGGGGAATAAATCCTACTGCTAGCAGCACTGTTGGTTCTGTAGAAGCAGAAGTCTGGGCAGCAGTGGTGGCAGCAGGCAGATACTGTATTGTGGTGGGCTTGCACCAGAACCTTCTTGTGGTATTTGATTACCAGCTGATTGAACCTCCCTGCATGCCAGGTAACACATTGACCCTGTCTGTGCTCCTCAGGCAGCAGAACACTTTGTCACTCCATTAAATGACCTTTGTTTTCAGGAGGATTCATTTCTATGTAATTTGTTCTCTAGTTTTCCTAGACAGAATTGTGAACGTCCAACTTTGTTTTGAGAGGACATAGGTGTAAATCTAACAATCTATGAAGAAAGGAATAGTTCTGCTAGGAACAGGTCTAGGTGGCTCCTGAGAAATGGTTGTGGATCAGAACTGCCGTGCTCCTCTGATCCAGTTTGTTGGACCTTTCTGCCCATGTTCCTCCCATGAGGGTGACTGTGAAGAACTGAATTTAAATTGCTGTGTGCTGGCAGTGCCTTGGAGTAAACAGCTACTGAGGAAAGCAGTTTGCTTGAACCTCTGAGCTCCTTGTTTTGCTTAAGGACTGAGTTTAAGTGAGGTGTGGTTGAGTTGTTTAAGGGCTGAGGTAGGTGAGGTGCACTTGAAATATTGTGCATCTCTGTATCTTGGTCTGCAGACAAAGCTCAGTTTTATAGCGATTTATAAAAAGGCAGGTAGGACATTTGTCTGACTAAATGGTGCTGTAAAATAATCTCTCAACAAAGTATAATCTAACATCAGAATATTTGACAAATTGCTATTAAAAGTTTTGGTTATAGTATGAGAACTTGCGAGTATTGAATCTAGAAAATGGAAATTCTTCTCCATTAATTTGGGAATATTAAATGAGCAGAATCAGGAAAAGGATCCTGTATCGAGAGAAGAGCTTTCTGTTTGCAAGACATCTTAATATGCAAAACTCTTCAGCTGTCTACAGCAAGATTTTATTTGTTACAGGAAGTTCTCTGATTATTCCCTGATTATCAAGCAAGCAAGACTAGCAGAAGATCAGATTAAAATAAAAATGGCTCTTCATGCAATATTATTAAGCACCAAAGGACACTGTAGATACTAAATTTTAAAAGCTTTCAAGGATGACTGAAGTAGTTTGGAGAAACTCGTGCAGAGCTGTTAACAGAGTCACTACCTCTGGTTCCGGAGCCACAGAATGTTTGTGGCTGAGAGGGGTTTCTGTGGCAGTATCACTGTGTGCTTGCCACGGTCTTGGCCTTCCTCTGGCATCTGATGTTGGTCAGAGCTGGAAATTGGACCTTGTTCTCTGTGTACCTGTGGTTTGACCGAGCACAGCTATTCTTGTATTCGTCTCTTAGAACAGGAAACAATCCACTTATGTCTTTTTCTTTTTTTCTACTGAGAGAAGTCAGATTTTCAAGTGTAGTAGAGCAGATGCAGCATGAAGCTGTCTGGTGACACTTAGTCATACAAGCTCTCCAGTTGTTAATTTTCATTTTTAATGTTGTCTTATCCACTGATGAGCAGACTTACTAAGCTATAGATTCTATATTTGAATAAGAAGGAACTGTAACGAATTTTCTTGATTATTAAATTCTCTAGTTCTACTCTTACTCAGAGCCTGCATGCCTTAGCTCCACAGGCTTGTTTTAAAAGCCATCTTTTTCTCTGGTTTTGGTTTGTCTGGTTTTTTTACTCTTTTTTTTTTGTGGGCTTTTTTTTTCTTTTTTGTTGTACTTTGATTGAGTTTTTTTGAGGTGTGGCATTTTTTGTTGGTTGGTTGGTTTCCCTGTAAGATTTTGAGACGATTTCAAGATACCAAGTGGTATCTGATGATTGGCCAAGTTGTTTTTCTGCACTGGTGTGAGAACGATGTATTGGTCAGATTTTGAAATATCCATGTCACTTGGTCTCCTCTTGAACACAGGATTTTGAATGTCCAGCCTGTGTCTGATGTTCTGGGGTTTACTTACCCTGTGCTTAGTCCAGTAGTGAACATTTTGCCTTTAATATTCCTTGGGTCACTAATTGTTACTTCTTTTAACAAATCGGTTTTTCTCCAAGATCCATAGGATCCGTAAAGTAAATAACTTCAAACAGGAGAAGCAGGTGACAAGATGTTTGGAGCATGTCTGATGTTGTGTCCCTTACACAGGGAGAACAAAACTCTTCATCTTTCTTCGATGACAAAATAAAAGATTGTGGATGTTGAGGTGGTAAAACAGGTTCTCCTCTACAGAACCCTTAGCTCAGGTCTCTGGACCAGGATGGCAATAGCACTACACCTAAAAAGATCTCTTCTTTATTTCTTTTAAAGTTGGGGTCATATTATAAAAAGCATTTTCATAATTCTTGTATATCTGGAAAAAAAACAAACCAGCAGAAGTTAGAAGTTCCAGCACTTACAGCAATGCTGTTCTCTGGTCAGATAGTCAGACACTGTTTCTCATTTGAATGGCAAAGGTTGTCAAGTTTTCCCCACACTGTCATGGCTGTAAAGCGCTTGCATAAATCTGAGACACTGAATTAGATTTCTTACAACAATTAACAGAATAACTATTTGAAGTTATTTTTAATTTTTTTTATACAAACTATTTAATTAGCCCATCAATACTACTGCTCTCAAATAACTTATCTTTATATTGGAAAAGCAAAGAGTTACAGAAGGTGCATCTCCAAGCCCTGTCTGATAGCAGAGTGTGGCCAGTCGTGATGCAGAGGAACAGATTACAGCTCAGTTTCACAAGGCTGTTGTGCAAAAGAGCCAGTTGGTTTTGAACACCAAAGGGGTACAGATATTTCATGTGACAAGAGTGGTTTAAAATGTCCAAAGCTACTTCTACAGATTTTTATTTTTAAAGAAATGGTCTTGTGAGAAGTCGTGTTTGATGCCTTTGCCTCTTGCTAAGTCTGTTTGATAGGGGGAGAAATCCCTCAGGTGTCTGTGAGGCAGATTGAGCAGCACAGTCTAAGGTTGACCTGCTGGCATTTTTTGCTTTCTTTTCAGAATAGCTTTTGTCTTTCTAAAGAGGATTTTGTAACCTTTTCACTAAGCAAACCAAATTTTTCTCCTTTCATTCCAGTTCTTTCTCCTTGTTAGGAAGTGAATTCTGTTGAAAAGAAGGCACTAATTCCTTAGCAGGAAGGGAGAAATTGGATAAAATGGAAGCCTATGAGGCTTTTCTCTGTAGGATGGCAAGTTGTAAAAATACAACTGTATGCTGAAAAGTGACTGTAGAGATGGCATCTTGGGAGAGAGTGGGGGAAGGTTATGTTTATTATCTGTTAATGACTTCCAGATCGAGTTTGCTCAGTTTGTGAGTAAAAAAAAAAAAAAAAGAAAAACCACCCTTTTTTAACTGCCTTCTCTGCAGTCTCAGTTTGGGATTTACAAATCATGCTGTGCTAATTTTAATCCAAGTATTACTGTCAGCAATAAAAAGGTTCTTCAGGGTATATTGTGCCTTTAGTTAAACTGTCCATCACTGCCCTGTAAATGAACGTTAATGCTGTTGATGAGGAGCTTATCAAAATCAGGATTTGTCTAGTCCTGATTAGTCTTAATGAAGTCTTCCTTAATTCTTGTTAACCCTTTTAAACACTTATATCTGTTGAAATGGTTTCTGGACTTAACTATTGTGGAGGAATATAACGTGCAGAGAAATAAAAGAGCTATTATTTTCTCATTGTGCATAAGGAGTTGGGTGAGGTCATAGGAGTTATAAAAGAAATCCTGTTGACATACTGACCATCTCATGGAGTTTAAATTTCCCAAGGATTTGAGTATCTAGTGTTCATATGTAACCCAAATGAGAAAAGTTTGTGGAAGAAGCAGTATTTTAATTAAATCAAATGATGTAATCTGAAAAACGTCAGCTTTCAGACATGCAGGTCCTTCTTTAGATCCAACTGGAATCAGAATGTTATCGGAGACAGAGGCAGCAATTGGGGAAATGCTGGGGTGTGTTTCAGTGTGGCCGCTCAGGGTGCTTTGATGGCAGTGCCACTGGGTTGGTGGTTACAGGAAAGGACAAAGGGGTGGCAGTGGCAATCAGTGGTAATCTTGCACTCCTTCCTCTCTCTGTCAGATGTTCAGTGACTCAAATTGTACTCAGATCTTGTCAACAAGGACCTTGTTACTGACTTGTCAGGCGGCAGGGCTCAGGCATGTTCTGAGGTGACTTTTCTCTTGCTCTTGTCACTAAACTGGCAGGCTGGGCTGCAGGCTGCCTCTCCCTGTCTCTCAGCCTGGGACACTGGGAGTCTTAGGGGATCAAGAGAGGAGGAGGAAGCGTTCATCTTTGTCATGCTTTTCTCATGTTTTTGTTTCCTCTCAGATCATCTGGCACTGTCCTTGATGACAGCAGCTTTTCTTTAGCCTCATCTTGTTGGTTAACAATCCTGTCCCACTCTGTCCACTTTCTTCTTCCCAGGAAGAGCCCTGCTGCACAGCAGGAGAGCACTGCAAGGATTTGGGATCACTCCTGGTTGTAACAGGCAATAAAACTTCTGCCCTCAGTCCCCCATCAGAGGGGCTCTCCATCTTCTCCCTTTCTGGTGTGAGGGTGTTTCCCCCTCAGCAGGACCCTGCACCTCTGACACCTAAATTTGTTACTCGGTTGATCAGACTTTTAGGCCCTTGTGCCTGCTTCCTGCTGCAGCTCTCCAGGGAATTCTTGTGTGCCTGTCACCTCTGCCTGCAGTGGGAGATTTCCATGCAGCACCCAGAGAGCAGCATGTCTCTGGTCACCATCCTGTGAGCAAGGTTAGATTATAATTCCATTTAAGTCAGGACATTACTTTATCCATTTTCTTTCCTAAATTCACATCTTGGCGCTGAAGGATTTCTATGGCTGTTGGTTTCAAAAAGTCCTGGGCTATATCTGAAAACCCAAGCCTTTTCTGTGGTGTCTTCATTTGGTTTTAGTGCTGAGACTTGTGTCTGCAGAGGGAATGTTTGCCCGTGAACCAGCATATCTCAGTATAAAGTAACCTTTGTTCCCATTTGTATTCAAAGATCTTTCTAAGAACTCACATTAACTGATTTGGAAGTGGTTGGTACCTCCTTCCCCCTCTTGGTAGTTTGCAGCAATGTGGAACATTGTTCTCACACGTATTCTTCTTGTGAGTATATGAATTGTTTTGAAGCCCTATGGGATAATTGTCATTGCTGGAAAACTTTTATTGAATGGTGTTTGTCTGCCAGCATCAGAACTTGAGGAGGTTATTTCATCTTGGCTTTCATTTCAGTTCTATTTTAGCAGTTCTTTGTCTTCAACTCCATCATCTTCTCTGTGCACTGAGCTGCTGTGTTCAAAGACATTTTTTGAAATAAAATTCTTCATTTTGTGGTTCTTATTCAATGATGTTATTTCTCATTTTAGGAGCTTTTGTATTTCTTTAAGGCAAATGAGACATGTTAGTGGTTATTTGTAATTCTTTTTTGTTCAGTGGATTTCCTGTTATGCAGAAATGTAAAGCTTTTCTCACTGTTCTTCCAAACTTTTGTTTTCCTGTCTTGATAGTTTTGTACATCTGTGTCTGCTTTATAACCTGTGGCTAAGATGTACTTGCCCAGTTAAGATCTGGCTTTGTCTTGGTGGATGCCTGACAACTTACTGTAAAACTCCAAGTTAGAACTGCTGCTTGTTTGCTTCGAGACCTTCAGCAAGTGAACAACTTTCTTTTTCTTTTCTGAATGGACATGAGGGTACTAAAGATCCAACTAAAATTATCAGTATGTTGTGCTCATGTATTCCATTTGTCCAGTAATTGTTTTATTAATTTGTTACTGTGACAAAAATCACAGGGGAAGTTTTGTAGAGCAGAAGACTTGTGTTTGGACAATGAGTGCACACATGGGGCTGCAGGAAGTGTCACGTTCCAAATGGTGCTCAGGCAAAATCACAGAATCACAGGATGGTTTGGGTTAGAAAGGACCTTAAAGATCATCCAGTTCCAACCCCTGCCACAGGGACATCTTGCACTAGATCAGGATGCTCCAAGCCCCATCCAGCGTGCCCTTGACATATCCACAACCCCTCTAAGGTAATATGTCCCAGTGCCTCACCACCTGCACAGGGAAGAATTTCTTCCTATTATCCAACCTAAACATGCCCTCTTTCAATTTAAAGCCACTACCCCTTGTCCCATCACTGCATGCCCTTCTGAAAGGTCCCTCTCCAGCTCTCTTGGAGCCCCTTGAGGTCCTGAAGGCTTTCCACACAGCTTTACAGCTTGTTTTTCCCTTCGGTAGCAGGTGGGTGGGGACAGGCAGAAGGACAGGCTGGGGACACTGGGTAGTTACTACTTTCTACCACCATAGAAATCTAGGATTATCAGTACCAGTCTTTTAAAAACATCTGAGACAGAGCTACAGAGCTAAGGATATGTCTTTTATTGCTATTGTTTTTCTGGTTTCCAATCTTTTAAGATACAGATAAGATACAGAAAGTGGATTAAATAACCACTTTAGTGCCATTTTTCATTAACTGATTCATTATCTGTAGAGAAATCTCTTTGTGTAGTGTTTTGTCTGGGAAAAACCATGGAAAATACACCAAAGGGAGATTTGGTTTATTAACATTTCACTAGAAGTGTGAAGAATATCCTAAAGTACCAAGAAAATGCTAGATGATGAAAAGGATATCAGAAAAATAGGAAGACAGCAATACGTCTGTATTGCCAGTAAGGGAAACTGATTTTTATATTTTTGTTAAAAGAGGATGCAATGTACAAAAATATGCCTGATGACAGGAAATACATGGCAGATGAAGTAGAAAGGGAAGATTGTGAACATATAAGTGATGTGTCAAGGAAATACAGAACCGTAGCAGAGGTTTGGGTTACATCCTTGTGATATCAAAAGGGTCATGCCATGGGTAACTCCCTAACACAAGCCGTGCTTCTGTCAATATTTATAAACTGTGCTGCTAAAATGCTCCACAGAATACCGATTACGGAGAGAAAACAACAATACATATAACTGGAGAAAAACTGAAACACAAAGGGCTTTTTTTTCCCCTACTGATCTGCAATTGCAATAATATTGTGTGATTTTAAAAGCTAGACAGGAAAGTCAGAGGTAAATGTAATCTTTCTTTAATAACTGGTGGTTACTCCATCAGTGGTTTTGAATAGTGCTCCATTTATGTTGGACTTTTACTTTTATAACTTGTATTTGTGCTGGGTTGGTTTTACATGTTTTACATTATTTTTTTTCATTTCTCCTTTCTACCATATTTTAATGCTTTCAATGTCCACAAAAGGAAAATGCTTTAGCCTTAGATGAGAATCAATTAGTCAGATCAAGGTAGGAGCACAATTGTAGTAACCTGCAGTTTAAAATGTGATACACTAGGCTAACTCTTGGTAAAACTTTCATTTTTCACACACCTTGATTCTTTTTATATTGCTGTACATAAAATACTGCATTGATTTTTAAAATAACTCAAGCTTACTTGCAGGTGTTTGTATTCCATGCCAAGGATTTGGTCTCATGCCTATTGTAGTCTGCAGTCTTTCTGCTTGAAATGGAGGATGGTCTCCCAGAGCGTTAGATCATTGCCATCAATCCCTGTCAGAAACCCTGATCCCTCCTTATCCTGCTGTCACCATTATGGAGTGCAGTACTTTGTTTCAGGGAAAAAAAAACCCTCAACATAAATATTTTGTAGTATGTATGTAGAAGTTCTTGGTCTCTTCTGTTAACATTTTCAGAGAGCTAGTTTGGTAATATCCTTTATTGACATTTCTCCTGCTTTTGCAGTCCTCTTGGATCGGTTCAGATCCAGAATGGAAGTGTTTGCTCCTCAGACTTTGGGGCCAAAGTCCTTTGCTCTCCTACTTTCCTAATACACACAAGGTAATGCTGTGTCATGTTCCTTGACTTGAAGAGTAATTGGGCTGAAGTTTACAAACAATGATATCCTTTTTGACTCCTTGACCAACCTGTACTGTCTTTAAAAACCTTTCTTCAGAAGTTTCTGCCAGGATGGTTTAAACCAGCTGGGGCAGGGAAGAGAAGAATGCATTACTCAAGTCTCACCCATTTATTTTGTTTCCTTTTTCTGCTATGATCCACAATAGCTGGGACGCTTTTCTCTTTTCTAGACTGAGACAGACCACAGTAATGCAGACAATCTCAGCAAGTGGTTTGCCTAAAAGACAGAAACTTAAAAATACAGAAAAAAGGTTTGATTGGTCCTTCATCTTGTTAGCCTTTACCCTAACATATGATTTAGTCTGAAGTAAGACTGCACTTCAGCTTGGTTGCTTTATTTCTGTTAGATTTTGGGGGAATAAGGCTGAATGAGAAACGTAAATCAAACCCCACCAACCATAATGAAACTCCTCTCATATCTAGATTCTAACTTTATATATTGACTTGGTTCTGTCGTGGCCCTGAACTATACTCTTTGGATCCAAGTAGCCATAAATCTTGAGGAAGTTTAGAGTATTTTCTGAATCTGGACATGTTTCTATCTGGCATGTATCTTTCTGTTGTGTAGTGCAGATATTCAGAGCCCTTTGTTTGTGTCTTAAACAAACAGGTTTCAGCAGCAAAGACTTGCTGATTAATTCTATTCTTTTCCTGACATATATAGAATTTCTTTAACTAGAATGTTTTTGGAGTATTTAATGAAGCCTTACTTGAGTTCCCCTGAAACTTTTTCTCATGGGAGTCTTAGGATTTTGGTCTTCTGTATATGGAAGAGTTTGCACACAACACATTAAAGGAAAACTGCTTTTCAGCCTATTCAGCACAGGGGCACCACAGCTTGTAAAGAATGCTGTCAAATCTCAGCAGCTTTTGTTCCACCAGGGCAGCCCTTACTGAGTGAATTTAGGGGTCAGATTATGTGTTATGGTAGTTTAACTTCACTGACTTCAACAAGTTTCGCAACATCATATAGAGGAGTGGAAAACTTTTTTTTTTTTCAGCTTTCAGTGTGGCATTTTTATATTTGCCATTGTTTTTATGAACTTTACAAGGACAAATTGTAAAACTTGTTATTAGGCTGACTAATGGGATAAAAAGAAAATTTTAGACTTCTTGTGAAACTGATTATGTTTTTCTCAGCAGATTTTAGGTGACTGTTCACATTATGAGCACAGTTCTGTCTAAAAATAAGTCATGTCCACTTCTGTATGGGTTTATTGAGAACAGAAATTTCCACACCATTCTCCCTTTAATGTGACCACAATGGGCAGTTGTAATTTGTCCATTTATATAAAAAGAATAAAGTAGCAAATTGGCCACCATAAACTGTTAGTATATCCACTTTTGCTGACATGTTTATTGTAGT
Organism: Margarornis squamiger; assembly: GCA_035222235.1. NCBI lineage: Eukaryota > Metazoa > Chordata > Aves > Passeriformes > Furnariidae > Margarornis > Margarornis squamiger. Next base: position 10,860,048 of record JAWWTY010000016.1, read on the forward strand.
TTGCAATATGCATGATGTGGATTTTCAAAAATGTTCCATTTTCTTTTTTGAGAGTATGAATTATAAATCCATGAATCACAGTAATCAAGACTGTAATACAACTTAGAAGTTGGAAACACTACATAGCACTCATCTATGTCATCCTCAAAAAAGTGGGATGTTGAAATTTTTCGTAGTTTGATTAAGAGCCTAAAACCTTCTATTCATTGTACAGCTAAAACTGAACGAGTGCGATAGTGTTTCACGTGTTTATGTAATGAGCAAAAGGCAGCTAATGAACATGTCAGGAAATGTCTAGAGAAAACCTAAAAAGGGACAAACATGTAATTTCAGTGCTCCACTCAGAACGTTCTACAGCATAGGATCTCATAAATTAAACACATAACTGCCTAAAGACTGAAAGTACTTTTAATGCTTTTTTCTCATGGTATGTTTCAAAGGAAAGGGACTTGTCTCCAAAAAACACATCTAGGAATTAAAGATGGCCCCTAATGAACAGACAAAGGAATGAAAAAAGCAGAAGCCTTTGCAGCCTTAAAAGTAGAGTTCAAAATATCATTCCTCTTACAAAATATTTCCTGAAAATAGGCTTGTGGAGCACAAAAGTCAATTCTGGAAATGCGAGAACTATGAAAGCAAGTCCAGTAGTCGGCACTTTCAAAAGTAAATAAAACCATCAGGCAACAACTGTATGCTAATTGCATTTAAGAAATAAAAGACCACCTACATAGAAATAAAATAAATCTCATTAGAGGAGCTAAAGCAGATAGTTGAGATGCAGACTCTGCTAACTCAACCCCTTGGGCTGGCTTGAAAGAGCTCACAAAGTCACTGCTCTTTCCTTTGGGGTGGAAGAGAAGTGTAAAAGCCCCCCCTGTGCCCTCAGCCAGGCGACCTGTGGGGGCTGATGATGCATCTCCTGTCGGCGCTGGGCTGCACCTCCAGAGCATCCAACCAGCTGGTTCTGCTGCATGAGCACAGCTAAGGCAGGGAGAGGAGCTCACCATGCTGCAAGAGGCTGAGGCATCAGTGTGGCACAAGAAATCCCACAAATCACAACCTTTTTGGGTTTTTTCTGTTAAAAAAAATTAATTCATTTAACCATTTAATTTGTGTTATGAAAAATCAACACTACAGTCTTATAATCAATAAAAATAAATATTTTATGAATTTTAGGCAGGACAAGTAAGTTTTGGAGGTTTTCAATAACAATAGTGAGAGGCCTTTAGGTCCATCTCCTGAAGCAGCTCACAGGAACCATCCTGTTCCCTCTAGAGGAAGTATTGACAATCGTTTGCAGGCAGTGACCCCTCTCTCCCTGTTGGCCATCAGCGGGTTATAGATCTTCAGAAACAAAAGCTGCATAGCCTTTCACTCACTCTCTCAAGTGGTCTTCTAAAAATAAATTAAAAAAAAATAAATTAAAAAATCAAGGCTATTGAAAGCTTATCATCTGTTCTGCTGCTGGTATAGTTGGATTGGCTGTTGAAAGATTGCACGGGGGTTTAAGTGGATATATTTGTAGGGCCAAGGCCTGACCATAACTGACTTGAGAAAAAGCCCAACAGGTATTCTTTCCTTGATCTTTAACCCTCTGTGCTCAAATCTTTCCTTTCACAATTAGTATTTGGCCCTGATTATGATTCAGCCATGGAGCTTTAACTTAATCTGACAGAAGGTCTGTAAACCCTTGCTATAGATGCTTTTGGTTGTGATTTTAGCTCCTGTTTTCTGTTAGACTTCTTAATTCAGCTATGAAAGTTAGAGCTCTATGCTCCTAAAATAAAATTAGGTTCAGACCTTCATAAAAAACTTACTATTTGTGCAGATGCTATTGCTGCTTAAAAGTGCCTCACTGATTTTTTTTCCTGAAGTAGAGGCTCTTGTCTGAATTCTTTTCTAGACAGAAGCCTGGAACAGAAGGAGACAGCGTGGAGAAAGGATGTTCACTGGGAGAAAGTAGAAAACTCCTCAGCATTGAAACAGAACAATTTAGTTCTGTTGATAACTGGTCAATAGTAACACAACTAGAAAATCCTGCTTTGAGTCAGAACAGCTAAGCCAACAAAAATAAATACATGTATTTTTCACATGAGGGACAGATAAGAAATCAGAACATGTAGAACAACATGATTAAAACCTTCCATTATATGAAATTTGCCAAAAAATAAGGTCTTTAAAAATATTCCTCAGAAATTGCTGTAAGAGTTTCATACAAACCTGCTTCAGTGTCCTTTGAAAAATTAATGTGGATTTTTAAAAAAGAACCCCACACATCTGGCTTGATCATTGGCTGATAGAACATATTTCTATTCCCACCCCAAATCACACACAGCTTGGCTGGAAGGAAGACAGCTGCTTGGGCACCAGTGTGCTTCAGTTTGAAGTACATCTAATCTTTATTGAGTTATTTGAACCTTGTGTGCCAAGTGCAGAAAGACATGCTTTTGTGGGGAGAGGACTTTTTTCCCTTTTAATATTAATGTGTAATTTTGGCCAGCAAAATAAGGCTTAGGAGACAATAGCAATTCTCAAAATGCATTAGACTTAAAATCCAATAAATATACCAAGTGCTTTTGTATAAATCCTCATCCAGTTTGTTGCTTCTGCAGGAAGCACTGCTGCTGGAAATCAGTCTCAAACACTTTATTGATCAACTAATTCTGAAAGCTCTTTAGTGTTTTCCCATCTGATTTACTTAAACATTTTTTACTCCTCTGTGCTTTTTCCATTATTAAGTGATGTGTAAGGTATGAGTGCCTTAAATTATATGTGAGATTTTGGGCATGTCGGTTTTATGTGCAAACCCTCCCTCTTTGTTATTGCACTGATTGAAATGTTTGCTGGGGAGCGTGGGCTGGTTATGCTGAGTTCAGTGACCAAACCTGCAGCCTTCAGGGGCTCCAGGAAGTGTTCATCTACAGGTTTTACAGGTGAAACAATTGCAGCTGAGCCAAGGGGTTAAATTCTGCCCAAGAAGCAGCAGTTCCTAGTGTAAGAGCTACAGCTCTGCCTTGCCCTCTGTCCCAGGGTTGCAGGTGCTGCAGTCTCAGCGTGGTGGGAGGGACAGCAGAGGAGGTTGTTGGGGCTGCCTGTCTGCCCCAAACACTGCAGGCCCTGGGGTCTTGTGGAATCTCAGCTACTTGTGACACAAGCCCAAAAGCAGAGTGTAAGAGAGAAGATCAGTAACAGAATTAATCTTTTGTCTCTGTTTAATGAGATGCTGGATCTCAGAGGAGCGTTGGAGGTGAGTGCTGCCGAGCGGCAGAGCCCAGGGAGGGCAGATGTGTCGGGGATATCGCTTGGCAGCACTTCCTCTGCCAGCCCTCTGGGAGCTGGGGAAATCTCTCAGACAGGGCTGCATCACACCGAGTGGTTCTCAGTTAGTTTTATGGTCCCCATTTTCATCCTTTCTGCATTGTGAACTAGTCTCTCCTATCAATATCCAGCCTTCCATCTCAAAATTAGCATTTAAATTATAATTTAATATGCTGCATGATTCACAGGTTTCATGGCATTGAGCCTTACCAGTCTGGTTTTCATGCTGCTGTCATTTGTGGTGCAAGTTCTTTCGTAGAGTTCATTTTTTGTTGATGAACTGTACAATGCCAAGAATCAGGGAGCACTACTTCAGTCCTGCCCATAACAGCTATGATTTGCAAGGTATCTTTTTGAGAACAGGATAGTTCTTGTGAATGTTGTTGTGGGTGTATTTTTAACTAGATGTGATGGAGATTTAGCACACGAACTGCGTAGTTAGCTGAAAATACGAATCTTTCACTCCACTGAAACTTTAGCACAGCAGTTGCTCCAACATATCAAGATGTTTATTAAAGAGACACATGGACTCAGAGGAATTTCAGAAGGATTATACTGACTAAGTGCACAGCAGTTACTAAAATAGGAGTTGGCATTCAGATCATATTAACTAGAAACCAATATTCCCGAAAATGTTATGTAAGTAATTACTGTATATTAGGTTGCCATATGTACATGTGTGTGTGTGCTGTGTCCAAGACAGCAAACATCAAATATGCTGCCATGATCCCTTCCTGGTGAGTGAGTGGGGAAATTGCTCTCATTCTGTTTCAGAAGATGAGTGTGTTCCTACTCACAAGGCACACAGTCAGCAAGTACAGCGATGAAGATGTACGTGTCAATGGGATTATGATAAGACAGAGTATTAAATATGGCACCAGGCAATGATGCTGCACTCAGATGTCTAACAGTGTCTCCATTCCAGATCCTTTTTGGAAAGGTTTAGAACCCATTTACTGCACACTAAGATTAAACTCATGATTGAATGAATTACAATTGGGCATTAAAATAAGATAGAGTTACACTCCATGGATAACCATAGCTTGTGCTAACCTTTATTGGATGCGGGGGGAAACACAACGGACCAGGGAACTGCTGAGGTACTTATAGACTGAGCAAGCAAGGCAATAATAGTAAGGCCAGTTGTTCTCTGGGTACCCAGCACCCTGAGTGGAGGACAGGAAGCAGAACGGAGCCCCCAAAACCCAAGGGAAATGGTCAGTGAGCTGCTATGTGACCCAAACACACTCAAGTCTCTGGGTCTGGATGGATCCACCCAAGGGCCCTGAGGGAGCTGGGAGAAGTGCTCACCGAGCCACTTTCCATCATTTATCAGCAGTTGCACCAGGGGAACTTCAGATTGGATATTAGGGAAAATTTCTTCATGGGAAGGCTTGCCAAGCACTGGAACAGGCTGCCCAGGGAAGTGGTGGAGTCACCATCCCTGGAGGGATTTCAAAAACGTGTAGATGTGACACTTGGGGATATGGTTTGTGGTGGACTTGGCAGTGCTGGGTTAATGGTTGCACTCAATGATCTGAAAGGTCTTCTCCAACCTAAACAAGCCTATGATTTGATATCCCAATTAGTGTTATTTTAGCTATAGATTAGATTTTTAAAAGGAAGTCAGGGAAAGCTACTAAAACTGCAGATGTAGCAAGACTTGTTTAGGAAATACACTTATGAGCTGCTGCTTTATACTCTGAAATTACCATAAAAATCAAAATCTTCTTGCTTTATTGTTAGAGATACTACTAATATCCTTGCTGCTTATCAACCTCATGCTCTGATCATTGGTTTTACCATTACGTAGCAACATGTCTTCAAAGGTTTAAAAAGCAAACAAAATCCACTCAAAAGAGGTTTGTTATTTTTGTTTGTTTAAAAAGGAACATTTCCTATATATAGTCAGTAAATAAAATCATCTGAGCGCCTTTCTTACATATATAGTTTGAATACTGTAGGTCTTTCAATGAAAGTTATGTCCAAATTTTATTGGGAAAGACATTGAAGCAACATAAAAAGAAAGAAATTTATCAGAAGTTTAGAACATTTGGTTTTATTCTTTTATACTGTGCCAGTTTTCTGTTTTCCTTTTCTTTGTTTATGAGAATATAATTTATCAGATTCATTGACAGAAAAATTTTGAAATGTACTGCATCCTGTGTGTTTTTGGGAAGATTCCATGACTCTGTGTGTCGTGCTCAATTTAGGAAGAAAAAAAACCCCAAATATATTTTTATTCTGCTCACACACTGATTAGTGCTTCCACGAATCCAGCTGAACTAAAGTTCAATGCAAATATCCTAATGAAAGGACTGGTATGTCCTGTGTTCTACTCCATTTTTATGACAGGATAATAAACAGGAACTCCCTGGATTAATCTGAGGATTATATTTCATAAGGCAGATGGTAACAAAGCAATGGCATTACTTTCTTGAAAATCTCTATGGTTATCTCAGGCAGCCTTGAAGACACTTACCTGCTGTTTACTTTGAGTCCTACATTTACAGGTTGATTTGAATGTGCAGTATATCCACTGTACATTACAAATTGATTACATTTTCATAGGCTGCAATAGAGGATGTTTTAAGATTAACCCATTCTATAATTCTGCCTGTTGTTCAGAACCGTCTCCATTATCCCTTGCTTTCCCCTTCTCAAATGCATCCTTTAATTGTCCTCCTCCAAATCCAGTCTTTCCGTCTCACCCATATTGCCCAGACCCTGTCCCTTTCCTCCCTTGAGTGCTTGATTTACTTGACATGAGCACTCCGTTCTGTTTTTCCTGGTTGTCAGAAAACTGCAACCTTCTCTAGTGATAGTATTGCCGTGACATGTCCCCTCTGAAGTGCCTGAAAAGATCTGGTAGTTTGCATTGGCTGTTGTTCATCTGCTGTGTTCAGATTTGGCAGAGTCCTCTCCAAGAATCAGGAGCCTCTGAGAATTTGGGGTTGGCCTGAATTAGCAGGGGTAACGTACAGATAATCTCTTCTGCGAGATCTCTAATTTGATGCAGACTTCTGGACATCAGTTTGTGCTTTGCATCACAAGAATGTGCACAGGGCCAGCTCTTGCTGTGTCTTTTATGGTGCAAGGGCTGTGACAAGAGCAAACCTTCCCTTTGGTCTTCTTTGTACAGAGCAGAGGGGTGGAAGTTGGTGCAAGAGAGGGCACAGGATCCAAACGTCTTGGAAGCAGGGTCAGGACATCTTTGGGGGATCCTGATGTACAGGACCTTTCTGCAATCCCAGTCCTTTCTCCTGTGGGTTATGGATCACGGGACTGTCCTGCCAGAGCAGTCACAGCCCTGACATGGTCAGGAGGGTAAAGTGGGAGTGAGGCTGGACTGTATCTGCAGTGTCCATGACGTTTTCCCTTGCTCCTACCTTTGTATTTTTGCTTAGCACAACTGAGTGAATTATCTCATTAATTATTTCTTATAAATTTTAATTGCTTTTTTACATGGTCAGTGGATTCTATTAGTCCTCTTAATTAGTTTTGCATCAAATGCAAATGTTCTGCCATGTAGAAGCACAGCTGGGATTCAGGCTGTGCTTCTTGGATACCTCAAAATCCAACTTTGCTTCATTATTTGTTCATTCTCTTAGGGGAGCAGGTTGTCATATCACACAACTCACAGGTAACATTCATTTTTGTTGAAACTTTCATATCAAGGCATCTTGCACAAATATACCTAAGAAATAGTGCTGGAAGAACTTTTCCTGCTTAACATAATGTACTCCTAATGTTTTCCTTGGCCTGCAGGTGCTCTTCCAATATTAGCATTAATTACAACAGTAATTATCCTGTTTCTGGAGAGTATAAAACTTCCAATGCTTAGCAAGGTCCTTCCAATTTTTTGAATGCTTCAGTTTAATCTTCCTTTTTCACAGAACACTCTAAACTAACACATGCCCAACACCTGAAGAGAAAAATCACAGAGCAGCCCTGCACACACTGAGACAGCTCCTTGCTCCACGGCATCTTTAAAGACAGTAAAGAGAAAGGAGGAGAGAGCGCTGTAACAAAGTATCATCTTTATTTCAATTTCAGTTTTCCCTGTCAGTAGGTTTTAGTAAATCAATGTTTATATTGAAATAGATATTTAGTATAGAAAAAAAAGACTTTTATAATCAAAGAGTTTTCTTTTAATTGCTTCTTCAGAAATACATTTTGATAATAGCAACTGCTCATTACAATACAAACCAGAAAAGGCATTCATTTACTGTGGCATGGGAAGTACTGCCAGTTCTAAATGCTCCACATAGTTTCTTTAAAATTTTTGCGTTCTTTAGGCCTCAACAAAAACCAAAGCTCCTCTTCCAGGTTTGGTAGCAAACAGGCTGTTATTCTCCACTGCTAACCTTTGGCCATCCGTTTGGTAATAAGCTTTTCTTACATTTTTGAGGAACGTGTTCAGCTTGTCAGTAGGCACCACTGACACAGTGCAGCCACCCCATCCAGCTCCAGTCAGACGTGACCCAATGGCCCCAAATTGCCTAAAACAAAAGAACAGAAATAAAATCATGTAAAGCAAACCAAAATCAGGTACTTTGTCGTATATAAAATTCGTATAGAAAACTAAGATGTGTTTCGACTATTCCCATGTCATCTGATTTTTCTGAAGTTCACTTGGTTCTGTGCAACACTACAGCAATCTGCAGTTACAACTTTGGACCAAAAAAGTGCTGACGCTTTAAACTGCAGTATAGTAATTTCTGTCAGTTCCAAAGTCACCCTGTTTTGTAATGCTTCAGCATCAGCTGTTTTAAGGATCACAGCACAGCTGAGATGAAGAAAGCAGGAGAAGAAAGGAATTGTGTTAGCAACATTCATAAGACATCAGAAGTGAAAACAGAAATACATGACAAAAATAACAAAAGAGGGTTCATAAACTAATTGCACAGGATGTAGGCATGCAAGCCATTTTCTAATGTGGCAAAGACAAATAGCTCTATTCTTCCAGGACAGATCTAAAACATGCTGAAGATTCACAGGCTTCTGCAGGACTGCTGAGCGTGCCAGTCAAGAAAAGGAGAGTTCAGAAACACTCAGAAAGTCATAAAGTCACTGCACTCTGTGTAAATAAACTCACATAAACATCTGCTTATGCTGAATGGCCAGAGTTGGGTATCTCTCTTTAGGGGGACCTCGTGAACTTAAGAGACTGACAGCAGCAGAGGTAAAGTTAGAATTTAGTCCCAAAAGAAAAAAAATGCTCTTAATGAGGAGGGTGAATAGAAAGAACAATGACAAATAAATGACATCCCAAATATAAACCATTCCCAGCCTCAAGATACTGGCCTGCTAGAAATGTCCTACAGTAAAACCCATGCCATTACACTGCAAGTCTCAGATGTCATCTCATTAGAATTTAGTAGAATTATTTTCATTAGTTTGCTTACCTGTGTTTCCTGATATTTACTTAAATTCAGAAAAAGTAAGAAAATACCACATAATACACGTCTTTGGGGCTTTCCTAACCTAGTCAGAACAGAACCAGCCGGATTTAGAAAATGCATCTGAAATCTTGCGGGAGATCTGATCTGATTTGCAAACAAATACTTTTGATGTGCTCCCAGTAGCCAAGCACACAGAGATTCATCAGCTGCTGAGTATGTCAGAGGGAGAGGCAGCAGCACGTGAGTAGTGTTGGAAAAGGACAGCTCATTCGGAGGGGCTGTTGTGATTTTTCATGTGTGCATTTTATGTTAAATGAATCTGGGGTAGTGCTGGGTTAGCAGAGGTTTAGGTCATATTTCAAGCAAGTACTTACATATGTGTTTGATTCTAAACACACATCTCTTCTTGAACAGAAACACTTTCTTCAGTGTGTCTGTGTGGTGCCACCCTTCATATTGACTCGATTTTATGTTCATTCTGCATTTCCTGTTGGTGTTTTATTTTACTTATTGTTATTCCTGTAAGCCACTCGTTCTCTGATGCAATTCTGTAGTTTCTAGTCCATGGAGCAACCTCCTAAAAAGAGCACGATCCAATCCAGTCTCAGTTACCATCTCAATTCCCATCGACTTCATAAGGCCCAATCCACTTTTCAGAGTCTGCTAAATCAACTGTCTGTATTCATTTGGTCTGTTACCTCAGTCAGAACTTCATATTTCAGATGATGTCTGGCTTTTATTTTGGTAGGCAACTGAAATCCCTTCAGAATTGTTCTGAACCTTTTATTGATTTCGTAATTCTCTGTGGTCATGCTCATGCCTCATTTTTACTGAGTCATTTTAAAATACTTAGTTGAAATAAAGCATAATGTAGACAGAAAATATGCCTGTTGCAGAGCTGAAGTCACTGTGTTTCAAAATACTGTGGCTTAACAGTGTCAAATGTGGTGATATGATCAGACACTTGGGGTTTTCTGCTGAGGAACTTGATGGGTAGTGCTGTAACATCTGAGCACTGGGTACCTGGTATTCCACGAATTCAGAAGGGAGCACCCAGTCCTGCTCTGCAGAAGATGTGGTGCCTGGTCGGTATTTAATCAAACATGAGAAAGTTGTCTTTGGGACAGCTCTGCAACCTTCTCCTTCGAGGCCTAATCAGTTCAGTACTAAGCCAGACCCCTCTGGTACAGTGGGATTCCTGGCCAGACACTCTCTTTCGGCGCACTGAGATCCAAATCATGTTTTGGAAGGGGAGTCTGAGCAGACAGCCCTGTGGATGGGGCGCTCACCCAGGTGGGGGGCCACGGTGGATTGCAAGGGTGGGAAATACCCCATGTGCTGCTTGGGCTCTGCTGCAGGGCCAGGACAGGGAATACAGAGTAGCTGGAGTCCAGTGCTGGGGGAACTCACCTCCCAGTCTCAGGTTCTGGCCTTTGCTTCCTGAAGAGTTCATGTATCTTGTTCCAGTGTTCACTGGATAAAAGAGAATTATCTTGTAGGGGTGTACATGAGAGTGAAAACATGAGTACTGCAGCAAAGGAAAGAAGAATAAAAGAAAAAGAGTAAAAATGGAAGTCCGTAGTTTGGCACATGGAAATGATAGGTAAGACGTTGCAGTAGCTCATTTAAAAGTAATTCTGCTGTTAAGATGTGAAAGAAAACAGAGCAATGTTTTTAATTTGAAATACTCAAAATTATGAGTCTTTCAGAAAGCATGGCGTTAACATGATGAGATTGAAATATATACATGGGGAGAACTGCACTTATTCTGCTTTGTAGCTTCGGTTGCATTTGAATAGCGTCTTTAAGCCTTTGTGGCTCTGTGAAAGGGTTTCAAACTCATTTTTGTACAGTGTTGAGTTTGTTGGATTTTCAAATTGTGCCATGACTGCAGGCTTTGCAGCTTTAAGAAAATCATCCTTGGTAACGGTAAGAGTCTTGATAAAATGCAGAATTGTCTTGGCCACCATAATGCATGTGGTTGTAATGTACAAACTGTATCCTTTAAAGGTGATCAGAGAGGATTCAGCTGTCTGGCATGTAACGGGCATGGCTGGGAACACAAGAATTATCAGAATTTATAGCAACAAAAGATGGAGAATAAGAGAATGAAAGAAAGTTATGGAAAACACTAAGGCCTCTGAGAGGTTTTCAAGAGGACCTGACATATTCAGGAGCTCACATCCAATTTTTTTGTCCCTTAATTGTTTGGTAAATCTATGTGTTACCTACTTTAACAGACTAACAGGTAAAGCAGCTATTAACAGCATGAGGTAGGTTAGAGAAAAGCACAAGTCCTCTGTCTTTGCAAAAACCAAAAAAACCTGACCAACTGGTGGTTACGGTTTTCAGCACTACAAACCACAGCAAGTATGGGTCCCTTTCTTTCTTGGCAGAGGTTGTACAGTAAAACATAAAGATCTAGGCAAAACAGAAAACATCTGGATATGCAGATTATTCTTCACAGTTTAAACCTTGTAAGGAGAGACCAGCAGTAGACTCAGGCAATTCTGTGGAATGTATTTTTGGAAACACTTTTTAAAGCTACAGGGCAGCTGTATATCATCGTAAGTAAGGAATGTAATTTATGGAGTTCCTGGCCATTTCTATAATCACATCAGCCAAGTTTTCCTAGAGTGACTAGTGATTTTATGTCCCTTAGCTTTTTTAATGTACAACTTGAGAAAAGTTAAGACTTTTTTCCAAAACTTAGATGCTGGTTTAAGCAGCATTCATCTGGAATAGTTATACACTTTAAAAAATCTAATTACTGAATCAGAAAAAGATTTAATATTAATCTTCTAGAGAAGAAAGATATAGTTTTTAGGAAATACTCTTGATGGGACAAAACTGTAAAGAATAATGAAAAATTTACTTGTTTCTGTGCAAAGAAAACCCCAGATTAAATAATTTTAATACACCAACTAGAAATCATTTCACATGAGTGGCTCTCCACTGTGGTGCTCAGCTCTGCCCATCATACTACTGTGGGCTCTTCTGCTGCTAAGTAAGAAATCTGGTGTAACATTGGCACACACATCACTTTTTTTTCCTTTACTATTTTGCTCCCTGGAACTGAAATTTCAATTTAATTTAGAAAAATCCTAGCTGCTCCTTTCCTTTGGGTTCTGTGGCTGTGCTACTGCCTGCAAGCCAGTGTCCCCATGCCCAAACTGGCTGGAGCAGCAGCTGCCTCGCCATGAAAGCCCAGAGCTCAGCAGAAATGGGAAACCCAGTGTCTGTGCCTGTGCTGAGCTGTGCACTGATATAGGGTGCCCCTGCCAGCCCTGCTGCTGTACTGGAATGTAAATGCATGCTCTCCATGCAGGGCAGAGCTGCCAGGTTCCACCTGCCTGTTTTCCCCTGCGTGGAACAGGCCAGTTTTCTCCCAGCATTTCTGAGAACAGCCCACTTCAGAATGATTCAAGGTGGGCACCCAAGTGAGGACCCTTAAAAATGGCTCATCAGGTCTGCAAAGTGCAGTCAGCAGATGCTGCTGACTGAGGCATCAGCACTGGGGAGTTCCTGCACCTCAAAACACTGCAGAAGTTTTACGGCTCTTCCCCTGTCAGAGGTGTCTCAGAGCAGGCAGTGCTGATGCCTTGCACAGGATCAAGACTTTGTTGCCCAACGAGCTATGTTGTTGAGCATAGTTTCTGTCTTCAGCTGGCTCTGGAGATGGTTCCCCCTTCTCACACACGGGTCAGCAGTTCGTTTTGAGCCACCGGGATAACTCTGGTGGAATTGGCCCACTGAGTGACTGTCACAGCTTATTGCACCATGAGATCACTACGTGACACAGTAAACTGAACAGCTCATGAGGGACACACTGACTTGGCTCCCAAGAGAAGGATCAGGAACTGTTCTGCTCAATCACTATCAGTCTGTCCAGTGGCTATCAGGCTTCTCTGTGTTTTATCACAAAACAGCACTTGCAAACCATATGCAAAATAATCTGTCCATGTCCAAAAGCCTTCTGTTCAGTTTTTAAGTTTGTAGCTTTCTCTCTCAGAGGCTGTTCCATCTTGTCTGCAAAAGAAATCAGACTAACCTAAGCAATCATCTGTACTGGACTCAATTGATTTACTAACCTGGTAAATGGGTATTGCAACTTAAAAAATCCACATAGCAATTGAAAAAGCATATGGCAAATTGCATGTTTGTAAAATCCATACTTTCATTCTAAGCCAGACTAATTTCTTAGTAATTTTTTAAAAAAGCTAATTTATGGTAAAGACACATTTTTGTAATCTTCATTTTTAGGTGGCAATTTTTTTTCAGCTTCAAATTAAAAGAGTTTATTTTTTTCATGGCTGGAAGATATAAAGAAAGGATGGGGTATTTGCTTCTAAAAGACAGTGACGTAACGTTTCTTGACATGAGGCCTGCAAACACTTATGCCACCCTGCGTTTCCCTTCTGGCAGGGCAGCAATGCTCTGGCTTAGGCCAGAGTTTCCCAAACTAAGCACATCCTTCTCCAAGGAGAATTAGGAATAATAACAGAGGAGCAGAAGTATAAAGGTGGCATCACCAGAGCCATGATGGGAAGGGACAGGGTGTCTGGGCAGAGGCAGGGACATAGCAGTGATGAGAGCACTCAGGGGGGCAGCTGGTTATTCCCCCAAGTCACTGTTAGAATGATCACCAACTACTAAATTCCTTCTCTAGACACTGAATTTAGATCAAAGTTAGTATAAGATGTGTCCATCTCATGAATAATTGTACCAGAAAAATGGAACTTAGGAAGGACAGAAATGTGTACATGTTGACCCTGTGGTATGGATAAAATACTGTGTAGAATGTGAGTACCTAAGTACTTGTTTTTTCTTTCTGTATTAAGACATGGTTGTACCAGATCTGATCCTCCCCTGTAGCAGAGTCATGAAAACAACATGCAACCTATGTGTGGAAGAAGGGAAAGGACAAAATGACTCTCAGGGAGTTGCTTTGGAGTTGAGAGGGCTTGTTTCACCATGGCCAGACTGAGTTCAGAAAGGATCCCAGCTAAAAGAACGATGCTGAGGCAGAGATGGAAGCTGAATAATACAGAGAAAGCTGCAGAGAGAAGCACTGTCAGCCCTTGTAACACATGCATCTTTTAAACAGTGAAATGCTGTCCAACCTATCTGACACCCTAGACAATGTGGTTTTTAATTGAAAAAATACCAATAGCATTTCACTATATATTGTTATGATTTTAAGGCAATCTAAGATTGTAGAAGAGCTTATGCCCTGGAACTGACCTGGTGGCAGTACTGAAATGGTTAAGAAACACAAAGAGGGCAGATGTAGATTAGATATTGGAAAGATTCTTCCCTGTGAGGGTGGTGAGACACTGGCACAGGTTGCCCAGAGAAGCTGTGGCTGCCCCATCCCCAGAACTGTTCAAGGCCAGGTTGGATGGGTCTAGTGAGAGGTGTCCCTGCCCATGGCAGGGGGTTGGAACTAGATGATCTTTAAGATCCTTTCCAACCTAAATCATTCTACGATGCTGTAATTCTAAGAAATACAGAAGAAGTAAAAGAGTTCAAATAGAACAAGTAGAATAATGCTTTAAGAGAACCAGTTATGACTTTTTCTACAACTTAAAAAGGAACAGCCAACAGTCTAACGTAACACTTGTGACGATGAGTCAGTCCAAAAGCAAAATCTGTAATAAAGCCATAAACTGAAGCTTTCATCTGAAAGTATTACACAGATGTCAGCAGGGAAACAATTGACCATGTAATGTCCCTGCAGGAGATTAATTTTGTAATAAGAGACAAGAATACTTTCATTTTAAGATTGCAATAGCCAACGATGTCATATTTTCTCATCAATTCAGACAGTATTCTCAACAGACGATTACTCTTCCTTGTGGTCAGAACTTACAGGCAGATGTCGACCAGCCGATCCAGTTCAGGACAGCTGCATTCATACATCTCCCTGCAGCTGATATGGCTCTGGTTCATTAATTCTCCCAGCAGCTGGAGTGCATTGGCAGGTGCTTCACTGCATATCTTCTGAAATTCCAGCACTCTGGCAGCTTCACTGTACACATGCTTTGCACGCTGGTATAACTTAAAGGTGGAAACTGCACAAAAGGAAAATTGCATTAACAGTCACTAGAAAAGGAACATACAAAAACATGGAAGAATTATTATTTTTTTAGTAATTTATATTAGAGGTCTCTAGGCTAAACCTCTTCTTCAGAAGCTCACCTACATCTTCTTTAAAAGCCCTAATGTAAAATAGTGTTTAGAGTTTAACGGAATGCAATGGCCACATTTTTGCCATGTCGATAACGTCACACACATGCTCTGTTATTTGCTGTGTCACTGAACAGGCCCAGTCTCTCCTCTTATCCTGCAGAGGCAAGGCACGAGTTCAAGGGTTGGCAGCAACATCATTAGGGTATTAATCTAAAGCTTTCAGGTTTCACATTGCAGAACAGAGGCAGGAGAACACCTGGAAGGTCCCCTGTGCCCTGCAGGCAGCCATCAGCCAGCACCTGCTGGCCCAGGGCCTGGTGTGTGGCTCCCTGCTCCAGCCCACATCTGCAGCAGTTATGGGACTGTGCACACAGACCTTTGCTGGAGAAAAAAACACAAAAATCACCACCTACATTTTTTTAAAATTTTTTAACAGTAACAAAAATGCTCTTATCCCTATTTCATGATGCACAGGAAACAGAGCCCTCTCAAATATCTTCCCAATGATACAGACTCACCCTGACTGTAAATAATACTGGATTAAAGGTACAGTGAAGAGCACAGGTGCTTTCACTTTGGTTTTCTGGGTTTATTTTTGGGGTATGTTACTTGCCAGAGCATTAGTGCTGCCTATGTGGATGTGAAGAGATGTCAAGCCCAGACAGGTACTGCTTAGTACTGACCTACTAAGCTCAAAGACTAGTGCAAGACTTTTGCCTGAAATTTTTCTACTGTGCTATGAAAAACCAATTCCTCTGGGAAGGGTCATGGGGGTGCTCAAACCTGTGTGGCCATCAGGGCAGAGACCTTCATCAAGCCTGAATAATAGGGCATAAAAAGGAAGGAGATGGCTGTGGCTAAGGGCTCTGCAAGCCACTCATGTTTACAGGAAGGTTTGGTTTGCAACTAATATGTGAGAATTGATCTGCCTTTTCCACGCTTATGCTGTAGTTCATTGTTTTCCTCTCCCAATATAGTTCTGTTTGCTTTAATACCATGGCTACTATTAAGGAAGTATTGTTCACCAAAAGCATGCATGACATGATTTAATTATTAAATTGGTTTGTTTGAACTGTTTGGGTGGTAAATATTAGAAAAGTGGACTTTACCCTCTATGTGGAATACCTACTGTACTATGTTTCCTTATTCATGAAAGCACACCCTTGTTAGAGCACCTCAGAACATCCCTCATTTTCCTTCTCCATGTAAATTCTCCTTTAGAGCTAGGTTTCTCTCCTCATTTCAGCTCCTGGTCTCTCTTATTTTCAAAAATGGCTGATGAAACACTCAAATAGAGGTAAAAGCTGAAGAGAGATGAGGCCTGTATTTAAAATAGAACTTGCTGTCTGACCCAGACACATGGAGTTCCTACTTGGCTGTTCTGTGAAGACAGACAGCTTCTGGAACCACTTCTGATACTTTCAGCAATCTACATTTGCAAGTATATGTAGAAATCTTCCTTGAAACACTGGAAATAAAGTTATGTCCAGTATGAAGTCTTTCATATGTACACTCCAGACTGCAACCCTTACAGACTAAAACTTCATCAGCACCTCTATAATTCCTTTTTATTTCTCTAGAGGATTTCACAACTATAAATGCTAAAAATACAGTGCTGAGAGAGACACAAGTAGTCTAAAATGAGAGAAACATTGAACTTAGCAGTATTCTGCTACTGCTGATATTGCTTGTGCTCCTATTTATTTTGTAATTCAATACAGCCCGCTACTGAGAAACCCTGTGCTGCTTGTCTTTTGAACAAGTCTTCTGAATGCAGAAAACTAGGACAGAAATGAGAAAATTTTAGTACCCCCAGAAACATGACTTGAGAGTATCACACAGGAAGAGCATACTGTGGGTTCCGACTTTATTGCTGCTGCAGTTAGTTTAGTTGCACTGTGTTTTGCAGAGCGGTGCCTCGGTATTTTTGAATGTTGAAGAAAGGCAGCTTGGCCTATTTTTAAGGATGGTTTCTCTTTAAATATTCTTTTCTTATAAGCCATTGTTTTAGAGCAAGGAGATTTCTAAATGTGCATTCGTTTAGGGAATATCTAAAGTTGCGTGAGAGATTGCCATAGCTCACACTCTCTTGTAAATCACCATTGAACAGTAGTAACCCAAAGAATGAACTGAAAACATGTCTGGTTTCAATTGTCGGGCAACAGACTTGCCAAAGGCTGTGATTGATTCGGAGACCACCCTTTGGTAGAGCAACGCTCCAATGGCCAGATTACCTTAAAAACCTCGGGGGTTGCCTTGTGCCCGTCACGCCAGGGACTGGCACATGGGATGGGCACTGGGGCTTGGGCTGCCAGCCACGAGGGCTGAGCTGTGCCCACGGTCCCGCAGAGCCCCCCGTGCAGGGCAGGATGGGCTACCTTGACACTGCCTTGGTTAGTTATGGGCAGCATTTTATTTCAAAATAATGATGTTTGTGTTTTTTAAAAAAAAAAACAACAACATAGCTTGCTTTTCTTCTCTGGCAGTGTACTGTTCAGGCAGAATTGTCTGCAGGGCAAACACTTCTGTACTCTCTAACTCTTATTCTAAAATAATGAAATAATTCACGTATTCACGTATTTTGAGCTTTCAACACCAAATGCCTGACAGTTCAGAAACCTTCTTCTATCTCTTCTGTTTGGATGGGTAGTCCAACCAACTGTCTCTGTCTAATAGAGGATAGCAGAGCATACATGGTACTTCCAAAAATTGCATCTGTATTGGAATCTCTTTGCTACATCCCAGCCTGTGTATTAGCTCCTCATAAAGTCTGGATTAACAGGACTTTTGTCAGAGCACTATGGAGGCTGTGATTTTAGAAGAAACTCATCAGAACCTGTGTGCTTCATGAGGTCACATTTTTTGACAATTAAAAAGGACTGATTTCCTAAGCCACACTGTGTTACTGTTAAAAGTAACAAAACCAGAGAGCCCACTCCTGATTAGTTTATATCGGAGCTCGGCTGGCATGGTCTGAAAGAGGAAAAGCTGAAGCCCTCAAAGAAACCCTTGCAGTGTTGCACAAGACTGGATTATATGGTCTCATCCTCTCTGGTGCTCAAAGGAGAGCAAAAAGGCAGATTCTTAAAAGCATGCGGATCCTTAAATCTATGATAATGTCTGGAAATCGGGTAATTAATTAAACTGAAAATGTAAATATACTTTCCTAGTTCAGTAAACTGTAATAAATGCCTGGTTTCTCCCACTTCAACTTATTTCCAAGTTGTCTGAAACCCCAGCTTTGCTCTTCTGCAAAGGATTTCTGTCATGTCACCCATGAACAAGTAGATTCAATTCACTTAGAAACCACAAAATGCCCTTGAAAGAACAGTGCTGTTTTTCAGGGCACTAACACCTCACACTGCAGCAAGAACCTGCCAAGTTGCTAAGACCCAGCAGAATAACATTAATGAAAGCTTGTCCAAAATTCATATAAAATTTCTAAATAAACAAAAATTTGGGCTATTAGTCCCAAATAACTGTGGGTTAACTAAATGTAACAGAAATGTTTACTGTGGATTTTCAACTGTATGGTCATATTTTTAATTTTAGCTTTACAAAAATTGTGCAAACCTGTCCACTCCATCTACAGGGATTTTTTTTTCTTCATAAGTAAACCTTGTGGCTTCTCAGCAATTCATATTATTTGTTACAACTTCAACTTCAGCAGATTCCTTTCTTTAGAGGCTTCCTGTACAATTCTATCTGACCTTTAGCTAAAGACCAACCTCTTCAGGCTATATATTTTTTTCTAGTTGCTTTGGCAGCTTCCTCAGATACATTTCCCTGTAGATTAATGAGCTACACATGGCTGATGGGACTGTTAGAGATTTACAACCGGAAAAACTCACCGATGCGAAATCATGTAGGGGACAGTTTCCACCGCCATCCCTCACGTGGAATAGTACCCTTCTCTGTTAGGCATCCTGCTGATTGAACATGATGAGGGTGAAGGTTTCTGGCTCACAATGTATATAAGAAAATGCTGCCAGATGGCTTTAATTTGAGCCAGATTGTGAACCCCCTACTTGAAGTGGGGAACAGTTCCTCTGCTGGGACTGCTCAAGTAACTGTTGCAATCTGGCTTTCTGAAAATAACCGGGGGACAAGTCATCGCTGGATTCAGTGACCCATTTAGCAGACACCTGTTTCCAGATTATGACAACTATTGGTTTAAAGTGATTTTTCATCTAGAGGAATGCTGGCTTTAACAAGGCTTTTGCAACTAACCCAGACTATTCAGTGCCTGTGCCTCACCTGTGGTACACCCCAAAGACCTGCATCCTCCAGGTCTGGGATCTGCCTGGAGCAGCCACCTCTCTGCTTTTGTGGAAGGGAAGGGTATGTTTCCAAATTTCTCCATGGCACGGATCAGGCCAAGGCTGAAGCAGGCACCTGGCCCTTAAGCTGGGAAGTGGTCTTAGGTCTACCAGTTTGGAGGTAACTTCTGCTCATGTAGGACATGTACTGGGCCACAGACAGAGCTTTATGTGCCCCAGAGCCACCTGACAGGACACTGAGACCCCCATCACCTACACCTGTGTGTGCAGGGCACATGGAAACTGTTCTTGCACTGAGATCAACACCCATGAAAGGCTATTCAAGCACCACTCATTGAAGCTGCAGCACAGATTTAGAGTTCTCTTTCCAGGGGACAAATAGGAGTTAAACAGCCAAATCCACACAGCAAATGGATGCCTGCTCCTCCCACGGCAATTTCATTCCCAGGTCTAAATGTCAAAATCAGATTACAATTTTATACATGGAAAGGAAAAATGAGTTTGAAAATACCTCACTTAAGAAGAAAAAATATTTCATGGTTAAAGGAATATACTGTTTTACAAGAGAATATCCTTTTGTGGTGAAGCTTATAAATACTTAATGTCCCACAATCACCACACGCTACATGTTCTGTGAAGCACTCGAGTCCAAGCCAAAATTATGGCACAGTGCACCTTAAAAAGTAATAAATATTATTTTTCTAGAGATGTTCAGAAGCCACAAGTACAATCCATGTGTAAACATTTGCAAGGGAGCTTTAAACTCAGGATTTTGAGTTGGCCAAGAAACAACTGCAAGAAGTTTAGAGAGGCTTTATACACCATCTGTACTTCTCCAAATGTGGGGAACAAGTGGCCTGTACCATGGGGAAGTACCATGGGGAACTGCAGAAATCCTGGAGTACTTGCCTGTAAAAGGGATGCAAAGTTGCTGTGCTTCCAGACCTGGCCTGGGACTTGCCCAAAGCCTTCCATACCACTTCCCTTTGCGATATACCAGGCTTTGAATAATACAAAAAATTAAAACAACTGACAATATACATTCAGCCACAGAAAAAACTCAGGGTCCAGTAAATTATATAAATTTGCATGTAAATCATTTACCCTTAACATTGTCATATTTTATCCAAAAAGTTGATAAAATGTGTACAGAGGAAGAAAGATACCCTAAATGTTATGGTTTGTTCTTCATGTTGAACAATGAAGTTCAACAACACTGAAATTCTCTGCAGAGGTTGCTTCTTTGATGGTATTTTCTCTTACATGAAGCAGCCAAGCCTTGTCATTAAAATAAGAGTAGGAAAGTAGAGGGTAAATAAGAGAAGTATTTTCTTCAAAAAGCCTCTGCTTTTCCAAAGCCATTGTAACACGTAATGCGCGTAGTGTGTAAAACAACCAAATTCTGGATTTAGATTATTTCTTTTTGTGTCTGTCTTGTTTCTTCTTTGCATATGTTTTACAGAAATCTGTTACTTAATTTTATATTGTATATGCAAAGAGGCTTCCAGCATAACCCTTTTTAATTGGTCTTATCAAATGAAATCATGGTCATGCAAGTTTAAGAGATTCTGTTCAGCAAACATCTGCAAATGGTATTCAGAGCTACAGTATAAAATTTCCTTTGAGTTTCTTCTAGAGCTTTTATGTCTGAATTTTTCATCCAGACTTTGCTTTTTGAAAAAAAAATCAAGATAACCTGTATAAACAACTCAGTTCTACAGAACTGTAGAATTTTGTTTTATAAAGCAGGTATAAGGAGTATAAACGTGTAAGTTAATAGTCTCGTGGTGCTTTGTGAAGGGGAGGGGACGGGGATGGCGTAAGAGATTTACAACATTGTAGTTTGCCATGAAAATGTTGCAGAGTGCAGGTACGTGGGTCAGTATATTCCTCATGTTCAGACAGCACAGAGTTATGAAAACTCCTTCTATGGAGATAAAGAGCTGGATTAAGATATCCTAGTCCATCCTGGTACCCTCTTGCAGTGGAGTTAGATAGTAAGTTTCATACTGTCTGATACCACTGGAGTGCAAAACACATTACAGATTCAGAACCTGGTCCTTGGTCAATATATTAAATTCACAATCACTCCAGAGAGATGGATTATTTAAATATAAGCATCAGCATAGACAGATCTATTACACATTTATATGCACCAAAAGTATACATTCCTGAAAGCAGTCTTGGGAAGGACTGGCAAGGATATAAGTCAGCTACAAGAGAATAGAGGTTATTAACGCTACAGAATGGAAACAAGGAAGAAGGAGTCTATGTAGTTCTCAAAGAAAGATTCTGATCTCAATTGGAAACCTGTTATGAATGCAAATGAATTATGTCATAAATTCTCAATTATTCAGTATTATTAGCAACCCTGTTATATGCATCCAGGATCCACTCCATGTGTGACAATGCTCATGATTGTATGGTACAATCATAAACAATAATACACGGGAAATACTTTAAACAGTAAGTTATTCACCTCCACCAACATTTTCCTAAAATAATGGCAACATAACCAAGGTTCTGGGTGAGTGTTCTGGCAAGACTTCCACTTGCACTACTTATTAATGCATAAATTTTTTATATAATCCAAACATTGTACAGTAAGCCCCACCATTTCGTAGACGCTTACCATCTTGCATGTTTTGAGTGAGGATCTGAGCGCGGAGCTCCTCCAGGCTAATTCCCAGGCATTTACAAATTTCCTCTGTGCTGTAAGGCTCAGGATGTAATACCTCCTCGACAATGGTCAGCATTTCCTCTAGGCTAACTCCTAGCTTTGTCTGCACATCACTGAGTCGCACTGTTTTTTTCCAGTCCAAGCCTTTTGACTTTGAGAGAAGCTGAAATTAAAAAAGAAAAAACAAAAAGAAAATACTGTACTTTCTTGTTTAGAACGTTAAGGCCCGTTTTCTCTTTTCTTAACTGGGAACCATCAGAAACTACTTTCTATCAGTATGCAGCAGAAAATCATTTTATTTATTTATAAAAGGTCTGTGAATGACAGCTATTCTTCCCTCAAATCAGATAGTCTGTAAAAATCCTACTGGCATTATTTGTGTGATATTAAAAAAGTGATTTATCCTCTTCCATGGGCTTTGCTACTTCAAGCACTTACTAACCTTTCACAATCCCATCTGGCCAACTGCTTATACAAATGATATGATATTGTAACACTAACAGTCCTTAAAAAGTCTATTTCTGTACTATTAGTGTTTACTCTAATGTTTAAAACTCAGCTTGACCTTTGCAATACACTCCTGGAATTTTCTGATGAACATCTGAGGTTGTCATTGAAACCCTTGCTCGTAATAGCCTAATATGAAAGTGGTTCATAAGATTTGTTTGGAGAATAACTGTAAATCTCTCTCAATCTCTAGAGTTTAAAGTAAATTTTAAGTACCTTCTTTTAATATCCCATTGAAAGGAACTTTTGAGCTCATACAGGAACATGATGATGTGTTGGTCAGAATCTGTTCCATTCCTACATGCTTGCTGTGATGCTAATTAGTTATTGATGTATCTGTTTTCCCTCAGTGCTGGCAATGATATCATGCTTTGTGTATCTTTGTGATGTTTTGGCAATTGACAGTAGTTACTTCAACACCAGAATTGTGAAAGGCAATATGTCAAACAGGCTTTTCCTTGGAAGGTTGCTGTGTGTGTTGAGGCTCCCACATGCCTAATAAAAATGCCTGAGTAAAGCAGCTTTCCTCACAAGGTGAAATATTTTTGATGTTATGTATTATGGAATAAATAGTCACTGTGGGATCCTACTGACATATCACCTTTAAGTTCAACAGATTGCCACAAAGCAAACACAGATTAGCAGGAACACACCACCATCATTTTAGCGTGTTCCTAAGCACATGGCACATCTCCAGTTCTGCACCACGCAGACTGGGACTAAAATTTCCAAGTATGCCAGACCAGGCTATATGTTTGCGAAGAGTTTAAACCCGTGCTGCAAGATCAGGCAGTGAAATCCTTTTTCTATACAAGTTGGGGTTCAAACCTCTATCAACAAGGCCAAGATTTCACCCAGTGTGTTTTGCTACTCTTTTCAATAAGCGCTGGTTTTGAGTGAGATTGGTTTGAAATCATTTATGTCTCAGTTCAGCAAAGCCATTTAACTTCCTGGTTAAAAAAGTCATGGGATGTACTTACACATCTGGAAAGTACTTGCTTTGTTTTGTGCGAAGTTACAGCATGAAATTTAGGCAGAAGATCCACTGCCCAGCTATCTGGGGTAGCTTCTCGCTCTCCTCCAACTGTGCTTTTGCAGGGGCTCTTCCAGTTTTGCTTTATTACAGTATCTAAAAATTAACTACTTTTGGTGCCATCTAGTGACTTGCTGATATTTATGTGAGGATCAGCAGAGCAGAACAAAAAAAATCCAATCAAAATCCTAATCATATAGCTCTGTCGCCATTTAAAACACAATTTTCTATGTTCAGTAGTAGGGGAAGAAGCAGCACTGTTTAGTACCTAATGCAGAAATCAGGGTGAGAAAATTTTCTTGTAAAAGCCTGATTAAGTCACTTCTGGTCTCCTTTACAAAGGCTCTGAGTACCTAGAACTCCACAGCCTTTATGCAATTGTACTTTAGCTTACTTACTGCTAAGTTAGAATGACAATTCTTGCTTAATTTTACTTAAATATGTTTGTAACGTTTTTAGATCTGCTTCAAGGTGCTAAATTAATGCAAATCCTTTTCCTTCTGCTTTAATCGTAATATTCAGTATCCCCTAGACTTTATTACCAGAAGTTAAACAGAACTAAGAATTTATAAACACAAATGTTCTATAATACAACAAAAATTCTTCTACTTCCTTTTTGAATAAATAATCCCCTGTAGAAATATGCCACATGCATTGTCACATCTGTTCCCATTTCTGTATTTCAGGTGAGCTAATGAGGCGGGGGGTTTACAGGTCAAATGTTCCAAATGGAAACTGACCCTGTTGAAACAGCAGGCACAGCTTTGCTGGAAAAGTCTGTCCTGATTATAGCAAAGGTTGGATTCTAACAGCCCTGGGAAAAACGTTATGGGCAAATAGAGAAGGTTTTTGAAAACAGCCTAGCTGCAGGAGCTCACATTGTAATGGATACAGAATAGAAATGAGGAAAAAAATCCCATTTCTTTAATGTACAAAAGTAATCCCAATACTGCTTCCACAGCTGGATATTTTCTTGATGATCTCTGACTAGCTGGATTAAAAACGTGGACATCATGCAGCTGGCTCTTAACTGCCAGGATACAGCATCTGTGGGCTTTATTGTCCTTTATTGTTCAACACAGGCACACTGGAGCACTGTAAGTAACTGAGAGGAAAACATACTTGGTAAATGATGGGACAAATAAAAGAAAGTCTGACTAGGCATAAGTCCAGGAATGCTTCTGTAGCAACATCACTTTCTTACACATTACATTTCTGCAATGCCATCTGAGCATCTTTCCACATTTAAGAAAGATGAGCTGATGAACTCTCTGGCACTGCAGTTGCAGACGTTGCTGGCAGGGGCTCAGCTGACAGGGGAGGGGGCAACGCAGGGCGCTCCCCGGCGCTCCCGTCCTGCTGCAGCACCCTCGGGGGGGACCTCGGAGGGATCAGGTACAAGTTCATTTCCCTTGGAACTGCGAGTGCTCTGCAGGACAGAAGGGTCTTTACACACACTTACAGAGTACAGGAAAGTACTCAGAGGCTGCCACAAGAATAGAGAAAGGGGGAGAAAAGAACTGAATGACTCTCCAGGAGGGAAGGGAAAGGAACAGAATGTAAGAAAGATAATTTTGTGAGGATGATCAAGAGCTCACTTGCTATAGGACAGACTGGTATCAAAATGTTCTATACTAATGCCAGCAGGGATATGTTGTGTTGGCAACTTTACTTTCAGAGAGCTTTCTGCAAGCAGTATGAAATTCTAGAATTACCTAAAGCAGAAAGGGGGGGAAGCCTATCCTAAGGCACTTCCAATGAGAATTTATTTTAAAGCATTATTGTAAGGCCCAGCATGTTATTTCATACTTCCATTAGCTTAATGGTGCTTAAAAGACTTCCCTGTTTCCACTTACATACCTGCCCTCCTTCACCCCACCGTGACCTCTTCCTAAAGACAGTCTTTTCCTGGCTCAATGTATTTTTATAGTGTGTGCAACTTTCCATCTGGGTAGCATATGTTTAAAAACACACAGGTGTATGTTGTTAGTCTTCTTACAATCAAGCATCTGCTAAAAGTACCTTTTTAGAGATTGCATCATAGCTAACAGAAATGTAAAAAAAAGATCTCTCCTTACTACCTTCTTAGTTTCCTGCACAGGACTAGTAATTTAAAGCAATTTAGAAAGCTGTGAATCAATTCAAAAAATCTGGTATATGGAACAATACTTCAAAAGCTCTTACAGCTTAGTGCACTCATTGTTGTATGTTGGCTTTTAGAATAGAACATCTGTGAAGGCTCTCTATTTCTTATGCAAAAAAAAGAGAATTTCCAAAAGAAGCTCTTCCTAAAAAATACATGTTTAGTCAATTAGCTCTCCTAAGTTAGAGGTTTATCAGTTATACCAGAACTATCACACAGACAGGTCCTTACCTTCATTTACTCAGTGGCATAAGAATCCTCTTATTAACTTCAGTGACAACAGCTTTAACTATGGTCATTGGTGCTGTTGGTTTTACTGCATCTTATATACAACCAAAATGCAGCAATTTTATAGCCCATTTAAAAAGTCATCTGCAGTTTAGCTTCTCTCCTCAAAAAATGTCTCAACACATTATTTTAGAACACATTTTGTCAGTATCTGATGATCTCCTCAACTAATTTTTTTAGCACTAACTAAAACTTTTAAAAAATGAGTGTTACAGAATCATGATGCCAACAGATGTTCAAAGTACCTCTGAATATTGATCAGATATTGGCCAAATGTTTTGTGGCAAGGATTTCCACACTGGTTTTCAAAACTTTCTCCTAGACTTTGTGACCCAAATTCTGTTCTTTCACACAGCACACTATGTTGGGAATAACTGCAGTGAATCTTTATGCTTACTCCTCATTTACTCTAATCAAACAGAAATACAGTCTTCCCATGAAAAGCTCAAATCATACCCTACATCTACATATTCCTGAATGTCCAAAATCCAGAAGTAAAGCAGAATTTAGTTTTTTCCTGTTATTTTCCATATATTTTAGAGGTAATGTCAAGATGTAAACTGGCAGTACAACATAAATGTTGGGATTTGATTCAAGCCTGGTTTTTAACTTTACATTGACATACATGCTGCTATTCAGCATTTCCAATATTACTTCCAGGCCTCCAACTAGTAGCTTTGATCTCTAAATCCTAGAAAATACATATCTATTGCCATATATACAAATAAACATGTGACTATACTGGTTGCTTTCCATTATTTGTCATTATTCATGTTTAATTAGAAACAGTCTATCTTATTAACAGAGAATATTTTTTTTTGAAAAACAGACTTCTTTCCGCCACTGAAATATAAAATAAAATAAATTTAATAGAACTAAATCACATAATCTTCTATATAAGGGCACAATCCTTGCACTTCCATTAAGCTCAGCATGAATTCTGCTCCTGCAGATCGAGGTGTCTGCTTCTGGAAAGAAAAATGATACTTAAAGTAGCACCTAGCCAGGTGTTAAAGACACAACTGGTGAGCAGTGGAAAACAGCACATATTTAGCTGAAGGTTTCATTAGAGTTTGACATAAGCCATGCATTACCTTTGTAGCCAGCCGGCACTCCGTTACCCTAATATTGAAATGAGAAGTTGCTGCTTTATTCATTTCAACACAACTGTTTGCAATAACAAACGCTGCTCCACTTGGAAGTCTAACATCAGTTGCCCTCAGTGGATTGAACTCTATCAACTTAGCCTATTGAAAGAAAAATGAATGGTTAGTTTTAATTTACTACTAGCTAACAGTGCACTTAGTTCTATAAATCAAATGCAAATTTGCATGCTTTTTCTCTTGAAAATCCAGGGACAGTTAAGGAAAGAAAGCTGACATGAAACAGTGAGAAAAGAGGTTTAACCTCATTGGTCAAGTTACACATACATTTCAGACCTTTCCCTGTAGCTGTATTTTAAAATGTTTCCATTAAGTCTTTGGGTTTTTTCAGCATTTCACAGAACCCCACCCAACCTATTTTTCTTGCCTGTTTAAGACAACAGTTTTTCTTTGATCTACAGAGAAGTCCCAGGCCTGGCTGCAGCTAATGTGCATGCCACTAAAACAAGGGGCTTCGCATTCCCTTCATCAATGTCCATCTCCCCCTCAGCCTTCTGATATTCCAATACATCAAGATTAGTTCACTGAGGTACAGGACAGTACCATATTTTAGGACTCACTGGAGACAGTGATCATGGCACATATGGACAATCAGAGAAATTAAATAAAACTACATATAAAAATGTAGATGCTCTCTCCTTTCTGACATAAGAGACTGCCTTTCCTCATGGATGCTTACATAGGCTGTGTAAGATGTTCCCAACATTTGTGACCTTTTCATGGAATAAGCTAGGCATCCATTAATTAAATAATTCAGGATGTAATGTAATCAAGAGATTAAATTCACATCTGGTTTTTCATTGGGGTAAGTTGTAAATCATGTGCCCTGCTCTGGCTTCTTAGAATAGGCTGTAACTCTGCAAGCAGGGACGCCTTACTGGGTTTGGCATTGCTCATCCCCAGAGAGTTCCTTGAGCAGCTCAAGTGCTAAATAAACAATGACAAATCTGCTTGTACATTATGTACAGCTTGTGTGCTACTCCCTGCCATTGAGATTCTGGACCACGTCACAGAATTACTATCAAGACAGACAGACTTGCTTACATTTAAATATACCCCTTAAGAACTGCTACATTAGATCAGAATGTACCACTAAGCTGGTCTAGTGTCCTGATTCCAACAGTAGCCATAAATGGCTATTTAGACGGAATATAAAAATAGGACATACACAAAGTAATCTTTTTTTGGGTATAATTTTGTAGCTTTCCAAAAGCAAAGATTACAGTGGTTATACTTACACTGGAAGAAACATCCAACTATGAAGTTTAGTAGCTACAAATAGGCTAATACTCTAATAGTGTATCCAAGAAGGTCTTTTTTGAACCCTTTTAAAACTGCCTTCCACAATGTACGGTATTTCTCAATTTAACAATGAATGTTTTGGAAAAAAACCCCAAACTTCCTTGTTTGTTTTTAACAAGCTGCTTGCTAATGTCATTGTGTTTCTATTAGTTCCTCAGTTATGAAAAACACTGAATTCTCCATTTACCTTCTCTTTACTCATTTAGGGGTTTTACAAAGCTTCAAAGTATCACCCTCAAAGCTTCTTGTTTTCCAAGCTGGAAAGTTTTAAATTATTCAGTCAATGCTCATATAAAAAAAAAAAAATAGCTTTGATCAACCTCAGTGCCCTTTACTGTACTTTTGTCATTCTAGTGTATTTTTTTTTGAGATGGGAGGCCAGAACTGCATTTATCTGCAAGTACACTGAAGCAAAGATATTTTCTGATTTGTTCACAATTTCTTTCCTAATATTTTCTAACATTTTCTTTGTCTTTTTGATCACCACCTCTGTTACATGATCATCTGTGTGCATGCCAGCAAAATATCATTATTCATGTTGCTGTGTTTTTACTGCTAACAGAATAAACATGAAGAGAAGGTGTAGAGTAGGTGCAGGTGATGTGAAACTGAAAATGCCTGTATCTCATAATGGCATTAAATGCTTGGTGTAATTCCAGGAAATATTTTTTTTCTTTGCAAGCTCATCCAAGATATGGCATTCAGGAACAAAGGGTGTAGTGATATAATGCCATAGCCATAAGGAAAGTAAAGTTTTTTGTGGAATGCTACATTAATTTCAGTAAAAGTATTTTGATAGGTTTGAGGTTTGAACAGTCACAGTCCTGTGCATTTTCTGGGACAGGGATGAACTCCTCTGTAAATTCCACTGCGAGCACTCATGCATAACTTGGCAGGTCCTGTTTATCATAGCTAGTCCACCTTCTGTCACCACGTTTAAGACAGCTAAATGCCTCCTACATCAGAATCCAGCCACAGAATTGTCTGGAATTAGCAAAACTAGTGAAAAAAAGTCTCCATTGTCTTTGTAACTGAACCTGGCAAAACTTCCTAGAACTGTTTGGTTATAAGAATTTTCAAGAAAGCATTTTTGTAATAATTATCCCATTTTCACTGAACACAAGGCATGCCGACCATTCAGATTTCATTATATGGGAAACATTCTAAGTTCAGCAATGAATTAGACAAATAGTGTGGAACCTGGTGCTCTTCTAGAGTACACCTTTTCCTTCCTCCTTCTTGTCATCTCTCATTTTCCTCATTCACTCAACCTTGTCATACTCGACTTTACATAAGTTTATACATTTAATTCAGGTTTCATTTGTATACCAGTGGTGCTTATACTGCTTACTAAGGTATTCCAGTTTCTCGTCTCATCTTTCTGCTAGATACCTATACAGGTATTTTTTGTTTGCATAAATTAATATTCCATTGTTAGTTTAGATTACAAAGATCCACATACAGTTCCTTCTTCTGCCAGAAAAGAGATTGACTGGTCCATTCCCCCACCTTCTGTGCCAATGTAATGTTCACTCTTGGTGCAAATTTCTGCAAGTTCCACCTGAAAAAATATCAACATGTGAATGTTCAGCCAGGGTTAAGGATGATGCCTTTGTTCTGTTTACACATGAACTAGTGAGAAAACAAAGGAAATAAGGACAGAGTTCTGAAACTACTGTCTCACACATCAAGCAGTGTAAGCTGGTGTCAATGCCACAGGGCCCCTTTTCCCTCTTGTTCTGTAGCAAAAAAGAATCAACTGTTCAGTCTCTACAAGACCCACCATATCCAGATGCTTTTAAGAGTATCCTTGTTCAGATGCTCAACTCTTGTAGCTGTCCTCTTCCCACCTTCCTTGTTCACTTCAAACCCTTCCGACCCAACAGCCAATATTTTGTTGATGTAATTAGTTGAATCCACCTAGATATGCACCTCAGTATCTTAGAGAAAAGCGGCAAGTTGTTACTTTGTACTGTTCGTGCACTGACTCCATAATCAGAAATATTCAGAAACCCTTTCTCCCTGTAAATATTCTAATCAGTGGTGCTTGTCATTTCTCCTTGAGATACTGTACTCTGCTTACATTGTTTATCTGAACTAATTCATAGCTATATGTGATGTGCATTCTTTTGTGACATTTTGGGCATATTTCTGTGCATTCTGATACTTGCTCGTCAGAGGATACTTTGGGAGGGTGGAATATCACTGTCAGAACTGTCAAAAATAATAATTTACAGTAGAGCTTTCAGCTATCAGGCCAAGGCAAAACAACTCAAGAGAAGCCTTGGAGACTGGTCAAAGAACTAGTCAAAAAGAAGCAGGTCAAAAGGCAACTATCCATGTCCACCTATTACGACCCTGACCAGTTTGTTTTTCTAAGCACAAGGTGACCACAGGGAAGATGGGAAAAGCACTTCAGAAAAACCCTGGGCCATTTTCCAGCCTGGTGGCAAAGTCAGATTCAGATTCCACACTAAGGATGTAGCACTGCAGGAGTGAAACAAGTTACCCAGCCAGACAGGGACATTAGCCAGCACACAGCTGTAAAAGGCAGGAGATAGAGGCAGTAAATCACCATGCTGAGAGAGAGGTATGTGCAGGGTGCCTGCCTGCTCACTCCCTCCAGGTCTGTAATGGCACCACAGACAAAGCTGTAAAGTTGGTGCTTAGATGAACGTAATCAGGCTGAACTGTTTGCAAATGCACTAACAACCAATTTATTCATGCAGTTATGGCCAATAAGCCTTAGGATGATAAGCAGAAGTTATCAAAAGAACATTAAGAGTTCTTCTAAAACTATGCAGAGTGGATCTCTTTGAATCCAACATGGTAAATGGCCTCTTACTAAAAAGACCATTAATGAGAGAACATTGAAAGCGTAATCACTAAAAATACTCTCCTTTTCTGCACCGCCTTTCCTTTGTGTATTTTAAAGATGAGTTGAATTCGAGAGCATGTTTTTCTTTCTACAGATATTTTTTTCTCTTGAGAAAGTATAGAAGCATCACACATTTTGTTACTTTCTTTTTAACAAAAGTCATCTCCCAGGTTCATCAAAATTCGTTTTTCCTCCTTTGTCCCATGTCCACTCCAAGAAGTCTCATTTCCAGTTTGAACCCCAGACCTCTTCATCCCATTGACAAAATTTTAACATCCAGTCACCCTATGTCTCTGCTCAACTGTAAGTTGGAAATTATTCTGAACGAAATACTAATGAGTGCAATGATGTTTTTTTCAGAAAAGAACAAACCTGAATACACAGCAGGCTCGAGGTGCTCACTCCTTTCTACACGTGAAGGCATGCCTATTTACAAACGTGTTGCTGGGATATGGCAATGGCTGCAGGTTTCAGTCAATTCTGCTGAACCTGCCTTTCCTCCCTCTGAGAATTCAGCAGTACCACATCCCTAATTTTTGTTGCCGCTGGCAGGAGATACCAGACTGCAGTTCAGTATTCCTCACTGGCCAAGAAGACCATGCCAGCTGACAGGTCACGCACACTTTAATAGTGGCGTGGCTGTGCAAACCTGGCCTGAAGTACCACTCCTGGGGTACTCACAATGTATGTGCCCACTCCTGGGCACAGCTGCCTGAGGTATTTCTTCATCTGCAACTGCCAGATAAAGCTTTGCAAAGTCACAAATTGAGCATTTCATCCTTCACTCAGTCTGGTTTCAACTCTGTCTCCACATACACATCAGCTACCACTTGATTGCTTAAATTGTTTGGACTTTACGAGCCTGGGCTTATTAAATAAATATCAGGAGAAGTCTCGCAGAGGAGGAATGTTACCAATTAGGACAGTGCCGCTGCCCTGTCCCTGTACCAGTGAGCTGTGCCTGGTTACGCTGGGCCTCGCTCCGGCTCAGCTCCCCAGCTGTCCAGCTGCGTATGCCGGGCTCACAGCGCTGCTCCAGCTTGAGCAACCTCTGTTTTGAAACTTAGCAAGGATTGGCAGGACCACCAAGTAGTAACTGGCAAGGGTTGCGAAGAACCCTCTCCACAAGACAGCCCAAGGCATCCCTGAAATATTATTTGGTTTCTAATTTAAACAGGCCCTTGCTGACACAGGCTGGCCTTCTAATACTAGGATGAGAAGCATGTGAATGGAGAGGAAATCATCTGTATAGAGAGCAGTTTCTACTTACTATTGAAACAAATGGGCAAACATTTGCCTTTTTGCTAAAATAAGTGAAAGGGCAAAGTTTCATTGGAAAGTAATGTGAGGACTAAACTGGAGAGCCTTGTGTACATATTTGATACTTGGGAAAGGATGGTCATATGACTGAAGCAGTGAGCCACATGTCGGGAGATCTGGGCTCAATTTCTAGCTCCACATTCAGTTTCTTGTGATTCAGAGAAAGTCTCTTTAATTCATCATGGCTTCATTTCCTCAGTAAAGAGAAGAGTATCTTCCCCCTCTCTGTAATTAGTAATTGCTATTTGGGATTCTTAGATGATAATGCTATAAATATGTGTGACTTCATTACTAGAAACTGGAAAAAACTCACATATTACTATGCAAGTTCTTAGAGTTTAGGCTTCTCTAAGAAAATATCTCTAAGGAAAAAAATCTGTGAGAATCATGTAATAAAAGGAAATAACTTTTGCCTATCTCAGAACAGTGGCTTGTTTCCATTCAACTTTAAACCCTCAGCAGCTCTTTAGGGCAAGGACTGTTTGAATCATCTGTTATTTATATCTCTGCAGTGTGTGTCTGACCTGCAAAAACACAGGGCTTCTCAGATCCCAGATTTCACTGCACAATTTGGCAACATCTCAAATGTATGGCTGAACAATACCTAGGCATGCAATGCCTTCCTTCTGGATGCACTGCAGTTCCTGCAGAGAAGTAGCTCGGAGCACTCTCACAGCCACATTTTGGGGGACTGCACCCCTGGCTACACCACAGCATCACCTGGCAGGCAGGCAGGCAGGTCAGAGAGGGCCAGGCACTCCTTGGGGGCTTCAAAGTGGAACTGTTATGCATATAAAATAAACAGTGTTGTCCCTCCTGAGCTCTGCAGGAGTCCCAGGACAGGCTTTCTCACTGCACTAGTAAAAGCAGGTATTTGCTCCTCATGAAGCACCATGAGAAAGACACAGAAAGAAGAAGCCCATCTGCACGTAGACTCTGCCTGCATCCCATGTCTTCTGATTCATGTGAGACATCACTTGGAGCCAACCACAAAACATAACTAGTCCTACTCACCCAAGGCTCGTTAGCATGCTTTTCCATCCCTAAAGCAGTATTTCAAAAACACTAGTAAATCATAATTTAAGTCTTCATAGAATTTCACATAGTTTACTTTAAAAGCATTCCTATAAGGGCGCTGTTATCTTCCATTCAGAGACAGCACAGATATTTACATGATTTGTTCAAAGTCATGTGAATCAGTCACAAAGCTGAAATGAGAATTCAAAAACCTCCCTATTTCCAGTATTGTGGCTTATATCTCTAAAGAATACGGTCTCAGGGAAACCATTGCAGGGTGGATTTACAATCTTATTAATAATATCATGGTAATGAAAAGTGGAACAAAAGTATCCTAAAATCAAAGTTAAAATGGGTCTGAATAGTAGCATTATTATGACCCCAGAAAAAAAATTAATTAGATGTATTAAAAATTTCCTTCCCTTAATTATTCTGAGATCTACATATGCTATTGCCCTCAGAATTTCTGTATTACTGCTCTAGGAAGTTGTTCCAACAGGACTAACTAGATCAGGTCATCATTTGTGAACAGTAACTATCATGCAGACTGGAAGTCCTAAGCTGTCATCTACACTATTAAACAAGCAAAGTGATATATTTAACACAGTGTTTCAAAAAGCTCAAACATCAGGAGATGCTTCCTTTGAACTCACCCCCCTGTGAAAAAAACAACCCAGCAAGCCAGTGCATATAAGCACAGAATCACAGAATATCCTGAGCTGGAAGGGACCCCAAAAGATCATCAAGTCCTGCTCCTGGCCCTGCACAGGACAACCCCCAGAATCCCACCATGTGCTGGAGAGCATGCCCATGAGTAAGGGATTGTCAGCTAGATAATGTTCCTTAAAAGGCTTGAGTCAGAACAAAAATATAGAATATATTAAGATAAAAGCAGCCTTTGTGGGTCAAACCAATGCCACATCTAGTCCTGTATCTTGTACCTGAAAATGGGCTCTTAGTATGGACCAGAGGCCAAGTATAGGTCATATTTCTCCAGGAATATTTATTTTTTGATAAAGAGTTTCCTAGGCTGAATGTGAATTCTGCACCCTTGGCTACCAACAATGGATTTCTTACATATGAATTTGTTCAGGCTCTCTTTTAACTCATTGATAATTTTAACATGTAGGTCATCCAGTAACAAGGACTTCTACAACTTGTCAGGTGCAGAACTGTCTCCTTTTTTTGGCTATTAATGTGCCCCTGACAAGCTTCATTTCATACCTTCTGGCTCTTCCCTTTTGAGGGCAATGAACAATTGATTCCTATCCACTCCATCGATTACCATTTTATGGATCTCTGTCACTTCCTCCTTTAAATGACTTTTTCCATAGAGTCATAACATACTTTTGTGGAGGTCATTCTGTACTTTTAATCATCCGTGTGGCTTTTTCCTGAATCTTTTCCAATTTAATTATCTAGGTTGGTAAGAAAGGAGAAAGGAAGACTTGCAGCTTTTCTTAGCCTACCTTAAAAATGTCATTGTCTTATTTGCTATTTAAATGTGACATATGAGCCACATAAAATGGATGTTAATTACTATTGACATAAACATATGGTAATGCAACCTCAGCCAGTTCAGCACTACTACACCAGCTCTGTCCCTGAGGTCACAGGAGACACTACACGACCGCATGTCTGCCCCTCCTGTGCCAAGTGCCTTTGTTTCACCCTGCTTTGGCAGTGGCACGGCTGCAGCGAACTGCTCCCTTGTGCTGACTGCAGGGAGGGCTGCGAAAGGGAGCAGCAGTGAGCAGGGCAGCTGGGGTGGGAAGTGAAAATACCTGCAGTAAGTGTAGCAATACCCTGAGCTGTTTTGTACACCCTGTGAGCACGGGACAGCCGGGAGCGTAACGGGACAGCAGGAGTAGCTGGTAGGTGAGTTTAACCTTGGAGTCTCCCTGGGGATCTGTCAAGAAACACTAAATATTGCAGCTTTTGGATGCCAGACCCACGCAAACAGCACTTTTATAGCTGTTGGCAAGTACACGCGCCAGGTTGGCTGTGCTTCCATGGGAGATGTTTAGTATCAATGAGTTTCATGATATATTAACAGGGGTTTTTTTGTTGTTTATCCAACAAAAAATGGTAAAACACATTAAATGAGAACATCCATAATTAAAACAATACAAAGCCACATCACTAGGAGTAGAATATCAGTGCATACAATTTACTAACAAACAGTTATGCTTTAAGAAATTTCTGTGAATTAATTACTTAAGGAAGCTGCTCTCAGGTTTTAGACAATTTTAGTTGGAGCATTTGAAAAAATCTAAAACTAATCATGTTCAAAATGTAATTTTTTTAGGCTGTTCCTTTTCAATAGCTTAATTGTAAAGCCTGTTCAGAGTGTATCCTATTGCAGAAGGTAGTACTTACCAGATTGTCAGGCAGGCAACTGGCCCCCACGTGCAGACCTAGGCTGGCTTTTGATCTAAGAGCTCTCCTAACTACCTCTGCTTTTTGTTGGAAACAATTTAAGGTTCTCCCTGATAAGGAGCAAGTCAATCTTGGGTTACAAAGAAAGAAATTACTACCACTTAAATCTGTTTTATCTTTGAGCCACAAGATTTCCTATCCAGCATGCACAAAGTCTAATCTGGGAAATCATATTAGTGGAGATATAATTTAGTCTCACAAAGAAGGACTGTGATTTTTAATTATTAGTTGCCTTACGTGTAGTTACTCTAGATGGAGAGATTTCTTGTAATAAGAACTCATCAATAGCTCTGCATCATGTTACCTTGTTTGGGATTTTTAAGGGAAAAAGTAGGTTTTCAGTAAAATGATACTTTTCATTAGTATGTATTTTTCTCTGCTTGTTTATGTTTCAATATGAAACACCTCAAATTCAGGTTTTGATTTACAACTGAGTATTTCTGGTCTTTCAAGTCAAAGAACTCATAAACTATGAGCCACCCAATACAGCTCCCTCCATTCTCTGTTGCCTTATCATTTATTTACTTTCAGTTTTGTATTATCAATAATGAACATCAAGGCCTTAATGTACAAAGGTATTTAGGCATCTGAGGAATAATGAAAGTGAACAGATGATCACTTACAAAAAAGTCCTAAAAATAGAAACCTAAGGAATTATCTGATTGAGAACAGATATGGAAGTTTCACCTTTAACAGTCCCCTTGCTCACAAGGAGGCCAAGGGCCAACTGCTCTGATTTTTCACTCATGCAATAATGGGTCTGGACAGTGTGTAAACTGTGACAGAATTTGTCCCTATATAACTGTCACTGTCAATATGTTCCAAACCAGGGATCAATCCCTTCCAATCTCACACAGCCCTGAAAAGAGGTAAACTTGTGTAAGATTAAACCCCTTAAAAGAGTAAGATAATTAGTGAGGAGGAGACAGGCAAATATTTGTTAGTAAAACAGAATTAGTGTTGCTTAGTATTTTTTTGGAACAGCTCACCCTACATTACACAGAAACTTGATATATACAAATCCAGAATGACAGCAGCCAAAACAAAGCAATCTTCTCCATAGAATGATAGTATTAAATTACATCTGCCTCAGTGGTTTAATGTAACTTCATTTTGGCCAAAGTTCAGGGTGCTAGATTTCCTATATATTACAATGCAGTAGTAATTATAACCAATCTTTAAAATATTAAAAAACCCAACAATTTTCTTCCTCTTTTAAATGTTATTGTTCATGATGGGAAGCTCCATGAAGAAAATGAATTTGTCAATATAAATTACTTTTAGCACTGTCATTTCCAGGGCTCCAAAAGTCTCTCTGGCAGGCAAAATTAAGTAACTGGAGTATTTAAACACCTATTCAGTCAAAACTCCTGTGTATACATTTACTCTCTCTCTCTGGAAATACAGTAATGGTTTCCTGAGGAACATTCCTTAACATTTTAGTCAGTTTAATCTAAAAAGTCAGACTCAGTCTACTGCTTTCCTTTACAACAAATAATGTTGGTAATTTAATGGTAAATACAGTGTAGATTTTCTACGAAATTCTGCACAGTTTGGTTCACAATACTGAAAATGAAGGAGAAACATAGATAAAGACGAGCGTTTTACAGTAAGAAGAAAACATTCTCTGTCACGTAGGGTGTAGTTAAACTCTAGTTACATGGTGATTTTTTCCCAAATCGTGCACATTTTATATACATGTATGTATGCATGAAAATAACTTCTGAAATATAAGGCAGTATGTTTCATTTATTAAGGTATAAAGTGATGCCCAAATTTTGAGGTTATTTTTATCACAAGGAATGTCTTTATTTTTAATCTCTGGTCTGGACTAGGAATAGATTGCTGAAAGTTACCATCTGCTTCCAGTTTGCACATAAAATCCCAATTAGCTAAACCTCATATATATTTTGCAAGGTAATTATGGTTCCTTTTTTCCAAAATGGGAAAGTATTTGTCAGATAGTATCTGGATGTCCTCATAAGCACAGCAATCTTAGCTTGACTTCGTCTGCCCTCTAACATGCTCAAATAGAAGGTTATCAATTTGGTTGATGAGAGATTATGGCCTTTGATTTCCAATCTTCCAAAGTACTCCCTTTCCCCTTGATTACAAACACACACAGTCAAACTTAACAAGTTAAAGAGCCCCATTTTTCCAGTTTCACAGGGAGAAAGGAACTTTAGAATTTTTCAGTATTAACAATAATTTAAATTACAATATCTGTGTGCCATTTTGTGTGCAAACAATCTGAGTTTCTCATAGAAATAACCTGAGCATGCATCTATCAAACATTTTGATGCATCAGTAAAATGAATAATAAAAATAAACTTAAAAAAATTAGAATAAATTATAAAACAATCCTAAGCACTACTATCAGCACAAGTTATTAATTTCAAAGTCACAGTATCAATATGTATGCTCACAGGTTTTCTTGCCAGATAGACAAGGGTAGGTATTAGATAGGTATTAAAGCCTTACTGCACATCAGAAAAAGTATTAGGAAATGGTAAAAGGTTCAACTTAAGCCCTTCCATTATTATATAGATGAATATAAGGCTTCATAAACAAGGCAGAAAGGATTCCAGGTGGCATACCTATTCTGCCACTGAAATCAGTGACACAGCAGGTATAGTAACTGTTGAAATTCCATTTAAAAATGTTTAAAACCCACACTCAAATTCATCTGAGCCATAGCTTGGGAAAACTGAAGCCAATGGACACTGTGCCATTACAGATACATTTAGGTCCTTTATTTATCATTCTGTTTGACTTAGATTTTTCTCAGTCTAGATAAAGTCAAATATAATTCAACTTCCTATGTTCAACGTTTCACGTTCAATTAAATAACCCCCATTCACTTTTGATCTACTCCTCCCAGTAAGTGCATGCACAGCTGCCCAGCATGGAGTTACAGAAAAAATGTTAAAATGGTTAAACAGACCTTAGTTTCACAAGATTTTACATTTGGACAGCAACATTATCATCACATCTTTCAAGTAAATCC
Source organism: Margarornis squamiger (assembly GCA_035222235.1). NCBI lineage: Eukaryota > Metazoa > Chordata > Aves > Passeriformes > Furnariidae > Margarornis > Margarornis squamiger. Next base: position 10,899,020 of record JAWWTY010000016.1, read on the forward strand.
AGTTACCCAAAGTACCAAGTGATTTTCTGTACTCATTAATTCCTACCACGAAACACAAAGCTGGGACAATTTAGAGCATTATTATATTTCCTTTACAAAAAGTATCTTCTCCTGATGAAAAGTTATACAAAAGATTGATTTTGTAACAGTGAAAGAAAAACCACTCTAAAATCAAAAGCTACTAATACTGAGCATTGCTGCTGTTTGAGTGATGCCAACAAGCCTCAGACTGGTATCCTGTTTGGAGGAGAAAAATGGATTCTTTTAAAGATCACATTCTACATTTTCCATCTTGTTATTTGAATGCTATTGCACTGCTGCAACTTGTTAGCACTGCACATCTGGCTGAATTGTCTTGAACTGGTATTTTCCCTAAACTATTGTGTATGTGTGTGATGGGTTTTTTAAAAAAAATAAATTTGTATGCACACTGAAACAATGCCCTATTGCAGACTGCTACACACAATTAGTGAGAGCTTTTTTTTTTCCTGATTTTGTTTTCAACGTCAAAAAAAGTGCTATTTTTAAAGTAAGCCACCATGAAATTCTAGCCACGCTTTTACAATGTTTTTTAATTCTGGGGTGTTTTGGCTCTTAATCTCATAGGCCAAAACTTCACACTGGAAGTGTTATCTCATAAAAGCTCTAAATTTCGATGGCTTTTACTCTACAGTTACTATTTTAAACTTCCATTTATCAGGAAAAAGAGCGTATAACTAAAATATTCTCATAAAAATAGTTTCACAGAAGCAAAACAGATAAATGTTCCATTCAGGATAAGGTCAATTTTTCATAACTTTGGCTACAGAAGCCCTACGATTCAGCCAAATTTGATTCCAAAGCCAAAAGTTTCCTGTACTGCTGCTACAAACCATCATACTAAGATTTTGCAAAGTCCATCAGACTAACGAGGGGCAAAAAGTCAATCTTTTCTCATAAAATTACTGCCATGACCAAATATTGTTACTTATAAATACTACAATTTACAATTTTTGCAACTCTAAAGCATTTGGAAAAAAAAAATATGGAGGGGAGGGGTACAGTGAGATTTCTTCTTTAAAATAAACAAACACATAAATATCCAGAGCCTTAAAAACGCAAGGTCCTGCTTTGCTTTCTAGTAGAAAGGATCTGGAAAGCCCCTAGTTCTGCTCGGCTAAGATTTCCCCTGCCATGGGGGAGCTCCCTGCTGATGCACAGCCAGCACTGCTGGATCCTGCACAGATACCGTTTGACACCAGCACAGGATGCATTAGGAGCTGGCAAGAAGTGGCCAGAGCACTTTTTATACTTCTGAGGGCTCACATGCCTAGATTGCTCTAATTTATACCCAGAGCAGCTCCACCTTAGACAAGGCAGCTCTGCGAGGCAAAGCATAAATTCAGTGCAACAGAGAATCTGGATTTCACCAGATACAAGAGGTCTGTAATGCTAAATCATAAATTAGCCAAGAACACAGGTCCGGTAAGATTTGGGGAAACTTAAAGGCTGGACAAAAGTAATCAGTGTTCAGAGCTGTCATCCTCTCTCTTAACCACTACAACCAGGTGTCTTGGTCTATGCAAGCACACAAAACCTTGGATGTGTTCTTAACTGCGCCTATGCTGCCTATTGAGAGTTCTCATCTGTACATTAATTGCTCATTTTTCTTCACAAGTGCAAAATATCTGGCTGCAGACAGCAGGATTTCCTGACAAAAATGTGTAATTGTGTCTCTTGTGTTTGTCCAACTGTATTTCAGACACCAGCTTAACTTTCAGCACATTTTTCAACCAGCAAGAAAAGACTTTGGGTTGATTGAACAGGACATATGAGGAGAAGAAAAGCCATTCAGTGGAGTCTCTGTCTTCCTTCTGTTCCTCTGTAATTTTCTATGAAAATGCCAGAAGGAGTTCTGCACCTTTCTTTACAAGAAGTCTGGCACAATGCCGGCCAGTACTCCCCAGGCACGTGTAAATTCAGCTCAAGATACACACTGTATCATTTATTCCCTGATGAAGGCTGTGCAGTATTTCATGGAATAATGAAAACCTGGCTTCTGGTTTTCCAGATACAGATTTCTCCTACCTAGTAAAATTTGGGCTTTCTGACCTCTGTCAGTTTTATGGGTTTTACAGATACCCAGTTTCTGAACACATTCACTCCAGTGATTCTGATCAGTAGTTGCCAGCTTAGCTCCTTTGGTGACCACCATCACAGATGGTGCTGACCTGTGGTAAGGCCATCTGTGCAAAACCAGACACTTCTTGCCAGGCCAGGTACGTGTCACGTCACCTCCGACAGTTGACCTGCAAAGTCTCATCCACCCGAGCGGGATCCTCGATTCCACATGTTCATCCACCACTGCTCTGCATGTTTCACCTCAGAAACCAGAGCCTCTGTCAACGTGTCCACTCCCTTACTTTACCTTTCGACCACACTTTGCACCAACACCAATCAGGGTGACAGTGCCTGTGGCCATGTCCTCCTCCATAAAAAGCTGCCCTGCCTCACCACCCTGGTTCCTTCTGCCTTAGCCCTGCCTGACACTCTGCTGAGCCCCTGAGCTGTGCAGTGTGGATGGTGCACTCGCTGCTGAGCGACTGCTGCAACTGCAGCTACAGAGAGAAGTAAATCCCAACACATCAGCAAAAGCCTTCTGTGTGAATGTGTTTACCTCACGGCTCAGAGAAGTGCTTGTTACCAGCAGAGTTAACAGCTGCCATCATCATGTGCCACTTTCAGCTGGCTTCGTACCACAATTTGGGAATGTCTGCCTTAGACAATAGGCACAAATACGCGTAACAGTCACATTTAGATCTGTTCTTCTCTCTTCCTGACAATATTCTAATTTAAGATCCTAGTTTCACTTAACCAGACGTTTTTACTGGAGAGAAGTTCATTCCCATATGGCACCTTCAAGAACCATGACTCCTCCAGAAATTTGTATTACATGAGCCAAATTCTAGTAACAGTTGTACTGCTAACAGGTCACATACTCGGGTTTGTTTTTAGACTAATGTTTGTTTTAAAGTGAGGAATACATTTTGGATTGTAAATATGTTCATTCTGAAAAAACTATGAAGAGAAAAAGGAGAGTCAGATGGAAGAATTTCACCTCTACTTTGTGCTGATTATATAATTTATCAAGAAATTGTTCCACAGGCCTCCAACAGATGCTCTGCTGTTAAAGCCATGAAAAGTCATTCAGGGAGAGGGTAAAGGCCTCGGGGGTGTGGTCCACATGCTTCAGCACATATATCCTCAGTCCTGGCCTGCAGATAGCACATCTGGTCCAGGCATGGACCTGATGGTTGGCCAAAATACAGGCTTACAATAATGCTCCTTTTTTCAGCTTTAATGTAAGCCTGTTTTCTTGCCAAATCCAAATCCTGCCAAAATTTGGCCAAAGATGTTTGCTCAATTGTGCAATATCTTAAGTTTATATCCAACAACTCTTTGCAAAAACAATTGTATCGTGTTTTTAATCCTTACAGGCATTAACACTATTTAATTTTAAGTAGAATTTTACTGCTGACACTCTCGTGTTTTACAGTAAATTACCTTAGAGAGGGTTTTTCCGTTAGCTCTGAGTGTCACGAGTCCTGCACAGCACACCAAAGCACTGGAGCTAGAGAGACCAGAACTTGGAGGGATGGTTCCATCTAGCAGACAATTCATTCCAGTTGGGTTATTAAGACCAAAATGTTCCTAACAATGAAAAATAAACAATCTCAGTTTCAAGTACAGACAGGCTTAGGCTTGCAATTATCTGATACTTAGAAAGAGAATCCTTCTGCTGAGTTGCTGGAACCAAGGACCTGGTTCTGGTATCTCCAAAATAAAGCAAAAGCAAAATTTTCCTTCTCTTCCTTAAGAACAAAGCCAATGGTAGAGCTTCAGCCAAAGGTATGTCTGCAATTCCTGTACACAAACATATAACTGTACCCCAAGCAGAACTCAGCATGGGCTGAATGCCCAAGAATTTACCAAGCTTCGTGGGTGGGTTTTGCAGCAAGAGGCTCCACTCTGAGCTGCCATGGTGACAGTTACCCATCACTTCATACCCTACTTTGGTCCTGTTCTCGACAGCTCTTCACTTAAGGCATCCTGAAGAACTTAAGGCCCGCTTTATTCTTCACTTCTAATGCTGGCACGTGGTCTTAGGGAGCCTCATGATGCTGATGGGGAACTAGTGGCCATGCAGCTGTATTCAAAGGCAGATATTCATCTCCTGAAGCACCCACAGGGCTGACCCTGGGAAAAGCAAATGGTACTTGAGGGACTCTGTGCTTTAGGCGGCACAGACACACCTACCAGCAGGGAAGGTCTCTGTCATACTATTTTTAGAATAAACTTTAAATACCTTTACATACATGAGAGATATCACAGATAATACGTTTAATCCAGAAGTCCTAAATCCTCATGTACATACTCTTTTAATTAATCTTCAGTTGCTTTGTCTTTTTATTTATAACTGCTTTAATATACATTTCTCGCTGCTGTCAGTTTGAAACAAACATGCATTACTTATTAAAAAATCATTGAATGTATATGGGAGGTATATGAATAGCTGCATTGTGATGCAATTTACATGTCAGTAAACTATGTTCCAGTGTCAATAATCAGAAAAAAAGCAGTAGTATTTTCATAAAGAAATGTCCACCTTCAAAAGATTTCTATTACTTTTCCTGAATCAACCTCAACCATAAGCAGCAATGGTAGAGATCAGCAAACACAAAGAGCCTCCTTTAAAGTCTTCTGCCATCAGTTCAAATTATTTTGAATTTCCCTTTCTAAAAATATAGGAAATTCATACCTAAAATACTATTGCTGCCCTTGCCCCTTCATGAAGAACACTAGACAGGCTTGTTCAAAAACAGAAAATGCTTGAGTAACCAGAAACTGATCCCCAGTTTCTGGATTGTCTTGAATGTGAATCAGCCTTGCAGACTTATCACGCGATGTTTAAATAGAAAACGTACTTCAGTTTCAAAAATGAAAATGGACTTTGCCAAGTTCTGCAATAGTTCTGTCCCAAAAGGATAGCATGTTCAACTCAATATAAACAGATTATCCTGCTGGACCCTCTGAGTACTTGTATTTCAGTGTTTTTTAAGTCTGTAACATTTAATGCTTATTTTCTGCCAGTACTAGAGTCTGCAAACCTGCTTTGCAAATTAACCTTCAAGTATGAAAGCTTGTCCTTAGGAAACAAATCTCAGTAGCAGACTGCAAAATAAATAAAGTCAATTGGTCATGCTAGCCTTAATATAAGAAAGGATATATTGTAAAGAAACCTAATCTATATCTCTACAGCCAATGCAATTTAAACGCCTGTGTTACAGAGCAATACAAAATTGAAAATACTCATGTTACTGCACACATAAGTAATTTACTGGGGTCTGTACATAGAGACAGGGGTCTGTTTAGGAACTGTGGATTGTAATAAAGTGATTTGTGGCGCTGATTGTTCCAAATACTGTATTTTGAAGCCTCCGGTGGCAGGTTTGAGGCAGCCTTTGTTGGCTGTCTGCAGTGCTTACCTATTGGACTGTCCCGTGGGGATGGCCTATCCTGAGGCAAACTTCATGTGCTCCAAAAAGTGTATGTGCTCATAATTTGGGTTGGCTATGGCAGCCTGTTCCTGACCCAGCCATCACCATTTATCCCATCTGCCCTTCCAGAAATGTCACTGCATTGACATCGAGCAGAAAAGTCACCGTTTTTTGAACTCGAAGGGCAACGAATCACCTGCAAACAGCAGGTGAGACTTACAGGAGCCCCTCTGGTGAGTTCAGGCTGCCTCCCAGCACAGCACTGACCATCAGCTCTTGGTTTCCCAAGCAGCTTGGCCTTGCCATCAGCCTGGAGACAGGCGAGCTCCCGGCACAGAACATAAAGCTCAGAGGGGCACACAGGGAAGCTGCTGGCTGGCTGGTCACTGTTCCTCCTTTCCCATAAGGGTGCCATTTCCTGCAGAGCTGCACTTTTAACTCGGGAAATTTTGAAAATCCCATTCCAACACTGAAAACCAGGATAAGTAATGGTTCTTAATGGATTATTTCTTCTGTATGCTGTTTACTGAGTTTCTACATTTTCTTCTGCCTAGTGCGTGACTCAGCTCCACTCAGTTGTTGTGCACAAATTATAGGGTTCCAATACTAGTGGAAGTTCGTGGGTTTTAGAGTGTTTCCATGGGAAGAAAAGGACTCAAGTATGATCTTTGTGTCCTGAAAGACAAACCTCCAAACCTGTTTTAAAGCAAATTTTAATTAGATTATTCCACTGAAAAGCATTCTTTTTTACTTCAAAATACAGAAATGTCATCACAATAATGAGTTTGATCATGACTTTAACTAAAAAACTATTTGCTATTGTAATTTGTTTAATAAAAATAAAAATAGTGCTCTGCAAATATTTTAAAGCAAACCTATTCATATCTCCTCTTCAAATTTTAACAGAAAAATGTCAAAAAAAAGCGCTATAGAATGGAGGGAAGCCTTTTGAGGGTGAATAGCTGTGCTTGCTGTATTTTATTTCATTACTTTTGTAAGTGAAATGGATTTGGCTTACCTGAATGCCCTTCAGTCCACACAGGAAGTAGTTATGCCACTGAGGTTTGGTTTTGTTAATCTGAATGTTATTAACACTAGTACTGAAATCCCTGCAAAAACAGAAAAACCTTGAGGCTTTAATTTGTATTGAATTTAGTTTGAAAAAACATGGCTTGTTACTGCCACCTGCTGCTGGACAGGAACAGTTTGGTCTTTTTCAGTGCAATGTTTTTTGGTTTGTTTTGGAGTTTTTTAACAGATATTCTTTATTAATCAATTCTATAATGTTATTTTAGATGAAAGCGTAAGAATTTTTGCTTAAATACATAGAATTTACTAGATAAATTCTGAAATTAAGCTGCTTTTAACATGCTTAATTAGGCAGCATGCCTTCCACCATGCATGTGTATGCTATCTTGACCTCTTAGAGAAGTAAAAACCTAAGTAATCATACCTGTCAAATCTTGGACAGACATAGATAAACTTCAGGTCTCTGGTAATTTCTCAGGAATTCTTCATTACCCTGCTATGAGTGGCACTTCACTAAAACAGACCTAATGCTGCAGAATTATATTATGTATAAGATAAAATTACTTTGTTTAAATAGTTCATCTGTTTCCTCCCAGATAATTCCTACTCCATCTTCCTTTCAAATAATAAAAGTAGTAAGCTTGAATGTTCCTAAAGAAACTAATGGTACAGAGAGGTGCTGTCAGAGGGGCGTGGGGTGGCACACAGAGCCTCAGAGGAGAGGGCAGGTTGTTCAGAAGTCTGTGCTGTGAACACCCAACAACTGTATCTACCTGATGCCATCACAGCAGGGCCCAGCACTGACACAGGAAAGGCCCTGAGAATGTCAAGAAATCTAACAAAAAATATTCAAAAGTTGCAGGCTAAGCTGTGCTTTATAAGGCAAGGTCTGCCAAATTATGTGAACAGATGAATGTCCTGGAAATGTTTAGGTTTAATGGGAATAAAAACAGTTTCAAGCAATTATACTGCAGGGGGTGGTCTGTAACTCCTAAGAGAATGGAATTTTTCATTCTTACACTAGTTCCAGTCTGTATCTGTAAACTACACAGGTTAGTGACTTGCTAGGTTGATGTTTGGCCAAAATGACATCACTAATTAACACCTGTGATGGATACCAGTGCAAAGATGTTTTTATTGGTTAATTCTTCTGTTACCTATGGAGAAAAGGTTATACTAATATAAAGGATCTTTACTGTGATGCAATTGTATTCAAATGCTGTCTGAAAAGCTCACTTCATTCTGGTGCACTTACAGGCTACAATTTTTGTGTTATGCAATCCCCAGAACTAACAACCAGTGTTAAAATGGACCCACAATTCATGTGTGTATTGCCTGCCATGCTCTGGTGAGCTACTCCACTTGTACTACCAGAATACAACCTACTCCCACAGCCCAGGGTAGAAGACAGATTTTGCATCTGGAGTACCAACTTAGAATTACCATTTTGGGAGTTATACATTCAATTTCAACAGGAAATACTGTGCAGGAACATCAGACTGGTGCACAGTTTAACATGTAAGCTGCCATCCTTCAATCTGAACTGTTGAAATTAGTGAACATATAGGATTTTATCAACAATGCAGTACCAAAGATCTGCTAGTGTCAGAAATTACTGGGTTGTGTAGAGTAACACAAAAGATATGAAAGGGAGGTTGGAGATTACATTACCAGGAGAGTTTGAGAACATCTGTAAATTCTTTGAGATTTATGTGTATTTAGAATGATCTCCCAGAGAATAAAAGAATATATAATGGAATATAATTAAAAAACCGCAAGTATTTGTAAAATAGAAAATACTTGTCAAAAGTAATGAAGATTTAAAAAATTCTGTGCTTGCTTATGGTTGTCTTCAGCAATAATCCTAAATTATTGTTGTAAAAAAACAAGGTTGCTGGAATTCAATTTGTAATAGTGATCAGCAAAAAGCAAATCTGAAATCCTCTGCCTTAAAAGAGTTCTAAAATATTTCATCTTCATAATTCTTTTTATACTCTCAAAGTAAAACTTCAATGAGTAAGAAGACATATACTGTGATTATATTTGCTGGTTCTCAGGATAAATTAAAATAATGCATTTTAAAAAAATGGATTTTGCTCATTTTTGCATCTTCTCACATGGAAAATGAAAGAAAAAAATGACGTTGTTTTTGGCAGGTTTCATGGACACAATTCTCACAAACACAGAATGTGGGACTGTCAAGATCCCCAGAATCATTAAGTATATTTTTTTATCACATTCATTTTTTATAAAAACCAGTTCCTAAATACCATGGCTTTATCTTAAACCAGTAAATCTTCAGGCTTGCCTTTGAACCTCCTCCTGGAAAGCAGGCAGTTCAATGTAAGCACTTTATAATAAAATAAAGGAAAAAATTGGGAAAAACATACCCATGAAACAAAAATATTCTGATATTGTCTGTTCCAGCCTTCCTGTTTTAAAGAATGCTTGGGAAAGAATGCCACTAGACATAAGCATTCCAATTTTTCTGTATAATTAGAAGAAGTGAGATTTTTTGAGTAGTGTGGCTGAGGTATATTTTACTGCTCAAACAGTAAATAATCCTTATCTTTGGGAGAGCAATTTGACTCTTTCTCACAGAACCTCATTGTCTTGTCAGTCTGTTCATTCATCTGTTTGAGTCCTCTGTACAAATACTCTGATTTAAATTTTAAAAAAAAAAAAAAAAAACACAACAAAGCAACAAAACTTTCAGGCCATGAGATGGAAACTGATTGGTAATTACCATCCTCTGGTACTTCTAAAGGCATTTTCAGAAGTGTAATGTCAGATATTCTCTGTACAGATACTTCTCAATTACAAAGATGTTATATGAAGGGAAGGTATCAGGAACTTCAAAAGAGAGTAAGTTTTGAATACCATTTTAGCCCCAAATAACATAAAAGGCATCAGATCAGTTGGGATGATTTATGATGAAAAACAAATAGGTGGTTTTTCTAGCAAGCTGTTCTCTGTCCTATTTTTCCTAAAAGTTAACATGAACCATCAGGGTGGGAGCTACAGAACTGTTACACATTTTACCAGTTCACAAAAGTCGAATGAAATAGGAAATTGTGATTCCACGGAGGCTTATGGTTAGTCCTTGTTCGCCAAGGCCTATATATGTGCATTCACCACAGGCATAAATCTACCAGTGTAACAGGCTGGGAAAAAAAGACATACTGTCATCAGTTTTGTTTGTGGTGTAACATTCAAAGTGTTGAAAAATATTTCTTTGTTATGAAATTATGGGCATGTTTCAGCTTTGTTTTTAAGCAACAGTGCCTCAACAAAACCAAGATGTTAATGCTGCATTCTGAGACCTCTTCTTGGTTTATGGTTTACAGCATATGATTTCAAACTGAAACCCAGGCAGAAGTAAAAGTATAGTGATGGTACGGGCAACTTGAATTCAAAGGCTCTAATTGTCAATTTGGTAGGAACTCTATAGACCTTAGGAGAAGGCCATTTCAACTGCAATACAATATGGCAAAGCTTAAAGACCAACTAAAAATGTTTACCTTTTGATTACTGCTTTACTTGTTGTCCATTATAACAACTTTTCCTAATCAAAGCTACTATAATTCTGAAACTATTGCCTCTTGCAGAATGGTTTTGCAATACAACTTAAGCCCTGTTGGGTGGTTGCTGCTGAGGAAAGGGAGAAGTCCCATGCACATCTTCACTTCTTTCCCCCTGCTCAGTGCTGCTTGTTCCCACTGTTTACCCCAAGTCAGCTTTAGTGCCGAGTGCGTGGCAATTCACTGGAGTGACAGAAAATTAACCAAGCAAAAAATGGGGAATAGTGTACTTTACCTTAAGAACAAACAAGCACCACACCTGGTAAAAGGCAGAGGATGGGTCGATGTTAGCAGCAGGGACAGGGAGACTTGGACTAAAAGAATCAATTCCCTTAATTCAGCCCAGCTATAATGTGAAAACATATGCTAGAGTGAGTGAAAAATCTGTGAGTATTTATATTTACCATGGAAGTACAAATTCCTTTCAACTGTCTCGGTCACAGGCAGCAGCTCAGAACATGTTTTTGTAACAAACTGAGCTTTAAGCAGGAATATGTGCTCAAATAGTTCTCACTTTTGGCAGTATGTTCCTGACCCTGTGCTGCCACACACTGTGCTTTCAGGGAGTAATTTACCATTGGCTTAAATAATAAAAATGGCTTAAACTAAGCTTGTGCTGATTCTGGTTTTTGCAAAATGTCCACAAAAGCTCATGTGGATGAGTGACCTGATTTGAACTGCCACACAACCACACAAGTATCAGTCTATTACAAGGAGGCAGATCAACGTGGCTGAAGTTGAAAAGAATGACAGGATTATTTCCCTATGTTCAGCACTTGTGAGACCAGAGCTGGAATACTGCACCCAGTTTGGGGGTTTCCCAATACATGAAAGACAGTGGCAAACTGCAGGGAGTCCAGCAGGCCATCAGGATGTTTACAAGGATTTCCAAAGGTCCCTTCCAACCTAAACTGGTCTATAATTCTGTGAACAAGCAGCTGTGGAGGAAGTAGAAGAGAGAGAATACAGATTTTTCGAGCCAGGATTGTTGCTAAAATTGTTGTGTTGTGAAAACACAGCCCCAGGTTCTCCAGAGCAGGGGAGTGTTACCTTACCTATGCAGTAATCAACTACAAAACATTTCACTCCCTTCTCCAGGAGAAACTGAACTGTTGCCAGTTACGGGGATTATATCAAGAAAGATGAGCTAAAGAAGAGAAGGCAGAATTGCCCTTCCAGAAGGACTGAAAAATCAGAGGCCTTCCAAGAGTGCTATGAACCAACAGGTGGGAGACAACAGCTGCAAAGCCATTGCTCTAAACTCATACACAGCATGGAGTCAGTGGGTGGGATTCCATCTGCTCATGGCATTTGGTTTACACAATCCAACTCTGTATTGCAATGGAAGTCTGTCAGATCTCTGGAAAGGTAACCCGTATTGCAATTGCATAAAGAGCTTCATAAAAATTAGTGAATAAACAAAGTAATTACTTACAAGTATGAAGAATTGGTATTTGCCAGTTGCACAACTTGAGTTTGTACAGGTTCTACTGCAATCAGGATATCTTGTTCTATAGCCATGGGGAGCACAGCATAACCACAGTAGTCTATATGTTCTCCTATTAAAGAAACAGACAAAGGAAATATTTGGGAATAATTCTTTCTAGAATAGCAGTAACAGGGCTTCTCCAGGGGTTCTGTGTTGTTTACTGTATGACACAATTTCTTAGTGCAGTTTCAACTCTTACTATTAAAACTTTGGGGTGCATTTCCTCCTTTTCATATACTTCACAAAAAATTTCATCTTTAGTGATTTTATCTATTGCACCTGTTTATACATATTCATGTATTAATACTGGCTTACAGAAATTTAAAAGACACCACATAGACTATTGTCCAGAAATAAGAACAGCCACATTATTTGCACACTGTCATGTGCATACAGTTTCTGGACCTTTTTCCAAGAAGATAGTAATTATATTTAAACCCTCATTAATACAGTTGCATACAACACATAAGGTGTACATATCCTCTCTCTTGGGAATAATTCCCAGTTACCATATGCTGTTTGTTTAATCTATGTCATATGTTCTCACAACATCGAGATAAAAATTAACATTAATTGCACAATAGACTGATTTTTAAAGTTCTGTTTTGCAGGATCCTTTTACTTAAAATGTCTTCAAACGTGTAGTTACTTCATAAGTATACGTGAAACTGAGGTCCAGGGAGAGCACAGTCCTAACATACATAGAGAAATTTCAAAAAAAACACTGCTACAGAAATACAAGTAAGGCTTAAATACAAGATAATTGTGTCTCTCCAGTCTGCCAGTGAATCACACCAACTATTCTAAGTTCTGTGGACACATCTCTGTGGAAGAGGAAACAAGAGGAGATAATGGTAGAATCATTTTGGCTTTATCATATGGATGGCTGGTTATGTTTTGTAACTTAAATTATAATGGAAGAGAAGATATATACTAATTTAATTTGTGGATGCACTGTCCGTAAACTACTTCAGATTTCCAAAGCCTTTCAAAACATGGTATTCAACCATAAGCTGGAAAGTTACTCCCATTTTCAAAGCCATCACCACTGTTTTTTCCAAAACTGATATGCATGTACAAGTTGTTTATAACAAGGTGTAGTAAAAGCTACTATAGTATATATGATTTTCCACTTATCACAAGAAACTTCTCTGAAAAAAATTAATTTAAGACCAACATTATTTTCATTCTGTGTTTTAAACTCCTATACTTGCATGATGGTGGATAAAGTAAAATAACAGAAGATGAATTTTTCTCTTTTACCTATTAAATTCACTCGTCCTGGTGCACGAGCATAAAACTTGGGAGCCGATCCAAATTTTGATATAAACATTTCCTTCAGCTTCTGCAATCTGAAAAGCAGGTTAGAAATACTACAGTTAGAAAGACTGTATTTGCATAAAAGGCAGAAAGTTTCAATGTTTCTTTAAGTAAATTCAATTCAGATTTCTGAAGTATGCGGAGTTTTTTCTGATATATTGGGAGTCACATTAAACTGCTATTTCTGCTCTTCACATACCATTGTGACAAAAGGTACAGCAACAGTTCCCAGGAAGTTCTTCAATTTGTTAGCTGTGCCACTGAAAGTTCAGTGCAAAGGGACTTTGGCATACTGCTTTATGTCCTAAGGCTGTAAGGGTACCGAGCTTCTGCTCAGTGTTTGCAAAGTTGGGTAAACAAAGGCTGAGGACAGATGAAGCCATTATCTTAGTGAAGCACAGGAAATTTGATAGTAATTCACTTCAAAACTACCTTAAAGCAAAATTTTAGTCTACTAACAAAACTCCAGTAACAGGAACCCAGATATGGTATCTAAATTTAGTCTAAAACTAGAACTGGAAGCCTAGTTAATACAAAGTGGAAGTAAGAAGACAGAAATGAGAAACACATGTTACAAAATGTCACAATTATTTAGTTTGTACTTCTTTAAATGGCAAGCTACAAAATATTATTTGTTGTGATTTTCTTTAACACATCATTTAGTACTTTTCCATCTTGGTGCCTACTAACAAACCTGTATTAGGTCCCTCTACCATTTCTCCTTCTTATAGTCTCCCCTAGTATTGACTGGTATGTCACTCTTCCAATTAGCAGAAGCAATTTCTGCCATTTCGTTGTACAATCCCTTCTCTAGATCACATTAATAAATATTATAGTCCACGGGGGAATCTGTTGGCAGAATTCTAGGTGCTAACTTTATTCCTTTTTGTGTGTTTAGAATGCTGCTTTGTTTCACAGATATTTTTATAGTAGTGTTGGTACCAAGAGACTAACAACAAACAAAGCAGTCATGGGGGCATGTTTATCTAAGTGCTGATTGATCTCTTTTTTTAATGTGGGTTTTAAAAGCAGGCCTGATGAAAGGCTATTTACAGGCTCTGGCCTTGATGTTGCAACACACACACTGCATTTTAAGCACCTACATCAAAAAGAAGATTGTCAGAAGCGCTGAGCAAAGGCATCCCTCACAAGTTCACACATCCGAGTCTGGGAACGCTGGACTTGTCCCCTCCATGTGGCTTGCAGTGCAAATATATGCAAGTGACTGAAGTTTTAAAAAGTGACCCTGGTGCGAATGCTAACGCAGGTGAGAAGGTTGGTTGGTGCATGTTCTACTTCCACACACCGAGCTGTCCACAGGGACAGCACAGCAATGCCAGGCCTGCTGTGCCAGGGACTTTACAGCAACGCAGGGCGGGAGGACAATCAGCAGCCCCACAATTCTGGTGGGGTGGGGGCGGAGAGAAAAATGTATGAGGGAAGACGAATGAATGAATGATTCCCCCTGCCTGCGCAGCAGCACCGCGCTCCCGGGGCACCACAGGACCCAAAACACCGCGACCCAAACACCCCCCCGGCCCCCCGGACCGACCCAAACCCCCCCCGGACCGAGCCAACCCTCCCCAGCACCGCAGGCCGGGGCTGGGGGCGGCGCGGCCCTCCCGTGCTGCCCCCGCACCTGGGCTGCTCCACCAGCTGCACCGGGAGGGCTGCGGGGCCCTGCCCGGCCATGGCGGCTCCGGCGGCTCCGGCGGCTCCGCGGTCACGGGGCCCGGCCCGCCCTGTCCTTCCGGGCCGCACCGCCGCCGGCCCTGCCCGGCCCTGCCCCGGCTACCCCGGGCACCCCGGCCCTGCCCCGAGTACCCCGGGCACCCCGGCCCTGCCCCGGGTACCCCGGCCCCTCGCCCACCGCGGCCCCGGCGGGCCGGAGAAGCTGCTGCCACGAGCCAAGGAAGTGTTGTTTTTGGGTTTTTTCCCCCTCAGCATTCCTGCAGGTTCTCCGGCAAAACGCGCTTTGCAATGACAGCAGTGAGTCGGCAGTGCCACCCCCTAGGGTGCCGCTCCTTGCCCGGGTTCTTCCTGGTGGGCGCTCCCCTCCAACAAGACACCTCAGGATTAATGGCTGCAGATACTCTCAGCGTCCCCAAAGTGTGTGCAGGCTCACTCGCTCAGTTTTGGAGTAATCTCTGACCATTTTGGTGTATATATCTGTCCACTTTGGTGTGTGTCTTCTGGCCCTTCATATCCCCCTCACGGAGCTTTTTGGGACTGAGGGACGCACGGTGAGATTTCACTGTGGGTTTCCAGAGGGAAAACTTTCTTCTCCCTCAGTATGGCCGCAGAACACAAAACACAGCTTTTAAAGGACTTAGCAATAGCTGTAGGGAAAAAACCCCAACCATCAGAAACCATAACGATATAAAATGACCAAGAGGAAAATGGGGAGACCCAGTAAACACTGCAGATGCACACGGGAGAGCCCCGGGGCTTGTGGAGGTGGTGGGGAGGCAGAGCTGCTCTGCCGGGGGTTTGTCCTCACTCAGCTGGAAGCAGAAATTAACATGTGAAAATCTTTCTAAATTGCCGTGCAAGGCCTGTGGATTTCGACAGTTCAGGCCTTTGGAGCTGCAGTGCCAGTGCTGCTCGCGGCAGACACAGCGCACCCGGAGCGCTCAGCAGCACTGCCAGTCCCACAGGACGGGCCCCTGCTCCAACCTCCCTGCTGGGCAGGGCCATCCCACAGCACCTGGCACAGGATTGTGCCCACGTGGTTCTCGAGTATCTCCAGTGAGGGCGACTCCGCAGCCTCTCTGGGCAGCCTGTTCCAGTGCTCCGTCACCTGCTCAGTAAAGAGGGTCTTCCTCGTGGTCAGGTGGAACTCCCTGTGCACCAGTTTCTGCCTGCTGCCTCCCAGCCTATTGCTTGGCACCACCGAGAACCACCTGGCTCCATCCTCGACACCTCCCTTTAGATAATTACACGCATTAATGAGGGCCCCTCTCAGCTGTCTCTTCTCGATGATGAAGAGGCCCAGCTGCCTCAGCCTTTCCCCCTAAGATCCTCCAGCCCCTTGACCAACTCTGTGTGTCCGTGCCGGGCCTGCTGCAGGAGCGGTGTGTCTGTGTGTCTGTCTGTGTGTCTGTGTGTCTGTGCCAGGCCTGCTGCAGGAGCGGTGTGTCTGTGTGTCTGTCTGTGTGTGTGTCTGTGTGTCCGTGCCGGGCCTGCTGCAGGAGCGGTGTGTCTGTGTGTCTGTCTGTGTGTCCGTGTGTCTGTCTGTGTGTCCGTGTGTCCGTGCCGGGCCTGCTGCAGGAGCGGTGTCCCTCACACGGCAGAGCCCCAGCCGCACACCCCGGGGGCGGCCTCGGCAAGCCGGCACGGCGGCAGCGGGGCAGGGCAGGGCAGGCGGGGCGGATCGGATCGGATCCCACCCCATTCCCATTCCCATTCCCACGCCGTACCCCGCGCCGGGCGGGGCCGCGCCGGGCCGCGCCGCGCGGGGTTGTGGGAGAGGGGGCCGTGCCCGCCGCGCGTCCTGCGGCCAAGATGTCTGACATGGAGGATGATTTCATGTGCGATGATGAGGAGGACTACGACCTGGTAGGGGCGCGGGGCGGTCGGCGGCGCGGCCGGGGGGCGGCGGGGGCCGGGACCGGGGCAGGGCTGGGGCTGGCGCTGGCGCTGGCGCTGCAGCCGCCCCGGCGGGGGCTGCCCCGGCCGGCAGCGCCGACACCCGGCTGGAGTTGCCCCCCCGGGGGGGAGGAGGGCGAGGGCGGCGGGCAGGGCTGCGGGCAGGGCTGCGGGCAGGGCTGCG